>OX940915.1:6380200-7580200 GCA_954871355.1 Cabera pusaria
AGTTTAAATGGCAAGGTGTCCAGTGTAATTACAGGGCATGTGAGACTCAACATCTTTATGTCTCAAGGTAACGGCGTAGTGCAGTGACATGCAAAATTCTGCCAGTCTTGAATTTTCATCATTATAATCAGCCGGTATCAGTCCACTGCTGAACATAGGCATCTCCCAAGTCATGCCACTGAGCCCGATCTTCGGCTCTTTGTTTCCAGTCACTGCCCACCGCTTTGCGAATGTCGTCGCTCCACCTGGTCACAGGGCGTCCTACGCTACGTTTGCCGATTCGCGGTCTCCACTCTAGAACTAGTCTACCCCAACGGTTATCGGTCCTACGGCAGATATGACCAGCCCACTGCCACTTCAGCTTGCTAATCCGATGAGTTATGTCGATCACTTTAGTTCTCTGGCGAATTTCTTCGTTCCGGATTCGATCCCGCAGAGAAACACCGAGCATAGCTCTTTCCATAGCTCGCTGAGCGACTTTAAATTGGTGGACCAGTCGAACCGTGAGTGTCCACGTCTCGGCTCCGTATGTCAAGACGGGTAGGACGCACTGATTAAAGACTTTTGTCTTTAGGCACTGTGGTATATGCGACGAGAAGACTCGACGGTGTTTTCCAAATGCTGCCCAGCCCAGCTGAATTCTTCTCTGGATTTCCTTTTCGAAGTTATGTTTGCCTAGTTGGAGCGTCTGCCCTAGGTAAACATACTTAGTGACAACTTCGAGTGGGATTCCATCTACGGCAATCGGTTCCGGAACAACGTGCTCGTTGTACATGACTTTGGTTTTATCCAAATTCATCGGGAGACCGATGCGACGAGAAGAATCAGCTAGGCCACTCAACATCCTCTGTAAGTCCTGCAGCGTCTCTGCCATAATGACGATGTCATCTACGAATCGTAAGTGAGAGATGTACTTGCCGTTGATGTTGATGCCACAATTTTTCCAGTCCAGCGTCTTAAACATATCCTCCAAGGCGTTAGTGAACAGTTTCGGGGATATGACGTCCCCCTGTCTCACTCCCCGACGCAGGTGGATATGATTAGTACGCTGGTTCTGTACTTGTACACTCATTGTTGCGGCATTATACAGCTAGGCTATTCTGTAAGCTATCTCGACAGCGGAATCCGCGGTGAGATTCGAATTTTGTACTACGAAATTCAATCGTTTCTCGTTGGTAATACGGTTGAATTTCGTAATACGAAATTCAAATCTCACCACGGATTCCGCTGTCGAGATAGCTTACAGAATAGCCTAGCTGACATCTCATCACTTCGATATATCGCCAGTCGACTTGGCAACGCTGCAAGGACTGCAGAACTGACCAGGTTTCGATTAAGTCAGAGGCCTTCTCATAGTCCACGAACGCTAAGCACAGGGGGCGATTGTACTCTTCGGTCTTCTGTAAAATCTGCCGCACCATGTGGATGTGGTCCATGGTGCCGTAACCGCTTCGAAATCCGGCCAGTTCCGGAGGTTGGAACTCGTCGAGTCTTCGCGCAAGACGGTTCGTGATGACCCTTGAAAACAGTTTGTAGACATGGCTCAGAAGCGAAAATCGGGCCGTAGTTTTTAAAGAGGGTTTTGTCTCCTTTTTTGAAAAACAAAACCACCATGCTCCTGTTCCATGCCTGTGGAGTTCTCCCAGTGAAGAGAACAGAATTGAAGAGCTGTTGCAGCTGGCTTACAGCTGGGGCTCCTCCAGCTTTTGGAAGCTCCGTTGTGATTCCGTCTTCACCTGGGGCCTTTCCATTTTTGAGGTGTTTAAGGGCCATCACGATCTCATCTCGGCTGACTTCGGGCAGGTCTTCTGTGAAGTGGCGGGTCAAGGTGGCTCTACAATCCTCAGTATCGGGTACGGGCCTTGAAGCATGCGATGCGTAGAGCTTGTCGTAGAAGTCTTCAACTTCTGACAGAATCTCCGACTTGGATGCGACGACGTTCCCCGTTGACATTGTCAGCTTTATGAGGTGGCTTCTACCCAGAAGCTGGGCGAACACTTTCGACCCCCGATTCTGCTCAATTGATTCTTTAATCAAGAGCGTGCTAGAGGATCGGAGGTCTTGTCGTACCAGCTTCTTAATGGTTTTGTTGCGCACCTGATTAATTGACAAAGCTGATAAAGGGTCTGTTCGTCTCTCTTCCATTAGTCGAAGTGTTTCTGCCGAAAGTTTGGACTTTTTGCCCGTACGCTTGCTCTCGCAAAACTTTGTCCCTTCATCCCTGAGGATTTCCACCACTTCTTCGAGTTTCTGGTCTGACGTAGACCACTGTCTGACGTCTGTGGTTTCGAAGGCAGCGAATCGATTTTCCAATTTTGATTGGAATGTTTCGGATCCAACAACGGTTTGGAGTAGGTTCGGTCGGAGCGTAGACTTCATCAATCGGGATCTTTCGGCTTTGAAGTCGATATCCAGAGTGCCTCGTACAAGTCGGTGATCACTTCCAGTATTGAACCTACTGATCATTGAGACGTCTCTGAATATGCGCCGTTTGTCCGTAATAATGAAGTCAATCTCATTTTTAGTCACAGTGTCGGGGCTTTACCACGTCCACTTTCTTTGGGGCTGTTTCTTCAAGAACAAGTTCATCAAGAAATGCCCCTCTTTTTCGAGAAAGTTGACAAGCATTTGCCCCTGTGATTCTTACTGCCAAATCCGTGTGGTCCTATTGTCGATTATTGTCGTCATTGCAGGTCTGTTCTCCCACTTTGGCGTTAAAATCTCCCATGACAACGTTGTAGTGAGCTGTAGAAGTGGTATGTAAAGCTCTAGAGATGTCTTCATACATGCTCTCCACCTCTTCGTCCAAGTGTGCCGAGGTCGGTGCGTAAACCTGGATAACCTTGAGGCTGTACCTCTCGGTTAACCTAATTATAAGGTACGCTACCCTGGTCCACACACTGGAGATTTCTACAACGTTGTCACTGAGAACCTTGTTGACCAGAAACCCGACGCCGCCTTGGGATGGCTGGTCTCCTTCTCTGTAATACATAAGATGGCCCGATTCTAGATTTATGGTGTCCTCTCCCTGTCTTCGGACTTCCCATAACCCCTGAATGTGCCATCTTATGTGTCCCAGCTCCTCCTCCAGCTGCGCCAGATGATCATCCAGCCGAATCGTGCGTCTATTTAGAATAGAATAGACTAGAATTTTACATGCCACTATATCTGTAATATGTAGACGTCATCGCTTACCATCAGGCGAGTGTCGTGCTTGTCCTGTTACCTTATATTATAAGAAAAAAACAGGACTACGGAACCCTAAAAACCCGCTTCCAGCTTCTTTGAGACTCCAATTAAATAACTAGAAGGTGTCCGTGACATTTTCCATATTTACAAAAATAATTATCTTTGCGTTTGCCGAGTCGCCGTCTTTACCTACAATATAAAACGTTACCGCGTATGCCGCAGATCCGATAATTGATGCGGTACCATCAGTTATCGGATCTGCGGCATAGGCGGTCATAATGACCCCTCCACCGCCTATATGTCAAGTGTAACAGAAATTAAATTAAATAGGGTTTATTAACTCAATATTTATTTGGGAATAATAATTAATCTCATGAATAATAATTTGAAATACACAATACAAGTGATGTCTGTCAACACTTTAATAATACGTGTTTTAATCATTAATAATAATTATTACAATATTTATAACATAGAACTACGATATAAATTAATCTAAAATATACGACAAAATTCGATAGTTAATTTCACCAGAATTCAAAATTAAATTCCTGAAACATTTTAAAAGTTACCAGAATTTAAAATTAAAATCGCATTTTAAAATACATTTCAAGCGACATTATATTTTAACGTAACAGTCTATAAATACATTTTTAACTTCTAATTCTACCACAGATCTTAAATTTATTATGATATTACACATTTAAAACATTATTTTAGACTATACGATAAAATATAACTGACTATATACTGTTAAAATCACAATTTGCCTAGTATATAACAAGTAATATAGTACTTATTTTGCACAAATAGACACCGATCGCATTTAATTTTACTTTTTTTTTTGAGCTTTCACTTCAAAGCTGTAAATCCCGAATATGACGCTAATCGCACACACATAGACTAAAAAATATATGTTTAATAAAATAATGAAATACAATACTGCGAAGAGTAGAGGAATTTAAAAATCGGAAGAGTAATAAATTCGTGAAAATTGATATTTAATTGTTCTATTAAAATAATTGTTCATCGATATGTTTCGTAAAAAAATCAAATTGACATTTAATATGACATTAAACTTATTAAGTTAAAATTTGTTGATATAAATTAATATTTATTCACAAATAAATTTCAATTTTCAACGACAAAATTAAATGTAATTCTAACTTAGAATATGTACAGATTTAAAAAATAATTTATTTAGCTGCGAAAATATACTATATCTTTTTAGAATATTATATTACTTTCATGAAAATACATCCTTTGAGGTTTATGTTAAAAAAAATATTCTGATATGTCAAAAAGTTGTACATCACAATCGGATAAGCTTAAGATGTAATTAAAATAGTCTTTTTGAAAGACGATAGAAATTGCAACGTATGGATTTCATTATAACAATATTTAAAAAAAAAACAAATAATAATAAAAAATACTTAGCTAAAGCAGAGGTAGACATATTGAAGAGAAATAAAAAATCAAAAACTTTCTCTAAACATCGCATGTTCTTTTATTTTCTATTATTATGTACATTTATTAGTTTAGTTCCTCTCATGTTGACCTTTCTTTTTACTTATAATTAATAATTATTAACACCTCTACCAATAACTGGATATGCTTTCATTGCTCAACACAGCGCGAAAATAAAAATGTTGGAATGAAGAAAATGGTCAAAAATTAACTCCCTTTTGTTTCAGAGGTAAAAAATACCTTATTGTCATAAAAATGCGTTTAAAATAAGAATACGGCTGGACTGATGACTAACTTTCCACTGAAATCAGTAAAAAAAGCGATCAGGGATCAAAACACTCTTTCGGGCTAACTTAGATTAGGGTAGGAAAGTGAAATCAATCCGAAATAGTGTTTTGATCCCTTTGAGGAAGCGGATCGAACGACATCAGCTAGGCTATTCTGTAAGCTATCTCGACAGCGGAATCCGCGGTGAGATTCGAATTTCGTACTATGAAATTCAATCGTATCACGTTCGTAATACGGTTGAATTTCGTAGTACGAAATTCATATCTCACCGCGGATTCCGCTGTCGAGATAGCTTACAGAATAGCCTAGCAGAAGTATTAATGATGCTGTCACTCGATTCGCTTCCTTATAAGGACATATATAACACATATACATATAGCCCTATAGGGATTAAAACACTCTTTCGGATTGATTTTACTTTCCTACCCTTATCTCAGCTCCGTCTCAGTCCGAAAGAGTGTTTTGATCCCTGATCACTTCTTTTACTTATTTTGTATAATTTGCAAATTTTATTGCTGCTTGTACACTTTATTTTTTAATTGTTTATTATTAATTAAACTATTTCTTAAATTCTGATACAAGATGGTGATGGTGTTTAAGTTCAATACTATTATTATTTTAAACGCAATAAGTATAGTTAACTGTTTAATAGACTTGAATGCCAAATAATTAGCGAAATGTTAGTTTAGATAAAAAATATAGAAACAATATTTAAAAATAATATTGATCCTACAAAAGAGTGTTATTTTTAACCATACCACAATTTTATTGCACAAGACTAAAATATTCTGTCTCAATACAAAAAAAAGTTGATTCATGGAATCGATACATTTATTTATTAATATAAGTAACAAAAAAATTATATAATATACATACTTTGAGACAGAATATAAATATACCACTTTAAAGTACTTTTAAAAAACTTTCACGTTTCTAACATTGCTTTAGCATAAAGATGTTATTTTAAAATGCGTAGCAAAAATAATTAAAAGCATTTTAGGAGAGTCCCCAACCACGGAACCCTACTCCATATACGAGAGTAAAAAATATAGTTCTCGATTTTTATTATGACAACTTTATTTACTAAGTACAACTGTTTACATTAATTTCTGAGTTACAAGAAAAAAAAAAAAAAAAAATATATAACGTAATTACGGCATAAAATTAAAAAAAATCTGTATGAATATTTAATGGATATAGTAGATAAAATAAAAATGCAAAATAGATATGTATCTCTGCCTATTTTCTTGGTATTTTTAACAACAAACAATACTTATAAAATATTATGGACTGGTTGTCATTTGGCATTAGCTTAATTTAAGCAAAGCCAAGGCCGAAGTATATTCTAGAATAATCGTTCACTCATCAGTTCATAGATATGCCATAAACGAGCTAAAAATGGCACAGCACATTATCAGCAAAATTTTAAAACATTCCTGTTTGGAAGCCGGGTTGAGATAGTTGCGCTTTTTGGATTAGACTTTTTTTTTAAATACTTTATAGGCTAGCGTTTGACCGCTATCTCACCTGTTGGTAAGTGATGATGCGGTCGAAGATGGTAAGCACGCTAGGCCTAGAATGAGAACTGGCTCTCAAGGATAGCTACCGGAACACATAAAATGTTTGGTGACAGATTTTCTAACTTGAGGGTGGTAGCTGGCCAGGCGGACACTAGATAGTGTCCTACCACCATGTGGGGGTTGTTGGTTTCTTAACGATGTTTTCCTTCACCGGAGGGCCACTGTGAGAAGCGCACATAAATTTTTCTATAGAAAAATCTATTGGTGCACGGCGGTTTGAACTCGGTACCACGGCATCAAAGCCGACCGTTCTCCTGATTACGCCACTGGGCCCTCGAAAGACTTAACTCAATGAGGCGTTTAAAAAAAAAAAACTGATTTCTCTGTCACAGTATTCGAATTTTTGATAGAAGCAAGAACTTTAAGGGTTCAGAAGCCAGTTTTCAGTACTTCAACTTGGTTTTTGCATTTCCAAGTAATATAATGTACGCTGTCATAAATTTTACGTATGTTTTAAGAGTTTTTTTCAACTTATAATTTTTTATTTTTCTAATTACTACGTAGTACCGAAAGTTGGCCCTTTCACCTATTTTTTATAAACATGCTTCTGACAAAAATGCGATTACAGTGATCGGTAACTGCAAATTGTTTTTTTTTTAAACGCCTCATTGTTCCCTCAGTGTCTCGTCTCACTTGCAGTCTTTCAGTTATTAGATCACATTGTCATTTTAATATCCGGTAGTTCAAAACTTGTAACTAAGTACTTAAACAAAAAACAAATTGTACGAGGAACACCATCTTAAATTAGAATCATCGATGAAGACATAATTTCTGGTCGAGTTGGTTGCGCACACGCAGGATTATTGCGAAAGTAGGCGCATTGCGTTACTCGGTCAGTTAACATATGGACGTATTGTAAAAACGTGTACTTATTTGTATGCGAGGCAAATCGGGCTGACGTAACTGATTTACATTTTGCATGATTTTTTACTTGAACATGTCAGTTTTGACATTTTTTATGTCTGTCAAACGAACACTTGACCACAGATTACTGAATTACTAAAGACCGCTATCTTACTCGCTGTTAAGAGAGCAATTTAGAGATTGGCAGATACATAGTGCTTATGAGCGTATGGTAGACATATGAATGGACTGCCATATAACAGTGTCATAAAAATGTCAATGTCAATCAGAAAACTCCAAGGTTTAAATAATCTGTCAAGATTATTAATAGGTATGAATATAATATAATCATTTATTCTAAATTCTGCCAAATTGCTGTCCAGTTTATTGACCAAATACTTATTTATTTAACCTCATGTGTTAGAAAAAAATGTATTTAAATAAAAGTAAAAAATAGGTAGTTGTTTTGAAGATAAAACCATTAATGTAAAATGCATTGCAATGGTAAAAGCTTAATTTTTTGAGTTTTTTTTTCACATAGGTTTTTATGATCTGTGGATTTTATAATTAAAAAATTAAGACAATGTTAGTTATTTTTTCGTTTTTGAACTTGTAACTCAGAAAACACAATCCTACTGTTTTTAACTTACTTTATAGTCCGTTCTAATTTTCTTGGCAATTTTCTCTAAAATCGGTTTTATGAAGCTCAGAAGATTGTAGAAAAACAAGAACATTGTTATGGAACAATCGTCAATTACAATTATGATTTATGGAACCGTTGTGCAAAATTACATCCAAAGACCCAATACAAAACAAAAAAATGCTTTCAGACACATTTTTGTCATAATACATTTTTCCATATATTTTTTAATAAGTAAAATAACATATTGAATAACATATTAAAGTATTTCCACATGTAGAAGAATCATATAATATTGATGTTCCTCATCTTATTACGCATCTTAGTACGTAGCCTTTGAGAATTAGAGTATTCTAGGCCTAGCGTGTTCACCATTTTCGACCACATCATCGCGTACCACCAGGCAAGATAGTGGTTAAACGCTAGCTTATAAGATTAAAAAAAAAATACGATGAGGTATAAAGAGTTTTCACCAATAGGTAGAGTGATTCATGAGGTCATCATTCATGACGGTGCGCAGATAGTAAATAATTATTAATAGTACACAACGGTCCCAATATAAGAGCAACTAATGTTTATCAATCTGTCTAACACCTATCAACAACAATCTACTCCTTTTGTACATCTAAAAAACATAGCTACATTATATTATCTATAAAAGGTTTTTTATAAATGTATACAATATTTTTTGATGATTTCAACACCGTCTACGGATCGTAAGCAATAACAACAAGCGTACTATTTTAAAATACAATTTCAGTAAAAAAAATGTTTAAAAAATTCTAAAATTGACCCACCATGATCCGCTTTGCCTAGATTATTCTTTTAACATTTAATTTAGAATGTTCGACCTCCATTCCGTTAAATTTAAAAAGCGAAATTAATTTTTATGAATTTTTTGACACACTTTTAAATACTTGCCCTATAATGATGATATTTTTATTTTATTTTTGGCAATTTGATGTCATTTTAATGAACGTGTTTTTATGATTACATCATTCGAGTAAGTTTTAAATAATCCATAGTTGTCTTATAAAAAATAATACATTATAAAGGTCCCAATGTAAGTCCACAAATAAAAATTGTAATTAAGATATTATTTCTTTTGTTTTTCTTGACATTTTTTATTTAGATATTTGGGTTGTCAGAGTCAGAATTATTGTAGTTACTTAATCAGAGCTACTGACTTAATTTATATTAGGCTAGTTATCATTGCCCCGGGCATTCAATAATACATGTAATAGATTTCAACATTTTATGTTACCTTTATGTTTGGTTGGTCCTGTATCAATAAAACATATGTATTTATGATTTAATTAATTAATTGACGCTTACGTCGGGCAAAGCATTAGTTTCGCCATTCAAAGAGGTAATGTCGCCAGCTTTTTGAGTACTCTACCAGCAGGAAGTTACCTTAATTATTATTTTATTTGGTGTTTTTATTTTAGTTGTTAGTCATTGTTAATTTTTTAGTTTTATTAAGTTAATAGATAGTAAAGTAATTTTTATTTATTGTTTATTGTCAAATGAAATGAATACTTACTCGAATGGTGTTAAATACATTTTAATTTCAACATATTTGAGCAAATCGACAAAAAAGATGAATGAAAGATATTGTATTAAATTAATATTAAAATACATAGTTTCATTTCAGAAACATTTAACTACTCACCTTTGTGCGATGCGAACTCGACTTTTCATTACATTTACAATCACTACGTTTAACAATTAATTTTACACTTCTAACAATTGTTTTATTTTATTTTATTAAAATCCTTAACCATAAAAACGTCAATTGTGACAGCTCGAGGAAATTGAAGTTGGAAATTTTATTTTTAATTAATATTGTAATTTTTTTTGTTTTTACAATTTTAATTAAAAACAAATAAAATAGATTGTCCGATCAAGAGGTTTATAAGTTTGACAAAGAGATTTGACTCTATAGAATAAGTAAGTCATTTCAAGGTAAGACGCGATGTGCATTCAATTAAATAAAAAATGCGTTGAATTAATTATCGATGTGTACATATAGAAAAATTATCCAAAACGAAAAAAATAGAACCACAATAATATCTAATAATGACTACCTATATCTGTACTTTTTCGTATTATATGAAAACAGGTTCATAACAAATAAATGAAAGGTAATTATAACCGTTAAGCATTAAACCTATTCTATCTAGACTGGTATTGGATGTCCACCAGATTTCGAAATTAGTAAGTGATTATGCACCATTGAATACCAGCGCTAGCCAATCAGAGCGCGTTTAGAATTACTGTATCGGCGCCTAGCCAATCAAAGCGCGTTTTGGATTGAAGAACGTTGGCGGCATTTCCAATCAAATGTCATTGTGAAATTTAAGTTTAATGCATAATGATTAACAAACGCACTTCGCTATAGTATGACAGCTCCAGAATAGTTCTTTTTTTTTCAGTGGCATTTTACTTTTTTTGTTAACCGCTCAGTCTTATGACGTTTTTGTAACTTCTTTATTTTTAACAACGTTTATTTTTTAAATTATTCGGGCTTCAAGCGATGCCACTGCACGATGGTTTGCCGCGGTTTCGTTATCATATCTTGCCAATGTTTTGTTTCGGTTGCACCTGACCCGTTCTTGCCTGGAAATGAAGATAAATTACAATTTAGTTACTTTAAGTAAACTTTTCTCAAAGCTCAGGTACCATAGCCCGGCAATTTCGTGCACGACCCTCCCGCGGGGTGACAGACGGGGGCGGGGACAAGGTAGCGGTCATTCTAGCACACGGCTACACACGCTTCCCTTCCCCGCTACACCGCCTACTACCCGCTGACATCTTGGGTACCTCGTCCCCGCCTCCGTCTGTCACCCCGCGGGACGGTCGCGCACGAGATTGCCGGGCTATAACAATGTGGGGTTGCACATTACTAGTAGTCGTTTACCCCTCAAACTAAGATAAATATGCTTGTGTCTGGAGTGGGTTCACGTCAATACTGCAATGGGTGAGGATAGAACTCACGACCTTTCGATCGCCAGATCGACACCTTAGCCATTGGACTATTGCCTCTTGCTTGCTGCCAATTTCTTCATAATTACAATTTAACATAATATAATTTTCCATTTCTTTTATTTTATAATCGGAACTCCAGGGACACTAAATAGCGCCACCTATTTATAGTGGATATTTCGCACCTTAATCAGCCGTTCAATTATCATCCTAGCCTCTTAACTAAATAGCGCCGTTCAACTAGATTCCCAATGATATCAAAATAACTAGATTCCTGAATGATATTGATGATATTGACGTTTCATTACTTGCCTAGCCATTTGATCCAACAGCTATGCAAATGACTTGGATCGATGACATTTCATTACTTGCCTAGCCTGTTCATTAGTCTGATACTCAGGCAACACACTAGAGGACAGTGACAACCTCGCGACGTGCGCCGACATATACATTATATGCTGTCAGCGCAAAGCTCTATTTTACTCCTAACAAATAATAATTCATTAGTAAAGGCTAAATTAATAACTTAAATGTCTATTTGAGAATTTCAAGTTGATTGAATTCATTTCTGATTGTTTAAATATAAAATATAATAACTCCATTATTTATTACTAAAATCACTTCATTATTATTTGTAAATTAATTTTGTAATTTATAATTAAGTCTCAGGCTCATAGAAACATTATAAGCGTAAAAACATTTAAAACGTAAACTCAACGATCTGAAGTTGGTATAAATACGGTCGCCCGACTCTCCATAATTCATTTGAGCTCGGACCGTCTAGCGGTACGGAGCTTCCGGTATTGCTGTGTACTTGTAATATTTATGTTGTAACCACATAAAGTTACTTGATTATTGAACAGAAGACTTTTTGAAGTGAAATTTGAAGTCTTCCACTATGGGTGATCGTCGCCAAGATGACGACGAAGATGGTGACGTCAGCACTGCTGGCATCACACTTTATAAAACAGTCGTGGAGTATCTTTCTCGTCATATATATATATATGCTCAATGAGCATTGCTCATGAATATATACTTATGCAGATGCTTATGCATATATACGTATGCAGATGCTTATGCATATATACTTATGCAGATGCTTATGCGTATGTTTCGTCCCGTACCAAATTTGCTTTCGCGCCATACGCGGCGCAATGAAACGCGAGTGACTTAGTCTGTGGTCTCTTGCGTGCGGCTAGGGTCTGTGGCTTCGCCAGCTCTCAGCTGTGTGAATCATCGGGTGACGAATTGATTTTGCGTTGTGATTTAATCTAAACATTTGGGAAACCTTTTGGCAGTGCGGTGTTGTAATAAATAAGAAACGACAGCGTTTGATGGTAAACTGTCCTTATTATTAAGTTACATAGTTGTCAGAAATATCGGAATTCTGACACACGCTTTTCCGTGGCTTAAATTGTCGATTATTGCACGACGTTAAGCATTCTATTTGAAATTTAATTCTATTCTAAGTGCGGGCTTATGTCCCACTGACAGATTGCACGGTGGCAACTTCACGCCGTGCAATAATAGATTACTTAAGTCACACCTATCGTAATATACTAATTTGTGCTGATTTTAGTTTAACAAATTATGGGGGAGGCTTCTTAGACTATTTTTCTTTATTATATTTTCTATGTTATATTTGCTTCATCAAAAATCAGCCAGTAAAAGTGGGAAAAAGCAACCACATTATGTTGTAACAGGGCAACTGTAATTTGTGTCAAATCAGGTTTTTATATCTCACGGAGTATACACATACACCGAACATACCTGAACCGCGGAATCGTATCAATAATTTTAGATCATTTACAAAACGAAAAGAACCGACTTCGAATGCCGCGTCATATTCACATATTGCCGTCATATTCAGTTCTAAGTTTGCGGTGTTTATTTCCACATCTCTGAAGATATATATCAGACCTCGATGAAATTACAATGGCGCGGAAATGTACCCCAATAAAAAATAATCATTCGAATCGGTTCACTATTGAGGGAGTAATCTCGTATTGAGATGTTCCTACTTTTTTTTTCAGTTTATTTTTTGTATCATATAGTGCGGTTGACCAATATCTCACCTGTGGGTAAGTGATGATGCGGTCGAGGAAGGTAGCACGCTAGGCCTAGAATGGGAACTGGCTCTCAAGGAAAGCTGCCAGAGCACATTAGATATTTGGCGATGGCGACAGATTTTCAAACTTGAGCTGGCACTAGATAGTGTCCTACTACCATGCGGGGCTTGGGGGTTTCTTATCGATGTTTTTCCTTCACCGGAGGGCCACTATGAAAAGCGCACATACATTTATCGACAGAAAAATCTATCTGCGCACGGTCGGGAACTTGTTACCTCTACCGTCAAAGCCGACCATTCTACCACTACACCACTGCGCCCTCAAAAATACGTAAGGTCTTTTAAAAATACATACCAGCAAGTAAAATACGTCCAATAAGCTCGTTCCTGCCGATATTATCGAAGTCCATGACCTGCACATCCAAGGAACACTCCCTGATCTTCTCCCAGGGTACGTTGAACGAGAAGCTGTCGTTGAACACAGGGTTCAGGGTGCATTTGAAGATGGCCGTCTTGCGTTTCTCGATGCGCTTGTCACCAAACTGCAGCCACACCTTCACGTACGGATCTGGAAGTTGAAAAAAAAATGTTTTAGGGTCCGTATCTTAAAAGGAACAAAGGAACCCCTATTGTTTGTTCACGGAAAACGGAACGAGAAAATGGCGGCGCCGAAGTAGCGGTACAAAGGTATGTATAGAATATGGCCACTTGTGTGGCCACGGCGCTCGGTGACGGACATGCAGGGGGCATGACCGTCACCGAGCGCCGTCATTCCAGTCGCCGATATTCCAAGTAGATTGGTGCGACTGCTAGAACTCGGCCCGAGATTACTTTTTTTAACTTTTTAAAGGTCTTTATTGGTCATAATAATCATTACAATGTACGAGCTAGTGTATGTTTTATCCTGGAGTTACAAGCTATGCAAAATAATCAATACATGTTTTACAAGTAGGAACACTTATCTAAAATTTACATCATAGAATTACATAAGGTATTTCATTTGTTACATTACATCATAAAATAAATATTTGACTTTAAATATTAATTTTAAAAAATATTTAAATAATATTAACTTTATTTGAGCCTAACATTTTTATTATTTTTATTTGACTATTTACAAAATAAAAAATGAGCGGAAGGCGATCTGTGTCGCCTCGCATCGCACGCTACGTGACACGCGCGCCATAGTACTCTTCACATCTCCTGATAATAGGAGCGATAATGGCACGCACGGCCGCAGGCCGCAGCGGGCGATGCTCGCGTTTGGGCGGTAGACTGCTTATTCCTCGGGTTCAAAGTCTAGGAACAAGTGATGTGGTAACTTGTACCGATTATAGCTATCGATGTACGGGAATTTTTTTCTACGAGACTTACATACATTTTTATTTAGTTCATTATTAATTTTAAATTATAAATTAATAATTACAAATTATTAAGTTTATATATAAGATTTGTTTAAAATGAGTATTAAAGGCACATTTGATAGGTGATAGTTGGTCGAATTAGAGTGGAATACACGCGTAGTTTTGTTTGGCTGCTAAGACGTGACCGTCTATTTAGTAATGGGCTAAGAGCATTAAAAGCCTCTATACCCTTAAGTCGGAGTTGGGATATGTTTTCAGACCAATTTAGTTTATTGTTTAGAGTAATAACTAGATACTTTACCGATCGGCTCCAAGAAATATTAAATGAGTTAATTTTTAATTTACGCGTAGTTAGAGTTCTTTTGCGGGTAAATAATATGGCTTCTGTTTTTGAGGAATTAATATCCATCTATTAAAGTATTGTAGAAGTTGGTCAATGGCGGTCTATTATGAGGTCGATATCTGGGAAAGACGTGAAGGATGCTGTGTCGTCTGCGAAGCAAGCTAGGTGAGTGCATGTGTACTTACGAAGTTACAAATAATTGGCTAGGAGATTGATTTAAATTTGGAACAAAAGCAGGGATTGGTTCGCACATGTGCTGCTATGTCCGTTATGAGAGTTGAGTCAAACAAGAGAAATGTCCGACTAATGTCCGAAAATTAAAATAAATTGAATGTTATATTAACTATTTAATATATTATTAAAATGAAATTTGTGAATGTATAATTTAATTTTACCGTTGTTCAGATCGTCTTCATTGTTGTTGGTGTGTCACATACGTTTTTGACATTTATTTTCAACTAAATTCAAGTTATAATTATGAAATAATAATAAGATAATGATTTATTTTAGTATATCTATTAAAAAAAATCAATTAATTGTATCACAATTTGCTTTAATGTCTAAAACATGAATATCACCATAAAAAATTTACCGCCCTACTTATAATGTGTGCATGCCATGTTTTGACAAATAAATACTTTTTATCATTATTTTTATCTTTAATGACGCGCTGGACACGACATTTTACCCCGCCTGCTTGGACACGACTTTTGTTGGGTCATATTTTTAACGCAGTTACTTTTACTGACTTATTATTTATTCGCAGGTCTAAACTAAAGATAGGCGTTCAATAAGCCTTGACCTAAAAACCTAAAATTGGCAATAATTTCCCTCGGACCACAGAAGAAATATTTCTCTCCGAGAAATAATTAAAATTAATTATCCGAGGGTCGTATTCCGCCATAAATTTCCTCACCAGACTTAATGATCATTAAGCCTGCTAAAAGTCTATTGGCATGAATACTTTGGTCCTTTGCTATGCTGTTTTTTTCAGGAGATGTTTCACTTAAGAGTACCTTTGTACTATAATTATGAAATTACCTGAATTTATATCATTTTAATTTAATATAATTTATACAATGATGTTTTTAATTTTTCCGACTGCACTATAATGATTTATATCTTTATATTTACATTTCTTACTCGTTCATTTATACGAATTTTCTGTCTAGCTATTAATGATTTAACTGTAAGTAATAGTTTTAAGATCAGCATGGCCTGTAACATTTGGATTTTATTTTGTATTTTGTATGTATTTAATACAAACTGCAAGCTGCGTATTTGCTCGCATTTAAAACACTCCAAAATACTTGGTTTATATTTTTGCGTCTTTCATATAAAGATTTTATTTTCGTTATTATATATAGATATATGTACATACGACATACGACGTACGCAAAGCGGTGGGCAGTGACTGATTGGAAGAGCCGAAGATCAGGCTAAGTGGCGCATCTTGGGAGAGGCCTACGTCCAGCAGTGGACTGACACCGGATGATGATAATGATGATGATGATATGTACATTCATCATCATCAGCCTATATTAGTTCACTGCTGGGCATAGGACTCTCCAATTATACGACACTGAGCACGATCCTCGATTACAGTACTCATATAGCTCTTGCCTGCCACATAGCACATACATTTTACATAACTGTATTTCTCTTTTTAACCGACTTCACAAAAAGGTTAAGGTTCTCTTCGTCGGAATCTTTAAAAATTTTTTTTTATTTATGTTCACCGATTACTCGCAGATGCCTGAACTGATTAAGAAAATTCTTTATTTGTCTCAAAGGGTACCCTTTCCAGATAGTCCCATTAAAATGTTAACGAAATCGGTTGAGCGGTTTTTAATATATCAACATTTGTACGACGATGCATTTATATACCTTGATGACCTGATACTGGCTAGCTATTTTACTAGCGGGACGTTTTAAGTCGGTTCTTTAAGTTTTTTAAACGAGCTTAAATAATAATTCTACTTACAGTGATCCAATTCATTTTTAACCGACTTCAAAAAAAGGAGGTTTCTCAATTCGACCGTATATTTTTTTTTTTTTTTTATGTTTGTTCGCGGATAACTTCGTCGTTTATGAACCGATTTCGATTATTTTTTTTTGTTCGAAAGGACGTGTGTGGTACCATGGTAATTTTATCGAGGTATGATAAGTATCTCCAGAGATATTGAGATAAACATCTCAAAATTGGTACTGAAAATGAATAGGGCGGCATTGAAGTCGGTTGTTTTTTAGTTTTTAAACGATATTATTGGTTATCAACTGAAGTCGTACATTTATTTATTTCAATTTAATCTCAGCAGGGCTATTCTCAGTCATTCGAAAGCAAATTCGGATTCGGAAACTGCCACTCCTTCGACTTAGATCTTAGCAATTTACAATGCTCTCTCAACCATAACTTTTGATATCTCAACTCGATTATATCAGTGATTCTGATCTGAAAGGTTTCCGCGAGCAAATAGTACGCGTACATATTCGAAATTCAAAATGACGCTTCCAAATTCGAATGTATCCGATGAATATGAGAATAAATAAACAAGTGCAAGTCGGACTCGCACTAGTAGGGTTCCGTACCACACACCTACAGTATTTTATAAGATCGAGCAAAAAATACCACTATCATTTTTCGCCAGCAAAAAATAATTATTAATAAACATTTTATTTCTTATAACGCCATCTAACAAAGGTGTTTGGGATCGACATGTCAATATAACGCCATCTATGGGGCTTTTGCCTAACTAAGCGTTCATAGATGGCGTGAAATGCCGTCTATTGTTTTTAACTTTATTCTATTTTTAGTATTTGTTGTTATAGCGGCAACAGAAATACATCTACTATCACGGTTCATGAGATACAGCCTGGTGACAGACAGACAGACAGACAGGCAGACAGACAGACAGACAGACAGACAGACAGACAGACAGACAGACAGACAGACAGACAGACAGACAGACAGACAGACGGACAGCGGAGTCTTAGTAATAAGGTACCCTTTTGGTACGGAACCCTAAAAAGAACATCGGGTTGCACTCCGGGAGTGCCGACGAAAGTGAAAACTTGAACAGTCACGTTGTGCATTTGATCTACTCTCCCTCCGTCTTACGAATTTTCGATTAGGTCACATGTGTTCACGCGAAGACCTGACGCTAGTTTAACATTTTTTACCCATCCCAAAATGTTCACAACGCCGCTATAATGTTTTCACTTCAAAAACTGGACAAAGTACCAGTTTTTGAATAAAAACTTCTTTAACCCAGCGATTATACAACACGCCTAACCGCCCGCTTCCTTAGGCAACAATTTGCAAGGATGACCTTCACTACTAGATTACTGAGTACGCTTATTAGAAGTTGATACCCTGTGAAAGGAGCCTTACCCTTAACGATACCCTCTTCAAGATGCCATCTCGACTTAACTTATTACAGAAGCGATACTCCCCTATTTCAGATACGGGGCATTTGTCAAACTCCAGTTGTTTGTTTCTATGATAGGAGCTCCGTTGTGGATAATAATTTAAGAACGTTTAAAAAACTAAAAGAAACGGCTTTAAATCTCGAGCAAGATCAAAGTAGCCAGTGGACTAAGTAACTATTATATAATCTGTGCCAGTAGTTAGTAGCATGTCGTCAAGGTATATAAATGCATCGTAATACAAATGTTGATATTTTAAAAACGGCCGATTTCGTAAAAAACTACATGGGAAGCGTACCCTTTAATTTGATTTTCATTTAAAAATCTCACGATTTGAGAACCTCCACTTTTTTGTGAAGTCTATTAAAATCAATAATCTATACACAAATTAAGAAACCCGGTTTTAATTAATAATTACCGATGGTGAAAAGTTATATAGGTTAATACAACATTTATTTTAAACAATACCAAGGTAAAGCAAATGAACTCAAATTTAAAAGAAAAAATAAATGACACAAATTTATCTTCTAGTTCGCATAGACGTGCCACGTCCACCATTTCTCTCTCACCCGTGCTATAATAGATGCCAGCCCTAGCGTTTTCCTGGCCTCGCGAACCTTGGATTACGTCATCAATCAGGCTTCCCGTGATTGAATAGCTGGAGGTATTATCCTGGCATGGTCAGATTAGGATAGTACTTAGTCAAAATTATTACATTTGCTTTTAAACGTAATCTTCGTCGTAATTTTATATTTCAGTATGTAAATATGTGTTTTATAAATATGAATCCCTATTTCCCTATTTTCCTTTCCCTAATTCACGCAATAACTGGAAAACGAGTGAACCGATTTGGCTTTTACTTCTTTGATTTCTTTTATGATAGAAAGGTTTTTACAAAATTTTAAGTTTTAAGTAAATAAAAAGAAGTCTTTAACGCGGGCTAAGCCGCGGGGCATTTCTAGTTTGCTCAAAGTCAAAAGTCAAAAGTCAAAGCATTTATTCAGTATATGGGCAAATTAAAAATGTGCACTTACACACGTCAAATTACATTAAACAGATCATATTAATTAAAAAATATTATATATATAACTGCTTGCTATGCTTATAAACGTAATTCATTTTTAACCGACTTCAAAAAAAGGAGGAGGTTTCTCAATTCGACCTTATATATATATATTTTTTTTTTTTTTTTTTTATGTTTGTTCGCGGATAACTTCGTCGTTTATGAACCGATTTCGATTATTCTTTTTTTGTTCGAAAGGAGATATCCCAAGTGTGGTACCATGGTAATTTTATCGAGGTATGATAAGTATCTCCAGAGATATTGAGATAAACATCTTAAAATTGGTACTGAAAATGAATAGCGCGGCATTGAAGTCGGTTGTTTTTTAGTTTTTAAACGATATTATCTTCGTTTAATTTTATATTTATGCATGTTTAACTGAATCTGTGAGAGCCAGCATAGCTATACTCATTTCGATCGGATACATTCGAATTCGGAAGTGTTATTTTGAATTTAGAATATTGATTGTTTAGTCAATATTCAAAATTCAAAATAACGCTTGATAAATGTGAGCTATTTGGTCGCGAAAACCCTTCTAATTAGCATCACTGGTTTTTTTCGATTTGAAATATTACAAACTTCGATCACAAAGATTCGAGTCGAAGGACAGGATCTTCCGAATACCGAATCGCTAAAATAACGGTTTTTTAAGGTAATCGTAAAGACGAGGGTATTTACAGTAAGTTTTTTTTAAACATATTTTTTGTATTAATAATATAAATCCTACGCTTGTGATAATATAAGACTTCCTACCTGATTTCCCATTGATATCCTTGGCCTTGAGATTCCTCGCCTTCAGCAACGTGAGTGTAAGCACGCTGTTGCTCGGATGGTAACAGAGTGACGTCAGCAGTTCTCCACATTTGTCCTTCGCTGGTGGTTTGAGAGCCTTCCAGAACGATGGCTTCTCACTGAGATCCACCTGAGAGGATATTTGCATCATTTGAGTCTATGGTAATATATATGCGGTAATATCTATGGTAATAATATATATAGTAATATCTATGGTATCATCATCTATCTATGTTAATATATATATATATATAATCTATGGTAATATTTTAAAGAGGAAACATTTTATAACGAGTTCAAATTTTAAGATGTTTATTTGATGACGAAGCAAGTGCATCAGGTTCCAACATCGCGGATAATGTCGTTTGCGCGATGCAGGATCTCATACATTTAGGCAATATTTACAAGGAGAGCTATTTCACATACTCTAGCGCCATCTAGATGTTTTTATCTAAACTATTATAAAGAGGAAAGATTTGAATTCTTTGTTTGTATCGATTTATCTCAAAAACTACTGAATCGTTTTAAAAAATTCTTTTACTAAATGAAAGCTACATTATCAGCGAGTAACAAAGGCTATATTTTATCTCCGTATTCACACGGGTACGGGAACTACGTGGATGAAACCTATTCATTTATAAGGCGTCGGCGTCAGCTGGCGATCGAGAGGTCATGAGTTCGATCCCCACCCCCCGCCTAATATTAAGTACAGTAAATAAATAAGTACAAAAGTATAAGTAAAAAAATCAACATATGTTATGTATATATATATTTCACCATGATCAGCCGGTATCAGTCCACTTCTGGACATAGGCCTCTGTCAAGATACGCCACTGAGCCCGATCTTCGGCACTTTGTTTCCAGTCACTGCCTACGGTTTTGCGAATGTCGTCGCTCCACTTGGTCACATAGTGACAAGTTTGTATATCCGTCTTTAAATAATGGAGTTAAATGCTCGAACATATATACAAAAACTTAGAAACATCCGAATTGAGAACCACCTCCTCTTTTGAAGTCTGTTACAAAATCGGATTTATCAAATACCTCCTCTAATAGACTGATTTTGTTTGAGCTAGATTACCTCGTAGTAACCCCGTCATTAGGTAACCATTCCACTTTCTTGAAATGATTAATATTCCTACTTCGTCCTTATAATGGATGAACGTAAGCCTCTTTTGTATTGAGAAAATGATGTGGCTTATTTTGTCGCAAATGAGAAACGATTTGATAAGCTGAGATTAATTAAACGTCGAGCGGTCGCGATAGTCTGCCTTTAAATGTGGTAGGAGAATATTGTATCAATGTTTCGCTTGACTTGCTCCACAGGTGGTAGAAGAATATTTATTCAATGTTCCGTCTGACTTGCTACCGAAAAGTAGTTTACCACCATGAAGGATGATATCTGCTGCCATAAACTTTACAGTGTTCCGGTAGCACACAGTCCTTGAGAGTTAGAGTATTCTAGGTTTAAGGTGTTCACCATCCTTGACAGCATCATCGCCTACCACCAGGTGAGATAGTGGTCAAACGCTAGCCTATAAGATATGAAAAAAATTATATTCAGATTCTACAGATTCATGACGTGGACACACAGTGTAATTTAAATTCAAACAATTTAAAGTATCCCTGCAAGCTACGGAGAGAGCTTTACTCTGTGTTTTGTGAAGAAATACAAGTAAATTGTAAAACACAATCCAAATTTTTTTCATCGTACCGACGGGACTTGAACCCGCACCCCCCGGATAAACATTACGATGAAAATTTTGGATTGTATTTAACAATTTACAAAAAAAAAAAAAAGTTTGTAACACTTCAAGAAACAATATTTAATTATTTAGAATAATATTTATTCAACTAATTTTTATATACATTAATTATATACATTATTATATTTAATACAAGTAATTCCTATAATATGGGGAACAAGTAATTCCCTAGAATAGCAAAGTCGTCATGGACATAAAATAGAATAAACGCTAGCCTGCCTCACTAATATATCCTAACTAATATTATAAATGTGAAGAAAAAGAAGAAAAACGCGATGCAAGATCTCATGCAATTAAAAGGCGGCAATAGCCCAATGGATAGGGTGTCGGACTGGCAATCGAGAGGTCGTGAGTTCGAATCCCACCCCACCCATTGCACTATTGACGTGAACCCACTCCAGACACAAGCATATTTAGCTTAGTTGGAGGGGTTAACAAGAATACTAGTAATGTGCAACCCACATTGCGAGTAATCTTTTAAATTAAAAAAAAAAAAAAAAAAAAAAAAAATGCAATGGATAACTACTCCAGCGCCATCTAGCTGAGAACTACTCCAGCGCCATCTAGCTGGTAAGTATAGATGGGTGGATGTTTGTAACACTTTCACGACAAAACAACAGATCGGGTTTGAATGAAATTTGCCATAGAGATACTTTTTGACCCGGATTAACACATAGGATACTTCTGAACGCGGGCGAAGCCGCTAGAGCAGGGCACAGCTAGTATGATAATGCTATATGAAATTGTGTCAGGCTACCTGTAGCAATCATGAGACTGATTATATCAGCTATTGTAATAAATTCACGTCAGCTTAGACATTTCTCATCAAAACTTTGTGACGCAAAACGCGATGAACTTGAATACCTACACCATCACTGTGTGTGTCTCTGTGTTTAACAGTTTTTGGGAATATTACCGGCAGGCGGCTATTCTTTTCCTTATCTTTTTTTCACAGGAGTCAGGCCTACCGCATGTCTATCACTCTAATCAGTCTGCCAAAACTCGTGGCGTCATCTAAAATGTCCGTAACGTTTTGGTTGGATTATTGTTAGCATAGAAATAGGAATACCTTATTATTCCTATTTCTATGAGTGTAAGTCTTGTTAAATTTTTTATAAACTATTAGGTGTATATGTCATTTTTAGGGTTTAGTACCCAAAGGGTACCAAAGGAACTCTATTACTGATCTTCGCTGTCCGTCCGTCTCTCTGTCTGTCTGTCTGTGCGCACTTGACAGGGCTGTATGTCCTTAACCGTAGTAGGTAGATACTTGAATTTTTCAGTATGTATTAGTGTAGTATTATCTAAACTAATATTATAAAGAAGAAAGTATTGTTTGTTTGTGTGTTACAATTTAACTCAAAAACTACTGGACCGATTTCAAAAATTCTTTCACTAATCGAAAGCTATTTTATCAGCGAGTAACATAGGCTATATTTGATACACATATTTTCACGGGAACGGGAACTACGCGGGTGAAACCGCGAGGCGCTGCTAGTGTGTAGTATTTTCAGTTTTACTGGGGATTCAACAAAAATACTAAAAACAAAATAAAAATTAATATTAAAGGGGACTCAGGGGATCAGTGAACATCGCGATCTCACCGCGTTACCTCACTCCTGAGGAAAAGCGACGGATTCGCTTGAAACCTAGGTCACGAAATTTCGACTAAAGGTACGTGAATTACAGCCGGTATATAATATTAATAAACTGGCCAAGTGCAAGTCTGACTCACACACATTTTACCACTTCAGACGCGCCTATCTTTCAAATGATTGACTTTGAGATTTTTTTTTTTTTTTTTATCAATTAGGATACACAATACAAGTATTGTATCGCCTAATCATACTATAATCTAGCCTAGGTAGGCTAATTAGTAATTTAAATCTATCATAAACTTATAAATTGACATAAACAAAGAATGTGCCCATCGGCACTTTTCTTATTGTCTCTATTGTTATGGTGAAGACACATTGTTATCGTGTTCTTTATGCATAGCACTTACACTATATTCCACTAAGGTTCACTATACACTATCACTACACTAATTCGAACGGTTTAGTTCTTTTGAGTCTTCTCTCTATATTTGTGAGGTCGAGGAGTTGTATTGCCTCGACGTTCACGTGATGGTGAAGCCTTCGTTCGTGAGCCTCTGCGCATTTTTTTATGGTGCTGGCGACAATCTCAATGTGAAGTTCCCTATGGAGGTCATCATTGCGTATATACCAGGGTGCTCCAACGATTCCCCTCAGTACTTTATTTTGGAATCTCTGTATGATGGAAATGTTGCTTTGTTTGGTGCAGCCCCATAGCTGCGCACCATAAGTCCAGACGGGCATAAGGACTTGTTTGTATATAAGAATTTTGTTTTGTATTGATAGTTTGGATTGTTTTCCAAGCAACCAATACATGTTCTTATAACGGAGGTCTAATTCATCTCTTTTTTTCTTAACATGGGCTTTCCATCGTAATTTCGTATCAAGCGTCATGCCTAAATATTTGCCTGTATTCTCATATGGTACTTTATTGCCATTGAGAAAGACTTCACAATAGTTTTCATTTTTGTTGATAAAGTTGATATGGATGGATTTAGATTCATTTAGCTTCATCTTCCATTTTGTTGTCCAGTTATAAACCTTATTGATAGCTTTTTGGACTTTAGCAGCCGCTCCTTCGTGAGTGCTGCCTACGGCCATAATAGCTGTGTCATCTGCAAAGGTATAGCTACCTTGTGCTGTCTTCTAATTTGGGAATATCGCAGGTGTACAGAAGGTACAGGACCGGACCAAGTACACTTCCTTGCGGAACTCCGGCTTTGATTAGTTTTAATTCTGAATGAGCCTCTTCTTGTCTTATCCTAAACATTCTGTCTGAAATATAAGATTCCAGAATACTCGTATCTGAGTACGGCTTCGGTAAGAACTTTTTAAGCTTATGCACAAGGCCTTCATGCCAGACTTTGTCAAAAGCTTGTGCCACGTCAAGAAATACAGTTGAGCATACCTTCTTTTCTTCGAGTGTTTTTTCTATAATGTTAGTTATTCGGTGGACTTGATCAATAGTCGAATGTTGTTCTCTAAATCCAAACTGGTACTCAGGGATGAGGTTAGAGCTATATATGATTGGTTTTAACCTTTTGAGTAACAGCTTTTCAAATAGTTTAGACATTATCGGCAAAAGAGATATTGGTCTATAGGATGATGTTAAATGGGGTGGCTTGCCTGGCTTTCCTATCATTATTACTTCTGCAACTTTCCACAAATCTGGTACATATTTCATTCTAAATGAGGCATTTATGATTGTTGTTAATTTTACCATGCTCTTTTTCGGCAAATTTCGCAGTATTTCCTCTGATATCAGATCATATCCAGGGGCTTTTCTTGGGCTTATACTATATTTAATTTCTCGTAGAACTTCTCTTGGTGTCACTAATTTGATGTATTTCGGTTCGTCTAAGTTGGTAGAGTTTACTTCTAAGGTTAAGGATTCGCAACTAATCTCAAAATCGTTTGGTCTGAATATATTTTCTAGATGCTCAGCAAATCTTTTTGCTTTCTGCTCGTTGTTAATAGCCCACGTTCCATTTTCTTCTTTAATGGGCGGAATTTGTACGGTTGGCTTTTTTATGTTTTTAATTGCTTTCCACAAAGAGTAGTCTGTGCTTTTATCACTGGTTAGTTTCTCGAGGTACTATCGAGGGACAATAGTCCAGTAGCACCTTAATGTTTATAGTAGCCTGCACGATATTTCTGTCGAATGTTCCAACGCAAACAATAACACGTAAGTACGGCATAGATGGCATGCTTACCCAGACCACAGACGAATAAAAAGGTGAAACGTAGCGTCAGATACATTTGGTAAAGATAACAATATTCCACTGTATACTAGTTTTCTTTTTGTTGAGTTAACATAACGTTGAGAAAGCTAGGCAACAAGTAACGGATGCTTAAATTCGAATGAGTCATAAATGGCAGATTGGTCGAGTGGTAAAATGAACTGATAAGGAAGCATTAGGCCCGAGTTCGAATCTCCATGCATTGCATGATTTTGTTATAATTTTGAGGGCCCGGTGGCGTAATCGCGAGAACGTTTGGTTGAACTTTGATGCCAGAAGTACCGAGTTCAAACCGCCGCGCAAAAATGGATTTTCTATCGAAAAATATACGTGCGCTTTTGAAGTTTTTTTTTGGTTTGAAGGAAAAACATCGGTAAGAAACCAACAACCCCCGCATCGTGGTAGGACACTATGTAGTGTCCGCCTGGCCAGCTACCACCCTCAAGTTATAAAATCTGTCGTCAAACATCTAATGTGTTCCGGCAGCTATCCTTGAGGGCCAGTTCCCATTCTAGGCATAGCGTGCTTACCATCTTCGACGGCAACATCGCTTACCAACAAGTGAGATAGTGGTCAAACGCTAGTCTATAAAATATTTAAAATAAAAAACAATTATTAATAGCATGTATTCTTTTATATCTGTTTAAACAAACTTCGCTACTATAGGTAAATTGGTGATCTAAGTTATATGTTAAATAAAATAAATAGCACGGTGATGTTATCTTAAGTTTTTGAGGAAATGAATACACAGCAACAATGTTTTTAAATAAACTGATTTACGACATATCGAAATATCATAAACTACTATTTTTATTGAATATTATATTAAACCGTCTTCATTGACAATTTTATTATTTGACAAAATAACACTCGTTTGGTTGCATCTAAGAATTGCTCTTACCTATTGATTATTTAAAGTATAAGCTTAATTATTCATTTTCTATAGGAAAAGAGGATTGAAGCTTAATCCTTCATAATCATAACTTACACAATTGCTTATTACAAATTATCACAGCCGGCACATCGCCTAGTTTTTATATACTTTTAAATTAATATTTCGAGTGACTTCTATTGTTTTCGATGCTGATAAGAAGCCTTTGAGTATTGAACCAAGTAGCCTTCGTAATCCACTATATTCGCACATATTATGTCTGTCACGTAAATTTTCCCCAAACTAGATCCAGGGGGACTACAGCCAAGTAGCTATTATATAATCTGTGCTACAGTTGCTCAGGACATCTCTCGTCTCGCGCTCATTTTTGCATTATTAAACCCCATGGCATAGAAAATAATAATATGCCCATGGGGTACGCAGCCAACATTCCATAATTGCGAATAAAATCCATCTGAAAACACCAAATCTTATTAACACACTTTATTAACAATTTACTTTCACAACTAGGATTTCTCAACACTTATCACTCGGCAATAACTTACACTTATGCCGTTAACTACACTTACACTTTCACTATACATTTGAGATAATATAATTTATTTAATCCATTTCTATGCAATGCCTCAATATTCGCCGTCTTTAATAATTATATTTGCTTTCATTTTGATTTTTTAAGTTATTTATTAACCAAACTTCAACCACCACCAAAATTCACCAACCGACAATGTTATCTTCATACATTTATGCCATCAATACATTTTGTTTCAAATCTACCCTCATTATTTGTAAAACTGATAAAAGAAGCAAAACTGGTCTAGCTATTCTACAGTTAATACATGCGCTCTTTCTAATGGATTCATAATGAGAGAGTGCGATATATGGGTCTTTCTATCTCTTCTATCTTTCTCTTTCATTATGTTACTTTCGAAACGTCTTATAGAAAAAGGTCGTATGTGCATATTTTGCTGTCATGCTATTGCTTTTTGAGACTGCTTCTCCAATTTTGACCGATACGGTACATGTTAGTATTGTCGTCGTTATAACTCTTTATCTGTCTTCTTAGGTTATCGGTAAGATTGTTCAGCTTTTTTTTGTCTTCTGGGCACCTAGAGCTATGCCATTTTTTTCTTTGTTTTCTTTTTTCTTCTATAAGACGCTTAATTCTTGCCGGATACATATTGCATTTAGTTGTTCTATTAAAATCAGGTGTATTTTTCCATGCTGCTTGTTGAATATGTTCTATAAATCTTTGTAACTCCAAATTTAATTGATCTGGTGTTTTTAATGGTACCTTAAGATCTACAGAACTATCCAGATCTTGCTTAAAATGCTCCCAATCTGTGTGCCGGTTACATAGAGATGGTACTTTTTCTCTATGTTTTATACTCTCACATATTTCGAGATATATAGCAGAGTGATCAGAGTTGAAGTCGTAGCTCTGGCGTGTTCTCATATAATTTAATGACAAATTCTTGACTATAAAGAAGTCTAAGAGGTCAGGAAACTTGTTCGGATCTGTGGGCCAGTAGGTAGGCGTTCCAGTTGAAATTGAATCGCATTTCATGTCTTTAATTGCGCTGAATAGTGCCTACCTTTAGTATTTGACAGTCTTGAGCCCCAATAAGCGTACTTAACATTGAAGTCACCTCCAAGTACAAATCTGTTACCCAAACTTGTCAAAAAGCTCACATACTGTTCTTTTTTTATCATATACCGCGGCGGGCAGTAAATGGCTGATACCGTTACAGGATATTTTTTTGTTATAAGACAGATAGCTACAGCTTGGATATCTTTTCCCTCGTAAGTTACATTTTTATGATGATCAGTATTGTCTCTTATTATAACGGCAATACCACCTCTTGCTGTGTTATCAGGATGAAGTGCGTGATAAATTTTGGAGCCCTTAAACTTAATGAAACATTGTTTTGTAAAGTGGGTTTCTGAAACCAAACATACGTCGATTCTTTCCATATCTAGGATTACTTGCAACTCATTTTGATGTTTTAGTAATCCATTGCAGTTCCAGGCCATAATTTTTAGTTGTTTGTTCATTATGTAGCTCTAGATTTTGCTCTTTTGGTGCTATTTTCAATTATTTTCAGTCTCTCATCAAATGATAATACAAAATTCATTATTTTATCCAACTTTTTGTCAGTACTAATTGCTGAAAGAGTAGCATGAGGTATTTTAGGTATGCCCGTTGAAGCGACTTGTGCGTAAGAAATATTCTTATTCACTTCGGATTTGTTACTTGTAAATGGCTTTGATACAATATGACTGTCTCTTGTTTGAGCACGTATCTTTTGTTGTGTTGGATCTCTTTTGCTACAGAGCATCCTCGGTAGTTAGCTGGATGAGGCGCTCCACAGTGGACACATTTTGGCTTAGCATCTTTTGGTTTCTGGCATTCCTTTGTTAAGTGCTTACCCATGCATTTGACGCATCTTGGTTCCTTAAAACAATATCTCTGGGTGTGCCCATAAGCTTGACACCTTTTACATTGAGGGACGAGCTTTGTCGATTTTATCGCTTGTATCTCTACTTTACATCCCATAATAATTTTAATCCCAAAGATTTTGTTGATCTCCTCGTTATTGTCGAACGTCAGCATAAACATGTTGAGAGGTTCCTTAGTTTTCCAACTAAGTTTGTTTACTGCTTCGATAATTTTGAAGCCTTTATTTTTCAAGTCATCTATTATTCGTTCTGGTTCGCAGGTGGCGTGTAATTTTTTAGCCTTTACTCGTATTGGCCTTTCTTGTTTGTTTTCATAAGAATGAAACACACAGTTATTGACATTGAGAGCCGTTGTTATTGCTCTGTATGACTCGTCACTTATAGTGTTTATCTTAACTGTACCACCGCTCATCATTTTAATGCTAAATGCATCAGCTGGCTGCTTATCAGACAAGAAGTCATAAAACTTTTGGTAATTGTTTATACCGTCGACGATAATTGGTAGTGGCAGAGGAATTTTTTGGACTTTTTCTCTGGACACATTTTCTTCAATGTTTTTTTCGTCCGCTTTCTCTTGAGTGGGAGAGGTGTTCAATTTTATTTTTTTTCGGTTTTGTTCCGAATCCACCCCGTTTCTCGAGCGAGCTCTTCCTCGTCCGTGTTGTATTCAACATTGGCTTCAGAATGCTCATTGGTTGGAAGTGCAGGCTTGTCAGTATTCGTTTCTGCGAGGCACATCAACTGCTAGGCTATTCTGTAAGCTATCTCGATAGCGGAATCCGCGGTGAGATTCAAATTTCGTACTACGAAATTCAATCGTATTACATTGGTATACGGTTGAATTTCGTAATACGTAATTTGAATCTCACCGCGGATTCCGCTGTCGAGATAGCTTACAGAATAGCCTAGCTGATTCGATTGAACTATGAGAATTTCGATTTGACTATTTAGGTCATCAATAAGACTTGCCATTCTTTTGCGCTCTTGTCTCTCTTCAACAAAACGCTCGTAGAGAATATGTTCAAGCCTAGTTGTTAATTCTATGGGCTCACTATTTGGCGAATTGGGATCCATGATTAGGGCGGTCAGCATAACCTCAACTTAATAATTTACTCACTGTCGACCTTGCACAACGATAACTAGGTCATCGTCGCGGAGCGACCGCGTCTTGACGCAGCGGTAGCGTTTTTTGATGCGTTAGCACTACACGGTAGGTTACGCGCGGGCGCGATTCACAACCGATCTTAGCGAAAATCGAACGATCACTGAAGAGAAAAAATGAGAAAAAATTAATTTAGAAACCTCAATGTTTTTTTTAAAGACCTATCCATAGATACCCTACACGTATAGGTGGTTTGAAGATTTTTTTTGTTTCAGCTCCGTGTATGGGATTAACCCCTTTTTTATTTTTGTACAAAAATCGGAAAGCGGTTCACAGAATACATCTATCTACCAAGTTTCAATTCTGTAGTCCTAACAGTTTTGGAATAAAATGGCTGTGACATACGGACGTACAGACGTACAGACAGACATGACGAATCTATAAGAGTTCCGTTTTATGCTATTCGGCTACGGAACCGTAATAAAGGGGACCCCATACAAAAAACCTGTTTTATAGATAGAGACTTGACATTTTTTGTAATATCCTATAGACTAGCGTTTGACCACTACCTGTTGGTAAGTGATGATGCGGTTGAAGATGGTATAGGTCTAGAATAGGAACTGGCTCTCAAGGATAGCTGCCGGAACACATTATATGTTTGGCGACAGATTTTCTAACTCGAGGGTGGTAGCTGGCCAGGCGGACACTAGAGAGACTTCCTTCACCGGAGGGCCACTGTGAAAAGCGCACATACATTTTTCGATAGAAAAATCCATTGATGTACGGTGGTTTGAACTCGGTACCACTGGCATCATAGCCAACCGTTCTCCCGATTACGCTACCGGGCCCTCTTCACAAAGTATGTATTAATAACAAAAAAATACTAAAACAGAATAAAATTAAAAATAAACCCCATTTAATTTTATACAAAAACTTATTTTTCAGGCAAATTTTGTTCAATCTGAACCCTACGTGTTGGGAGTCTGATTCGCATGTGGCCAGTTTATATAATTTAATATAATATCGTTTAAAAACTAAAAAACAACCGACTTCAATGCCGCGCCATTCATTTTCAGTACCAATTTTGAGATGTTTATCTCAATATCTCTGGAGATACTTATCATACCTCGATAAAATTGCCATGGTACCACACTTGGGATATCTCCTTTCGAACAAAAAAAGAATAATCGAAATCGGTTCATAAACGACGAAGTTATCTGCGAACAAACATAAAACAAAAAAAAAAAAAAAAAAAAATAATATACGGTCGAATTGAGAAACCTCCTCCTTTTTTTGAAGTCGGTTAAAAATAATCTGTGACTGAACTTTTGAGCTCAAGGATACGAGCAAGTGGTTGAGATGGACAACTTACATAATTATAGACGTAGCAAATTTTATAAAAGCGTAACATTAATGTACATTAAAAATAAATCTTAAAGCCACGTTCTACGTGTTATTTTTGCTAGCATTGCATGTAAAATGTATGTGTAGAACACTTTCTCAAAGAGTTGTGGAGTTCTTGAAATGGCAGTTGCAAGGTTCTACCCGGAACTACACACACACACACACACACACATCGCGTATCGACTACGCGCTCCTAGCACATGAGTAAAGAAAAAGATTTACTCATGTGCTCCTAGCCTCCTAGCGCGCGTGCCATGAATGACCGCGCCGAGAGTGCATTCCGCGGAACGAACGAAAGCGTTCCAAATATTTGAACTACAGCAACCATCGACATCCTAAAGGTACGACCACACCACGGCGTCTTGCGTCCGCGTGCGCGTTCACGATCTGAATTTCTATTGTTTTGTGATCGCCGTAGATCGCGTTTGGTGTGAACCAGTCGGTACAAATACTACTGCGCTATCTGATCACCGCCTAGATCGCGCACGCAGAACGCCGCGGTGTGGTCGTACCTTAACCCTAAAAAATTATGGGTTAGGATGTCGATGATAACAACTAAGTGCGCCTGGCGCGCGTGGCAACTGTGCCAGTATTTGATCGTTTAGTAGTATAAGTACTAGTAGTACTATCGTTCGTCTCAACTGGCGCTCGCCACCTTTGATACGTGGCTACGACGCCGAACCGACGCCAGATGGAACGGCCCGCTCCAAGTTCGAGCGTTCCAATGAAGACATTGGCGCGCGTTCCAAAATGGAACGCGCGTTCCGAACGCACGCCAGTGTTCGTCCTCTTGGAGTGCGAAGTCGATACGCGGCTGAGAGTGACTTAATATAAACTAATGCGGTAAAATTGTCTTACCTGACATAATGGCAGAAACACTTCCCCAATGGAGTCGTCTCTCGAGAAACGATCGTAGTCGAACACGTGTAGGTGTAGAACCTGAAAACATACGTTAATGTTAACAATATGCTAACTGCATGTTGGATGAGCACAATCAGGGTTCCGTAACCAAGATGAATGGCCCAAATTCAAAATTATATGTTAATCACGAACAATAATATAATTACAAAAGACCGAGAAGAAGAAAAGAAAGGATCAGTAAAATGAAATAGAACCTTTACAACTCTATAGCGTTCAGACAAAATACAAATAAAATTTTTGAATCGCGAGTTCAGAATAGCTCCTTTTAAGAATCCCTAACACTTCAAGTAAAAGTCTTTGCTAGCAGCAAAACACCCAGGAGATTTTAAAAGTTCACAATCTGCAGTAGTCTGTTTACTGTAGAGATGTGAAAACTACTGAAGATGGCGCGATGTTGATCGTGCTGAGAAATTTTATTGTGTACATATATATAAAAGGCAAACGTTACTGACTGACTGTTTATCAAAAAACAGCTCAAATCATTTAACTGATTGCGCTGAAATTTGGTATGCAGATAGTTATTATGACGCAAGTATCCTCTAAGAAACGATTTTCCAAAATTCATCTTAATCATTAAACAAGGGATGAAACGCAAAACCGTTAGTCCTAGACACATAAAATTTGAAGGGTGTTTTCTTTGTATAGTGTAGGCATCCACTTAGAAAGGGTTTTTTGAAATTCCACCCCTAAGTGGATGAAATGAGGGCCCGGTGGCGTAATGAGGGCCCGATGGCGTAATCGGAAGAACGGTCGGCTTTGATTTTTGCCCTCCGGTGAAGGAAAACATCGTTAAGAAACCAACAACCCCCGCATGGTGGTAGGACACTATCTAGTGTCCGCCTGGCCAGCTACCACCCTCAAGTTAGAAAATCTGTCGCCAAAACATTAATGTGTTCCGGCAGCTATCCTTGAGAGCCAGTTCCCATTCTAGGCCTAGCGTGCTTATCATCTTCGACCGCATCATCACTTACCAACAGGTGAGATAGTGGTCAAACGCTAGATTATAAAATATTTAAAAAAATAATAATTTTCTGTAAAACATTTTATTCTCTAGGTCGATGGACTTGAAATGTGTATACATACTCTTCATTTAAAATTATGACACACGTGTTTCACAGTTTTTCCATAACCATCCCTGACACGTTTGTCTAACTAATTAACTGACTGATCAACGTGCAGCCTAATCTGTTGGTCTTAGAGATATATAATATTCAGAGGGTGAGTTCATTTTAAAGTGTAGCTGGGTAGGTGCAGTTTAAAAAGAACTCACCCTTAGTGGGTACTAAGGAAGGGTTTTACGATATTCCACCCCTTTGAGGATGTAATGGAATCTTATATTTTTTGTGAAACTTTTTATTCTCTGAGTCGATTGCCTCGGATAGCGGTACACATACTCTGTACTTAAAATTATGATACAAGTATATCACTGAGTTTTTAAGTTTTCATGGTCACTAACACTTTGACAAGATATTTGAACGGGATAATTACCATGTTTTTTATTATTTATGAGCTTCCGATATTTCGGCGCTGTTGCAAGCACCATGTTCACGGATTAACTGTCGATTGCGGGTAAACGGATTGTTTTACGAAAACACGAAGCGGTCTACCCGCTTTCGCGTTCTTTTTTCAGGTTCGTCGCCCCTACTACTTGCTTCTGCTGGAACTCAATCGCGACAGAACACTGACAATATCTTCGCGTTTGTTATTTTTGTTCGGGCATTTATATGATCTAGGGGTCTTCAAGTCACGTGTGAATAGGTATCTTCTAGCCAATCGTGCTACATCGTCGACCACATCGTCACTTAACATCAGGTGAGATAGTGGTCAAACGCTTGACTATAACGAATAAAAAAATTTAAAAAAAAATCTAGAAAGACCAACCACTGGATGCCAGGTATTGGACAGTTTGAACCCGTCCTCACGATTGAAATTTTTATACTTTGTAATTTCAATCGCTTCCCTTACCAATCTTGGTATATAGTGGCGTTCAGTCGAAATTACCTGGGGGTTGTGCAACTCTAACCAGTGGTTAGTCCCGGTCTTCATCGAATATTTTGCGATGGCTGATTTTTCTGTGTCATTATTTTTGACCGCCCTTATGTGCTCCTTTACACGGCAAGAAATGGTTCGTTTGGTTTGGCCTATATAGGAGCTCCCACGGCTGTAGTCAATTTTATAAACACCTGGTTTTTCTAAAGGAAAAGTGTCCTTTAAATATATATAAATAATAAAAAACATGGTAAATATCCCGTTCAAATATCTTGTGAAAGTATAGGTATCACTGTTTTGCCAAAATTCTCTTTAGCGTTTGTTTGACTAATATATTAACGCACTACTTAAACCGCTGATTCTAGAGACATAAAGTTTGGAGGGTGTTTTCTTTGTAAAGTGTAGCCTGTAGGTATCCACTAAGAAAGGGTTTCTGGTGCGTACAGACTATGTAACATAACATGTTATAAAATTGTTATTTAACACGATTCAGACAATCTGGACACGGAATGTTATAGAAGATGATATTATAACATGTTATTATAACATGTTTTATAAAATTCCGTGTCCACATTATCTAAAACATGTGAAATAACAGTGTTATAACATGTTATGTTACGTAGTCTGTCCGCACCGTAAGAGGGTAAAATGAGATGTTGAATTTTCAGTAAATTCGTTTATTCTCTGGGTCGCTCGATTGACTTGAAAATTGGTACTCATACTCTTCAATGAAAGAGACACGTGTATTACAGTTTTTATTTAATCAACCCTGACCCATTAGTTTTTGTAAGAAATAAAATTAAAAACAATTTAACCAAGTATTCTTTGACTACCCGACTGTATCGAAGTACCCCTTAGACTTCGATTTCAAAGTCTGCTTTGCCATGATCATACATAAATATTAAGACCAAACTCTTACTTAAAGAAGGTAGACTTAGGAAGAACTGCTTTTCACATGGTCGGAAATACGTGGTTTGCTCCAAAGTAAGCTCACGGAGCAGCATTTGTGTGGGATTTTGTCAGTTTGTAATTTGTATATTCAATTGATAGGGAGTGAGAGCGCATATATTTGTTTCTGAAGAAAATTATATATTTTGTTTCCTGTAAGTCACGCGAGCGAAGCCACGGGCAGATGCTAGTTCCATGCTATTATATATATATAACTAACATAATATATATAATAACATATAACTAACTAAAAGGATCTAGCATCTGCCCGCGGCAGAGAGACTATCGAGTATTGTACTTAAAGAAATTGTTAGACAACAAGCTACAGCTAACAGCTTTCCCCTCCCTATCGAGCAATGAACAGGGTTGTCTGACGTCACTTTAAATAATGTATATCATGTCTACACGTAGTAGTCTCTAGAGAAGACGAGAGAGATTTACATTTGAAGAAGTGTAAAACTTGAACGTAGAAATAGTATAAAAACTAAAACAACCGACTTCCATGCCGCGCGAGTCAGTTTCAGTAGCAAGTTTGAGACGTTTATCGTCATATCTCTGGAGATACTTATCAGATCTGGATGAAATTACAATAAAACCACCTCGAAAATGTACGCTACCGATTAAACAAAAATCATTCCAATCGGTTCACAATTGACAGAGTAATCGCGTAACATACATAGAAAAAAAAACCAAAATATACAGACGAATTGAGAGCCTGCTGAAAAGTGGATATCTGACACAAGCACCAAGGATTCCTTCTGTTTAGACTAAAGTAAGTAAGACTGTCCTTCATTTGTGCTTAATTCGTACTCGCATTAGGAATCATCTGGGGGCTTTCAAGTCGCGAGTGAATAGGTATGTTCTAGCCAAGCGTGCTATATCGTCGACCACATCGTCGTGGTCAAACGAATTCCTGAATTCCGGTGGAATTCCCATAATTTTTTATGGAAATTAAAAAAAAACCGAAAAGGATACGCACGGCGCCATACAACGGAGGAGCGATGAAGAAAGTACTTAGGAAAAACAACTTAGGTAAGTAACCTATTTTACCGCACGCTCCACTGTATGGTGCTTAGTTTTTAACTTTCGAGCAATGTATACAGGCTTCGTAAGTGCATTTTTTGAGCAACTTTTGCAGTCTTACCCGACTTTGTAGCTTCTGTATAGGGAACCCTTCGAAGTAGAAGGTCTCATTCCACCGAGGGTTCAGCGTACGTCTCTTGATCTTGGTCTCCAGTCGATGCTTCTTGTCCGGCAGCAGAGTCACTCTGACGTAGGGGTCGGAAGTTCCGCTCAGATCCTTGGCTGGTAGTTCTTTACCCTAGAACATACAGAAGATTGGTCCAATCCATCCAGACTAATATTATAATAATTAAGATTAAGTTAAAAAACTAAAACAATTTCAAATGCCGCGCTATTAATTTTCAGTACCAATTTTGAGGTGTTTATCTCCATATCTTTGGAAATACTTTTTAGACCTCGATGAAATTACCATTGTATATTGGGATATCTCCTTTCCAACAAAAAAAAAAATCAAAATCGGGTTATAAACGACGACGTTACCCGCGAACAAACATAAAAAAATATATATATACACGGTCGAATTGAGAAACATCCTTTTTTGAAGTCGGTTAAAACGTTTGTAACTCAGTCTGTTTGTTACTTAATCACGCCTAAGCAACAAGCAGATACTTTATAGCTGATATGAAAATATGATTTTACACATAACTTAATAACTCAGATACACAATTGACAAAGCTTTAGTGATAAAATTCTTGGAATATGCGTGAACGAAGTTGCGGGTATAGATAGATAGATAGATAGAAACACGTTATTATTTAACACCTTAAATTACAGAATCAAACATAATAAGTAATACAATTTAAAATAATAGTGCAACAATAGGCGGTCTTATCGCTTAAAGCGATCTCTTCCAGACAACCTATGGATGGAGACAAATGTAACAAGATATGGTGGTAAGTGGTGTTATAAGTGAGAGGGGAAAAAACTATTTAATAAATTACAATAAATTACAAAGTTAAGTTAAGAAAGAAGAATAAATATACATTATGGATTAGAATAGTTCACGTGAGCATGAGTACATTTAAGCGAGATAGAAAGATTTGACTCGTTGAAGTTGCGGGTATTAGCTAGTCTTTATATTTATCTGAATGAATAATTAAATGAAAACTCATTATTGTACCACAAAATAATGAATACTACAAATTGTACACAATACATAGATTTATACATACATTTATAAAATATCTTTAAGTGGTGCAATGGGCGGTCTTGTCGCATCAAGCTATCTCTTCCAGACAACCTTTGGATCGAGTGGAAAGTACGAACATATCAAGGACTGACATGTACATTTGAGATTATTCTTCAAAAATACTACATTAAATTAATCTTTGAAGTTACTACCTATATCTGATAGGCTGTTAAGACTTTAGTAGTATAGTTAGTAACTATTATATAAACCGCTACCCGCGGGACGGTCGCGCACGAGATTGCCGGACTATAGCGTTTGAAATTGTTTTCCCTCGGTCACCGTTTACCGACCTCGCACATTCTTTGGCTAAAACGCAGCCATTTTTTTCTATATGCGGTAGGAGCATATATTATCAATGTTCCGCCTGACTTGCTACCAAAAAGTAGCTTACCAATATCAAGAGGAAAATCTACCGCCATAATCTTACGGAGTTCCGGCAGCACACAACCCTTAAGTCAGAGTATTCTAAACCTAGCATGTTCACCATGTTCGACCACATCATCGCTTACCACCAGGCGAGAGAGTGGTCAAACGCTAGCTTATAAAATATTAATAAGTTATTTTTCAAAAAAAATAAAACCGACTTCATAACCTCAAAAAGGCACTCAAAAGCGAAAAATAATTTACTTAAAATTATTATAAGCGTTACCCACTTCTCTATTTGAAGTCGGTGCCAGCCAAGCCTATTGGATATTAGATAGACACTATGTATGTAGTAGTAGTAAGTAGGTTAGTAAGTAGGTAGATACATGTAGGTATTATCTATCTACTATCTGTTTATGTAGTCTTAGATAGAAGACTGGTGTTGTGAGCGTTTGTAAGATTTTTTATACACCTGTTTATTCTTTCTATCTAATAGAAAAGCTAAGTGTTTTTTTATCACGATCTCACCTGATGTTAAGTATGAAGATGCGGTGTAAGATGGAATGCTTTTCTTGCATACTGCAGTTGGCGACGAACATCATGTCGGAACTCGACGGACTGATATGCGACATGTCTTTGTCTAGCTAGTGGATGATCCAAGCCACGGCCGAAGCCTACCACTAAGATTTTTTTATATCTGATAGGCTATCGTTTGACCACTGTCTCGCTTGCTGGTAAACGATGATGTGGTAGAAGATGGGCCACTAGGCCTAGAATGGTCTGACTCTCAGGGCTGTATGCTGCTGGCACACCGTTAGATTATGGCGGCACATTTTCTCCTTAATGGCGGTAAGCTACTTTTTGATAGCAAGTCAGGCAAAACGTCGACAATGTCGATACAATACTCCTACCACTTAGTTATAGTTAGTTTTAGTTAGGTACTATAAGTAGGTAATTGTTTCATTGGGAACAGCGTACCGACCTTCTCCCATAGCACATGTTGGATTAAGTACTCTGGGTGCTGCACGATTAATCCTTTGAACCTTACCTCAGACAAGACAGTGGCTAACCGTATCGTCACTTAGCATCAGGTGCGATGGTGATCTCACCTGATGGTAACTGATGCGGTCTCAGATGGATTCGTACTTCGGTACTTACTCAGAGATATGGAGGAAAAACACCTCAAACTTTTGTTTATGCTAGATAGGCAATCGTTTGAGCACTATCTCACCTGATGTTAAGTGACGAAGAAAATGACATGACTCGCATGACATGTGAAATGTGATACTATTAAAGCTTTATAATCGACATTATTAAGAAAATTATTCCATTTTATGGGTCCTTGAGGATGGGTCCAAGAGGATTTATGAAAGTCTAATAATTTTCTTACAACCTGTGGGTCTACATTGATAGCAACGATTTTGCCGTTTTCGACCGATTTTTATTAAATAGAACGAGATACAGCAGTCTATCTGCATATCTGTCTTTTAGAAATAGTGCTGTCAGAAGTCGTTAACTATACTCGTATGTAGAAACTAAAAGCCTGTACCTTGGAGGCTTAGAGTAATTAAATTGTACCATTAACTAGAACCCCTCCACTCCGTCTAGCCTTCAGAGATCCAGATAGCTCTATATTGATACGATACTAATGATAACTGAGAAGTGATGCGGCTTCAGATGTATTCGTACTTGAGTACATAGAGAAATAGAAAAAAACACTGGAGGTTTTTTTCCATATCTCTATGTACTTGCAACTGAAAAAGACATAACACGCATGACATATACAATCTGAATTTTAATTTTAAGTTAAATAATTAAAGTTTTATAATCGACGTTATTCAGAAAATGATTCCATACCTTAAAGAGGATTTTTGAAGGTCAAAAAAGAATATGTCCTCAAAACTCGTTCGTGAGTTATTTACCCACAGAGATATAGTTAAACCAAGCTTGCCAAAATGCAGCTATGGGAAGGAATTCGTCGCATTGCAACGGCAGCGGCGAGAAGCAAATAAAGCGCAAATCGCATTCCGGCGCGTACGCACCATGGGAGCCGGCACGGTCGTTCGCTGAGCTCAACCTTACAATGGTTGTACTCTTAAAACAAGTACTTTTTGACTCGGTGAACGTATGAACAAGGATGTAGGTATTTTGGGTAATCAGGGTTTTAAAGAGAAAACAGCACGGACGGACAATCCGATCTTACTGAAATTTAATAAGGAGATACTTTATAGAATGAGGATAGGTATAAATAAACATAGGCTACTTTTTAGGGTTCCGTAGCCGAATGGCAAAAAACGGAACCCTTATAGATTCGCCATGTCTGTCTGTCTGTCTGTCCGTCCGTATGTCACAGCCATTTTATTCCGAAACTATTAGGACTACAGAATTGAAACTTGGTAGGTAGACGCATTCTGTAAACCGCTTTCCGATTTTTATACAAAAATAAAAAATATTAAAGTTTAAAGGGGGGCATCCCATACATGGAACTGGAACCAACCAATTTTTTTTTCTTCAAACCTATGTGGTATATCTATGGATAGGTCTTTAAAAATGACATTGAGGTTTTTAAAATATTTTTTTCTCAAAGTCAATCATTTAAAAGATAGGCGCGTCTAAAGTGGTAAAATGTGTGTCCCCCCCCCCCTCTAACTTCTAAAGTAAGGGAGTGAAAAATCTAGATCTATAAAAATCGGAAAGCGGTTTACAGAATACATCTTCCTACCAAGTTTCAATTTTGTAGTCTTAATAGTTTCGGAATAAAATGGCTGTGACATACGGACGGACATACAGATAGACAGATAGACAGACAGACAGACATGGCGAATCTATAAGGGTTCCGTTTTTTGCCATTCGGCTACGGAACCCTAAAAAGGAAAACGGAATTTAGTATTTATAACCATACCATAACCTGTGTAAGTTTTAATATAGCTAATATATTTTTTTAGCTAGCCTTTGACCACTATCTCGCTTGGTGGTAAGCGATAATGCGGTCGAAGATGGTGAACACACTATGCCTTGAATGGATGATCTTACTCTCGAGTACGTAGTATTATTATCTTTTCTATGTCTCGAGGCTGTATGTTGCCAGAACACCGTAAGGCTATTGCGGCAGAATTTCTCTTTGATTGTAGTAAGCTACTTTTTGGTAGCAAGTCAGGCGGAACTTCGATGTAATGCCCCCACCACCTGTGGGACCATTATTTACCTAAATACAGAATGATTTACAATATAGTATGATTAAAAAAAAAAAGCTTACCATTCAGCCTGTCACCGCATCTTATGAATATAAACAGTCAAATAACGATGAGTAAATAAAGTGAAAGGATTTCCATTGAATAAACCTTTCCACTTTTAGAGAATGCGGAATACCTACATATTTATTTCCATTAAACAGCTTTGTCGAACTAAAAACAAGACTTTAAGTAAAATATTGGAATTTAACTAATACGAGTATAAAAATAAGTAGGTACAAAAACTAAAACCAGACTACTGAAAAATCTCACTCTAATTTTAGAAAGTATTATTTTTATAACGAAATATATAAAAAAATATTATCGCACTGATGGCATAGAAAAGATAATAATACTACGTACTGATGGCTCCGTACACGCATTACGTGTATGTATCGAGCATTAATCACGGCGTAGATAGACAAACGAAAAAAAAATAATATCGTTTAAAAACTAAAAAACAACCGACTTCAATGCCGCGCTATTCATTTTCAGTACCAATTTTGAGATGTTTATCTCAATATCTCTGGAGATACTTATCATACCTCGATAAAATTACCATGGTACCACACTTGGGATATCTCCTTTCGAACAAAAAAAGAATAATCGAAATCGGTTTATAAACGACGAAGTAATCCGCGAACAAACATAAAAAAAAAAAAAAAAAAATATACAGTCGAATTGAGAAACCTCCTCCTTTTTTTGAAGTCGGTTAAAAAAGCCTTACGGTTCCCAGTTGCGAAATATATTTTATTTAAAAAACAAAACCACATTATTTTATCAGGATGAAACATAATTGGCGAGTTCGTGATAACTCAATACCTCTTAGTATTTATTCTGTATATTAACGAGCAAACGAATAATGTATACTGTTTGCTCTCTTTTCATGATACGAAATGCTTGTTTTATTTATTCGTATCATATCTACATAATATTATAAAGAAACAGGATACTCGCAGAACACTGCACGATCTCAAATATTCTGTACTAGAGGGCCCTCGCCGCACCACCCGAGTTTAATAGTATCCTATGTCCTGTTTTACTGTACTGCCCCCTATAGACTGCCCCCTTATCACGAAATTTGACAGTTGACTATTGAATGATCAGAATGCACTAAATGACGGGAACGCATTTAGTTTATTTTGACATGACGCAGAAGCAGCTATACAGGCTCTATAGCTTCATCCCTGACATTTCGTTTATTTCACATCCCTACCAAATTTCGTGATACAGTCCGGCAAGTATAACTTGGCGCGGCTGTGCGCCACTGTGCTTTTACTTTGTACTTTGATAACAGTTTCTCTTAAACCACTTTTAATTACTTTTGGCATTATTGAACTATTTTAATGTAGCAGATTGTAATCTCTCAAACGTCAAACTCACAGTTTCAAGAGAGCGGAATTAGTTCCAAAAACCACCACCGCCAAGTTATACTTGTGGGACTGTAAGCATGCAGCAGGCCTATCACGAAGTTTGATAGGGATTGAAATGAGCGAAATAACAGCGATGGAGCATACAGCCTGCGTAGCTGCTTTTGCGTCATTTAATTCATTTTGTTCTTTCAATAATCAACTGTCAAACTCAAGCACAAACCCCCTGTTTTACCGCACTGCAGGCTTATCACGAATTTAATAAAGATTGCAAATATGAACGAAATAAAAGAGATGGACCTATACATAGCTGCGTCTCCGTCATTTAGTTCATTCAATAATCAACTGTCAAATTTTGGTTACACTCAGTGGTAAGTGACAAATGACGATATGGTGTAAGATGATAGGTATTGTTCTAATGTGGAATTGGGAGACGAGGCGCTGGAAATCCGATATTGGCAACTATTTATAACTGGATTGAGTAACCGTATCAACCAGTCTTAGAAACATAATGCAAGAACTCGGTGAAACGATTGGCGATACGACCATGTTCGGTGGGTGGTTTATGATCAGTTATATCAGCCACTTAGATGGATGACTCAGACAGGGATGAGTATAGGATTAAAAACTTCCCTATAGGTAATCTAATTTTAAGAGGTCTAATCTAATTAGGTAATAAAACATAATCTAAGAATCGCCTTTATCATCAACATTATCATCAGCTTATCTCTGTCCTTTGCTGGACATAGGCCTTACCTGTAGCACGCCACTGAACTCGATTTTCAGCTCTTTGTTTCCAACCGCTGTCAATCAGCCTGCGTATATTTTGATCGCTCCAACTATCAGGAGACTCAAGAATCTCCTTAGATTTGAGAATCTATTGAGAATATTTTGAGAATCTCTCAAAATATTTAAAAAAAGAATCTCTTTTGATCCTCAAGATATTTAAAAATAGCAACATTGGGCACCACTCTCTGAAAATACAGATAAATATAGGCCCATCTACAAAATATAATATTTTGATTCCCGATGTTGTTTTGCTTGAGATAGTTTTAGGCGATTTCCATGTTTAGTGCAAACTGGTATGAGCCTACGCACGCTAGTGTTTGATGACTGATGATCAATGACCACGGACACTGTCGCTTTCATTGTTTTAGAATGCGACAATTGAGGGTAATCTGTAAAAAAATGCCATACCTGAATAATCCTTAATATCAGGGTAGTATTCTGGAAGTCATACTCCAATGAGAAGTGGATCTGGCCGACGTTTTCTGAAGGCTCGGAGTTGTCGATGTACATATCCACCAGCGATATGGACCGGTTCTGGAGGAACGCCATCTGTTAGCGAAATCGGGAAACACTTTAAAGTGGTGCCTCGATTCGCGGCCATCTTGCTTTTGAGGCGTAACCGTTGGGATTTTTCTTTTATTGGGTGTAAAGTTTGAGAATATTTTATTGATTGTATTATATACTGATTTACAAACAGTGTGCATGAAAAAATGCTACTACTAAAATGGTCTAATAATCAATTTTGAATTTTTCATCTAAAAATTACTATTTATTCGTACAAAAAACGAATCACGAATATTTTCCCAACGGTTACGTCGTATTGGGTATTTATTATTGGGCCCATTAGTTATTAAAGTTATAATCTATGATATAAATAAATCTGAATCATGTAAGTATTTACAGATTTTTAGTCGGTAGGTAGAATAAACTAATTTCTTCGAGTACTCAGTCGTATGTGAACCTTGAGTCTAGGGGTAAAAGTAGATATTTTGGTAAATTATTCATTTAATGGATGGGTGAACTACTGTAAGTGTTGATACGTTAAAGAGAATAGCATGCAAGGAGTTATGTTGTTGGGCATGAAATATAACGAGCATTCCACTTATTTCAATTTGAAATAAAAAAAAAATAGATATACAAATAAATAAACTGTGAAGATAATCAATTATATGAATGTTCGATACAGAAATATTCTTTTTAATTCTCCGTGAAGAATAAACTATTGTATCTTTAAACATAAAATTATCATATCTCAAAATGTTCACCAAAGTGAACCAAAAGTGTACCTACAGTCGGTAAACAAATTTACCGACTGTAGGTACAGTTAAAATTAGTGCAATTTTTTATTCTGTGGTAAATTACCGACTGTGTTTTCATTTTTCCTTTTGGCGAGCAATTTTATTACTTGATATATTTCATGCCGTCGTATCATGCATATTATGTTTTAAGTAGTATTTTTGTATGAAAATTTAGAAATGAAGCAAATATTAATTATTAGGTTTTCACATTTTTACTATGTGCGTTTCGAAAAAAAAAGTATGATCATCAAATTGCCTTGGTTTGTGTTAATGTAGAATTAATTTCTATTACACATGAGCTTGCGCAATCTGTTTCCGATTTTCCGTAAACTTTGAATTAAAATATAGCTCATATGGTTATTTCTCTCATTATGGTTTTTGTTAATTCTTTTAAATCTTGAAATTTAATTTTAATACTTGATAAGCTTAGCAAGAAGATTTAACTTAGCACTTTGGTAGTAACTCTTTCTAGGAATTCATAACGTGAGTTAAAATAACTATTAAAGTGCGAAACTAGATAAATTTAGGCCAGCAAGCTGTCAAAACAGTAATTCGTAATAATCAGATTTAAATTGAGTAACATTAGAAAATCTGTGCTAATGGGACCTTTGAACCAATTAAACTAATTAAGTTTTGACCAACGCAACTTGATGATTATACTTTTAATCGATTTTTGACCGACTTCACAACAACATATGTTTCAATAGATCTTAAATAATATATCTCAAACATTTTACTTAATAAATAATAGTTTGAGCTTTATGAAAAAAATAAGAGCTCAACGAGCATTGGAAATTGACTCACAGGGTATGTGAAGACGGTATTTTTTAGTTTTATAACGATATATTGAAAAAATATAATAAATTAATTATATATATTATTATATATGTGTCTATATTAATATATGATGGTGTAGTAGTAAGTTTTTGCTGCTTTAGTGATTTTAATGCGTGTGTCAAAATAACACTTGTTTAAAACACAATCGTGGTTATAGTTGCAGAAAAATGTACAAATGTGAATGTGTTAATCAAGAAAATTCCTTTTTTTTTCACTTATAATTTTTTATAGCAACATAAATAAAGCAACTTTATGAATACTTATTATTCAGAGATTATAAGCAGAAGGAATTTTAATGCATTGGAAGTATTTTTACTGATCAGGTGGATTTATACATAATAATACATAATTTTGCTCGTTTTAAAACAAACATGATTAATATTATAATATACAGAAAATATTGAGGTACCTATATATAAATTATTTCTACAGCATTATAATTTTCGAAATAAGAGAAGCAAAATTATGTAAAATATAGTCCTCTCAGTCAAACAGAGGATATTAACACACAATTTCTATAATTATTTACACACAGAGCGTGACAAAAATACACAACCTTTCTCTTCCCATATTTTCATATTTATGTTAATAAATGTATACTGTTATGGAAATCATCGTGAGAATAACACATAATTATTTAGAATGACTTTATACTCACGGGTTCAGATTTTTTATTCATAATTTATAGGCAGCTAGGCGTTTGACCACTATCTCGCCTGGTGGTAAGCTATGATGTGGTCGAAGATGGTGAACACGCTTGGCCTAGAATACTCTGACTCTCAAGGGCTGTGTCCTGCCGGAACACCCCGCAAGGTTATGGTGGCAGATTTTATCCTTGATGGTGGTAAGCTACTTTTTCGTAACAAGTCAGGTGGAACATCGATATAACATGCTCCTACCACCTGTGGAGGAACACCCGTGCTAGGATTTGAACCGACCTCTCGCTTAGAAGTCAAGCCGTCTTTCCTTTACGCCAATGGGGCTCCCATTTCTCATATTGAAAAATGAGATGAGTAATTAGTAAAGCCGTTCTAAATAAATATATACTAAAAACATCGCTTTTGCCTCGCGCTGTTTTAAAAATGTTTATAGTTTTAGTCATTTATTTGTGTTTCTTGATTTATGTGCGAATTCTACTTCCTATTAACTAATCTATATTTATTTAATAAAAAATTTGCTCATTTTTTTATTGAATAAAATCACTCCAGCTGCAATTGGCGATTAAAAATAAATAAAGAAGAAAACTAGAAATACATTGGGAAAAGCAAATTCTTCTTGTGCTTTCTATTTACATAAATCTAAAATTGCACTCTTTGAAGCGGGCTCACTCAAGTCCCAAGCGTTTTTAATTCGTAAAAAGCGTTTTCTGAAAAGCAAAAATCTATTAGTTATTTTTGTCTATTTCTTTCTTATACAACCTCTTCTACCTACCAGTTTTGAAGGAGAAAGCATGGAAAGAGAATCCATAGTTTAGAAATGTACACAGAACAAAAATATAACACAGGGTAACAAAATGACAGACAGAAAGGTATAAAACACTACACTACAATAATACCATCAATTTTCTACACATACACATTTCTTAGGTACTAGGAGCCTTAGGTTTGGTGTTGCCAGATTAATGTGTCAAAATAACTCACAATATTTGAAAATCATTAGGTTCTTGTTGTTATTACGCATAAAACATTTCTATGCGTAATAACAGCACTAAAATTGCAGCGACGACACTGTAAGGAAGCATTATTTAATAATGCCTCTTTACAGTGTCGTCTGCAGTTTTCTATCCTACCCAAGAATACATAATTATAATATATAATTTTAATGCCTAATTTCTTTACTCATGTGCCTAAAGTACGCAAGTAGAAACTACGCCATTTATATATTTTAAGATGATTTAATTTTTTTTGTGTGTGTATATTATTTAAAGATATATGAGTTTAATTTTTTTCATTTAAAAGTATCAATATTAATAAAACTAAAATTTCCTTTATTATATATTTGATCCTTTATTTCTAATCATCTAACACGTAAAATATTAATTTCCTAAGATTTATTATTGGATTTTTTATAGGTTCCGTAGCACAAAAGAAAAAAAAGGACCCATCGTAGGATCACTTTGTTGTCCGTCTGTCAAAACCCTTTTGCTCAGGAAAGTGTAAAAGTATCAAATTAATATTTACATAAAAAAACTCGGGTATAATTTAGCTGTTAAACTTGAAAGTCAACGCGATCAACATATATGACCTATGTCGATATACGCATATTTTCGCATATTTTGCAATTTCACATGGGAATAAAAACCCACAGAAAAAATCTGAAACCTAAAAAATAGATTTTTTGTTGAAACGCCTAAATTTTTAACAAAGGCAACGTTCGTAGTCTGTTCTTAATTTAATAATGTACTCGTATTTTTTTATGGGTTGGATAATTCTCAGAAGTTGATAAAACATTTATTTGTGCATAAAGCAATCGGTTAATTACGTTTAAATTATAAGAATGTATAGTAAATTTAATAATAAACAGTACCATGTCAAGAAAATCGCTTGCCTGATGCTAGATAATATCGTCTGTCAATATTGCTCATCATAGTACTGTATCGCTTATAACCTTGGGAAATTAAATGTTAACCATACGCCCGGATATTTAACTGGACGCTTTGTCAAATTCAAGTAGTTTATAAACACATTGGCATATATTTTATTCATTAATTAGTATTTTATATAAATAATAATTTTACCTCCTTCCTAATTTTATACTCGTATATTAAATACATACCTACACTATAAATAGAAATGCAGCACAAACATTTTCTAAAAATTGGAATTCTGAATGCTGGGTCCCTAGGGACGAATCATGATGATTTTATAGTATCTATGGATAGGCATGATGTCGATGTCATGGCCATCAATGAGACTTGGCTCCGAGTTGGGGAGGAGGGGCGAGCGCCCAGAGTACCCGGCTACCGTTTGCGTCATATACCACGGCCTGACTATATACGTGATGGTCGTGGCGGCGGTGTCGGATTTTACATAAAGCGCGGTGGAAATGTTCGTACTCGACCCCATCCCGCCGAGCCTCGCTACAGGTCCGTGGAACAAATATGGATCTCATTTACATTAAATGGTAAAAGTATCGTCGTCGGTACTGCCTATCGGCCTCCTTGGCTAAATGTAGACATATTTCTTGACGCATTGTCTGAGTCGGTTAATTTTTTCTCGGGCTGTGATAATTTAATTGTTCTCGGTGATTTTAACATAAATATGTTAGATCATGATGACAGCAAAACTAAAAATTTTAATACTTTAATGCAATGTCTAAATTTGAATCAACTGGTTACGTCACCAACACATTTTACTGTTAATTCTCAATCGCTCATTGATGTGGTGTGCACTGACTTGCATGCGAGACAAGTCATTGTCGAACCGGTGGCACTTCTTGGCCATTCATTCGTCACATGCGAGTTTCACATAAAGAGAGAAAAGTTGGCACCTTATACTACCACATATAGACCTATTAAAGATATTTCTCTAGATTTATTTAATACTCATTTAAATCAAATTTGCTGGGATTCATTTTACAAATTAGACGACATTAATCAAATGGTCGACCTCTTTAATAGCATTATTTTACATCTGTTTGATATCCATGCACCATATAAGACAATAACCATTAAAGATCACAGATATCCATGGGTTACAGACAATATAAGGTTCATGATGCGTTTGCGTAACGAAGCTCTCACCTCATATAGACTAACTAAAGATAATAGTAAACTTATCTATTACAAAGACTTGAAATCTCTTGTAAGCAAATCTATGTTTTTTGAAAAGGTGGCCTATTATAATAATAATATTAATAACAAAATTAACAACCCCAAAACTTTATGGAAAAATTTAAAATCTACACTCATACATTCTTCTGAAAATAAAGAAATCCCCGCTCATTTTAACGACCCAAATGTAATAAACAGTCATTTCCTAGACGTTCCAGGAAGGTCAGACATACAAATATCACAGTTGACCTATTTTGAATTCAACCGCTTTAATATCGATAACATATTTTCAATTACAACAATCACAGCTGACACTATATATAAAATTGTAAAAAGTCTTAAGTCTAACGCAGAGGGCTATGATCACATTACATTAAAAATGTTACTTCTCACTCTGCCAAGCTCTATTGAAATTATCGCACCCTTATTAACATCTCAATTAACCTCTACTTTCCCTGATGCGTGGAAGATTGCAATTGTACGGCCTTTACCCAAAAACAACTGTCCAACAGTCCTGAAAGACCTACGGCCAATCAGTATCTTACCATGCATATCTAAGATTATGGAGAAGGTGGTTTGCCAGCAGCTAACTAGATTCCTAGAAATTAATAACATACTGCCAGAGCTACAGTCAGGTTTCAGACAAGGAAGAAGCACATCGACGGCCCTTATTGATGTCACTGATAATATTATTGCGTCACAAGATCAAGGCATGTGCTCTTTACTTGTGCTACTGGACTTTTCCCGCGCTTTTGACGCAATAAATATATCGCTACTGATTTCTAAATTAAGCTATTACGGATTTGACTCATCAGCTATAAAGTGGTTTGACAGCTATTTAAGTAACCGTTGGCAACATGTCGAGTTAAAGCAAAGTTCTGGTGCTATTTTAAATTCGTTTCCGACTGAAGTAAACAGAGGTGTCCCGCAAGGGTCCATTCTGGGACCAATTTTATTTACTCTCTACAGTGCCGATATTATTAATTGCATTAAACATTCTAAGTATCACATATATGCGGACGACATTCAATCGTACATCGATTTTGCTCCAGAAAATATAGACACAGCCATACACAAACTTAAAGGTGACCTAGACAGGATAGTAAAATGGTCTACAAAAAATTGTCTCTTACTTAACCCAATAAAAACAAAATACATGGTTTTAGGCACTAAACACAAACTATCCCTGTTGCCACCTTCTATTGAGATAACCTTAATGGGTGAGAAAATTGAAAGGGTATATGTGGCGCGCAACTTGGGTCTGAAGTTTGATGTTAATCTGCGATTTGAAGAGCATATCGCTGAGTCTGTAAGAAATTGCTTTTACAGGTTAAAAACTTTATATAAGCTCAGACCTTACATAAGTGAAGAACTCCGTATACAATTAGTAGAATCACTCGTACTTTCAAAGCTTAATTACGCTGATACTGTATATGGCTCTCGTTTACTAGCTAGAACCCAACGTCTTGTACAGAGGGTGCAAAATGCATGTGCAAGATTTTGTTTCAACATTCCTACCAGAAGTCATGTGACACCCTTTCTAAACAAAATCTATACCCTTAAAATGAAATCGCGTCGTAAACTTCACCTTGCCTCTCTACTCTTTGGTGTCATTAATTTTAAAGAACCCATATATTTATACGACAAGCTCAATTGGATTTCTCAGAGGAGATCATGCTCTCTTAGGTATGTCTCCCAACAGCTTTCCACACCGCATCACCGTTCTGCCAACTTTCGTGGCTCTTTCCGCTACTCCGCTAGCAAGTGCTGGAACAGCATTCCACCACCAATTAGAAACATAAAAACCTTAAGTTTATTTAAACACAAATTAAAACAGTACTTGGTAGCCGAGCAGCGGAAACATGGTGATATAAATAAAGATATGTCGTTTATATAACATAATAATCAGTAGCATCATAATAATTAGTATAGTAGTATGTATAAATATGACATTTTGTCCATTAAACTATTTCCCTTCTTTTGCCATAAACCATAGATTATATATAGATAGATTGCATTTGTATCCAGCATTAATATGTGTTTATTTTATTTTATTTATAATTTTTATTTTCTTTTTCTTTCTTTAGTAATTAGTTAGGAGGTTTAATGTTGGTTTTGTTGTTGTTGTTTAAAACTGTATATATATTGTATGCATATATATTTTTTATTTACTAATACATTATATATAATATTTAATATATATATATATATATATATATATATATATGTTTTCGCACTAGTCCAACACCCGCAGCTGAAAACCAGCGTCTAGGTGTGCAACCTCAGACATATGTGCTGAGTTAAGCCTTTTGGCACCTCACCTCATTTTTATCTGTTTTATGTTCTTGTTTTTTGTATGTTTACATTATTATAATATTTAGTGTTTTTGAATTTGTTATCATGTGAGTTTTTGCCAAATAAACGATTTTCTTCTTCTTCTTCTTCTTCTTCTTGTCGTTTAAACTAAAAATCATTACAATTTCACGGACGAATTACTTATAAAGCTGTGTTACCGCTACCACTCTAGGCTTACTAGAAAAAATGTTACCACCTGTAACTTATCGCCCTAAATAATTGCTATTTTAGTCTTATCATGTGTAACTTATCACCCTACATAATTGTTATTTCTGTTTATAAGTGTCAATATATTTTCGTACCTAAACTCCGGGAATATTTCTTAACATGGCAACATTTTTTCTGTTAAGTCGTATAAAATCGTGTTGTATTCATCATTATCTTTCCTGTTTAATATTGGATTAGCGTCAGCATATGTATTTAGCGTGATTTAACAATCAACGCCATTATAAATGCGAAAGTCAGTTTGTTTGGGACTTCTTTACGGACAAACAGCTGGTACCGATTTAGCTGAAATTTTGTACAGGGATAGCCAGGAGGTACTATGGATTAGGCTATAGGACACTTTTTATTGCGGGCGACGCCGCGGGGCGTAGCTATTATATCTATAAATCTGGCTAGGCGAATCATGTTGTTGACTAACATTTCATGTTATATTCATGGGTGTATTTTGACTAGATGATATTGTTTGTGTAAGTGCTTACACAACGTTACTTATTGTTATATGCCTCAATATTGATATCAAATATTTAACCCATACATTGTTTATGTAAAGGTCAAGTAAACTTTCGTTTAGTTAATAAAGATAGATCTAGTATATAGTACATAAAACATTAAATTATTATATGGAATGTAGAGACTTTAACAGTCGGGACACATTAATGGCTTAACGAATGGGGATTAATGTGTCCCGACTGTTAAAGTCTCTATATTCCATATAACAATGTATAATTTATTTTATGAGTGTATCGACCGAGAAAGAATTTAAATGGTATAGTTTTTTGATGTCCCTAAACAGAAATCTGAACTACTAGACTTACTTGTTTTTTTCTTTTCAGTTCGTTTTTTAACACTTCACTTTTTGCGCAGTCGGGTTTTTTGATTTTTTAATTTAATGTATTATTTTCCACTTTTTAGTTAATTAAAGGACGGCAAATTCCGTAATCTTCTCATTTCATTTAGAGAGTTGATGTCATGTGGATTATTGAGTAGTTTCCGGGGATCTAAACTATAATAACTTTAACTCCTTCTATCCTGTTCTATACTTGTAAAACAGTCGGGAAGCTTATAAAATATCTTGCTTTTGCTATGTTTACTTTTCATCAATTATGATTTATTTTATGATTTGAGACGTGTATAAATGCGTATATTAATACTACCTACTTACTGAATAAATGCTTTGACTTTGACTTTACCGCCATCGCATGTGTACCGGAACTGTGTATTTTCAGCTTAGAGCTGGGATGAATCAGGTTATGTTTGAACCTTGTTTGGTCTCCTCTAGGACCACCTCTTTTTCTAGAATAGAAATTGGTATATATACGTACCAATTTGCACATCTCAAATATATATATTGACGTTAGCGTTAATATTTTATTGTTTATGAAATGGGGCCAGCAGGATTCCAGTACTATTATATTTACTAATATGCTTACGCATTTTTTTAGCAAATATAAGGTTTTGTGCTTCTACACTACTAAGTATGTATTACAATGGGGGATTTAACAACAAATACTAAAAACAAAATAAAATTAAATATTAAAGGGGGTCTACATCACAGTGTGGTCTACATACAAGTAACGTGTATTTTTCGGCGTTTTGTGCTTGAACTTGTTAACTAATAATAGATAGAGACTTAAAATCTTCACAAAATATGTATAACTAAGACCGTTATTACAATTATGGAAAAAAGAACAAAAAACCGAAATGCGTGAAATAAATAGGGTATTGCTTTTCAAGCTTACTTACTTTACAGTTGTACTATTAAACGACTATACCAAAAGGAAGAGGTTATTTGTTACCTCAGAACTCCATCAATTCTTAACCGATTTGGAAAATTCTTTTTTTGTTTGAGTTAATATGATTTTCGTTTGGTCTCGTTGTAATTTACTTGACATCTGATAAGTAACTTCAGAGATAAGCACCGCAAACTTGTTACTGAAAGTGACTAACGCGGAATGTAAAATCGTTTTTTTTTCGATTTGTACGATCATAAATTATTTGGTATAAATATATTTTGAATCTCCATTTTAAGACCTTTAATTCGATACCCCACTCGATAGGTTTTGAAAATAAATTTTTTTTTTAATCCCAAATTTTGGCCTCTGATTTCCGCCATTTTGAATTTTTCTATTTTTTATGTTATCGTTGACACTCGCGCTAGCATGGCGAATCTATTGACGTGCCAATTATCAAAATCGGCCCACGCGTTTGGTCTCTAGTGTGCCACAAACGAAACAAACATACATACATACATACATATATAGACTGATAAACACATTACCTCTCCTTTGCGTCACGCAGTCGGGTAAAAATGTAATATTGACAACATTTGTTTTTATTTAACCTGCAAGATCTCACTGTTGAGCCTATTTTTTAACAGACTTAATAAAAAGAGGCAGGTCCTCAGTTCGATTGTATTTTTTTTGTTTGTTACCTTAGAACTGCGTCATTAATTGAGCCATTTTTAGGGTTCCGTACCTCAAAAGATAAAAAAGGAACCCTCATAAGATCACTTTTTTGTCCGTCTGTCCGTCTGTCCGTCTGTCCGTCTGTCCGTCTGTCCGTCTGTCCGTCTGTCCGCCTGTCCGCCTGTCCGTCTGTCCGTCTGTCCGTCTGTCCGTCTGTCCGTCTGTCCGTCTGTCCGTCTGTCCGTCTGTCCGTCTGTCCGTCTGTCCGTCTGTCCGTCTATCCGTCTGTCCGTCTGTCCGTCTGTCCGTCTGTCCGTCTGTCCGTCTGTCCGTCTGTCCGTCTGTCCGTCTGTCCGTCTGTCTGTCTGTCCGTCTGTCCGTCTGTCCGTCTGTCTGGCTGTCCGTGTGTCACCACCGATTTTCTCAGGAATGGGTAAACCTAGCAAGTTAAAATAAATACCAGATACTGACGTCTATAGTTCCTATTATGTGTATAAAAATCAAAGTCCTGTATCAACACGATATGGGCAAATTCAGATTTTCGCGAAAACTTGTAAGTCCCAAAATTTACCTTAATTTTCAACTGTTTTAATTTTTTTAATTGTTCCTTTATTTGTGCTGCAAGACCTTGCTTCATGCCAAATTTTATGATTCTAGGTCAACGGGAAGTATACTATACAGTTTTTCGACCCAAAACCTATAGGGTACTTCCCGTTGACCTAGAATCATGAAATTTGGCATGAAGCAAGGTCTTGCAGCACAAACAAAGGAAAAAATCCAAAAAATAGTATAAATTAAAGGGTGTCCCCAAACGTACACAGTTTCGCCAATTAAGATAAGCCTCTGAGTTTTATGAGCGCTCATACAATTTAGAGGTCTAGCTTAATTGGTACCAACCAACGTTGGTACGGAAGCCTCGGTGGGCGAGTCAACTCAACTTGGCCGGTTTTATTTATATTAATTTGAGTGAATATTATACATTTCGTTTTATACCCTTGTAATTCTATCGAGATCTGATGAATATTTATCCAGAGATATGGAGATAAACACCTCAAACTTGGTCCTGAAATAACTAGCACGGCAATTGATGTCAATTTTACTCGTTTTGTAAAGGACGATTATTTCCAAATCTCTCAAATGTGTTGTCATGTTTTAAATAAGTTTGTCGATATAATAAATAACAAAATTAGTGAATTTCCGTTTCCCTTCATTTGATTTATGTGTTTAATTTCAACTTTTCTAATGGAAAGGCTGTAAAGACAATTAATTTCAATGATATATCATAATTAGACTTGAGTTTGATATTTAATGCCTTGAGGGTATGCATTTTCGACCCAAATACCGCTACACTGAGTACTTTTAAAGCTAATATTATAAGCCAAGCTCAATAATCTTTATAACCGACTGCTAAAAGGAGGAGGTTCTCAATTTGTCTGTATTTTGTATGTTCGTTACGCAATTACTCCGCCAATTGAGAACCGATTCAAATGTTTTTTTTTTTCAGAAAAGGTATATATCTGGTGGTCCTATTATACAATTCATTGAGATCTATTTTTAAAGGCCATTCCTCTAATATAAATACCTTAATCTTGCTACTGAAACAAACTCGCATAGAATATGACGTTCTTTTTTTTTAGTTTTTAAATATCGTTATTTTTTCTTAACCTGTTGTGTGTCTTAACTGCTGTATTTTAATTATTAAACATAATTTTGAAGTTCTTTAACAATATAATTTATAAAAATGTCAATACCGATTTAGGTAAAAACTATATATCCTAATCCTAACTAATATTATAAATATGAAAGTAACTCTGTCTGTCTGTCTGTCTGTGTCACTTTCACGCCAAAACCACTGAACCGATTTAAATGAAATTTGGTACACCGATAGTCTAGATCCTGAGAACGGACATAGGCTACTTTTTAATGTGAAAACAGGGTTGTAAGGGGTTGAAAGGGGGGATGAAAAGTTGTATGGAAGTATCGTCATTTTAGAAGCTAGAAACTTGAAACTTATTTTTTAGGCTGTTAATTTAATATAAATACATTTGACTTTCAAAGTTTGTAAAAGTTTTACCCTCAAGGGTGTAAAATAACAATAGGGGATGAAAGTTTGTATGTAAATATGTAAGGTTTATGTTAATGTTCTACTGAGCCGATTTAAATGGATTTTGGAACACAGATAGTCTAGAGCTTGAGTAAGGACATAGGTTACTTTTTAATGCAAAAAGAGGGTTGTAAGGGGTTGAAAGGGGGGATGAAAAGTTGCATGGAAGTATCGTCATTTTTAGAGCTAGAAGCTTGAAACTTATTTTTAGGCTGTTAATTTGATACAAATAAATGAATATGAGAGGAGGGGGGTTTTCACGGCGTGGTTCGGTGCGGTGTAGGTGGGATACGCATGTGTCTTATTTGTAAAATAATTAGCCTGAATATTTAAAAATGCTACCCAAAGACACTATTCCACGTGGACGAAGTCGCGGGTACAGCTAGTATAACTATAAATCTGTGAGTTGGGATTATGGTCTTTACATACACTCAATGCTACAAACGTATTACAAGCCTTATCGCGTCTTAAAGCTTATTAGCATTAGAAGCACGTTTAATTTCAATCAATTCCGAGGAAGCCCAGAAATATCCCGCAATCCTGAGATATAAATTAATCAGTACTAAAAAACTTTACTATGGATTTCTAACTTTAATAAGATTGAGATCGTTTGAGTTCCGTAAAGAAAGTTCGAATATTAATTTATTAGATTTGCAGTAAGTTATCTGGTAAGTTTAATAATTTAAAATATATATATAAAATTAGCTTCAGGGCTTATGTTACGAGAGATGTTGTTACATTCAGATCCTACACTAAGATAAAAACCTTGTGTCGTAGGATTACCATGACCTTCCAAATGACATAAGAAGTCGTGCTATTCAAGAAAATAAAACTAATAAAGTTAGTTTATTATATCATTATTACAGTGCATGTTATAGTGCCTGGTAATGTGTGCATGTGTGTGTGTGTGTGTGTGCATGTGTGTGTGTGTGTGTGTGCATGTGTGTGTGTGTGTGTGCATGTGTGTGTATGTGTGTGTACATGTGTGTGTATGTGTGTGTGTGTGTTTATGTTTGAGTGGGTGTGATTGAGAGCATATGTATTTTATGTAAGAAATCATTCGATGACTTTGAGTATTTTTTATGTTTCGTCATAATTTAAACTCTTTAACCATTTATAGTGGTAAGTAAAATACATTTTATTAGCTACTAGAGTTCTGGTTCTTTGAGTTGTGAGAACTATGTGCTATAAGATCTAGCGAGTATCTATGCATAGTTTTGTTGAGTATAAGTGAATAACCCACCCCAATCCTTTAATGTTATTCGGATGAAAAATTAGTTCGAACAAAACAGTTTTTATATTGTGTATGTGTATCTTTCTGTGCCATTGTAGTGCCTAAACGGGTGAACCGATTTTAATTATTTTTTTTATGATAGGTGTTTTAATCGAGTGTTCTTAGCTTTGATTCATGAAAATTCGTTCAGCCGTTTTAAGTCTAAGGAGCTTTTTTCTAGATGAATACGTTATGAGATCAACTTTTACAGTTCTGATCAATTCAAAATTCGGTATCCTCTTACTTCTATGATATTGTAAGAATATGGTAGCATTGACCTGGTGCTGAACTTACAGCAAAGATGTTGTGTTGGGGCTCATTGGAACGATCTCAATGAACAGATAATAAAAGGTCAGTGGGAGCTGGTTTTAAATTTTTGAATTTGATGATATGTTTATTTCATGATAAGGATATTCTTATAGATGCTGGGGATCGTCAGGAATCTGCAAAATACTCTTTTCCTCACGATCTCTTTGCGATTTTGATGCACTAAATCGTTAAAGATTAAGCAGCAATAGCCAATGGCTAAGGCGTCGCCCAGGCGATTGAGTGGCCGTGAATTCGATCCACACCCATTGCACTATTGACATGAATCCACTCCAGGCACAAGCATATTAAGCTTAGAGGGATCAACAAGACTAGTAATGTAGAACCCACATTGCTAGTAAGTTTTTTTTAAAGAGTAAGTACAGGGGTGAGATCACCTGTAAGACTAAAACCTAATTCTATTATTATTTGAATCCTTCTTTCCGCTAAAGCCCTGTAATATCACTGCCCGCTACTGAATTTCATTTGCAGAGGCATCAATAATTCAGATGGGAGCCACTGAAAGGTTAAATGGATTGTGATTGAAATCTTTCGGCCTCTGAGATTTTCACAGAAATGGATATTCTTTGGTATAATCGAATGTATTCTTATTTTAAGAAAATATTACGTTATGAAAAAAACCTTAAGGAAGCACCGACTTTATATGTGCGATTTAATCTTTAAGATAAAAATATACACGTTGAATTGAGAACCTTCTTTTTTTTCGTTGGTTAGTAAAGAGAGGTGTTCAAGTCGTCTGTATTTTTTGTTTTCTAACACAATGTTTCCCTGGTATATTTACTATAACTAATAAGTAAATATACCTAGTATACCTATTAGTCCTGTAAACAAAAAAACTACTAAAAACCTGGAAGAGGTTCTCAATTCCACGTGTATTTTTATTGTAAATTGTTAAACACAATCCAAAATTGCATTGTACCAACGGGACTTGAACCCGCAACCTCCGGAATAACATGTTCCGGTGCTTTGCCAATTAAGCCATGGTGCGAAGTAACGTTACGACGAAATTAGTAGATTGCATTTGTTAACCCAATTATGCTTTGGTGGCGCCATCTATGACTACTTATTACGTAAGTTAATCATTCGGAAGAAATCATTACAGTTTTCATATCCGACGAGAGATGTTGCACTGCGTAAATCAAATATTATGTTTCTTTGAAGTGTTACACACTTAATATTTTTTGTAAATTGTTAAGCACAATCCAAAATTTCATCGTACCAACGGGACTTGAACCCGCAACCTCCGGAATAACATGTTCCGGTGCTTTGCCAATTAAGCCATGGTCCGACGTAACGTTACGACGAAATTAGTGGATTGCATTTGTTAACCCAATTATGCATTGGTGGCGCCATCTATGACTACTTATTACGTAAGTTAATCATTCGGAAGAAATCATTAGTTTTCAAATCCGACGAGAGATGTTGCACTGCGTAAATCAAATATTATGTTTCTTTGAAGTGTTACACACTTAATATTTTTGTAAATTCTTAAACACAATCCAAAATTTCATCATACCAACGGGACTTGAACCCGCAACCTCCGGAATAACATGTTCCGGTGCTTTGTCAATTAAGCCATGGTGCGAAGTAACGTTACGACGAAATTAGTGGATTGCATTTGTCAACCCAATTATGCATTGGTGGCGCCATCTACAAATTTACAAAAAAAATATTAAGTGTGTAATACTTCAAAGAAACATAATATGTGTATTTTTATTATTAACATATCTCTGAATACAAAGATGTGAAAATAAACATTTTAAACTTGTTGCTAAATAAATTACAATGGCAACAAAACAAATACTCACTTTAGCAAAAAAAATACCAAATCAATTAATAAATATTAAGTTCTGAAAAAAAAAAAACTTAAAAAAACAGTCGGATTAAGTTCTTTTTTGTAAAGTCGATTGAAAATTACTGCCTCGGTAGACCGGCACCACATAATTATGACGATAGATAGTACTTTTAAACGATGTCAATAGTGTTTTATCAATAGATATTTAGTTCCACCCAAATTTTCCGTCGTATTTCGTCTACAAACATTTATAGAAATGTAAAGGAGATTTACCTTACAATAACATATCATTTATACGGTGTCACCAGGACAATACCTTCATTTCCCGATTCGAATTTATCCTGAATCAAAATTTACCCGACGGATACGCTAAGTTGGGAATTTTCCTGACAGACGCTAAATTAGTATAATTCCCATCAGCTACGTAAAATTATGACCGAGTGTGTTTAACTTTTAGGGTTCGTTAGAGGTTTCGTGTACAATTCATAAATCGGGTGGGTCTCGTCGTTTGAATTATTCATACGAAGTGCCAAGCTTTCGTGTAAACGGCAAGGTATTAGTGGTGGACGGAGCGATTGAATTAATTTGATTTAAGTTTTCTTGTGTTAGGGAGACGGATTGAGACAGTTACGCCATGTTTTATTTTTTATACAAAAAAAGTGTGCGTGTGTACTTATGTACGCACGTAAGAAGTTATACTTCTTTAGCGTAACAAAACAAAAATACCTAAAGCTTCCGTATGCCACAACTCTTTGTTTGTAAAAGGAATGGAAATTTGAGAGACACTGTCTCTCAAATTTTTATTTTCACACGACATGTTCAGCGTTGTCGCTGAACTTGTCGGAGCTAACAGCTAACTTCAGCGCTGTCGCTGAACTTGTCGTGTGCCATAGAAGTACATGTAAACCAGAGGCACCCATCATACGTGCCGAGCGGTGCGCGACTGGGTGTGAGGAGTACCTACGCTAAACCGTGGCTAAACTAAGCGAGATGTAGATTCAGCACTGCTTTTTATATGAATGTAGAGCTAGTTCAGGAAATCAATGAAATGTCAATGAAATGTCACGAAATGTCATGTAATGTTATGAAATGTCAAGGAATTTTATTGAAACTCCTTAGACAGGTCACTATAAAAGAACATTTATAAGCCAAAAATTTAATAATTATTTTCCCGCCCTAGGGCAGAAAATACCTACTTTGCGCGCACTTATACTTTCGAATAGATATGAAAAATAATATAATATAACGCGACGTCGCGAGCGACAGCCCTACGTTAAAGCACCAGCCGAGCCACTATAAACCGGTTTCACTCCGTGCGTGACAGGCAGCACACAGGCCGCCAGTGCTCAGGCACACACGCGCGTCTACGTCATCGTTGCTTGAAGCTTTGTCTCTGTACTCTTTGTCTGTACCTTTTCTTTACTCTTGTGGTCAAACGCTAGCCTATATGATATATAAAAAAATAGTTTTTAACGATATTTTTGTTGCAATGGCGTATTACCGAGTTTTAACCTACTCTTACGTCCGTAGGCCTAGACAATAATTTAATATTGTTTCAAAAAAAACTACTTTAAGTGCCGCGCTAGTCATTTCCAGTATTATTATTCTTTGGGATGGTATGTTCATGTATTTTTTAGTTGAAACTACTTAGATGTGTTCAATAAAAGAGATAACCCCATATTTTCAATGGTAGTAAAAATTTAGGTTTGTGTATATTCAAAAACTATCCTATCCTATCTGCAATATTTTCCCCAGAAGCCCAAAAAAGTTAATTTTGATATATTGAACTATAAATCGAATGGACACTAAAGCTGGTGCTACACTGAGCTGAATATTTTATACGTTGCTATTTTATGGAGCGTATCATTCGCTGTAACGGTAGCAATATTGCCGCAACTCGATAGGTTTTGCTTTGTCCTTGTTTGACGGCTGTCCGGCTGTGGTTTCTGTTTTCGACAGTGTTTTGACACAAAGTTTTTCAACCGTTTTTTATTTATTCATACATGTAAATATTTATTTTTTTATTAAAACATTTATAAAATTAAGATCATTTACAAAACGAAACTAACCGACTTCAAATGCCTCTAAGTATGTATGTACGTCACAACCAATTGAATATGGCGCCCTCTAGAGGGCACGAAATCATAGGTGACATACGACCACGGGTATCCACTGTGAATATATATGAAATACAATAAAAATATATTTATAACGAGTTAGTTGTTTGTATAATACACGATACATATTGAATAGTTTGTACATAGCGATTTCAAATGAGAATATTTTCTTGTTTCATACTTTTAAGAGTGTGATTTCATCAGTAGTCGGGTTTTAGTTTTTGAACTTATTTTTGAAGTTATACTTCTTTTGGCGCGATAGAGAAAAATGATGAGAGTGAATTTTTACGATGCGCGCGCACACGGACACCTAAATTTAACATCGTAAAGTTAGTTCTAGATGGTACGATGCGCGCGCACACCGACACCTAAATTCTACACCGTGAAGTTAGATCTAGGTGGCATGACTATGTTCAAGTTGTATATGTCATATTTAACGTCATATTTTTACGTTAACAAAACCTTTTTTATTTAAATAAAATCTTTTTGATTAATTTCAATAGTTTTTTTTTCCCTACGCCACAGAAGTATAACTTCTAACGCGTGTACATAATTACACACACTCTTTTTAGGGTTCCGTAGCCGAATGGCAAAAAACGGAACCCTTATAGATTCGCCATGTCTGTCTGTCTGTCTGTCTATCTGTCTGTCTGTCTGTCTGTCTGTCTGTCTGTCTGTCTGTCCGTCCGTCCGTATGTCACAGCCATTTTATTCCGAAACTGTTAGGACTATAGAATTGAAACTTGGTAGGTAGATGTATTCTGTGAACGGCTTTCTAATTTTTATATAAAAATAAAAAAATTAAAAGTTTAAGGGGGGCATCCCATACATGGAACTGAAACAAAAAAAAAAATCTTCAAACCTATACGTGTGTGTCTATGAATAGGTCTTCTAAAATGACATTGAGGTTTCTAAAATCATTTTTTCTCAAACTCAAATATTTGAAAGATAGGCGCGTCTAAAGTGGTAAAATGTGTGTCCCCCCCCCTCTAACTTTTAAAGTATGGGAGTGAAAAATCTAAAAAAAATATATGCTGTAGATCTCAATAAAAACTAACAATGAAAATTGGTTTGAACGAGATACAGTCAGCAGTTTTAGAGATATGGCGACCGCAAAGATAACTTTGTTTTTAATACAAACACTATGAAAAACATAGTTAATTTTGTAGTTACGAAAAATCATAGTTATGGAATACTTAACTGTGTTACAGAACCCTACGAGTGCGAGTCCGACTTGCGCTTGGCCAGTTTTTTTTATTACTAGTAAGTTTTTTGTCTTTATCTCCACATCTCTGGAGATACTTATCAGATCTCGAAAAAATTACAATGATACCAAACGAGAAGTATAATCTCTCAAAAAAAAATTCGAAATCGGTTAAGAAATTATGGAGTTCTGAGGTAACAAACATAAATACAACTGGCTAAGTGCGAGTCAGCATCGCGTCTCTTATCGCACACTTAGGGAGGGTTCCGTACAATACGAAACATAACAGAGTTTCAACCTCATATATTTGATTAATTGATATTACCAAGAATATTTGGTTTGGTCGCGATCTAGAAAGACGGGGCTCGTTTACTAGCGCCATCTATGTCATTTTGCCGAAACTAATTAGATAGATGGCGTTTAAAAACACGTTTTTTGTATGGGGACCCCCTTTAATTTTTAACTTTATTTTATTTTTAGTATTTGTTGTTCTAGCGGCAACAGAAATACACCATCTGTGAAAATTTCAACTGTCTGACTATCACGGTTAATGAGCTATAGCCTGGTGACAGACGGACAGACAGACAGACAGACAGACGGACAGCGGAGTCTTAGTAATAGGGTCCCGTTTTACCCTTTGGGTACTGAACCCTAAAAACTAAAACAACCGACTTCCCTATACCCCGCGAGTCAGTTTCAGTATAAGTTTGAGATGTTTATCGTCATATCTCTGGAGATACTTATCAGATCTGGATGAAATTACAATGGGACCACCTCGGAAACAAACCCTACCGATTAAAAAAAGAATCATTCAAAATTCGATGCATTCAAATCAGTTCGCAATTGACGGAGTAATAGCGTAACATACACACAAAAAAAAAACATACAGACGAATTGAGAACCTTCTTCTTTTTGGAAAGTCGGTTGATAAAAGCTTAAAATAGGTGATCTTCTTGGACTTAAATCAGCTGTGCTGCGCCTGATCTCGCTGCCCATAGCTATGGAATAATCTAGAAATGGAAGATATTTCCAGAATATTCCACTGCTATGTGCAAAATAATAAAGTGGCTATTCTTGCTTTATCTATCGCCCTGCGGTGAGCTTTAAAAGTTAACTTTTCTAACCTTGAATGACTTTCTACTATATTTAGAGAGACAACTTTACTTAGAGAGACAAAAACATAACCCTCCTTTTGCTACATAGGTACACGTTAACTCAAACCTTCTTATTGTGAGTCGGGTACTAGCCCATCATGATAGAAAAAAAGTCAATTCTAAAAAGTAATAACCTCTCATAAATAGGCCCACCCGATCTCATAAAATCTTATTAAACCTTTTTACGGAATCTTTTTATCAGTTACCTTCTGTACTAAAGACGCTCGTTATCTTTCTCTCACATTACTTACATCTGTGGTCAGGATATACAAGTAAGACTATGCAGTAAGGAATGTCTTGTAATTTCTACAAGTAGGGGCATATCTTCCCCTACAAATACGAGCACGAAATGACTAACTTTTTTAGGCTTCCGTACCTCAAAAGGAAAAAAGAAAGCCTTATAGGATCACTTTGTTATCCGTCTGTCTGTCTGTCTGTCAATAAAATTATATATCTACGGTCTCTTTTGGGTGCGATAAAATCAAACTTGTAAGTTAAAGCGATCAAAAGATATGACTCTTTATGTCGCATATTTTAGCATATTTTGCGATTTCACAAGGGAATCTAAACCTTTGGTCTATTTCGGCTGTGAAAAAATCAAACTTGTAAGTCTACGCGATCAAAAGATATGACCGTTTATTTCGCATTATTTTCGCATATTTTGAGATTTCTTAAGGAAATCAAAACATATAGGGTACTTCCCGTTGATCTAGAATCATGAAATTTGGCAAGAAGTAAGGTCTTGGAGCTTATAGCAATAAATCTAAAAACCGTACATATGTAGTTTAATAACAAATAAACTTATGATTCGCGGTTGGTGTAATACATTTTCTATGGATCGAACTGCAAAGTTTGTCCTTTAACCTAGTTTGACAAATTTATACGGTAGCCTCGGTGGGCGAGTCCAATTCGCACTTGGCCGATTTTATAAAAGTAATATTATCTTATAGGCTAGCGTTTGACCACTATCTATCTATTGTGTGTTTTGGCAAGAAAATAAACAATTTATATCTCACCCGGTAATGGAAAGCGATTAATTGTGTTCGAAGATGGTGAACACGTTAGGTCTAGGAATCTTATGACTCTTAGAGGCTGTGTGCTGCCAGAACACCGTAAGTTTATGGTTTTTTCTATACTTTAGTTCTGATTATTAATTAAAAAAAACCGATCAAGTCAAGTTGGGCTCGCCCACAGAGGTTTCCGTACCAACTTCTCAAACTAGGTTTAAGGACAAACTTGACTTAGTTCGATCCATAGAAAATGTATTAGTGGTAAATCTGAGTATTAGATATTAATTTCAACATGAAATCTCTACACGTGTTCCTGAGAAAAAGGGGTGTTGACAGACGGACAGACATACAGGCAGATAGACGAACAACAAGTATATATCCTATAAGGTTTCCTTCTTTTTATTTTGAGGGTTCCCCTAAAAATAGTAGCATAATGACAGACTTATGCATGTACAGCTAAACTGAAATTAAACGATTTCCTTTATCATTTCATTTTAGACTTTTTTCAGATTTCTTAACAAAATAATGTTTTAAAATATTTGTTTCTGTTGTATCACTTTGGATCGACCAAAGAGTTTTTAGTTCGATTTTTATCATTGGGGACCGCGCTAGGGCGCATGCGTGGGTTCATAACGGAGCCATTCTTGTGTTTGATTAGCTAACTTTGGTTTTTTATTTGAATTGAATATTGCCTAGTAAATGAGTGTAGACAAAGTAGTGTATGAAACTGCAAATAACTATTCGAACATTATACAACCGTTTCAAAAGCTACTATTTTATGTTCACGGCTTATTTACCTCCCCTTCACTTTAGCCTTCTGTCAGAGTGTATGAAAAACCGTTATACCGCGTAAAAATGATTTTTAATATTCGAACTCAAAAACTAATTTTATTTTCTCACTTTCTCTGAGTTGGGATACTGCTTCTGTTTATATAACGCAGCATTTGTATTCCATCTACGCCCCAACAAAGATAATTACATAGGGTAGGAAAAATGTTGCGTTTCTTAGCTTTTTCGCGAGGAAAATCGACGGGTTGAGAAATTTCGGTAGTCTAGGAGTTAGGGTGGTAAAATATTAGTGTTTATTTTATGTGAACTTCCATTGCGTTCCTAACGCGTTGAGCACTTTATTTTGTAGGTATTAAAGGAGACTGAGCCGTATCGCTCGTTCGGGTAAAGCCGGCTTAAGTGATTCCTAACAAATTCAATAGATGGCATTGTACACCATTAAAACATACTTCTGACGTGCAGTCCATATACAATATATACATAACAACTGTCAAAACAGTTGTTGAACATTAGGCGAAACATTTCTACACTAGAAAGTGCCTACCATCGTGCGGTACAGGCCTATTAGATTCATATGATCACAGGCATTTTAAACCCTGACGCCAAAATAATAGGTGTTATAATTTTTACGTTAGTATCTATGTATATGTGTGTCTGTCTCAGGCACCGTAGCGCCCAAACGGATGAACCGATTTTGATTTAGTTTTTTTGTTTGATAGTTGCCTTAATCGAGAGTGTTCTTAGTATTAATTCATGAAAAGATTCTGCAGAATACTCTACTCCTTACCAACTTAGATCAAAGATGTTGTGTTTGGGCTCATTGAAATTGCCTCAATGAATAGATTACACCACTTGATTTAACGTGTCGTGAGTATATTTCATTTTAACTATAAAATGGTATGATTCACGTGATAAGGTCTAATTAAATAAGCTAAATAAGGTAACAGTATGAGTGCGGCTCTCGCTGAGAGCACTCGTCGCACTCGCCACTGAAGAAGGAGCGCGGACCGCTTCGAAATCGGTCGTACGTCGCCATCGACTTCTGACCTTATTACGAGAGTCATACCGGTCTATAATTAAGATTACATACAGATAAGTCGGGGCTGGTTTTTAATTCCGAATTTAGGTATTATTATAGTTTCGGTATCTACCTCTTGCACTACCACAAGATGTATCCCCGCCGGATATATCTTACCGCCTCACAAATTATAGGTGAGACGTGCTCTAATCTACGACCCTCGTTGTGAAGTGATTTCTTATTTCCACCTTTTTGGAAAAAATCTCGTGACCGCAGCGAAGCGAAAATATTTAGGAGAAATAGTGGTTAACACAGAAATAAATTAGCAAATCCTCGCCATTTTAAGTGTAAAGTAACATGAAAGGGAATAAAGAATCGTGCTATAGGATTTAGTTTTAGTTGTCTGTCTGTCAAAGACTTTTTATCTCCGAAACGCGATGTTGAACTTAATTTCAAATTGTATGTGTGTACTTATATACCTACTTTTTTAAAGCACTACAGTAATCACTGGATATTATAAAAAAATCTCCTGCCGCTTCTGTCTCAAATAAACTCTAAAAACTACTGAACAGAATCTCATGCGATTTTTACTAATAGATAGCGTGATTCATGAGTGAGGTTCGAGTTTATAATTTGTTAAGGTTTTGTGCAAATTGGTTCAAATATGATGATAATTGATGGAAGTGTTGAAAAAGTCAACCCCCCTGGTCCTGGTAGCTTTCATAAACGCTGCCTATTATTCTCTTTGAGATGTAAAATAACAATGCATGGTGAGATATTTCTCTTTTATAGATCTACTAGCAACCAACCCCGGCTTCGAACGGGCAGAGTATATATGCCTGCACTAGCTGTGTCCTGCGGCTTTGCCCGCGAAGATAAGAAGTATTGTCCGCGATTAGAACTGTGTAAATGAAACTCAGTTCTGCGATATTAGCACTATACAGTGTGGAAATTAAACTCAGGCCCTGGAGGGAAACTACTTTAAATCCTTAAGCTAGCTCATTTTACTTAAAGGAAACATTCCTTTATTTTTGAAAAGAAACAAATCTGCATTAAAAGATTTTTTAAAACTCGCTTGCTTCGCCCGGGACTCGAACCAACTAAAATTTAAAAAAATAAACACTCTTTATTTTAATATACTAATTGGTAGTATTAATATTCAGGATAAAGTTTCTCTAACAAACATTAGGTCTTAAAAATAAATAATCGTTAAATCTAACATCAACTTTATTTTACTATCAATTTTGTAACACTTAAATTATTTAACTGATAAATTGTTACTCACGATACCACTGCAGAGCTAAATCGTAGCTCTTGTTGCAAACAAAGTAAGCTTCTAATAACTCGAATTGTTCTTGATACGCCATTATGAGATAATTTAATTACGTAAGGAAAGCAACACTACTTAAATAAAATCTGTTGATAAAAATCGTTCGAATTTTAAAATTATTGTCCCGCATTGCAAACAAAGTCAAACGTTCCATTTTTAAACTTCTCCACTGAACGCCTCGGATCATGTAAGAAGGAAATGTGCATAGAGGTATTACCACCATTGAACAATTTTCTTATCAAAGATTTCAACAAGGTACTTAACGATAAATTAGCAAGCGTGTACTTCATACGAAGTCTTTGAGTGTTGGAGAGATAACAGAACTGTTACGTGTCTTTTACTTGTTAAAAGTGAACAGTAACCAAACATTTTGAGAAACTTTATCCTGAATATTAATACTACCGATTAGTATAATAAAATAAAGAGTGTTTATTTTTTTAAATTTTAGTTGGTTCGAGTCCCGGGCGAAGCAAGCGAGTTTTAAAAAATCTTTTAATGCAGATTTGTTTCTTTTCAAATATAAAGGAATGTCTCCTTTAAGTAAAATGAGCTAGCTTAAGGATTTAAAGTAGTTTCCCTCCAGGGCCTGAGTTTAATTTCCACACTGTATACACAATTCTGAACTTAAACAAGTATCCTATAACCTAATCCATAGTACTGGCTATCCAAAACAAATTTCTTAAATTTTGGCTAAATCAGTCTAGCCGTCTGACTGTGAAGATGTATAATAAATAAACTGGCCAAGTGCAAGTCGGACTCGCACTAGTAGGGTTCCGTACCACACTACAGTATTTTATAAGATCGAGCAAAAAATACCACTATCATTTTTCGCCAGCAAAAAATAATAATTAATAAACATTTTATTTCTTATAACGCCATCTAACATCTAACAAAGGAGTTAGGGATCGACATTTCAATATAACGCCATCTATGGGACTTTTACCTAACTAAGCGTTCAAAGATGGCGTGAAATGCCGAAAAAAACACGTTTCTTGTATGGGGAGCCTCTATAATTTGTAACTTTATTCTGTTTTTAGTATTTGTTGTTATAGCGGCAACAGAAATACATCATCGGTGAAAATTTCAAGTGTCTAACTATCACAGTTCATGAGATACAGCCTGGTGTCTGTCACCAGACAGACAGACAGACAGACAGACAGACAGACAGACAGACAGACAGACAGACAGACAGATAGACAGACAGACAGACAGACAGACAGACGGACAGCGGAGTCTTAGTAATAGGGTCCCGTTTTACCCTTTGGGTACGGAACCCTAAAAACAAATAAACAAACTGACTTTCGCGTTTATAATATTGGTGTTGATTTTTGGACCAGTTTATTACGTCGAATGAATTAACTTCTTTAACAATCGTTTTCATGCCGTTTTCACCAACAGACAGAATTTTTCCTGAAGAAGGTTTATGTGTATAATTTGTTAAGGCTTTGTGTTAATTGGTTGAAAAAAGACTATGATTGTTGTTAATTAATTAAGTTGTTGTTGTTGTTAAGTTAATTTATAATCGAAGCAACAAACTGATGCAAAAATGCAGGAATATAATAAAATGCTCTAACCGTGCGAAGCTGGGGCGGGTCGCTAGTAAGTTATGTATACTTCTTTGTCATAAGTAAACAATATTATTATACATAATTTTAATAATTTAAATATTGTGTATACCATTAAAATTAATTTTAAACTGTATATACAATATAAACTACTCCTAAAACTATATTACAAACTAAGAGTCATAAAATATAGAGTATATAAAAGTATATATAAAATCTGATCTAATCTAATCTAGTATATAAAATCTACAAACAAAAAACTGAATTCAGGTCAATGTTTGCTGGTAGGGTACCCAAAAAGCTGGCGACTTTACCTCTTTGAATGGCAAGACCAATTCGTTGCTCGAGGTAAGCGCCAGCTGTTTGGTCATGGGAGACATCTATCAGACGTCTGGACAACTCCTTAACATAACCACGTGCTTGTTGACCCCACGGGCCCATGGTCTCGACTCCAACTTATTATACATAGTTTAAAACTAAATAACCGACTGTACATGCAAGTCAGTTTCAGTAGCAAGTTTGAGATGATTATCGCTATATTTTTTAAAATACTTATAAAATCCTGATACAATTTAAATGGGACCACTTGAAGAGGAACCCTTTAAAAAATAGAATCTTAATTTTAAATTGGTAGGGTACATATATCTGTCCACGGTGGTGCCAGCGTCTAGGTAGCCTGAAAATGACTAGCGCGGTATTTGAAGTCGGTTTTTTTTCGTTTCGTAAACGATCCTAAATTATTAAGATTGTTCTCAGAGGGGTCTGTGCATGTGATAAGTCGTGAGTTTTTCTTCAACATTTTAATGTTGTAACTTGTTGGACATCTTCATCATCATCATCACTCTATCTTTGTCCACTGCTGGGCATAAGCTTCACCTATGCCACGTCACTGAGCTCGATCTTCTGCTCTTTGTGTCCAATAGCTGCCAGCCAGCTTGGGTATATAATCGCTCTATCTAAGGCGCTATACTACGTATGTCGGATATAAAGACACGAAAATAACAAATTTTCAAATATTCATACACATTGGCAAACTGCTGAGTAATAATTAGTAAAGGTTTAAATTGTACATTTTTGATATTCGAACCCCAAATTAATAATCAAGTTAGCAACCTAATAACGAAGCTCCTAAAAGTATTACCAACTTATATGAGTAAAACTACTTACTTTAGCTGTTAGCTACCTAATAAAAGTTGCTAATACTTCAACCGCTATGGAGGGTCATGCGTGTAAGCTTAGAGGCCTTACACGCAGCGTGTTTTGCGCGCGAACTTGTATGAAATAATAATCAGAAGTTGCGTACCAAAATTATATTAAATAAAATCAACTTTACTAGGAAATTTCGTTTTAGATGCTACAAAAATAGTGACAAGATAGAAATAAGACTAAAATGATAATACATTAAAAGATAAATACTTTTTAAACACAAGCTTTTTGTAAATCATTCCTAAATTTTATTAAAATTGATAACATCTATCAATTTTAATTAAATGTACGAATGATAACGATAAATACTATCCCAAATACGACTGTCCTACTATTTCCAGTACAGAATTAAGTCCCTACAGACCGGCTCAAACAATCAGGTCATCTCGGTGCTATCACATTTTTACATTAACACCGAATATACGCAAGTATACCAAATTTAAGTTGAGAATCCACGTCAGGAAGTGTCCGCCTGGCCAGCAACTACCCTCAAATTGGAAAATCTATCGCAAACCACTTAATGTGTTCCGGCAGCTGTCCTTGAGAGCAAGTTCCAATTAGAGGCCTAGCGTGCTACCATCCTTCAACGTATCAACACTTACCAACAGGGGAGATAGTGGTCAAACGTTAGCCTTTTACGATAAAAAAGCAACGATATCTGCCTATAACAGAATCTATGACACTCGAATCTCTAGATTACTATAACACTGCTGTCACGACACTGCGCTCATTTCTATTTAGAAGTTGATGTCTTTTATGCGAGGTTATTTTGCTGAAAACTTTGCAGTTTCACCCAAAAGACATATTTTACGGTTGAATAACTGACAAAGTGATGTTGCCGCCCCAGGAGAAGTAGCAAAAGGCCTGCCACAAGATATTATAATTTTCCTGTGTTTTAAATTATCGTTGGGCCTATATTGCGCTTTACCTGTACGAATTCATTAAGCTGCATGAGTTGCCGCTTTACAGCAGTTAATAAAACGCTCTATTTAAGGCCTCTAAAAACGACCCTAAACTAGAGCTGAGGAGAATACGCTTAATTACCGTTTTAATTGTATAATTAAGTATTTGCTTGCAGTTTCAAAGTTTAGCCACTTACGCTTACATCTAGTTTGGTTTACGTTTAAAAAGCTTAAGTAAATGTGTCAAGTACCAAACCAACAATTGTTGTTATTCCTTTCCGTACATCTTTAGGAGAGATCGTTGTGAGCGATGAGGTCGGTCGTACCCTCTGATCGATTGACAATCTAAAATAATTTGTTTTAGTAACCTTATGGTTTACTGTAATACCACCTGAGTAAAGAAACGGTAATTCTGTGTGGTGATCAATAAAGTGTTTATTTATCTATGTTTTATTTTTCTTTTTCTATTTATACGTTTTTCTAATGTTTTAGATTGCATGTAGAATACATTTTTAAAGACTAAAAATAAAGACCTTGAATCATGTTTTTCTCAGAATATCATAAAAAAGGCAGACAGATTCGTGCCGAACACCCGAGTGAAAGTTCAGCAATACTAAATTCTTGAGTAATATGTTAATAATTTCCGCGCTCAGTCTGGCATAGTCAATACGGCATGATTACTACGTAAGCAACGCTGCGAAGTAATACTGCACGGAAGCGTCCGACCCTGCCGCCGCTTGGTAGCAAGCTGAGCGCGGAAACGTATTATTTACTCAAGCTTTTAGCATTACTGAACTTGCGTTCACTAGAGTGTTCGACACGAATCTGTCTGCCTTTTTTATGATAGTCTGAGCATGCTTGCTCATTCTTCAACTTCGACTTCACGTTGATTTTAGTGTTTGGCAGATGATCTTAAGGTAACTAACTGTGTGAGCGAGATAAGAAACAAAGGTAGGGTGAATTAATTTGTCTTCATAGCAATGTTCTACCGTGTAAAGTCTAGTTAGGGTGCAACGTTTTTGGTCTTGTGCCTAATTTAATTTTATACAGGGCAAGCGATAGGGTGAGGAGATTGCCCAATGATACCTAAGCTATCTTTGGTAAACGAAAGATACTGTGGCACGTAAAAGTCTGGATTGGCAAAAATTGTCACGCCGCAATTCGAGATTTATTTTTACTGTTATATAAACAGTAAAAATAAATCTCAGTAACAATACAAACAGCTTTGATTATTCACTTATGCTAATCTTTTTTTTAATTTAACCATATTTATTTCGTTATTTATCAGAACAGATGAACGACGTTGCCTTTGATAACATTAGAAGTATAAGTCGTGATTGCCGGAATTGAATTGAGTATTATCTAACTTTTTAAACTGTTGTATAAACGTACCTAAATATATCTATGGCTCTAAGTATTTTTTAACAATAAATATATTTTGATTTTGAATAAAATGTGTAAAAACTTAGATGAGCACTTCTTAAAATTTAGTTTACTTCAAAATGTTGTAGTTTGTTAATAATATTCAAAGTTTACTTAAATATGTTTACCAGTCTTATATAAAACTAGAAGTGCCCCGCGGCTTCGCCCGCTTTAAAGTCTTCTTTTATTTACTTAAAACTTTTCTTTTGTAAAAACGATTCTATCATTTTCTATCATTATTCAACAAATCAAATTAGAATTAGCCAAATTGGTTCACCCGATTTCATGTTATCGCGTGACTAAGGCAATTCGGGATTCATATTTATAAAACCCGAAAAACCTAAATTTACAGACTTTGTTACATACCCCATTTCGAAAAATCCTACAACACGTACTTTATCCCATCTTGTTTCGCCATACAAACTTTGAATCCCCGTTCCGTATCCGGAGGAATTTTTAGAAAATCCTTTCTGAGCGGATACCTACGTCATAATAACTATCTGCATTCTAAATTTCAGCGCAATCTGAAACGATATTGATTTTTAGACTTCGTTACCCCAGTTTATCCTCTTAGGGTGGCATTTTGAAAAAGTCTGAAACTCGTATTTACTTATTTATTTACAGAAGTACTTGTGTGAAATGTTGAATAAAATGACAATCCAAACTTTGAACCCCCGCTTCATCCCCTTGAAGAGCGAATTTTGAAAAATTCATTCTTAGCGGATACCTAAGTCAAAATAACAATCTGCATGCCAAATTTCAGCGCAATCCGAAACAATATTGATTTCAGACTTTGTTATTCCGCTTCACCCTTTTAGGGGTGCAATTTCGAAAGAGCCTGAAACACGTATTTACTTACATAAGTACTTGTGTTAAGTTTCAAATATAAAAGACTATCTAATCTTGTTTCTCCATATAAACTTAGGACCCCCGTTTCATCCCCTTCAGGGGTGAATTTTGGAAAATACTTTCTCAGAGGAAACTAACTTCGTAATAACTATCTGCATGCCAAATTTCAGAGCAATCCGAAACAATATTGATTTTCACACTTTGTTACCCCATTTCACCCTCTTAGGGGTGTAATTAAAAAAAAACCTGAAACACGTATTTACTTATTTTTTTACTGGGGCACTAGTATGAAGTTTCGAATAGAAAATATTATCTTATCTTGTTTCGCCATACAAACTTTGAAACCCCGTTTCATCCCCTTCAGGGCTAAATTTTGAAAAATCCTTTCTCAAAGGGAACTAACGTCGTAATAACTATCTGCATGCCAAATTTCAGCGCAATCCGAAACAATATTGATTTTCACACTTTTGTTACCCCATTTCACCCTCTTATGGGTGAATTAAAAAAAACCAGAAACACTTATTTACTTATTTTGTTTCTGAAGCACTTGTGTGAAGTTTTGGATAGAAAAGACTATCTAATCTTGTTTCTCCATACAAACTTTGAACCCCCATTTCATCCCTTTTAGGGGTGAATTGTGGAAAATCCTTTCTTAATATACCTTTACGTACTAAGACAAATATACCCTCCAAATTTCAAGTCTCTACGACCAGCGGTTTAGGCTGTGCGTTGTCTGTCAGTCAGTATGTCAGGAAAAAGATTCTTATAGTATTAGATAAACACTAACGAAAAATAATGATGATAACAACATTAACACATCAATATAACACCTAAACAACGTTGTAACAGTTTTTGACCCAACAAGTTTGGTAGCAATTGTTTACAAAAAATGTATTAATATAATTATATTTTATTAACCTATTGAAAGCTACACTAATAATGTTGTCTCCAAAATAACATTAAAATCTTTTTGAAACTAAAATAAATATTGACATTTGCTGTCAAACTTGTTGAATGACCGCTTGACAAACCAGCACACCTCCAAATAGCCATTCATATAAATCTACAACAGCACAAATAACATGTAATTAATTAATATACTACCTACTAATGTCTGTCAAAATTATGATATAAGTATATAAAAAACAAAAAAAAAATCTACCTATGTCAGTTATAAACTTTGAAACCATATAACCGATATGTAACGGTTTCATTGGAAAGGCAATCACGCGGGATGGTTTCCGCTAGTAATTAATTATTCTCATTCATATTTGGTACACATTACCTAGAGGGGCCTTTACATACGACGATTTTTTAACAACGCCACATTACGCGACAAAAACGTTGAGGCTCAACCAATTCAGAAGAGCTTACAGCTAGGCTACTACAAGTAGTATTATTTTGTAGATAAAAAAAAACTTCAAGTAGATTATTAGTGTGATTTTTTAGCAATCACTAACAAAGTGTCTAATTAAATAAATGTATATAAGTAGGCCAGAACAGTGCCCCCCCCATGTAATATGTACAAAAAATACAAACGATTTATCATAGTTGACCGTTAAAAGTGTACCATATAAAAACATCGTTAAGAAACCAACAACCTCCGCATGGTGGTAGGACACTATCTGGTGTCCGCCTGGCCAGCTACCACCCTCAAGTTAGAAAATCTGTCACCAAACATCTAATGTGTTCCGGCAGCTATCCTTGAGAGCCAGTTCCCATTCTAGGCCTAGCGTGCTTACCATCTTCGACCGCATCATCACTTACCAACAGGTGAGATAGTGGTCAAACGCTAGCCTATAACGTATAAAAAATATATATATATATATCCAATCCCGATTTGAAATAAATACTTTGAATATTTATTATATATTTTTTATAATTATTATTTTTTATATAAAAGATCCTATTAATATGGCATTGTATGACGGAAATACCAGTCAAGCTTTGACAGTTTTCTGGCGTATTGATTTTAATGTTATTTTTAAATAAAATACAGGAATCCGCCTTATAACATTTGCAAAATAAACATTAGCTTGCTGTATATACTTATAGTTGATCTGTGAAACACATACTTGACACCGATTGATGACAAGGGCGCAGCGTTGTTGTCGCGTATGCTACTAATAATCGACGTGTGTAAAGGCTAAAAGATTTTTGTCCATTGGTTTGTAGAATACCTTAATTAAACTATCATTTCTTCTTCTTCTTTACATCCTCAAATCATTGTTTTAATAAACATGACATTTCCCTTAATATTTGGTAAAGACATTTAATTAACTCACTTATAAATTGTTACTTAGGCGTCATTTAATTAATTAAATTTCTTTATCACCTTTAATAATTTCCTTCAGCGAAAATCGACAGTGGTGTGTGTATTAAGATTTGATTAGATAAATACCATTTATAAGTAAGACAGTCATTATTTCGCACTCTGCCATACCACATGTGAATAGTAAATTGATTAGATATTATAAATATGTAGATAAATAGATAATTTAATACTTAATTTAGACGAGAAACGCTCTTTGTCTAAATCATTCTACTAGAATTATTTATTAATTTAGAGCAGGAATCGAACCCACTTTCTATATTTCTGTGTATGCAAAATATCCACGTCAAAGGCCTAAATTACTTATTTTGCAGAAAAGAATAAGATGCACGTATATAGCCGTATAGTTACTTTCTGTTTATACCAAAATGCTTGAAATAACATTTTCATAGATATAGATTTAAGATCGGCACTATAATGCAATCAATTTATTTATTGCGTTTATTTTTTTTTAACACAAATGTGTCTCTAATGATACAATATGTAAAATTGATCATAGGCACATTAGGGCACATATATACCTGTAATACCAATATGGTATGATATACTATCGAAAGCGAGAAACTCATCATAGTAAAATCACGGGTGACTCGCATCGCAACGCTTCACGTCGCTTTCTCATTCACACAGGACATTGCTTTAAGATTATTATATCTCACTTTCACTCAGGATATTACTTTAAAGTGATATATAACTTTCATCGAGTACATTGCCATGAGGTAATACCTCACTTTTATGTAGCATATTGCCTCAAGGTGGCAGCTCACATTTCACTTAAGACATTGTCATACGAATCGCATATTACTTTCGTTTAGGACATAGCTTTAAGATCTCACTTTCATTGATTAAATTGCCTTGAGATTGAATCTAACTTTCACTTCAGGACATTGCCATATCACTTTCCAAAAGACAATGGCTCTCACTTGACTTATCATGTTACATGTTTAAAGATAACTTACAGATGGATGCGGCGGGTGCCCCTCCTGGCCCTTGACATTTTGCAGCTGCTTGTTATGAGCTGTAGGGGTCCTCTCGCCAGGGTTTGCTGTGGAGGCGCTGGCGACTGCACCAGCGCTGCTGCCGGCGGGAGACTTAGCTTGCGGCGAGCTTGTTGATGTTGTCCTGAAAACAAACAATTTTTTTATATTTTATAGGCTAGCGATTGACCACTATCTCATCTGTTGGTAAGTGATGATGCGGTCGAAGATGGTAAGCACGCTAGGCCTAGAATGGGAACTGGCTCTCAAGGATAACTGCCGGAACATATTAGATGTTTAGTGACAGATTTCCTAACTTGATGGTGGTAGCTGGCCAGGCGGACACTAGATAGTATCCTACCACCATGCAACACCATGCAATGAGGAAACTTGCACCATGCGAATTAGGAAACTTGAGAACTAGAGATTGCTTTCGAAGCGGCTATAGCCCAATGGCTAGGGCGCCGGCCTGACGATCGAGAGGTTGTGAGTTTGATCCCCACCTGTTGCACTATTGATACGTAGTATTATTATCTTTTCTATGCTATTGACGTGAACCCACTCCAGACAAACATATTTAGCTTAGTCGGTGGGGTTAACAAGACTAGTAGTAATGTGCAATCCATCATTTCTAGTAAGATTAAAAAAATAAACTGGTCAAGTACAAGTCGGACTCGCACTCGTAGGGTTCCGTACCACACTACAGTATTTTATAAGATCGAGCAAAAAATACCACTATAATTTTTCGCCAGCAAAAGAATAATAATTTTTAAACATTTTATTTCTTATAACGCCATCTAACGTCTAACAAAGATGTTAGGGATCGACATTTCAATATAACGCCATCTATGGGACGTTTACCTAACTAAGCGTTCATAGATGGCGTGAAATGCCGAAAAAAAGGGGGGACGCCCTACTGGAACAAAAATTTGCACTATAAAGTTTAATATTTCGTAAATGGAGCATTCAATCGAAAAATGATATTAGCAACCCTTAAGTCATTTTAAAAGACCTATTCAACGATACTCCACACGAAGGGGTAGATGATGAAAAAAAAAATCATCCCCACCTCTCATATAGGGGAGCTACCCTAAAAAAAATGTTTCACAATTTTATTTCAGCACTTTGTCGGCGTAATATATATACATACCCCCGTAAAATTACAGTTTTCTAGTATTAACGGTCTCTTAGCAAAACCTCGGACAGACAGACAGACAGACAGACAGACAGTCAGACATAACGAAACTATAAGGGTTCCTTGTCAGGACTACGGAACCCTAAAAAGGGACCTTAAACGTATACCGTAGGTACTTACTCAAGTTGTGCTCTGCATGACGAAGACAGAAGAAGGTACATGAAACAATGAAAAATACATATTAGTTTAATGTTGTCAAAAATAACTTTACAATTATTACTACTACTATTGCTACTACTAACTAAATTTAATATTATAAATGCGAAATGTTATACATAAAGTTTCAAATTTTAAGACGTTTGATGACGAAGCAAGTGCATCTCGTTCTAAATGGCGGAAAATCGTTTGCGCGATGCAAGATCTCATACATTCAGGCAATATTTTACAAGAACTGTGCAACCCATAGACGTAATCTATACTTCTATACTAAATATTATAAAGAGAGAACATTTGTATTTTTGTATTTTTGTATGTTTGTAATGAGTAAGCTCAAAAACTACTGAACCGATTTAAAAAATTATTTCACTACTACATAGAATGGACTTTCGGAATGAAAATAGGCTATATATTATCCCGTTTAAATCAAAGGTACATTCGTGGAGACCTAATTTGCAACCTAAGTTGGCAAAAAAAGTGTCGAAAAAACACGTTTCTTACGAACGCTGCTTAATTGAAAATAGATAGAAGAATATTTTCTATGCAAGAGTTGTACAACTTAATAAGACCTACAAAAAAGTCCGCGACAGCATATGTCTATCTCTTAAGGTTGACTCACAGTAACCATTTTAATCTTAAAATTTTTGTTAAAAAACTTAACTTCCAAGGCTATTTTCAAGTATATAGTATTAATCCTTATCCAAATAATTACGTTAATTAGCTTGGCCACATATTATAGATTAAAATTGTCCTCTACAGTATATAATTCAAATGAAAACTCTAGCAGATATCACGAATTTGACAAACACGCATCGCAAAATTTATAGAATATCCAACTAAAAAATAGAAAATCAAATTTTAATAAATTTGAATTAAAAATAGTGTAAGAAAAAATGATTTTATTGTAAAAAAAAAGCGTGGGGTGCATGGTATCAATAGTTCCAAATATTTTATGAACAGATATGACTAGAAGGGTTATTTTGATAATATCCTGAAAAGCACCCCACGCTTTTTTTTACAATAAAATTATTTTTCTTACACTATTATTAATTCAAATTTATTCAATTTTATTAAAATTTATTTTCTATTTTTTAGTTGGCTTTTCTATAAAAGCGTATTTTTTTTAGTTTTTTTAAACTACTATTTATTTTTCATTTTTAAGTCGAATTATTATTATTTTTTTTTAAATTTTTTTTTAAAATTTATTTATTGTCATCGGTCCTTAATAAGTATGCCAAATTTCGAGTTAATCCGACGTTTTGAAGGGGGTTAAAATCATGTTCAAAGATTCCGTTACATACTAACATACAAACATACATACGTCTGAAGCTAATAAAAGCGTATTAATATAAAACTGGCCAAGTGCGAGTCAGACTTTGTCCCGCACACGGAGGGTTCCGAACGCCATCTATCGAATTTCTAACAAACTTCTAACACCAACTAAGTAAACGTTAACACAAAGGTAGAACAGTATTATATAGTAGTAATAGTAATAGTAGTAATAGTAATTGTAGTAATTAATATTATTAAATATCTGGTTGACCGAGCTTTGCTCGGTATTTTTTGCCACTTAAACAGACAAATATGACTCTGCCCGACATCTATTGACGAATAATAATACTATTTTTTTAATTGAGAGCAACTAACTGCTTTACTGATACAGTGCTTCTACTCGCCAATAGATGTCGGGAACAGTCATATTTTAAGTTGATTATCAATAAAGTTGATTATTGAAAACACGAATAAAACAACATTTTCTGAAAATGACTCCTAGATGTATACAACTCGATCGATTTATCGCTCCCGAAATCCCCTGTATACTATTCATTATTCTGTGCCTGTAGGTATACTAAATTTTATTTAATCGTTGGAGCCGCTTCCGAGATTCAGATTAAGGTAAAGACGATAGCGCCATCTTAGCAACTAGATAGGTGGCGCTGCGCTATCATAAAAAACTTTTTTTTAACTTTTCTTTAATTTTTAACTTTGTTCTGTTCTTAGTATTTGTTGTTATAGCGGCAACAGAAATACATCATCTGTGAAAATTTCAACCGTCTAACTATCACGGTTCATGAGATACAGCCTGGTGAAAGACGGACAGCGGAGTCTCTGTAATAGGGTTCCGTTGGTACCCTTTGGGTTCGGAACCCTAAAAAAGGATGGTGCACTGTAGATATTTTGGCAAATTTAATTTAATCCGTATGCTTCAACAATAAGGTTGTAATTGCTTTGTAGAACAAAACGGCCCAATTGAGAGACACCAGGGTGGGAGTGTGTCCTTGTCTAACTACCTGATAGCCCTATGTATGTTCTATACTATATGTATGGTATACGTATGGTATGTATTATATAAGTTGTCCATACAAAAGAAAGGGACAAACTTCTTTCAAGGTCGTTCTTATGGGGGCCTGTGTACGCGATCGAGTTTAATATGTAGCGGTCTGTGGTGCAACCTAATCGAGCGCCATCTAGATGCTTTTATGTTAAGTTTAGTAGCAGTAATCAATTTATCCATCTATTTTGAATAGATGGATAATTGATTTGAATAATTGATGATAATTGATGGATTTTGATTACTCTATCTCGCAATTCTAAATATAATGAACGAAATATATAAATAGAATGAAATAGAATAGATGAACTAGGTAAACCAATTAGCGACATTTCTTTGTACGGTGGGTGTTTCAAGCAATTAACATAGCCTAACACCAGTGCTCACCCGTTTAGCATCACCCAGGGATCATGCGTAGGATAAGGGTCTACAAACGCTGATGGGTGAAAAAGACCCAAATTGACCTTTCAAGCAAACATCCCGGAAATTATTACCCAAATTGACCTTCTCATTTGAACTGATAACATAATTTTCATCCTACGACCCGAACTTTGGCAAACACATTCAAAAAGAAGCAAATCGACGAAACTTTTCCGGCGAAAGGTAAAAAACATACCGTGGAGCCGAAATCGCTTCCAAGTATGTTAGTGATGCGGGCGATAGCATTTTAGCCGGTAAGCCGACAATTTGCCGGCAATTTGAAAGTTTTGGTTTGGTTATTTCTTTATTATAAGCCTAAGAATATAGTTTAGTATCTATTGCTAAAAAAAACTTTATGACTTGACATCTTAGGTTGTTTTGATGTAAAAAAATAAGATAATATTTATATTATAATTTTCATAATTATGAATAATATTTTATATGAATTTAAAATATGAATAATTCTTGTATTACATTTATTAAAAAAAACCTTTTTTAGTTTGGTTTTCTATCACAGCTTGTTTTCTTAACTATTATTTATTTTTAAAGTTAAGATGCAAGCCATAAGCTAGCAAGGTAGTATACAAAGTAACAAGCAACCTTCAAAAATTCTACGTATTTGCAGTTTAAAAAAATTAAATCGGCCGGATCAACTGTCCAAATTGTACCCACCACTGCTTAACAGAGGAACCGATTTCACGCCTCAAAGCACTTTTCAATTCGAGGGGAGCTCTTGAAACATTGACGGTAGATTGTACCCAACTACCCTATTTGGGAGGTTTATAGTCTTATTTTCGATAGTCGGCTAAACTAAGCGAAGAGCTCCACGAAAACTAAGTAGAAATAACTAAAATAAAAACTTAGGTTTCAGGATTCAGCTCCAATTGAATGTTATAGCCTTCGTCATAATGTTAGTTAACCGTTTAGAAAACCTTCTAGAAAAGATATTCGGCATAAACTTATATATATATTTTTAAGAAACAATAAACATACAAAGAATTTAATCAAAATAATCAATTTATCATCATCATAATTATCATCTCTGTCCATTGCTGGACATAGGCCTCATTAACGGCACGCCGCTGAGCTCGATCTTTATATCTTTGTTTCCAGCCGCTGCCAGCCCGATAAAATAAAATAAAGATAAAATTAATAGTTAACACAATTCCTCTCCATACAAAGGTTGTCTGCAAGAGATCGCTATTAGCGATAAGACCGTCCATTGTAACACTACAAATTTAAGCTGTATACGTTATATGCGTCTGTTTCTTTGGTGTCGCAATAAAGAGTTTATCTATATATCGTTGTTTTTGATCTTAAAAATTAGTACCTAGTTACACCAAATTAATCATCATTGATTCAGTTTCGACTAGACCAAAAATGTTTAATGTGTAGATTCTTGAAATGTTTATCTAACACCCCTTTGACAGTCGGACGAGTGGACAGACGGACAGCGAAGTCTTAGTAATAGAGTTCCGTTGGTACCCTTTGGATACGGAAACCTCAAAATTTACATTACCATTATCAAACCCTTGAAATAGCTAGCTTAAATTTATAACTCTAACTTTGTCAAAACTTGACTGATTGTTTATCTTATCTATATATTTAGAGTTGAAGATTGTTGAATTTATCTGTTACGCTTGACCTAACTTAGGCTTTGATTAAGTTAGGGCAAGGGTACTTAATTTAATAAAACATACCCCTTGAACGACTAGAGGAAATAGCTGCTAAAATCAATAAAACCTATTTTTAAGCGACTTTAACAACAGGAGGTTATCAATTCGTCTGTATTTTTGCCACAATTATTCCGCCAATATTGAAACCGATTTGAATTATTATTTTTAAATACCCAACACGGCATCAATTTTTTTTTTGTTTAGTCCATGAATTTAGGTCCATTTAGAAGGTGCCATATTCAATTTAATGATAAGATGTGATGTCACTCACATCTTATCTATGTATATAAAATCCAAAGTCCTGACTGACTGACTGACTTACTGACTGAGATATCAACGCACAGCCCAAACCGTTGGTCCTAGACACATGAAATTTGGAGGGTGTGTTCTTTTTAAATTGCAGCTATCCACTAAGAAAGGTTTTTCGAAATTCCACCCTTAAGTGACTAAATGATAAGTTAAATTTTCTGTGAAACTTTTTATTCTCTAAGTCAATGGACTTGAATATTTATACACATACTCTTCATTATTATTGTTATATACCGGCTATAATTCACGTACCTTTAGTCGAATTTGCTCGACCTAGGTTTCGAGCGAGTCAGTCGCTCTTCCTCGGGAGTGAGGTCACGCGGTGAGATCGCAATGTTCTCGAGTGAACATCGCGATCTCACCGCGAATTGTAGCCGGTATATAACAATAATAACATACTCTTCAATTAAAAGTTGACACACATTTGTCACAGTTTTTCCAAAATCATCCCTCACGCGTTTGTTGTCGCGTCTGGCTGCTTGGCTGATATATCAACGTGCAACATAATCTGCTGGTCTTAGTGACATATAACATTTAGAGGGTGTGTTTTTTGTCGAATGCAGCTATCCACTAAGAAGGGGTTTTTCGATATTCCACCCTTATTAGGGGGGTGTAAAGGTAGCTTATATTTTATCTGAAACTTTTTATTCTCCGAGTCAATTGTCCTGAAAATTGGTACACACACTAATTAATTGAAAATTTCATCGTACCGACGGCATTCAAACCTGCCCCTCATAGGAATTATGCCCAGGTTACCTCCGTGATAAGTGTCAAAAGTTTCAAATTAATCCGGCGTTTTGAAGGAGGTGGAAACCAAACACACATACCAAGCTAATATAATGTATGATCGTACAAAATGAAAAAACTGACTTCACATGCCGTGATAGTCAAAGTAGCCAGTATCATGTCATGGAGATGATTATCAGTCTCGATAATCCGGAGATGATTATAAAATTTGAATGGGACCGAACGGGAAGCATACTCTCTCAAACAAAAATCTTTTTTTTTAAACAGAAAGATTTGATGAAGTTCTAAGGTAACAAAGAAAAAAAATAAAACAATTAAAAAAAAACCGTGTAATTAACAACCTCCTTCTTTTTTGTGTAATCGATTGAAAAGCGTGTAAAAAGAGCTTAAGCTGTGCTATCAATAAGTAAAACTAGCCACTGCGTGTCGGGCCACGCGCAGTGTAGGGTTCCGTAGTAGCCCGTTATTCAATGCAAGTCTTTACCCGTTATAAACAAGCAACTACTTCATCTTAGTCACTTTAAAGGATTTATTCTAAGGATTTTGTATTTGGTGTAAAATTGTCCAACACCCAAGTTCAAGGCCTATACTGCTAAACTAATCCAAAATTTTATTTTACCACTTTGTCGGCGTAATTTAATACCCCTACAAGCTTTCTTCACAGCTTTCTAGTACCAATGGTCTCTTAGTTAAACCTCGTACAGACAGACAGACAGACGGACATGACGAAACTATAAGGGGTCATTGTCAGGACTACGGAACCCAAAAAAATTGTAATTGACTTGAGTACAAAACCTCCTTTGGTAAAGTAAAAACAGCCTCCGTAAACCGTATGTCATGAACATAAGAAGCGCTGACAAGGAATTTTGCGCTAAATTAAACCCCTTCATCAGACGATTTACATAACTAACAATTAATTAAAAAATAACCAAGCTGGAGGATTTTCATTTAAATTCTCCCTTCATACAATTTTACGCCTTTCCATAAAGGTTTAGGGCCCACTTTGCAATGTACACGGTTTTATTTGTGATTTTACGATATTAAGCGTTCTGTTTCACGCTCCAGTTTTTTTGTTTTTTTTTTAAGATTTAATTTTGCTGCGCGTTTTCCTTTTGAGGAGTTGATAATGCAAGAAACATCTTTGGTGACGGATAATATTATTGATTACCAGCTTTTATTAACCGACTTCACAAAAAAGGAGGAGGTTCTCAAGAGTATTGAGTTCGGAGTATGTTACGCGATTTCTCCATCAATTGTGAACGGATTCAAATGATTCTTTTTTTAATAGGTAGGATACGTTTCCGAGTTGGTCCCATTTTAATTTTATCGAGATCTGATTAGTATCACCAGAGATAGGGAGATAAATACCTCAAACATAGGAGAATGTACTAGTTTTAGTAGAAGAGTCCCAAGAAGATTATACACAATGGAGGTTGCTATTGCATATAAGATATTCTTACGGTAACTGTGAGCGAGATAGAAATAAAGGTGGGGATAATTTTTTTTATATCTTATAGGCAAGCGTTTGACCACTATCTCACCTGTTGCTAAGTGATGATGCGGTCGAAGATAGAGAAGTGGACTAGAATGGGAACTGGCTCTCAAGGATAGCTGCCGGAACACATTAGATGTTTGGCGACAGATTTTCTGACTTGAGGGTGGTAGCTGGCCAGGCGGACACTAGATATGTTCTACCACCATGCGGGGGTTATTGGTTTCTTAACGATGTTTTCCTTCACCGGAGGGCCACTGTGAGAAGCGCACATATATTTTTCAATAAAAAAATTCATTGCTGCACGACGGTTTGAACTCGGTACAACGGCATCAAAGCCGTTCTCCCAATTACGCCACCGGGCCCTCAATAAATAATTATATATTAATAATTATAATAAATAATTATATAAATATAAATAATTTGTCTTCACAGGAATGTTCTACTGGGCAAAGTCTTGTTAGGGTGCAAATTTTTTTAAACATACCTAATATTTTTTGACATGACATGACATTTGGCGAAGATGGCGGCTATTTCAGTCCCGCGACACTGCATACATAATTAAATAACTCAGAATTATGAACGTACTTTGTACCAATCAACACAGCAAAAAAAATTATAAGCATAAAACCACATATTATATAATAGTTACTACGTAAATAATACTTTCCGTTGTTAGGTTGGCTACACAGTGCTTTCATAATTCGGGTATCCAAAATATAGGGAAGTGCCTCTTATAACGTAGTAGAGTGATTCAGTACTCTGTTGGCCATATGGCGGCAATTAATGTTAATAATCGCAAATAATACTTTTTAATATTCATTTTGAAATACAACTAGTCCGTGTTATAAAAGTATTTGGAATTATTGTAATAAAATAGAAAATTAATTATCGTGTGTGTCAGATTCTATAATTCTACAGGGCCATTTTGGACATTGTCCTTTGATACCTTGATGACATCTTTATTACTAGTGAATATTTTCACTTTAGCGCGGCATTTAAAGTCAATTTTTTTAGGGTTCCGAACCCAAAGGCTACCAAATGAACACTTTCTGAGACTTTGTTGTCTGTTCGTCCGTCCGTCCGTCCGTCCGTCCGTCCGTGTGTCTATATGTGCGCACTTTACAGATCTGTATCTTCTTAACCGTTATAGGTACTTTATATTTTCAAAAAGTATATATCCGTCAGTGTATAACGGCCCAGACACGAAATTTAATAGATGCATGTAATTTCATTAAAACTGTTTTTGCACTAAAAAGGGTAAAATAAGTTATTTTTCAAAAAAAATAAAACCGACTTCATAACCACAAAAAGGCACTCAAAAGCGAAAAATAATTTACTTAAAATTTTTATAAGCGTTACCCACTTCTCTATTTGAAGTCGGTGCCAGCCAAGCCTATTGGATATTAGATAGACACTATGTATGTAGTAGTAGTAAGTAGGTTTTTTTTTTTTTTTTTTTTTTTTTTTTTTTTACGTGATGTTCTCTGATATTCTTCAGAGTTATTTGGCTTCAGTGTGTTTTTGTGTTGTAAGCACTAGTCATTATTAATGTTCTTAGGAGTGTTCTATTTGTTCTAAGACTTTGTTACATTTTAATCGATATTTTTAATTTGTTTTGTTTCTTTTAATTACTCTTTTGGCTACTTCTTTGCAGTAAGTGATAAATAATTTTCTTGTTTTGGTGTCTGCAATTAATTTGTGTATGTCTTCTTGTTTTAATTTATTTCCAAGTACCTGTTCTAAATTATATCTTTGCAGACTGAAGATTGGACATTCCAATAAGATGTGAGGCACCGATTCGGCGACTCCTGGCTCACAGGCACATGATGGGTCCTCCTTACATCTGAATCTATTCAGGTATTCGGAGAATCCACCATGCCCTGTAAGTATTTGGGTGACTACATTGTCGACTTTGAGCTTTCTCACGATTTCGTATGCCTGTATAGCGTCTGGGAAGAAAATCTTCGTCGTTCCCGCTGTTCCACCTGCAGTGTATCTCCGGTTCCATTCGCCAAGCGACTCCCTGCGGATCAGCCCCTTAACGAATGAAACCGGACATAGGTCGTAGTCTGGTTTACGCTTTATTTTGAGTGCTGCATCTTTTGCCAATTGATCCGCCCTTTCGTTGCCATCTAGTCCGACATGAGCTTTTATCCAGAATAAAACTGCTGTTTTATTCTGGTCTTTGATCGCCTTAAGTTGAGTCGGGTTTCGATGGCAAGTGAGTTAGTGGTATTGTGATTTGTGATCACTTCTAAGGCCGACCTCGAGTCACTGTAAATTCCGTAACTTTGCTCCGGGCGCAGCAGTATCTCACGTGTGGCTCTACAGATTGCAAGTAGTTCTGCCTGGTATACCGTGCAGTACGAGGCTAGTTTGAGTTTGAGGGTCTTTATCTCGCCATTGCTGTTCCAAAAGGACAGTGCTGCTCCGACTTGACCCTCAATTTTACTGCCGTCTGTGAAAATTCGTACTGCTTGCGTGTTGTTACTCATTACGTCATGTTGGTCTACCAGGCATTGGAATTCTAAGGCCGTTCTCTCGGCTGGGTGTGGAGTTTTGGAATATGCGACTCTTCGTTCCACTTCTCTATCTCGTGGTATCAGGTGGGACACCCCTCTCTTGGCCTCATACAGAGCGGCTGCTTCCTGTATGCGGAGGTCAAGAGGGAGCATCCCAGCCAACACCAGAGCTGAGTTTAGTGATACTGTCCTGTATGCTCTGATTAATTTGTGTGCGAACCCTCGTTGGACATTATAGAGCTGCTTTTGTGCACCAAGTTTTTTAGTGGCGGAAGCCCATGCACTAGCTGCATACATAACTACGGGCTCCACAGCAGCCACATATATAGTCCGTATGACTTCTGGGTGCAAACCCCAGCTGATTCTGGCAGCTCGCGATAGACGTTTATAGATTGCTATTGCCTTTTTACATACTGACGTTATATGACTGTTAAAGGTCAGTTTTTCGTCTATCACGAGCCCCAACATTTTCAACTCCTTAGACATTACAATGTCTACTCCGCCCATCCTCAGAAGTGGGGTGTCAAATTTAAGTTTCCTAGTAATTGTTATCGCATTTGTTTTATGCGGTCCGAATTTCAACTTATTTTTGACACCCCACCTCCGAACATGGTCGAGAGCGACATTGGCCTGCGTTTGCACTTCTACTGCGGTTTTTCCGTCAAAGACCAGCACGACATCGTCGGCGAAAGCCTGACAGTAATGGCATCGCTCCCCAAGCTCCTTGAGTAGTGGGTCGAGCAGGAGGTTCCATAGTATTGGACCGCCAATTGACCCCTGGACACAGCCCTTGCTGGTGGTCTTGGTAAACTCCTGCCCGGCGTACCTCACATTTACCGTCCTGTCGGTGAGGTAACTAGCCACTACTCTCCTGATATTTATAGGACACTTTTCCTCAGCCAGTCTAGTCTTGATAGCAGGCCACCAAGCATTGTCGAAGGCTCCCTCTATGTCCAGTGAGACCATCGTCACTATCCGTTTTTGGTCGAGTTTCAAACGTACGTGTTGCAATAGGTCATAGAGGGAGTCTTCGGTGCTTTTTTGGGGCATAAAACCGTACTGGCGAGTACTCATCTTGGGAAGCAGATGCCACTTTAGACGAGCTACGATCATCTTTTCCAATATCTTGCCCATCACTGGCAGCAAGCCTATTGGTCTGTATGATTTTACGTTACTGTATTCGTCTTTGCCAGGCTTTCTCAGGACTACGACAGTTGCTTGCTTCCAAAGTGTTGGAAAATACCCAATTTCAAGGCTCTTGTTAGCGAAGGCGAGAAACAGCTCGACATTCGTTTTGATAGCACAGCTGCAGATATCGGCTGTGAGACCGTCTCCACCCGGGGCTTTTTTAGGATTAAAACTGTCCACCGCAGCAATCAGCTCTTGTTCATTAAATGGTGGATCATAGCTTTCATTATGATCCGACACATTTGCGTTTTCAGCTTCAGTTCTTATGCGTTGGTGGTCAGCATCATCCTCCTGTCCTGAGTCCTCCGGGTAGAAGGTCTCCGCTAGCAGCCTTACTGATGCCTGCGTGTCCAAAGTTCTCCCATCTTTTATCAGGGGGATGTCGGGTTCCCTTTTTGTTACTCTACCTATTACCCGGTATATTCCCTCCCAAAGGCTTTCTTTGTCCTGCTTTTGGCAATAGTTCTTCCAACTGTTTATCTGAGCATTAATTGCTGCCGTCTCGTATTCTTCCTTTAGTTGCAGGTACTCAGCGATGACCCTCTTCTTGCGGACCGGCGCTGCACAACGGATCCTCCGTCTTCTGGTTTTGACCTGTTGCTTGAAATTGGCGAGTTCATCTGACCACCACGGCAAGGTAGCATTTGTTTTAATTTTCTTTTTAGGTATAGTTTGGTTGCATGTACTCAATATTAGTTTTGTGTAAAGTTCTATTTTTGTATCTAATCCTATTTTATTATTAGTGCTTTCTATTTCATTTTTATTCAAATTATTTTGTACTGTTAATTGGGTCAATTTGTTACCAAATTCACTCCAATTTACTTTCTTTGTGTTTAATTTTCTCGTTGTCGATGTGATATCTATGCCTTTGGCTTTAGTTAATCTTATTTTAAATGTAATGCTGTTATGGTCAGAACTCGTCAATCCCTCTGCCACTCTCCAGTCTTCTACCAGGTTAAGGATTTCCGTCGTGCAAGCGGTAACGTCTACGAAACTGCTAAAACTTCTGTCTCCTCTTACAGTGTCGAAGGTTGGGATGTCTCCATCGTTGAGCACCTGCATGCCCATTTCATCAAGTGCACCTGCCAAGTCCTCGCCCTTTGAGTCCATGATGTTGCCGCCCCACCAAGGGTTCTTGGCGTTTGCGTCTCCTCCTGCAATGATTCTACGGGATCCCGTTTTTAGCTCTATTCTTCTCAGTTGCTCCAGATACGCATCCAGGCTACGCACGTCAGGCTCGAAGTAGAAAGAAACCACCACAATCTCCCAGGCGCTAGTTTTTAGTTTTACCACCACGATATTATGCGTACCTATTAGACTTGGCTGGCACCGACTTCAAATAGAGAAGTGGGTAACGCTTATAATAATTTTAAGTAAATTATTTTTCGCTTTTGAGTGCCTTTTTGTGGTTATGAAGTCGGTTTTATTTTTTTGAAAAATAGCTTATTTCTGATCGCGTTGGGTTTGAACCAGTCGGTACAAATACTACTGCGATATCTGAACGCCGCCTAGATCGCGCACGCAGGATGCTACGGTGGGTCCGTACCTTAAGAAGTATTACTACAAAAACATGAAAAAAGAACAGATTAATTCATGTTGCATAATCACTAAACTATCAAGAATGCAAGAGTTAGTGTTAATGAATAATGCAATGTACTATATTTATTCTATGGAAACAGTGTAACAACACAACAAAACAAAATATAAATATGTATAAAAAACACAAGCTCAAGCAAAAAGGCCGCACTTACTTCCCCTGCGGTGCAAACATGCTCCTACAATAAAGATGTCCCGCATAGTGTTAATGCCAAATGCCGAATATTCGGCCACGGTTTTGTACAAAATATACATCAGCAATTTGACTTACAAATAAGGAACATTCTTTGGTTGAAATATTTCGTGACAATATTATAATTTATGATGTTTCTCGAAAAAACAAAAATACTTACTGACTAAGGGTCTGTAGGTTTTAATATTTTTTGAATATTGCACATTACGTTAATCAAAATTGTCTACTGTCTACGTTGTATCTAAGTAAAATATTATGAAAGTATGGGAGAAATATATTCTGATTTGAATGTATTTTCGTATTACGACATTTTATTGATTTTATTGGACACGTTCGTCATCACAATCGTCCTACTTTGCTTTTCTAATATTTATTTGATGTTCTATGTTTTTTTTTATTAATTTAAAAAATATAATGTATTATAGTCAAGCATTTGGTCACTAACTTTTGACGTTCCATCTACATGCACGAAGCGTTTTTCTTCGTCCTACATAATACGATCCGCCAAAGAATGGAACTCCTTGCCGGTGTCTGTGTTTCCCGATAGCTATAACCCGGGGGTCTTCAAATCGCTCGTGAACAGGTATTTACTAGGTAAGCGTGCTACATCGTCGACCGCATTGTCACTTAACATCAGGTGAGATAGTGGTCAAACGCTTGCCTATACAGGATAAAAAAAAAGAACTATCTCACCTTATGTGAAGTGAAAATGTGGTCAACGATGCAGCACGCTTGGCTAGAAGATAAATCTATTCATTTGCGACTTGACCCCTAAATGGTAAGTACTTTTGTGACTTAAAAAGAAGATACAACGCCTTCGGCTGATTTCCGAACACGTAACAAAGCACGAAATAGAGAAAGTAATCTATTCCTTAGAAACAATGACGAAATGACCCGAAAAGTACCAAATCGTGGCCGAATTTATTTCACATCTCTACTATACAATACATAAATAAACATCTCGCAATATTGACCCGTCTAATTCCAGCTCACATCAGGAGAACAATACGCCATTGTGTCGGACTTACACGCGGACTTATTTAATGGATTCTTTATGTACGACCGTTGTGTCCATGTCTTTTTTATATTAACTGACAGTCAAGCATTTTGCAACACTATCTTACAGTGCCACAAGTATAACTTGGCGGTGGTGGTTTTTGGAACTATTATTTTAATTGAAACTGTGAGTTTGACGTTTGAGAGATTACCGCGACATTATTGTTGATAAATCTGCTACATTAAAATGGTTCAATAATGCCAAAAGTAATTAAAAGTGGTTTAAGAGAAACTGTTATCAAACTACAAAGTAAAAACACAGTGGCGCACAGGCACGCCAAGTTATACTTGCCGGACTGTACATCTTTTTCAGTACTTTTTTTTTTGTTTTATTATGGCTCCACACGATAGTGTATTAGGCCAGTGTCAATTATTGACATTCTTCAAGTTTTTATAAATTTAAGTCGTAGAGATGGGTCAAAGTCACATTCAGGTTAGTATTCAAGTAAAAGTCTAGTCTAAAGTCATACCTTCAGCAAAGATGTGGTGTTTATCGAAGATTTTCAGTGGAATTTTGGTGAGAACGCAAATAGCATGTTTTTCAACATTGTGCTCTTTCCCTACACTTGCGCACATTCACCGGCACTTCACGGAAGAACACAAGTTTTAGGAAAAAATACAATGAGATCACACACACTTTTCCACGTTCCCGCCAAAACTCTTTTCTGGTTAGTTTCTTAGTTAATGGCTTCTGTGGCATGTTGTCACAATTTTGCCAAAGTCCGTTCCACAGATTACTATATGTGGTCCATTCATGCTAGTTTCATAAAGCATGTGGAGAGTGTCGGTAAAATTAGAATATGGTCGGTGTTCAGGAGTGAGAATCGACCAGAATTTTACACACCACGATGATTTAATCTAAAACAAAGACAATACAACTAATAGAATATACAAACTATGTTACAGTACACATAAACTAAACTAATTACACAAATTATACACATTATTTTAGAATGCTAACAACCAATATAGTTTACAATCTAATCTTATTTATTTTAATACATTTACATAACAGTGTTAACTAGGGGAGAGAAGGTTAGGGATAGGAGGTATTTAAATGTAGTTGGACGAGGAATAATAGGAGAAAGAAGATCGTACAAGGAGCAATTAAGTCTAGGACAGTTAAAAAATATGTGGTTCACGCTCCCTTCCTCCAGACCACATTCACACACTGAGTGATCCCTGATCCTTAGTTTGGCTAAGTGAACAGTGTATGATCTCTTTTCTGTACTTTGTACGGTCTCATATTTTGACATTTTGATGACATTGACAATGACGTTAATGTGAAAACAGAAATGTCATTCAAATTCAATACCTATGCTCTGTGGCAAGACCACTGCCACAGAGCATAGGTACAGTGGTACAAGTATAACTTGGCGTGCCTGTGCGCCACTGTGCATTTACTTTGTACTTCGATAACAGTTTCTCTTAAACCACTTTTAATTACTTTTGGCATTATTGAACTATTTTAATGTAGCAGATTTATCAACAATAATGTCTCGGTAATCTCTCAAACGTCAAACTCACAGTTTCAAGAGAGCGGAATTAGTTCCAAAAACCAGCACCGCCAAGTTATACTTGTGGCACTGTACTCTCCAGCAGGACCACCCCAAAATAGCAGCTATTTTTCGTAGTATATGGATTGTAACAAATGTAGTATATAATCTTTATATAATTTGTATGTATCTTCCTTTACTGGAGTGGCACTGTGACAAGCGATTTTGGATTGAATAAAATCTATTGGTACATTGGTGTAACGTTGCAAATCAGTCTCCGCCTATAAGAACATTCTAATCGATAAAAACGATCAATTTCTGCTCGTCCATTATAAAAATATCATAAAAGCTTTTGAAGAAACTTTGCTATTGTTCTAGTAATTTTCCTAGCGGTCGCATGTCAAGCAAACAAAGCCTATTGTCTCTGGACTATGGACGTTGTGACAGCCACTGAATGAAGCTAAAGGTACGTCACAGGATATGGACATATAATAACTACGCAAAGAAAACGTAAAGAAAATGATTTTTTTGTTATTAGTTGGCGTCGCGGTTGACAGTGACGTTAAGAGAAATATATTACGACTGTCAATAAGACGTTTTTAAAAATGTGATACGATTGGACTCGCGCACCGAGGCTTTTTTGACCGACTTCAAAAAAGAAGGACGTTTCTCAATTCGACCGTATATGTTTTTTTTTTAATGTTTGTTCGCGGATAACTTCGTTGTTTATGAACCGATTTTGATTATACTTTTTTTGTTTGAAAGGAGATATCCCAAGTATAGTACCATGGTAATTTTATCGAGGTTTGATAAGTATCTCCAGAGATATGGAGATAAACACCTCAATATTGGTACTAAAAATTAATAGCGCGGCATTGAATTCGGGTCTTTTTAGTTTTTTAAACGATCTTATTTAATATCATATATGCTAGGGTTTGACCGCTATCTCAGCTGTCCGTAACTGATGATGCGGTTGAGTATGGTAGCACGCTAAGCCTCGAATAGGAACTGGCTCTAAAGAATAGCTGTCGAAACACATTATCAGATGTTTTGGCGACAGATTTTCGAAATTGAGGTTGGTAGCTGGCCAGGCGGACACTAGATAGTGTCCTACCACCATGCGGGGGTTGGGGGTTTCTTAACGATGTTTTTCCTTCGCCGGAGGGCTACTGTGAAAAGCGCACATACATTTTTCTATAGAAAAAACCATTGGCGCACGGCGGGGATTGAACTACCCAGAGGTACCGACCTCTGGAGTCAAAGCCGACCATTTTTCCACGACAACACTGGGCCCTCACAACTTAACCTTGCAGTTCGAATCTGCTCTTCAGTAGTTGTATTTCTGTTGCTGCTACAACAACAAATACTAATAAGATCGTTTAAAAAAACTAAAAAGAACCGACTTCAATGCCGTGTTATTAATTTTCAGTACCAATTTTGAAGTGTTTATCTCCATATCTCTGGAGATCCTTATTAGACCTCGATAAAATTACCATGGTACCACACTTGGGATAACTCCTTGCCAACAAAAACAGAATAATTAAAATCGGTTCAGAAACGACGAAGTTATCCACGAAAAAGCATTATAAAAATAATATATATATACGGCCGAATTGAGTAACCACCTCCTTTTTTTGAACTCGGTTAAAAACAGAATGAAGTTAAAAATAAAAGGCATACCGTACCAATTGCCGGAAAAATAAGTTTTTTGTATCGGGGCATACAAAAAACTTATTTTTCCGGCAAACTTTGTTTAATCGGAACCCTACGTGTGCGAGTACGACTCGCAATTGGCCAGTTTATTTGTTATTAAAACGCACTTAGCTGGTTTATTTCCTGTTTCACGACGCGTGTACACAGTAGCCCGTTTTACTTTTTTCTTAGGTCAGTCTATGGGACATATTGAATGCAGAGAGCGACAATAGAAATGATATTCAATAAGATATCATTTTCAATGGCCTTATCTTGCTTTGAAAGGAAGTAAGAAGCATACCGGGAAATTTTCCTCAATTTTATTATCTGTTTCAGACGGGCCCTTTGTTTATGAAAAAATTGCTTTTCTTAATTTTAGTGCTGTCAGCAGATATGGTGGATGTTTTAGACATCTTTAATGGCGGTTTCAATCAGAATTTTTAACCGACTTCAAAAAAAGGAGGAGGTTTCTCAATTCGACCGTATATGTTTTTTTTTTTTTTTTTTTTTTTTTTAATGTTTGTTCGCGGATAACTTCGTCTTATATAAACCGATTTCGATTATTCTTTTTTTGTTCGAAAGGAGATATCCCAAGTGTGGTACCATGGTAATTTTATCGAGGTATGATAAGTATCTCCAGAGATATTGAGATAAACATCTCAAAATTGGTACTGAAATTGAATAGCGCGGCATTGAAGTCGGTTGTTTTTTAGTTTTTAAACGATATTATTTTTATATATAATCTAATTTAATAGAGCAATTTTTGTATATATGTGTATATATAAACGGCTGCAACGATTTTCATTAAATTTAGTATGTATGTGGTTTTCGGGGCAATAACGAATTATCCCGCTAGGTTTAATTTTCAGATAACGTCATTTTATCCGTGTTTTCAGGCAATGAAAAACTGCTACAATGTCATTAGAACACGAAAATAATTTCACCACCTTCTACAAGGTTTATAATAGCTCAGATGGGAAATCGGGTATGTATGCTATTCGTATCTACAAGTAAATAACATTTCTAAAAAACTTGATTTACCTAAAAAGAAATACCGTGCAAAGCTCAGTCATCCAAGTACTTTATATTAATACCAGCGACTCACGCCGGCTTTTAGTCCAGTCAAAATAGACATTACAGTTTGCATTAATTCCCAACAAGCTGGATTTTTGTGCAGGCCTTGAATACGTCATTACAAATGATATGTCAAAAGTCCCCATCGATCCCGCTTGTGCGTTGTTTTTTATTCGAGGTCAGGGGGAGGGGGAAGTAGGAGAGGGAAGTGAGGGAAGGGGAGTGGGGGGAAGAGAGAGGGAGAGGGGTGAGGAAGGGTGAGGGGGAGAGAGAGGGGAGGGGAGGGGAGGAGAAGTGGGGGAAGGGGGAGGGGGAGAGGGAAGTGAGGAGAAAGGGGTTGGAAGAGAGAGGGAGAGGGGAGAGGAAGGGTGAGGGGGAGAGAGAGGGGAGGGGGATTTGCGCGGCGTGGTACGGTTCGGTGTAGGTGGGATACGCATGTGTCTTATTTGTAAAATAATTAGCCTAAATATTTAAAAATGCTACCCAAAGACACTATTCCCCGCGGAAGAAGTCGCGGGCACAGCTAGTCAAGCCATAAAAGTCCATGCAAAGTCACATTCGAGTTAACTTTAATTAGTCCAAGTCATGTGGACTTAACTGAAGGTTTATAGTGGAATTTGCTTGTGAACGTAAAATGGCATATTTTTCAACATGGTGCTGTTTTCCTACACTCGCACACATTTACCGGCATTTAATGGTACATCGTCATCATCATTAACAATTTATTATCATAAACAATTGTCCAGCAGTGGACGAATACTGGCTGTTAAAGCCAGTATTCGTCACTGAGCTCGATCTTCAGCTCCTTGTTTCCAGCCGCTGCCAGCCAGCTTGCGTAATATTATCGCTCCATCTAGCTGGAGGACGTCCTACGCTTCGTTTACCGAGCCGTGGTCTTGAGTCTAGAACACGTCTAGCCCAACGGTTATCGGTACTACGACAGATGTGACCAGCCCACTGTCACTTCAGTTTGCTAATCCTTTGAGCTATGTTGATAACTTTGGTTCTTCTGTCGGATGACTTCGTTTCGAATTCGATCTTTCAGAGATAGCCCGAGCATAGTCCTTTCCATAGCTCACTGAGCGACTTTGAATTGGTGGATCAGTCGCACTGTCAGTGTCCACGTCTCGGCTCCGTAGGTCATTACAGGTAGGACACACTCATTTAAGGTCATTGCAGCATAAAATCACTTAATTTTGTCATTAGGCTTTGTGGTATCGGCGATCAAAAGACTCGACGCAGTTTTCCAAATGCAGGCCATCCTAGTTGTATTCTTTGGCGGGCTTCCTTCTCGAAATTATTGACTTAATAATAATCCACATCTAGTACACATAATATTAACTTGCGGACTTACGGAGAAACACAAATTCAAAGAAATAAGATCGATTAAAAACTAAAATAACCGACTTCAAATGCCGCGATATTAATTTTGAGTAACAAGTATGAGGTGTTTATTTCCATATCTCTGGAGATACTTATCAGATCTCGATGAAATTATATAGTACTATTCTTGAAATATCTCCATTCTAACAAAAAAAAGAATCATCAAAATCGGTTCATAAACGACGAAGTTATCCGCGAACAAACATATAAATCTAATACCATAAGAATCTTTGTCCTGACATACTGACTGACTGACAGACAACGCACAGCCTAAACCACTGGTCGTAGAGACTTGAAATTTGGTGGGTATATTTGTCTTAGTACGTAAGGGTGTACTAAGAAAGGATTTTCCAAAATTCATCCTTTTAAGGGATGAAATGGGGGTTCAAAGTTTGTATGGAGAAACACGATTAGATAGTCTTTTCTATTCGAAACCTCACACAAGTGCTTTAGTAAAAAAATAAGTAAGTACGTATGTCAGGCTTTTTCAAAATTCCACCCCTAAAAGGGTAAAACGGGGTAAAGAAGTCTGAAAATCAATATTGTTTCGGATTGCGCTGAAATTTGGCATGCAAATAGTTATTACGACGTTAGTTCCCTCTGAGAAAGGATTTTCCAAAATTCACCCCTTAAGGGGATGAAACGTGGTTCAAAGTTTGTATGGAGAAACAAGATTAGATAGTATTTTCCATTCGACATGTCACACAAGTACTTCTGTATATAAATAAATAAATACCAGTTTCAGAATTTCTCAAAATGCCACCCTCCATATTGTTTCGGATTGCGCTGAAATTTAGAATGCAGATTGTTATTATGACGTAGATACCTACGTCATAATGGATCACCGCTCAGAAAGGATTTTCAAAAAATTCTTCCTGGATACGGAACGGGGATTCAAAGTTTGTATGGCGAAACAAGATGAAATAGTCTGTTTTATTCGAAACTTTACACATATGTACTTCTGTAAATAATTAAGTAAGTACGTTTTGTAGGATTTTTTGAAATGGGGTAGGTAACAAAGTATGAAACTTTGGGTTTTTCGGGTTTTATAAATATGAATCCCGATTTGCCTTAGTCACGCGATAACATGAAAACGGGTGAACCGATTTGGCTAATTCATATTTGATGTCTATAATGCTAGAATCATTTTTACAAAAGAAAAGTTTTAAGTAAATAAAAGGAGTTTTTAACGCGGGCGAAGCCGCGGGGCACTTCTAGTATATTTATATACTGTCGAATTGAGAAACATCATTTTTTTGAAGTCGGTTAAAAATACAATGAGTGCACACACACTTTTTCACGTTCCCGTCAAAACTCGCGAGGTCATTTAGCGAGGAAGATGTGCGACCCCATCATGTGTGCGGTCGGTCTTAGTTCCCTTTTATAACGCCAAAATCCACATCTGCCGTCATTACTCAAGCCAGTTAGGTATTTACTAATCGCAAAAGTTGCAAACTCGAACTTTGCCTATGTCATTAAGAAAATAACGGAAATTCTGTATTCAGGGACCGTTTCCGGTATTGATCGTCCAAGTTTTCACGCGTTTAAACATTCTTGTCGCAAATGAGAAGCCACGTGCGTTAATTAGGATGAGATTGAACTTTTATTTTTGTTTTTGATTTTTTGTTGTTGTACATTTAAATGTTTGTGATAAGTGATAAGTGATAAGTGTAAATATAAGTAAAGTAATATTATGTGATAAGTCGTCTGCTGTCTTGTGCCCTGCTCGTGCATAAAGTCCATACAACCTATATAATATCTTAATTGTAATTTGTGACCGTTTTGTGGCTCTGCAATTTTTTGTTGCAAGATTAAGATTTTATCTTCATATCTCAGGATATAATCATTGAGATTTAATTAGTTGTACAATGCGACAAAACAGTAAGTAAACCCTCAATTTTCCAAAAATATTTTTTCCAAATCGGCCAATAAATGACGGAGTTTTAAGGTTACAAATGTAAAGAAAAACTTTAAAAAGTACAAGCGAATTAAGAACCTTTTGAAGTCGGTTAATGACGTTTCTTATTCATCTGTAACTCTAATGCCAAAGTCTATCTAGAAATTTGTATAAATCTTGTTTAAGCTGATTTAGCTCAATTCACAGGGAAGCTAACTATCTTATTCTTCAGCGAACAGACTCAGAATAAATAATAGAAGACTTTCTCTCTCACACACTTATCTTTCCCTCTTTGACGAATCCACCTTTTTAAACTAAAGTAGAAAAGCTGCAGGACATTTTAATTACTTGGTATCAATACATACAGCAGGGTTGTCCAAACGGACAGGTCTAACAAAATATTAGATTATTTATTATTTAAGTCAAGAGTAAGCTTAAGTAGTTTTAAGTAGCTAGCTAGCAATGCTTCATGAATGTTGTCTAATTATGTTTAGTTTTCAAAATATTTATTTTTGTGATATTATCCTAAAAATTGTTTTATTTTTACAATTGTGTATTAGTAATTAACCGACTTAACAAAACAGGAGAAGCTTCTCAATTCGTCAAAATATTTTTTAATTTTTTTTATGTATGTTTACCGATTACTCAAATATGCCTGAACCGATTTAGAAAATTATTTTATTTTGTTCCAAAGGTTACCTTTGTCAAGTGGTCCCATTTAAATTTTAACGAAATCGGTCGAGTGGTTTTTAATATATCAACAAAAATCATCGTTGCATTTGTATACTTCGATGACATGATACTGGCTACTTGACTAGCGCGACGTTTGAAGTCGGTTCTTTTAAGGTACGGATACACCGCAGCGTCTTGTGTGCGCGATCTAGGAGGCGATCAGACTGGGCAGTATTTGTACCGACTGGTTCACACCAAACGCGATCAGAAATCAATTGAAAAGTATTGAGATCGCGCCCGCAGATCGCAGGACGCCGCGGAGTGGTCGTACTTTTTTTTTGTAATTAAAAGATGACTCGCCATGTGGGTTGTGTGCACATTACTAGTTATTCTTGTTAACCCTCCAACTAAGCTAAATATGCTTGTGTCTGGAGTAGGTTCACGTCAATAGTGCAATGGAGGGTATCGAACTCACGACCTCTCGATCGCCAGTCCGACACCTTATCCATGGGGCTATTGCCGACTTAAAGCCCTAAAAAACCTTTAGTTTTTGAAACGATTTTTAAAGATTTGTTCGTGTAATATAATACGTTTTCATGTAATACGTTTTGACTCACAAATTGATCGGCTTAAAGAAATACACGCAAGCACTTTCGAACGAAAGTGAAAAATAGGTACGCTATACAACTTTAAAGCGTGTTCATACCGAGAATTATGAATGAATGAATGAATAATACTTTATTGCACGCCAAGAAAAAAAAACAAGCAAAGGTAAAAGAAGAACATAAGATAACGGTAGGGGGTAACCATGGGCGGTATTATCGCTTAGAGCGATCTCTACCATCAACCTTTGGATGGACAGGATTTACAAATTATAATATAACGGGGGTGTGCAGCAATAAGTTAACATATACATATATGAAATATACTTAAAATTAATACTTATACATATACACAAACATAATACATATCATAGATGCATATACATACATACAATCACGCCTATTTCCCGTTGGGGTAGGCAGAGACTACTTCTTTCCACATGCTATGATGACATACCTCTTTCGCTTCTTCCACTTTCATGAGCGCCTTCATACATGCTCGCCGGTTACGAGTATACCTAAGTACTTTTGACTTGGCCTTTCTTTAAAACGTCTCCGATCTGGTCGTGATACGTTCGCCTAGGTCGGCCTCTACCGGCTGCCCCATTCACACTCGTCTCATAAATCTGTTTCGTCCGTCTTTCTTCATCCATCCTCTCTAGATGTCCAAACCATCTAAGCATCCCTTTCTTTATCTTGGTCCATCAGAGTCACTCCAATCATATTATAGATATACATTGTAACTAAATAGATATTATTAAAATTTATTACAATTATGCAACAAGGCAGCAAATGAACGTAACATAAATGTCCAACAACTCTCAGTGTAACCCATTCTGCTGTGTTTACTGACAAAACAGAGAACTCGGTTACCTCGTCGTATTAGTTGGTTTTGTCTATTAACGCTGGCTGGTATATGACTTGCGATTTTTGTTTTCCGGTATAACTGGGGACATATGTATACAGGCTGGAGTTTTAAGAATGCGATATAACTTCTTTTTACCCACGACGGAAAAGAGACTATATATATGCGTTTGGGGTGAGAGGATGTTGGTCAAACGCTAGCATGTAAGATATAAGAAGTAACAAAATTAAAATTTTGAATAAATACCCACGAAAATTTATTTAGAAAATTAACGTTTTAACGTCTTTTTAAGTACCACCACTGATTAATTACGAACCGTTTAAATACATAATCGAACTAGTTTTGGAGAAAATGGCAACATGGATTTGCACAAACAAATGTTTACTGCAGCGCCCTCTGGTGAGTTGATACCGTAACACTTATTTAAGAATATGCACCTATCAAACACAAACCCATAACTGAAAACTGCATCAAAATCGGACTGGTCGTTTTGAAGAAAATTGGCAACATAGATTTGCACCAACAAATGATTACTGCAGCGCCATCTGATGAGTTGTCACTGTAAAACTTATCTAAAAACATGCACCAATTACACCCAAATCCAAAAATGAAAACTGCATCAAAATCGGACTAGTAGTTTTGGAGAAAAATGGCAACATGGTTTGCACACACAAACAAACAAACATCATCTCACCCCATACGCAATATACAGTCTCCGTTCCGTCGTGGGTAAAAATAAAACAACATTTTTCAAATAATAAAATGAATTGATTTGATTGATATTTAACGCTTTTTGGTCAAATGAATGCTAGAGAATATAGAAAAATACAAAAAAGAAGCCGAGAATTATTCTATAAAGTTTTTTTGAAAAAGGTGTACAGAAAAAATACTACCTAACAAAGTTTCCGAAATCTTTTATTTACTACCCTAAATAAACCCGGAATTAAGAAATACCTTCATTTTGAAGCCACTTATAAGGGTTCAAATGAAAAATGTATTCATACCACTCTGCAAAATTGTGAATAACTTAAAAGGTAACATTTGAACCCTTCAGCCTTTACACCAAGAGACTTTTATGTGTGAATTTAGAACACATGTAGCTCAACACATAGGTACAAAAATACGTGCCACATACTAGTTGCGTCCCGTTGCTTCGCCAGCAATAAAAAGTATTTGTAAAATTCATATTTAATTCATTCATGTTTTGGCGCACGTTAAAAACTATTTATGTGCCTTTTTAGGGTTCCGTAGCCGAATGGCAAAAAACGGAACCCTTATAGATTCGTCATGTCTGTCTGTCTGTCTGTCTGTCTGTCTGTCTGTCCGTCCGTATGTCACAGCCATTTTATTCCGAAACTGTTAAGACTACAGAATTGAAACTTGGTAGGAAGATGTATTCTGTGAACCGCTTTCTGATTTTTATACAAAAGTAAAAAAAATAAAAGTTTAAGGGGGGGCATCCCATACATGGAGCTGAAACAAAAAAATTTTTTTTTCTTTAAACCTATACATGTGGGGTGGGGTGTCTATGGATAGGTCTTCAAAAATGACATTGAAGTTCCTAAAATCATTTTTTCTCAAAGTCAATCATTTGAAAGATAGGCGCGTCTAAAGTGGTAAAATGTGTGTCCCCCCCCCCCTCTAACTTTTAAAGTATGGGAGTAAAAAATCTAAAAAAAATATATGATGTAGATCTCAATAGAAAACTAACAACGAAAATTGGTTTGAACGAGATACAGCCAGCAGTTTTTGAGATATGGCGACCGCAAAGATAACTGTGTTTTTCATACAAACACTATAAAAACAAAGTTAATTTTGAAGTTGCGAAAAATCATAGTTATGGAATATTTAACTGTGTTACGGAACCCTACGAGTGCGAGTTCGACTTCCACTTGGCCAGTTTTTTATTATTTATAGGCGTATTACGTAGGTGGTGGCGTGGCGTGGTACATAGCGTTTGACCACTATCTCACGTGTTGGTAAGTGATGATGCGGTCAAAGATGGTAAGCACGCTAGGCCTAGAATTGGAACTGGCTCTCAAGGATAGCTGCCGGAACACATTAGATGTTTGGTGACAGGTTTTCTAACTTGAGGATGGTAGCTGGTCAGGAGGACACTAGATAGTGTCCTACCACCATGGGATTGTTGGTTTCTTAACGCTGTTTTCCTACACCGGAAGGCTACTGTGAAATGAGCACATACATTTCTTCGATAGAAGAACCCATTGGTGCACGGCGGGGCATGATCTCGGTACCACTGGCATCAAAGCCGACCGTTCTGTTCTCCCACTTACACCACTGAGCCCTCAAAATAATTCTATTCGAACCTTGTCAGCCGTTTTTGAATAAATATTATCTCCGTAGATGTTTCTACAGGTTGTCTTTGAAGACAGATATATTCGAGTAATATTAAAAGGGTTTCGATTTTACGTATGTATAGGTTGAAACCCTAAAAACCTACAGGTACAAAAATAATGTTTCTTGAGTAAATATCGCTATGAGTAAGGGACCTTATCAGAGATCCGTATATTTATCCCCATATTAAACAGAAGCCAAATTTTTCATAACACGTCAAAATTTGCATAATACGGGACCTTACTTAGCTGTGACGGACGCAACAGGGCCGGCGCTAGGGTATTCTAGATGGGTCTAAACTTTTTTTTAATTATGTATATGTAGCTTTATTATATCAATTACTTTATGAATTTAAAATAAAAAGCCTATTTACTACCTAAAAGCCGAGCTTTGTGAGGGTTCGCGTAGTTTTTCTGCCCGGTAATAATTTTTAAGGCAGTTTTTTTTATATTACGTGGCGAACCTGCCCGACACTGGCAAAAAATCTGCCGAACCACCAACCACTCCGACAAATGCATAAAATTTGCCATCATATTATTGAATTATGGCATAAAATAAGGCATAAACATAAAGTTTATGTACCTCTCTAACTTCTAACTTTTACAAATTTCCAACCAAATAAATGCATAATAAGAATGTTATACTTTAAATAGAAAAAGAAAATTCTATTTTCAAAATTCATAAAGATCCTTGAAATCTGCCACTTTAGTTTTTGGAAGCGTCAGCTTAATCTGCCAGAGTTAAAATTTGGGTCCCGAATCTGCCTGAATGGCAAAACTCTGCCACAAATGGTCACACTGATACCAGACGTCATTTGGATGACAGATGTAAATTCTTTAGATTTCCAACAGATGGCGTTAGTAACCAAACATTATGTTTGCAGCGAAGTTAGTTCTTTGATCTTCTAATGGATGGTGTTAATAGTACAATAATATTCTATCCTAGAAACAAAACTGTTAATCTTCATTTTTTTTTAATGGTAAAAAAATATTTTTTTCTTCTGATAACACATCTAAATGTGAATTTAAATTGCTATGTTAAAGCACAAATCAAAAGGCGTGATAATTTTTCAGTAAAGTGCACCACAAAAGTGCTCAGGTTGTGGGATAGTGTTAGGGCTCGCCCTGATTACAAGACCAATTTTACATAATTAGTACAACATAGTATTGAAGTTAATTATGTATTAACTTCAATACTATGATAATAACAACTATTTTTATAACTAACTAGCTGCGCCCCGCGGTTTTGCCTGCGTTTAATCCTGGTTATAAACCAGGATTAAGGTTAATGGTTTGGTTTAAGACATTTTTCTCTAAATATTACAAATCACTTAAAAGAGAAAATACTAGAATTACTTACAAATATAGTTTACGAAGCTTAAATAAAAAATATATATTTTAATTAACTTACAACAATATACGTATAAATAAATATGTAGTAGTTAGGTACTTAATGTATGATAAAACAAATAAATTAAAATCCCTACAATAAAAAAAAAAAAAAAAGTTAAATGTAGGTGGTTTTAGAATAACCATTGGGAACTCGAACGAATAAGTCAATTGTCATAGAAATCGGCGTCCATTACGTATCTCACTGCTATCTGGTTGTGTTTAGTTTCTATTGCATTTGGCTATTTTATTTTAATAGGATGTTAAATTTAGTTATGTAAATGAATATTAATATTAATTAATAATTTATAATCATTTAGTATTATTGTAGAATATTGTATTAATTTAAATTGTTGCAGTTTTTGTGATTAAGTTTAATTTGTAGTAGACGAATTATTTTATATTTTAGGTATAATTATTTGGTTATTGAATATGGATAGATTAGGCAAAAATAAAAATTATACAATACAAATATGAGATTTGCATGTTACAATGACTTTCTGTAACAAATACAGTGGCATATATATTTATGAATCTATGAAGAAGAGAAAATATGTATATTTATCTATACTAATATTATAAAGAGAGAACATTTGTATTTTTGTATGTCTGTAATGATTTGGCTCAGAAACTATTGAATCGATTTAAACATTCTTTCACTAATACATAGAATGGACATTCGGAATGAAAATAGGCTATATATTATCCCGTTTAAATCAAAGGTACATTCGTGGAGACCTAATTTGCAACCTAAGTCGGCAAAAAAACGGTCGAAAAAACACGTTTCTTACGAACGCTGCTTAATTGAAAATAGATAGAAGAATATTTCCTTTGCAAGAGTTGTACAACGTAATAAGACCAACAAAAAAGTCCGCGACAGCATATGTCTATCTCTTAAGGTTGACTCACAGTAACCATTTTAATCTTAAAATTTTTGTTATGAAAACTCTAGAAGATATCACGAATTTCACATTTACGCATCGCAAAATTAATAAAATATTTGCAGTGAAACCACAGATTAGGTCATAGTTACTACGAAAATATTATTATAAGCTTAGCTATGCTGTAGATCCCCACCGATCACAATCAATTTGAAGTCAATATAGTATAATAATATGATCTATTGTATAAAATAATATTTATCTATATATATAAATATATAATATTTTAAACCACCCCGACTGATCTATGTATAATCTTTTCATTAAAAGCATTCCAATGACTCTAAACACGACATTTAAAATCTGAGCTGTAAGTTGGTGAGGGTTTGAGTATTCTGCAGAGTCCAGGAGATGTCCCAGCATCAGGTCAATGTTCCATGTTCTTACAATATCGTTGAAGAAGAAGATTTTCCAATTGATCAGACCTATGAAAGTTTATTTCATAGCGCAATCAACTAGAAAAAAGCTCATAGTTTTATAACGATTGAACGAATTTTCATGAATCAAAGCTAAGAAAACTCTCGATGAAGACATCTTTCAAACAAAAAAAAACTATCTATAATAAAAACAAAATCGGTTCATCCGGTTAGGTGCTAAGATGCTACAGACAGACACTCAGATACACACGTTAAACGTATATTACCCCTACATTTTGCGTCGGGGAACGCGTAAGGTTACGGCGGCAGATGTTCTCTTTGGTGGTAAGCTACTTTTTGGTAGATTTAATGGTCCCACTACCACTGTACGAAAACTCATTGGTAGGTATATAGCTAGGATTAGAACCAACGACCGTCGGGTCAGAATCAGGGTAACTATCCTTTACGCCAAAGGGCCGTCCAATATCACTACGTAAGTATTATGAAACAAAGTCCATCACTGCGTCTGTCTGTCTGTTCGCAATAATCTCAATAGCTACTGAACGGATTATCATGCGGTTTTCACCAATAGCCAGAGTGTTTATGAGGAAGGTTTAGGTGCATAATTCGTTAAGGTTTTGTGTAAATTGGATGAAATATGACGATGGTTGTTAAATATGTTCATATTTTATATTCGATGCAACAAACTGATGCAAATTTTGTATGCATATATGTTCTACCCGTGCGAAGCCGGGGTGGGCTGCTATTTATGTATATACATTTAAATGTTTTTTGTGGTTTACATGACGTATATATGTATGATATATGTAAATATTTTCCGATAATTTATTATACATTTGTGCACCCTTGTACGTTATATTCCATATTATATAGATATTATTGGCGCGTCTCGTAATTCGTGAATGTACTTGTGATTTTAGTTTGAACGATATTTGCGTATGAATTTTTTTAGTTATTAGAATAAGTATACACGTAGTGAATCTATATATGTGCGATAAAGACTTTAGACCTGTTTTTTTTATAGACAGTTTCTGTTGGGGTAAAGTAATCGTAGTGAAATAAGAGTATAATTATTTTGTTTTGAGCTGTTTGTAAAGTTTTAAAATTTGTTTTGGCTGCACAACCCCATACTCATAATTAATCAATCATCATACATAATTCATTTTGAATCACTTTATCTATTACTGAAAATTGTATTAAAATCCGTTGCGTTGGTAGTTTAAAGATCTAAGCGTACAGTCCAGCAGGAGTTTATTACTATGTAAGAATAATAGTGTCATCAGTAATATAGGACTGTTCTAAAAATAACAACAAAGGGGATATTTCATTACACGTTAAATACCCGTTTTTAAAATATATATAGGCTTAAAACTAAGCTAAATATGCTTGTGTTTGGAGTGGGTTCGTCAATAGTGCAATGGTTGGGGATCGAACTCATGACCTTTCGATCGCCGACGCCTTAGCCATTGGGCTATTGCCACTTAAATTATGATGTAAGTATGTTGTTTTCTTTTTAAATTTGCTCTGGCATTCGTGATTTTGATAATTAGAATATATATTTTTAAGTCTTATAGGTTATGCCTGCAAAGTTTTTCCATTCCCAATTATTTTAATACAAAAACTTTTTTTATAAGTTATATATAATATGTTATATATATATGTTAATAGTCAAACGGTAGCCCGTTTGACTACTTTCTCACTTTGTGGTAAGCCATGATGTGGTCGAATATGGCGAACACGCTAGGCCTAGAATACTCTGACTGTCAAGGGCTGTGTGCTACCAATACACCGTAAGGATATGGCGGCAGATTTTCTTCTTGATGGTGGTGGGCTAGTTTTTGTTAGCGAGTCAGGCGGAACATCGATGTTAAATGCTCCTACCACTTGTGGAAACATTTCCTTTTTCTCTAAATGAAACAACTCTTTTTTTGAGAAGTCGGTCAATTACTTACAAACATTATTAGGACAGTTTAAAAACTAAAACAACCGACTTCCATGCCCCGCGAGTCAGTTTCAGTAGCAAGTTTAAGACGTTTATCGTCATATCTGTAGAGATACTAATCAGATATCAATGAAATTCCATTGGGATCACCTCGGAAATATACCCTACCGATTAGAACAAGAATCATTCGGATCGGTTCACAATTGACATACAAAAAAAAAAGAAAATAAAAGAAAAAAAAACATAAAGACGAATTGAGAACCTCCTCCTTTTTGGGAGTCGGTTGAAAATAATAAAATAGCTGGCCACTGACATTCGCAATTTATCCTCACCGTAATAGTCGTTAGTAAAGGCAATTTTAGTTGATTAGTTTAGTTTAATTAGCCCTACAGTTAGTTTGGCTTGTTAATGTGTACATTTCACGTTTTGAGGGTACTTCGTTATTTTGTTGTTTATTTGTTTTTGGAAGGTAGTACGGAAATTTAAGGCTTTTCAGACTGATTAAATTTACATTTGTATATTCAGAACAGGTACCTACAGTAGCAGGCTGTAAATATAGCACATCGTAATTTTGGAAAATATTTTTTTTAGTTTGAATAATTGTGCTTATTTATAAGTGGAAGATGGAAGTAAGACGAGGCTCTAGATAAATACTTTAGTCTAATCCATAGAGCAGTGAAACTTTTATTACATCGCCTAAAATTTTTCGTCCATCTACGCATGTCGCATTACAGCCGGTGCTGATTGGTGGATATGATGTATGACGTTTAGGTCTAGCTGTGATTGGCGAACGCTTCCGTAGCCATATTTGTATAAACATGCTAATGTCAACTGCTTTTATAGTAGTTAGCTACTATAGCTACACATAACCAAAAAGTTTTACTTGCATCGTGGTTTCATATAACCACACCACCATTTTTAGGGTTCCGTAGCCGAATGGCAAAAAACGAAACCCTTATAGATTCGTCATGTCTGTCTGTCTGTCTGTCCGTCCATATGTCACAGCCATTTTATTCCGAAACTGTTAGGGCTATAGAATTGAAACTTGGTAGATGTATTCTGTGAACCGCTTTCCGATTTTTATACAAAAATAAAAATTATAAAAGTTTAAGGGGGGGCTTCCCATACATGAAACTGAAACGAAAAACAAACATTTTCTTCAAACCTATACGTGTGGGGTGTCTATGGATAGGTCTTTAAAAATGACACTGATGTTTTTAAAATCATTTTTTCTCAAATTCAATCATTTGAAAGATAGGCGCGTCTAAGGTGGTAAAATGTGTGTCCCCCGCCCCTCTTACTTTTAAAGTATGGGAGTAAAAAATCTAAAAAAAAATATACTGTAGATCTGAATAAAAACTAACAACGAAAATTGGTTTGAACGAGATACAGTCAGCAGTTTTTGAGATATGGCGACCGCAAAGATAACTTTGTTTTTCATACAAACACTGAAAAACAAAGTTAATTTTTTAGTTGCGAAAAATCATAGTTATGGAATACTTTACTGTGTTACGGAACCCTACGAGTGCGAGTCCGACTTGCACATGGCCAGTTTTGATTCAAGTGGGCGTGGATGGCTAAATCAGAAACTATGAGGAATAGCGCAAAGTACTGAAAAGAGTCTCGGGCCCGATTTCGATGAACACTAAATCTGCATCAAAAGATTTTTGCAAAATCATTATTCCTGATCAACCCGATTTAAAAAAAACACTCTGTATTACACCATTCGATAGATTCAAACAAAATACCGTTTTATATTTCTTACCTATTAAACCTTATTAAACCTAAACTGATTAAATATTATGTTTCTTTGAAGTGTCTCACACTTTATATTTTTGTAAATTGTTAACCACAATCCAAAATTTCATCGTACCGACGGGACTCGAACCCGCACCCCCCGGATTACACGTCCAGGTGCTCTGCCAATTAAGCCACGGTTCAATACATTGATACGACGAAATTAGTGGATTGCATTTTGTTAACCCAATTATGCATTGGTGGCGCCATCTATGACTACTTATTACGTAAGTTAATCATTCGGAAGAAATCATTACAGTTTTCAAATCCGACGAGAGATGTTGCACTGCGTAAATCAAATATTATGTTTCTTTGAAGTGTCTCACACTTAACTGATTAATTGTTCAAAATGAATACATAGCTTGATTTGTCGTCTCAAAGATTGTTTAGTTTTCGTTTTCCTCAAAATCGGGCCCGAGACACCTTTGAATACATTTCTTTCTATATTCTACATAGTTTCTGATTTGGCCATTCACGCACACTTGAAAAATTAACTCTGTATATTAATATATGGTTCGAAGCCGGGGCGGTTCGCTAGTACGAGTATAAGTATAAATTATCCATATTGTTCATATATGATGATACCTCTTGATAATATATCAACAAATTATCTACATAGGTGTGTAAGACCTAAGTAAGTTACGAGGTCGGAGCTTAAATTTTCATTGTTACATTTCTAGATAATGAACACGTCGCGACAGCAGTAAACTTTAATTTAAGTAAGTGTGCCTGACGGTACGAAATATGGTGTCGTGGTGCTATGATATTGTAGGGACTGATAGATACGTCGTTCTTTTCAACTGACTTGCAAAAAGGAGGAGGTTCTCAATTCATCTATAGTATGTTGTTTTTTTTGTATGTATGTTACGGGATTATTCGTCAATTGTGAACCGATTCAAATATTCTCGTTTTAATCGACTTCACATTATTTTATTCATTGTCTTTTTTTGTATGGCGATAGGACACTATCTAGTGTCCGCCTGGCCAGCTACCACCCTCAAGTTAGAAAATCTGTCGACATCCTTGAGAGCCAGTTCCCATTCTAGCGATGGTGGTCAAACGCTAGCATATAAGATATTTAAAAGAAAAGACTTCACAAAAAGGTGGAGGTTCTATTTAATTCGACTGTTTTTTTTGTTACACTAGAACTCCGTCAAATCTTGACGGATTTGATAAATTATTTTTTTGTTTGAGAGATTATGCCTCCCATTTGGTCCCATTCAAATGTTATCGAGATCTGATAATAATCTCCGGAGATATGGAGATAAACTGTCACCGTAGAATGTCTAACTTAATTTTACAAAATGTAAACAACACTAATCATTAATTGGATTGGATTGAAATGGAAAACTGTAAATGAAAAACAATCGTCAACTTTACAGCGGAGGAAATATTCAGATTTTTGCGTGGAAAGTGCAAAAAATAGCCTTCCAATTAAAGGTACAATAAAGGTAGCACGATCTAGCGATCGATCGGCGATCAGATAGCGCAGTAGTATTTGTACCGAATACACACTACACGTCACACCAAACGCGATCAGAACACAATTGAAAAGTACTGATCGCGCCCGCAGATCGCAGGACGCCGCGTTGTGGCCGTACCTTAACTAGATGGATTATGAATGGCTTTGAATAATAGAAAATGTGTTATTTAAAAAAAAAACATGTCTTAGTTAATTTCATTTTTTATTGCTGAATATAGTAGGTATATAAAAGATGAAATACATTAGAATAACTTACATTCTACTAATACTGACATCGGTGTGCAATTCTTTTTCTTCTCTTTTCAATCTTATATACTTATATATAGACTAACATAACAATACAGAAAAACATGTACAGAATAGAAAATAAATTACTAGATCATTATTAGAACAAAAACGGACAAAAATAAAAGAAATTAGGATAAAGCAACAAAGTTTCGTCCGCGTGGAATAGTGTCTTTGAGTAGCATTTTTAATTATTTAGGCTAATTATTTTACAAATAAGACACATGCGTATCCCACCTACACCGCACCGTACCACGCCATGCTAATCCCTCCTCCCCCTTTCCCTACCCCTCACCCCTCCCCTCCCCTCCCCATCTCTCTTGCCCTCACTCCCCTCCCCCTCTTCCCCTCACTTCCCTCTCCCCCTCCTTTTCCCCCCACTTCCCCCTCCCCTCCCCTTCTCTCTTCACCCCAATCCCCTCCCCTCCCCTTCTCCTAAGTTTCCTCTCCTCGTCCCCTTTTCCCTTACTCCCCTCCCCCCTTTCCCCTCACTTCCCTCTCCCCTCCGGTCCCCCCTTACCCCTTCCCTCTCATTCCCCTCACCTCCCTCCCCCTTTCCCCTTTCCCCTCCCCCTTTCCCCTCACAAAATTTGAATGTCATATTTATTTATATCGAATCAACTAAACAATAAGTTTCAAGCTTCTAGCTTTAACGATGACTATACTTCCATTCCATACAACTTTACATCCCCCCTTTCAACCCCTTACAACCCTCTTTTTGCATTAAAAAGTAGCCTATGTCCTTTCTCAGGCTCTAGACTATCTGTGTACCAAATTCCATTTAAATCCGTTTAGTAGAACATTCATATAAACCTTACATATTTCCATACAAACGTTCATCCCCTATTGTTATTTTGCACCCTTGAGGGTAAAACTTTTACAAACTTTGAACGTCACGTCAAATAAGTTTCAAATTTCTAGCTCTTAAATTTACGATACTTCCATATAATTTTACATCCCCCCTTTCAACCCTTTACAACCCTATTTTCGCATTAAAAAGTAGCCTATGTCCTTTCTCAGGCTCTAAGACTATCTGTGTACCAAATTTCATTTAAATCGGTTCAGTGGTTTTGGCGTGAGTGACACAGACTGACAGACAGTGTTACTTTCGCATTTATAATATTAGTTAGGATAGGATTTAAGGAAAAATCCAATTTGAATACAAAAAAAAAACTTTTTTAAACTTTAAACTTTCGTGATTTGAACACAAAGTTATAAATATTAAAATACGGGACTTATCGCGCCTAAAACATTATTTTTTATTTAACACGACGATTCGACCAAGTTGCATTGATCGTGGAGACGACTGAAAGACGAAAAAAATAATCTGTCAAAAAATATAATGTCTCAAATAAGATTCAGAGTTCAAATCATTAAGAAACGTTGGCACTTATGTAGTAATGCAATTGAACATACAAATTAAGCATCTACGTCTTAAATATCATATAATTCTCAGTAGAAAGTGTATGAAAGCTACTGCCATAAGGTCAAAAAGATAATGCTGTTTATGAACGTGATGTTACGTCAGAAATGTTTACGAGAAAACATGGGTTTTCTTGTGTTTTGTTCTGAGTGGTTTAGTCTTTGTTATATTTTATTAGAGACATGTTTGGTTAAGCCAGCTGGAATAAAGAGTTGGGTGGATAGGGATATGCGATGTGTTTTTAGTTGCGAATGTTTGAATTGGAATTTTTTGATTTGGAATTGGAAATTATGATTTTGTTATTTAAAATAAATTTGTACGCCTTAACTGGCAAAACATGCATGTTCTTCATGACTTTTGACATATTGCATTGCATGCATTTTCATATTATATGCATACTCATGTTTTAAGCAAATAAATGATCTTTATCTTTATCTTTAAATGTGAATGGTCCCCATTCGTATTTGCAACTAATAAGTCCTAAAACACCTACAACTAGCTAGAGCCTAGAGATAGTTGAGAGCTGCGTAGGCGCAACGGATAGATGGATTGACTTCTAAGCGAGAGGTAGGTGGTTCAAATCCTAGCACGGGTGTTTGTTCACAGGTGGCAAGAGAATATTACTTAAATCGTTGTTTCACCTAATTTGCTACAAAAAAATTGCTTATTACAATCAATAAGAAAATCTGCCGCCATAACCTTACGGTGTTCCGACAGCACACAGCCCTTTAGAGTCAGAGTATTCTAGGCCTAGCGTGTTCACTATTTTCAACCACATTATCGCTAACCACCAAGCAAGATAGTTTTCAAATGCTTAGCCTATAAGATATAAATATGTAAAAAAAAAATGCTAATGCGAATAGTGGCAATGATTCGCACAAGGCCTACGACTAGCTAGTCTAGTCCTTGAGTAGTGATTTACTAGTAGAACTTTTGCGAGTTTGCTTAGGATGGTATAATTGCTATGTAATTTGTTCAGCCGTGAAATGGAAATTGTTTTTCGGTTTGATGGGCAATGTTTTCAATGCCGGACGGGGATAAACCAGCGAATGTACACCTTCGAAACATTCACTTTAGGCTTTTGAAAGGTTTTTGGTTCCGTACCTCAAAAGGTAAAAAAATAACCCTTATAAGATAACATGCTTGTCCGTCTGTCCGTCTGTCTGTCCGTGTGTCACCACCGATTTTGGAAATGAAAACTTGTTTAGGCGCGTTGAGCACTTTTTGGGTGAACAATAGAACTCGCGTCATCGTCACCGAGCGCTTTCCATGAGCTATATGTACACTGTATATATGTGTACTTTTTGGGTGAACAAAAACCGTGAAACTCGCGTCATCGTCACCGCACGCTTCCCTAGAGCTATATATATACTGTGTATCTCGACGATACAATTCACAAGTTACTTAGTTTTCACTTCTATCGGCAGTTCACAAAGACTGCCCCACATGTTTCTTTTTGTGTATAGATCATTTAGCGCTGGAAGAAATGATATGTTTCCAGATATATTCCGCCTGACTTGCTACCAATAATCAGGTTATAGTAGACCATAATCAAGGAGAAAATTCTGCCGCTATAACCTTACGGTGTTCCGGCAGTATAGTTCTTGAAAGTAAGACCATTCTAGACCTATTCTTTAGATATCCCTGTGAGCCAGTTCCCATTCTAGGTCTAGCGTGCTATCACTGTCGACTGCATCATCACTATGACATAGTGGTCAAACGCTAGCCTATATGATATAAATAAAACTGGCCAAGTGCGAGTAAGACATTTGTCTCGCACACGGAGGGTTCCAAACCGCAGTAAAATAATATATAAGTATAATATTATATTATATTACCGTGTCAATACCAAACATGCTTATTAACTACAACGCCATCTAACGAATATCTAAAGAATATCTAAAGCGTGTTCACCATCTTCGACCACATCTTCACTTACCACCATACGAGACAACTTCACATGTCGCGGGAGTCATTTTCAGCAGCAAGTGTTTATCTCGATATCTTTGGAGATACTAATATAGCACCAAACGAAAAGTATACCTTCTCAAATAAAAAATGAATTTTCGTAATCGGTTAAAAATGGCGATGCTTCAAGGTAACAAGCCTAAATAAACTGGCCAAGTGCAAGTCGGTCTCGCACTCGTAGAGTTCCGTAACAGAGTAGAGTATTTTATAACTATCAATATTCGCCAGCAAAAAAATAACTTTGTTTCATAGTGTTTGTATATAAAGAACAAAGTTATATTTGCAGTTTTTAAAATGTGCTATAGGTACCTCAAAAACTACTGACTAAAATCTTGTTCAAACCAATTCTCGTTGAAAGTGTTTATTGAGATCTACAGCATGTATTTTTTTTAGAGTTTACACTCCCTTATTTTAAAAGTTAGAGTGGGGGAGGGGGGGCACACATTTTACCCCTGGTGAGCCCTTCTAAATTTGTTAAGGCTGTGACATACGGACGGACTGGCAGAAAGACAGACAAACAGACAGACTGATAACAAATCTATAAGGATTCCGTTTTTTACCATTCGGCTACGAAACCCTAAAAACAACAACGAATTGAAAACCTACTTCTTTTTTGAAGTTGGTTAAAAACATAGAATAACTGTCACTTGTCGCAGCAAAGTGTGACATTGAGTATTAATCGCCTAAGTGGGCAACTTTAATGGTGTTACCATGTAGCTCAGTTGATTAATTGAATGTCTGTTTAATTTGATAAGGGTACTTCTATGATTACGTAACAGGGTGCGGCGTTTCTAGGCTCATTTTTTAGTGTTCCGTAGTACGAAACTTATAGTTTCGTCATGTCGGTCTGTCTATCTATCTGTCCGAGGCTTTGCTAAGATACCGTTAATGCTAGAAAGCTGTAATTTTGTAGGGGTATGTATATAAATTACGTCCACAAGGTGGTGAAATAAAATTTTGAAAAATATTTTTTTTAGGGTAGCTCCCCTACATGAGAAATGGGGATGAGAAATTTGTTTTTCGTCGTCTACCCCATCGTGTGGGGTATTGTTGAATAGGTCTTTTAAAATGACTTCAGAGTTATATAGTTAATACTATTTTTCGATTGAATGCTCCATTTACGAAAAATTAAACTTTAAAGAGCAAATTTTTGTTCCAGTAGGGCGTCCCCCCCTCTCTAAAAGCTAAACTGCTGGCTTAAAAAATCTGGAAAAAATTGTAATAATAGTGCATCTCATGATATTTAAAGGAAAACTATAGCGGTTAAGATAACTCTATTAGTTTAGCAGTAATTGTCGTTGAACTTGGGTGTTGGATAATTTTGTACCAAATACAAAATCCTTAGAATAAATACTTTAAAGTGACAAAGATGAAGTAACCAGTTGCTTGTTTATAACGGGTAAAGACTTGCATTGAATAACGGGCTACTACGGAACCATACACTGCGCGTGGCCCGACACGCACTTGGCCGGTTATTTTAATTTATTTTAGTTAGGTAAGCAAGTATTTGACCACTATCTCACCTGATGCTAAGTGTAGATGTAATCGACGATGTAGCATGCTTACCTAGAAGATACCAGTTCACCCGCAATTTAAGGACCCCCGGATTGTACATTTTTTTTACACCAAACTGGGTAGCACTTACCACTATCTCACCTGATGTTAAGTGATGATGCGGTCGATGATGGAGCGTACCTACCCAAAAGATACCTATTCACTCGAATCGAAGACCCCCATATTATACTTAACACGAAAAATGGCAAGGAATTCCATTCCTTTGCTGTGCGTATAATGAATGTGGATGCAAAGCGCTTTGTGCAACAGGATGAAATATCAACCATGGTAACGATGGCACATGTCTGTGCGCCTGGTAGTACGATGATAGAAAGGGACGGTGGAATTCATTCGTGAAATTGGAAGGCACACTCTCCGAAATGTATATTGCGGCCCATTGCGGATAGTTTCATTATTGCTGATACTAATATGCTTTTGAGAGTGCTTTCTTGGCGTATAGAATAAATTATATATAATAAATAAATAAATAATATTCTATATTCCTTTTTTACCGACTTTACAAAATAGGAGGAGGTTCTCAATTCGTCAGAACCTTTTTACCCGACTGCGCGACGCAAAGGAGAGGTAATGTGTTTATCAGTCTATATATGTATGTATGTATGTTTGTTCCTTTGTGGCACACTAGAGACCAAACGCGTGGGCTGGTTTTGATAATTGGCACGTCAATAGATTCGCCATGCTAGCGCGAGTGTCAACAAAAACATTTTGATGACACAAATTGAAAAATTCAAAATGGCGGATTTCAGACGCCAAAATTTGGGGTTCAATTTTTTTTTCAAAACCTATCGAGTGGGGTATCGAATTAAAGGTCTTAAAATGGAGATTCAAAATATATTTATAACAAATAATTTATGATCGTACAAATCGAAAAAAAAAACGATTTTACATGCCGCGTTAGTCACTTTCAGTAACAAGTTTGCGGTGCTTATCTCTGAAGATACTCATCAGATCTCAATAAAAGTACAATGAGACCAAACGAAAATCATATTAACTCATTAAACAAAAAAAGAATTTTCTAAATCGGTTAAGAATTGATGGAGTTCTGAGGTAACAAACAACCTCTTCCTTTTGGTATAGTCGTTTAATAGTACAACTGTAAAGTATGTAAGCTTAAAAAGCAATACCCTATCTATTTCACGCATTTCGGTTTTTTGTTCTTTTTTAACCGACTTCAAAAAAAGGAGGAGGTTTCTCAATTCGACCGTATATTTTTTTTTTTTTTTTTTTTTTTTTTTTTTTATGTTTGTTCGCGGATAACTTCGTCGTTTATAAACCGATTATTCTTTTTTGTTCGAAAGGAGATATCTCAAGTGTGGTACCATGGTAATTTTATCGAGGTATGATAAGTATCTCCAGAGATATTGAGATAAACATCTCAAAATTGGTACTGAAAATGAATAGCGCGGCATTGAAGTCGGTTGTTTTTTAGTTTTTAAACGATATTATTCCATAATTGTAATAACGGTCATAGTTATACATATTTTGTGAAGATTTCAAGTCTCTATCTATTATTAGTTTACAAGTTCAAGCACAAAACGCCGAAAAATACACGTTCGGAATTTGCCGTCCTTTACTTAACTAAAAAGTGTAAAATTAAACATTAAATTAAAAAATCAAAAAACCCGACTGCGCAAAAAGTGAAGTGTTAAAAAACGAACTGAAAAGAAAAAAACAAGTAAGTCTAGTAGTTTAGACTTCTGTTTAGGGATATCAAAAAACTATACCATTTAAATTCTTTCTCGGTCGATACACTCATAAAATAAATTATACATTGTTATATGGAATATAGAGACTAACAGTCAGGACACATTAATCCCCATTCAAGCCATTAATGTGTCCCGACTGTTAAAGTCTCTACATTACACTTCACTTTTTGCGCAGTCGGGTTTTTTGATTTTTTAATTTAATATTTTATTTTTAATATATGTTCACCGATTTTAAAGGGTACCCTTCCCAGGTGGTCCCATTTAAATTTTAACGAAATCGGCCAAGTCATTTTTAATATATCAACATTTGTATTACGACGCATTTACTTATGTCGACAACTTACTACTAACCACTGACACAGATTATGTAATAGTTACCCCGTCTACTGGCTACTTTGACTAGCGCGACGTTTGAAGTCGGTTCTTTTAGTTTTTTAAACGATCTAAAACCATCTTCATATTATTGCCTTTCTAAAGAAACAGCTTTTTTTTGCTTTGTGGCGCATCATTTAGATGGTTTCAAACGGTAAAAACAATTTTTGTTATTTTAACATAATATGAATATAAATATTGTTAGTTCTCAGAACGTAGTTCTTAATTAAATAAACTTCGTTAATTACGCAATTTCGATTAAAAAGTTAAACATTGTATCAGAATCTCATGAATACACAAAAGGGATTTAAGCCGATCATTTTCATTTTGTTTATTTACTCGTATTTTATTAACAATGCAAATAGAGGGTGCTGTAGTAAAATGCCTTTTTGCATATTTTGATCTGTAGTTTTTTTTATATGGCTACTAGTTTTAGACCACTCTCTCTGATCTCACCAGTTGGTTTGTGATGATGCGGTTGAGGATAGCAGCACGCTAGGCCTAGAATGAGAACTGACTCTCAACGACTACTGTCAAAACATATTAGATGTTTGGCGACAGATTTTTTAACTTGAGGGCGGGATCTGCCCAGACGGACACTAGACAAAAGTGTCGTACCACCATGCCAGAGAATGGTGTTTTTTTTCAAAGTTATTGCTTTAAGCGAATAAAATATGACTGAAATCACCGTAAGCATGGTATGTAATAAATAAAATCTGTCCAAAAAGTTGGTGTACCTCAAACTTTTCAAATCGTCCACCGCACCGCACCCAATTGTTTCAGTGCTAATGAAAAACACACCGACCGGTTTCAAAGGGCGCACTTCCGGCTTTGTTATGTTTTTTTGTTGAAAGCAATGTGTTTTGCCTGGTTTGTAGAAACATTGTGAAGAGATATGAGATGTTTTATATGCTTCGACATGATGTTTTTTTGTAAGTACAGAGTCATTTGAAAGATGGATCGGAAATGGGACTTCTAGTTTACGTTTAATTCTGATTATGTGTATAAATATTATTATTCTTAATCGTAGAAATACTAAATCTACATGGAATATTTGTATATTATATATATTCACGAATCACTCAACTATCTCATCTAATGAGCCCACTGCTGAGCATAGCCTCACTTTGATTCTCCAGCTTTTTTTTAAAATTTCATAACATCCATATCCATCCATAGACTACCGTTTGACGACTATTTCACCTGGTGGTAGTCGAAGATGGTGACCACGCTAGGCCTAGTATACCCTGATTCTCAAGAGTAGTGTGCTGTCAGAACACCACAAGGTTATGGCGTTAAATTTGTTTTCATGATGGTGGTATCTACTTTTTGGTAGCAAGATGAACCGGCGACCTTTCACTTAGAAGTCTAGCCATCTATCCTTTGCCAACGGGGCTCGGGGAGGCAAAATTGTTATAATAATATTAAACATGGAATATAAAAAAAAAGTTTGAGAGACCCTGGTTTAATCACTTACAATTCCGGGAGATCCGCATTTTCCGGGTGAAAAATACGAAAACCGAGTCTCAAAGGAACTTCATGCTATCAGTACGCAATACACGTTCGTGTTTTTGTTATTCGAATAGTGAGAAATAACGAGCCTTGGGCATTGTTTGGGATAAATGTGTTGAATAGTAAAAAGCTGGAGGCGAGGTTTATACCGTTTCTGATTGATTTCCTTCCTCGAAGAAAGTGTAAGGCCTAGTTTTATTTAATGCTTCTCCTTTCTGTAGACTGTGGACGAATACCTAAAAATGCACTGTATAGTAAAATCCAGCAACGTTCAGATTCAAATGAAAAGAAAAAATTTTGGTGACTTTACTTCTATATTTGAATAATCTGACGTCGACAATTGGATGACAGCTGAATGGCTCAGTACACTTGTTTTTCTCTATATATATATTAAGTTAAGATAATTAAGAGTTTTATTATTTTAGAAGTGTATGAGTTAGTACAGACATGCGGGAACCACACGTATACGAATCGCGCGTTTTGAACCCGCAAAATTGTGATGCTATACAGACACCGGTGGTTATTATGCAATTTTCGTGCGGGGATAACGTCAGTCTTCACACTGAAGATCCCATATTGCAGGCCTCTTCTCCACTTCATCAATAAATAGTTCAGTGTCGAAACGATCCATGGCGAACTCACGAGCTGTGACGTGCTAACCGCGCGGTGTCCGCAACCATATATTATGTTACTCTTTCTCCGCAACGCAACTGAACGCGAAGTAAAGACTCCATACTACTCCATAGTAATAAAAACGCGCGGGAACAGCGCGATTCTATTTTCTGGCGGTTGGGTAGCGGTAACCGTGCGGGTTGAATAACCACGCGGTTATGTCTGAACGATTACTAACTAACTCGTATAAATAAGACCCGCGCGATTTCCATGCGATTCTATAATCGCGCGGTTTCCGCCGTGTCTGAACTAGCGGTATATGTGCGTATATTATTAATACTAGGCAGTAATCACTGAAACTTAAACAAACTAATTAAATGTTATTAACTTTATTTTTCACGATTAAAATAATATCAGAGTTGTGGTACTGCCCCAGGCATATTTATATAAATCCCTCCAAGAATTGATATAATCAGAGAACGAATATAGGAATATAACATTTAAATCTCAATTAATTAAGTATTATGTAAAGGTTTACTGTGAAGCTTAATCACATAATTATTTGTTAATCGTCTTATGAAAATGAGTTCCTTTGATCTTTCTAATTTAACGGTATAAGTTACGTTTTAGATCAAAAGTCGATAGTTACGTGCGACTGTATACTATTTGATTTTATTTAGCACGAATATAAAACTATTATGACTACATTATATCTCAACATAAACATAAAACATTCCACTCCATACAGTCAAACGCATTTCACTAACAACACTACACCAATCTTCACAGTCCATACAAACACAAATGTTCACTCACTCTCCACACACATTGAGCTGTAACCCTTAGTACGAGTTTTCATCGTAAACGCCTTTGACAGATCTCACATAGTTTTCGATTTATTCTGGCTTCCTGATTGGTCTTAATTTAGTGGAATGTAGTATCCACTAGAGGCGCTGTACTGTTTTTCATACAAAATGTTTACGATGTACGATATCGAGTTTGGTATGAAAACTCGTACTAAGGGTTACTGTACATCCTCGAGTTTGAAATGAAATGAAATGAAATGAAATTTATTGGTATATGAAATGAAATTTATTGGTATATAAGTAGACATATACATAAAGTAGGTTACATTGGGCCCCAAACTCGGCTGTGCCTGTATTTTGGGAGCCCGGATACATTTGCATGCTACATATTTGACATCATACAATTTACATCTCGTTATAGTTCAATTATAATAGTTGATTAGATTTTTCAATTTTGTATAGATTCTTCTTTAACACAGTAAGTAAAATAGTTTTTGCTATGAGTTATTATATAATATTTCAGTCAGAGATTATACAAAAATAATTTGCTTTGATTTATATAACGTTAATAGATTTGTTGATGTTTGGAAAGCGCCGATTGTGTATGAATATAATTTTATGAAGGTATAGCTATAACTACTATTAATACAGTTAAACATTATCTCCTGATCGGTTGTTTCCTTTTTATGTTTTTTAGTTATGTTATCAAAACGTGTATTTTAATATTTACAGTAATTAGTTACTTAGTTTGTAAATAGTTTATAGATTTGTCATCCACATACATTATCCGGTACATTCAATACCTACCCTATATATTATGTTCCTACGGCGGGGGGGCTTGGTGACCTGTATTACTGGTTTCTCACCAAACCTACATCAGGCACCAGCTCTCACAAGTAGTACTACTATAGAAGGATCTATTGAAACATAGTTTGTGTATACCTAATACATTTACTTACTCTTTTAGCATGTACCTTGTGATGAGAAATACATTTATTTTATTTATTATATCAGTGCTATACAAGTAGCTATCTTTAAATTGTTAAACACAATCCAAAATTTCATCGTACCGACGGGACTCGAACCCGGTACGATGAAATTTTGGATTGTGTTTAACAATTTACAGAAATATAAAGTGTGAGACACTTCAAAGAAACATAGTAGCTATCTTCATAACTTTCATCAAAATCCGTTCAGCCAAAATAGATACATAGATCATACATAGATGAACACTTTATAAATGTAATAAACTATTTTTTGGATAGTTCCTATATATGTGGTCTTGTCTGTTGTTGTTGTGAACCGATTCGATTTTTTTTAATCAGTCTGATACTCTTCTGAGGTAGTCCCATTGTAATTTCATCGAAATCTGATAAGTATCTCTAGAGATGACGATACACATCTCTCAAACTTGCTACTGAAATTGACACGCGGGGCATGAAAGTTGATTTTTTTAAGTTTTTAAACTATCTTAATTATTGTACATTGTTACTCACAATCCAAAATGTCATCGTACCGACGGGACTTGAACCCACATCCCTTGGGAATCATGTGCTCTGCCAATTGAGCCACGGTGCGATATAATCGATACGATGAAATTAATGGATTGCATTTTTTAACCGACTTCAAAAAAAGGAGGAGGTTTCTCAATTCGACCGTATATATATATATAAATATATATATATATATTTTTTATGTTTGTTCGCGGATAACTTCGTCGTTTATGAACCGATTTCGATTATTCTTTTTTTGTTCGAAAGGAAATATTTCAAGTGTGGTACCATGGTAATTTTATCGAGGTATAATAAGTATCTCCAGAGATATTGAGATAAACATCTAAAAATTGGTACTGAAAATGAATAGCGCGGCATTGAAGTCGGTTGTTTTTTAGTTTTTAAACGATATTATTTAAATTGAATTTTGGATTGTTTGTAACAATATACTAATATATAATTAAGATAGTTTAAAAACTAAAACAATTGACTTCCATGCCCAGCGTCAATTTCAAGTCAATTTCAGTAGCAAGTTTGAGACGTTTATCGTCATATCTCTGGAGATACTTATCAAATCTCGATAAAATTACAATGGAACCACCTCGGAAACGTACCCTACCGATTAATAATAATATCGTTTAAAAACTAAAAAAGAACCGACTTCAATGTTCATTTTCAGTACCAATTTTGAGATATTTATCTCAATATCTCTGGGGATACTTATCAGACCTCGATAAAATTACCATGGTACCACACTTGAGATATTTTCTTTCGAACAAAAAAAGAATAATCAAAATCGGTGCATAAACGACGAAGTTATCCCCGAACAAACATAAAAAAAAAAAAAAAAAAAAAATATATATATATACGGTCGAATTGAGAAACCTCCTCCTTTTTTGAAGTCGGTTAAAAAATGAATAATTAAAATCGGTTCACAACTGACGGAGTAATCGCGTAATATACACACAAAAAAAAACAGACGAATTGAGAACCTCTTTCTTTTTGGAAGTCGGTTGAAAACTAAATAAGAAATTAATAGAGATTAAAAAAATAATCTTTAAAACTTTTTTTTTTTACGTGTAATTTCTTTGTTATCTCGTTTCTTTAACAGGGTGTAGCGGTTTTTTGTGGTTTTATTTTGAGGTTAGGTATATGAAGTAGTACCTATATTGTACTGGATTCATAATGGCTATTTTATTTAGTATTTATAATTTGGACATTTTACCACCTAACTAAATATAAAACTATGTAATTATAAGATTTCACGTTACGCCTATTTAATTATGATCGCTTCCTGAATTTTATAAAAAAAAATTAAATTAAATTTGTTTATACTTTTACTTAATGATATTGATAATGCAATTGTAATATGTGTTTTATGGGCATAACTAGCCTGAAATAAATGAATTTTAATTTTAATTTAATTTAGTTCGCCATTGATCGCTAAAACATTTTTTAGAGTGTCATTGAGTTGTAAGCTGCCCTGAAGGTTTTAGTCGGACAGCTAATCGAAGGTGTTATTCACATATTGCAAAACAATGACATTTAGGGCCAGTTTCACCGGTTCCAAAAGCTCCCTATTACAAACTTATCTGACAGATTTTTGACAGCTTTCAAATGGCGTCATGATTATGTCAGATAAATTTCAGGTACTTTTATTACGAACCGGTGAAACTAGCACTTAATATGTCATATTTGGATGCTGTTATTCATGATTCCCACCGGGATAACTCTATGTGTGTTGTTCCGAGTCTGGTTTTAAATATGTCTGTGGTTTGTATTTTCGTAATGTAATTTCTCCCGCAACACAAAGAAACTGTAATTTTATATATATATATTATCGTGAAAATGAATACATGGTGGTAGAGACTATCTAGTGTCCGCCTGGCTAGCTACCACCCTCAAGTTAGCCTGTCTAAAAATCTGTTGCCAAACATCTAATGTGTTCCGGCTAGCGATGGGTCGTTAACTAGTTAATGCTTTAACTATAGTCCATTTCGCAGTGCTCGTATGAATTCAACCGTTATCGTTGCATTTGTTCATTCGATCGTTTAAATACCAATAGCGCTGTACGTTAATTGTATTTTAATTTTTTCAGCAATAAATATATTTTGATTTTAAGTAGGTATGTTTTAGTTTTACATCATGACGTAAATTTCTAAGAAATGTAAATACTAAGTATTCGCTTTCAATAAGCGCTATTAAGTGGCGCGGTGAATTTTATATTCAGACGGAAGGTGTGGCCATGGGTTCTCCTATAGCTCCAGTAGTTGCGAATATTTTTATGGAGTGGTTCGAGACATCGGCACTACACGACATATCCTTTAGACCGAGATACTGGTGGCGATATGTGGATGACGTGTTTGCTATTTTACATAAGGACCATGTAACACCCTTATTAGAACATCTAAATAGCAAACATCCGACGATCACTTTCACTGTCGAACGAGAAATAGAGGGCGCGTTGCCGTTTCTTGACGTGTTACTCAAGCGACAACAGAATGGACATCTCTCACACACAGTGTACCGCAAGAGTACGCATACAGACCGGTACTTGAGAGCTGACTCCCATCACCATCCCGCCCATCTAGCGTCGTTGCCTCGGACACTTATCAACAGAGCGCTGAGATTATGTGACCCACAACATGTAGACACGGAACTCGCGCATGTGAAGGCGGTGTTAGAGGCAAACGGATACAGCTGGAAGCAGAGTAATCGGATTGCGAACAACTCCACAAAGTGCCGAATAACATCGGTTGAGAGAGCAGCAACGTACCTACCATACGTCAAGGGGGTCACGGACAAAATTGGACACTTGTTACGCCGAAGATATAGCATCAAGACGATATTCCGCCCCCCCTCACGTGTCAGGCAATTGTTGCGCTCTCCAAAGGATAAGGATCCCCTAGGAGCTCCTGGGGTCTACGTCGTTCCTTGCGACTGTGGTGCAAGCTACGTAGGCGAGACCAGAAGAAACGTGTCCACAAGACTCAAAGAACACATTGCTTCCATGAAGAACGTGGACAGCGGTAGCTCGGCGGTTACAGAGCACGCTCTCACATCTGGGACGACGCACTACATCAGATTTGACAAGGCACGGATTTTGGCGCGTGAAAAGTACTTTGTACCCCGCAAAATCCGAGAAGCCATTGAGATCAGTCGTCGTCGTAACTTCAACAGAGACAGAGGGTGGTACCTGTCAAATACGTGGAAAACCGTTCTTCATGGAAAGCACGTCACCAGTGGCAACAGTGAGGAGGACACCGTGAGTTCCGTCTGCCGGTTGGATGAGGTCTCGTCTGAAGTAAACAGCAGTGATGAAGACGAAGCCCTCCAACCTAATCCCGCGCCTCCACTATGTACACCGCATCATTACCCCCCACCAACACCACCACCGCCGCCGCCGCCGCCCGCTCCGTCCGCCCGCGCTGCACGAGCAGCGGCCCGCAGTGCGAGGTGCGACGCGTCGACGAGCGCCCCGCACTCAAGATCCTGAAGAAGGCCTCCGGATGAGGCCGAAACATATGTCGATCGCTATATCGACATCGCGTAAGTCACGTTAAATTCCCGTTTTTAAATCTATAAGCGCTATTAATGTTACTAAATACGTACATTAAATTCATTATTTCCTACTTTTTTTTATAAAAAATACCTACGTAGTTGCAATTTCCCTTTTCTACTATCGAATTTAGCCGTCTAACAACGAATCGTTCGCAATCAAGTTGAGAGTTAATCGCGCGGCGCGCCTCCGTTCATTGACGTCAACTGATACGTTTCTCTATACTCTTGAATTTTGCCGTCTATGGATTCAACTAGTTGATCGGTAAACGATTAACGGTCGAAACGTTGACAGGCGATGGACGGTTTTTTAACTAGTTTGTTTAATCAACGCCCATCTCTAGTTCCGGCAGCTATCCTTGAGAGCCAGTTCCCATTCTAGGCCTAGCGTGCTTACCATCTTCGACCGCATCATCACTTAACAACAGGAGATAGTGGTCAAACGCCAGCCTATAAGATATTTAAAAAAAAAAGAAAAAATCCTTAGTACGGAGGGAGACGTCTTTTAAAAACAATCAAGCTTAAATAATCTCTCGATAAATTTTTAACCAAGCCTAAAAAACACTTCGCCTAAAAGGTGTACAGAATAATCATAAAATCTACAAAAAGTGGCTGGAGTTCGGATCACGCTAACCCAAATAATCTTTAAGCAAATTGCTTTTTAGAAAAAGTACACTTGTAAAATATATCATCTGTCTCGAGTAAGAACCGATACGGGAAAATAATCTAGGCCCAAATTAATATACAGAATGAATCGTAAACCCTGGAGCAAACGAATTTGGGTGGTAGAGAGCCACGGCCACCGTATAATCTACCAAAAAGTATGTTGTTGATTCAAAATCACTCGATAAAGGGTTATATTTTGCCTTTTATACCAAATTCCAAAAATAATGAGGTTCTTAATTCGTCTGTATGTTTTTTTTTCTTTTTTTGTGCGAATGTCACGCGATTACTCCGTCAGTTGTGAACAATTTCGAATGATTATTTTTATAATCGGTAGAGTACGTTTTCGAGGTGGTCCCATTGTAATTTCATCGAGATCAGATAAGTATCTCCAGAGATATGACGATAAACGTCTCAAACTTGCTACTGAAATTGACTCACGGGGCATTGAAGTCGGTTGTTTTAGTTTTTAAACTATCTTAATTATATTGACCGAGCGAGCAAAGCGAGTTTCAAGATTGTACAAGAAATGCTCTCGCCTACATGTCACATTTTTCAACCGATTTTGACGAAAATTTGCATACAAGTTCCTTGAGTTGAGAGATTTTTGATTGGAGCGAAAATAGGGAGCAAAGTTATTTATCGACGGATTTTAATCAAATTTGAGAGTCACACTAGTCCTTGGTTCTACGTAAGATATTGTGAAAAAATTCCAGGAGGGGGGAGCGGAGGGGGGGGGGGAAGAGGGAATGTAAGTATGATGAGGGCGAGGATGTTAGTACGCTAGGCCTAGAATGGGATCAGGCTCTCAAGGTCAGCTGTCGGACTCGGAACTCATGTGTTTAGCGACAGATTTTCCAACTTGGCGATGGCAACTGGTCAGGTGCAAACTAGACAATGCCCTATTACCATGCAAAAATGTTAAATTTTTTGAAAGAAAAAGAAAGAAAAGAAAGAACAATAAACTGGCCAAGTGCAAATCGCACTCGCACTAGTAGGGTTCCGTACCTCACTACAGTATTTTATAAGATCGAGCAAAAAATACCACTATCATTTTTCGCCAGCAAAAAATTATAAATAATAAGCATTTTATTTCTTATAACGCCATCTAACGTCTAACAAAGGTGTTAGGGATCGACATTTCAATATAACACCATCTATGGGACGTTTACCTAACTAAGCGTTCAAAGATGGCGTGAAATGCCGAAAAAAAACACGTTTCTTGTATGGGGACCCTCTATTATTTTTAACTTTATTCTGTTTTTAGTATTTGTTGTTATAGCGGCAACAGAAATACATCATCTGTGAAAATTTCAACTGTCTAACTATCACGGTTCATGAGATACAACCTGGTGACAGACGGACAGACAGACAGACAGACAGACAGTAATCCTATGAAAATTTTTGTGAGGTTTTCCAGCTGTGTCGGTTTCCATTTGCGACAAAGACACAGGTGAGTGTCCTCGGATTGAATCTAATCTTCAAAGAGGCAGTAAAAGAGGTTCAGTAGGCGGTTATTTTTATTCTGTGGTGCTTTGTTAGCTAAGAGTAAGTGTGGTTAATAGAAGTGTTGGTAATACGTACATCTAATCAACTAATTAACCCGCCTAACATCGCCACTGAAAACATTTGGCTCTTGTCGTAGTAAATCAAAGGATCATAATCAGCAGGTGTCAGTCCACTGCTGGACATAGGTCTCTCCCAAGACACGCCACTATTCCCAATTTTCAGCTCTTTTTTTTCAGTCACTGCCAACCGATATATGAAATCATAGCTTTACCTTGTCACAAGCCGTCCTTCGCTACGATTGATTCGCGGTCTCTACTTTATTTACCAGTTTGAATCTACCCAAACGGTTATCGGTCCTACGGCAAGGGATTTACTATGATCGATATTATAAGCACTTTTTAACTGACTTCCAAAAAGGAGGAAGTGCTTATTTAAATAATGTTAATAAGATCGTTTAAAAAACTAAAAGAACTGACTTCAAATGCCGCGCTATTAATTTTCAGTACCAAGTTTGAGGTATTTATCTTCATATCTCTAGAGATACTTATCAGATCTCGATGAACCGTTGGGATATCCCTTTCCAACAAAAAAATAATCATCAAAATCGGTTCATAAAAGACGAAGTTATCCGCGAACAAACATAATATATTGTATATATGGTCGAATTGAGAATCCTTCTTTTTTGAAGTCTGTAAAAAAAGATACAAAGGTAACATACCCATTGAAAGAAGTAAATATTTAAAGAGAATAAGAACCTCTTCCTTTTGAATCGGGTTCAAAAATGAAGCCAAGGTCAGCATAATCGTATATTTCATCCTAATCTGCCATTCTTGCATAAAATTACCGAAAAATGCTCAGTAAAAAGCAGAAATTCACAAAAAGGTTTCGCTACGGCGTAATAAAGGCTATTCAGTCTTTGGAGTATTAAAAATCCATTGTCAGGGCTTGCCTAGCTTGCTTATTATTTTCAACCGACATCATTCTAAAAGGATGAAGTTCTCAATTCGTCTGTTACCTGAATTTTAATATACCTGTATTTGAAAGATTCTATTTTTTACTGATAGAGGTCATCTCCAAGATGATCTCATTTACATTTTATCAATGTATCATAAGTATCTTCGGAGATATGACAATTAATGTCTCGTCTGAAACTTGCTACTGAAATTGAGTCGCGCAGCGTGGAAGTCAGTTGTTTCAGTTTTAAAGTTGTTCTTCAATTTTTTTTAATTTAATTATTTAATTTTATTTTTTTTCTACTTTTCAACCGACTTCCAAAACCAAAGGAGGTTCTCAATTCATCTGATTTTTTTATTTATTTTTTGTGTATTTTATGCGATTATTCCGTCAATTCTGAACCAATTAGAATGATCCTTTTTGTTATAGATAGAATACGTTTTTGAGGTGGTCCCATTGTAATTTCATCGAGATCTGATAAGTGTCTCCAGAGATATGACGATAAACGTCCCAAACTTACTACTGACTCGCGGGGCATTGAAGTCGGTTGTTTTAGTTTTTAAATTATCATGTCTTACAGTGGTAGGAGCATATAAAATCGATGTTCCGCCTGACTTCCTACAAAAAATAGATTCAAGGAGCTACCTCAATCAAGGAGAAAATCTACCGCCATAATCTTACGGTATTCCGGCAATACACAGCTCTTGAGAATCAGACTATTTAAGGCCTAGCGTGTTCACCATCTTCCATCACATCATCGCTTGCTACCAGGGGCCTTATTCAGTATGGCCAATGAGATAACGCGTTCCTTAACACGTCACGTTACGTTATTGAAAAATTGTATTTTATATGACACACGATAGATAAATTATACAAAACGCGCGCGTTACACGTCCTCATATGTCACGATATTTTTACAGCTCAAAACGCGCTCATAACCGTACCCTACCGCATTTTAATTGGCATAGAGAATACCATAACGCGGAGAAAACGGAACACGGCACGGTAAGACTTTAAAATGGTCATACTGAATAAGGCCCCAGGTGATATAGTGGTCAAACGCTTGCCTACAAGATATTAAAAGAAAATCGAAAATCTATAAAATGTGTCATAGGAAACGGTTGGTAAGAATGAGTAAAACGATTTGAGCACTTCCTTCTTTAGTGAGGTCGGTTAAAATGGTTACTCTATACAAAACCGTAATAAACGAACTTTAACTATAATGTACAACTAACGGAACTTCTATTAAAACAAAAGGTTTTACAGTATACATACATTTACAGTAACAAAGCTTCTGCCTTTATACAATCATGTATCTATGTGCAAGAAAGATTGCATTGGGGCTCATTAAAGGGCACTGCAAGAGTTAAGCTGAAGCATATTTTATCTACTATCATACAATCCATTGCAGCTTTAACGTTGTACACATTTTAAGGATTTAAGTATGGAACGGCAATGCACGACATACAAAACTACATATAAACGGCACGGTGAATGTGCTAGGAGTAAATAACTGTTCTTTTTATATCTTGGCCGTTTTTTCGATGAGTTATATTTGAAGTTATTGATCCATGACTATTTTATGGACCTTATGGAGTATTTATATTTATATATATATATATATATATATATACGTAAGGATATGCAAACAATCCGCAACACACGATTTAGTTCGAAGTTTATTCGATTTCGATATTCGACGTGTTTCTGAGTACCTTGGAAATTTAATCGACAATGTCGAGAGCTTAAAAAGTTGTATGTTTTATTTTTATATATGAGCCCCCTAATTGTTAAGCATTGGAAAGAAAATTCGTATTCGGAAACTGCCACTCCTTTGACTCAGATCTTTGCAATCCAAAATGCTCTGATATTTCAATTATAATCGGAAAGGTTTCCGTGAGTAGACAGCTCAAACTTGAATGTATCCGATTGAAATGAGAATCAGGGGGCTGATGGGCTAACGTTTGACCAATATCTCGCCTGGTGGTAATGCTGCTACCACCTCGCTTTGCATCAACATTTATCATACGCACAGCAAAGGAATGGAATTCCCTGCCAGAGTTTGTGTTTGTTTTCTGTGAAGTACAATCCGGGGGTCTTCAAATCGCGAGTGAACAGGTATCTTCTAGGCAAGCGTGCTACATCGTCGATCACATCTACACTTAACATCAGGTGAGATAGTGGTCAAACGCTTGCTTATCATCAGTAAAAAAAAAAACCTGTGGGACTGTGATTTAGTAATATTTCATCTTTACCATTAGCTCGCTATAAACAAACAGAATACATATATTATGTATGTATTTATTATTTTCTTCATTCTTCTCTGATGGGAGTATTTCCGAAACACCGGTAGATTCAACAGTCATTCAGTTTTCACCTTTTGTCCGCAGATTTTCTTTCTAGGCTTGCCATTTTTATTTTTATTTAAACAATATTATGCAGCTGACAGACGGACTATCAGTTCCATTCGGATCATGATATGTACTGTGATCGGTATGCGTTTCTTTAAGTTGTGTTTCACTATTTCACTTTTTTTATTTTTTTCATATAAAAATTGTCTGAAGTACTGAAACACACAGTTACATGTATGGTTGGTTTTAACCTACTTTAATATTTTTGTAATATTCTGTCGTAAACGATTGGATGACAGCTGAATGGTTCATTACTTTTGCTTTTTTTTCTAATTCAAAGCGTTAAAATTCTGCTTTTGCTATGTTTACTTGATAATTGGTTATGATTTATGATTTTGACGCGTATATTAATACTGAATAAATGCTTGGATTCTTTGATTTTGCGTTATAGGACTAAATCCTACTTATACTTTTAATGACAAAATTTATATCTTTTAATTTTGCTATATCGACATAGCGTAAGTTATATTAGATTATCGTTTATAAAATTAATCAGTTAACAAAAAAATTTCCTTTTATAATATCGTTTAAAAACTAAAAAACAACCGACTTCAATGCCGCGCTATTCATTTTCAGTACCAATTTTGAGATGTTTATCTCAATATCTCTGGAGATACTTATCATACCTCGATAAAATTACCATGGTACCACACTTGGGATATCTCCTTTCGAACAAAAAAAGAATAATCGAAATCGGTTCATAAACGACGAAGTTATCCGCGAACAAACATAAAAAAAAAAAAAAAAATATATATATACGGTCGAATTGAGAAACCTCCTCCTTTTTTGAAGTCGGTTAAAAATAATCGTGAGTTTTTTTTATCAATGTTTTTAGTGACAAGTCTATGAAGACTGGAGCATTTCACCACTACACTCGCCGTATTATACAAAAATATATAAAGTTTAGGCACTGCGTTATATAGCACTAAACGTGTCCAACACAAATTTATTAAACGGTCGTGACCTATTTCGAATAAAGTAATAAATAATTGGATGAGTCCGGTCGATAAAATTACATTTATAATTTATGTAGGAGGGTCACGTTACTTATTTATTCATAGCTGTTTCGCCTGGCTTGCTACCAAAAAGTAGCTAACCACTATCAAGGAGAAAATCTGCCGCTATAACCTTACAGTGTTCCGACAGCACACAGCCAAGGGCTGAGATTCAGACTATTCTAAGCCTATCGTATTCTCCAACCAAATCATCGTTCACCATAAATACAATACATGCTATCCCAAAATGCGGTTGTCCTGCCACTTGCCATCAAAGAGTTCCAGTACCTACAACCTCATGTTTTAATAACCCTTATTTTACGCAACAGTTTCACAAACTACTATTATTATCAAAACTAATATTATACAGAGAAAATATTCGTTTTTTTGTTTGTTAGTTTGTTACAATTTAACTCAAAAACTAGCGAACCGATTTCAAAAATTCTTTCATTACTAGAAAGTTACATTATCTGCGTATCTAATAATATCTAAACATAAGCTATGTTTGATCCCCGTATTCTTACGAGAACGGGTACTACGCGGGTGAAACCGCGAGGCAATGCTAGTAGTATATAATAGTTTTTAACGCGATCGAATCCACAGAGCACAGATAACTAGGTAATATAAATGCTCATGCAAATATAACGCTCGTCGTTAGAACTTAATAGATTACATTTTGATAAACCACCCCTAAGTAAATATGTAATAACTTGCGGGAAAGCACCCACTTACCACCGTAACCACCTAACTTGAAAATTACACTACACCTCCTCCATATTTGAACAGTAGCTAGAGACAGTAGCTATTTCTGACTAAACTGCTCTCTAGAGATATAATTACTATATTTTCGCATAGTTATAATTGTGTTTTTTTACAGCGGGTTGCGATCTAATTGGGCGTTCATGTACAATCAAAATTCTGGAGCCACATAAATTCTGTAATAGAAAATACTTTTTATATATAAAAAGTATTTTCTGAATAATATAATCTGAATAAATGTATCCTCTGATTATAATCAGAGGATACATTTATTCAGCACACAAAACACACAATTGTTAAACATACGTTTAGTAACTACATTAAAACTAATAATAAACTGGCCAAGTGTAAGTTGAACTCACTAAGTTTATATTAAATTAATTATTTTAATTAATTTGCTTGTTTAGCGCCGACTCAAAATTACTTAGGTATACATACTTACATTAGTTTAAGAACTTCGTTATTAAGGTTAAATAAAAAATGTTCATTATTGCTTTTGAGTTTTTTCGGCGTTTTAATTTTTTTGTTGAAAAGTTTTAATTTATAATATTTTGTGACCCTAATATACTATGTTATAAGCAGGCGTCATTAATTACCCCTGGCCTAGACAAACGTTTTATAGAAGATTTATACATTTTATAAATTATTTTTATGTTAAGGAAGTACAACCCTGTGAAAGGCGGACAGACGGACGGACGGACGGATAGATGGATAGCGAAGTTTCAGTAATAGGGTTCCGTTGGTACCCTTTGGGTACGGAACTCTATAAACGCTTAAGTAAAACAACCACCCGAGATAAGTCCCTATGGTAGTCATAACATTTGCGCAACGTAGTTATACGTGTATAGCAAAGAGGGCGTACAGAAATGCAAGATGAATAATAAATATTGTCGTTACCCTTTATGAATGGTTCTTGCCTTTACACGCTTGAAGAAAATAGAAGTTTCTACCCTTAATGTTGCTACAACTTACCTGCATTTTGAATGCGATAACATGAACTTGGAAGCATAGAAATCGCACACCCTTTAAATTTTCACTTTTACCTGAATTAAGCATATTTGCAACTAATTCATTAAAAATACTTAAGTTTCAAAAGAGATAAAGATCCAAAAAGTTTAACTCATTACATAACATTTCGCATTTTAAATACGAGAAGGATAATTAACGTTTTCAGTAACTCTCTGGGGCTTTATTCAGTATGACCATTTAAAAGTCTTATCGTGCCGTGTTACGTTATCTCCGCGTTATGGTATTCTATGCCAATTAAAACGCGGTACGGTAAGGTTTTGCGCGCGTTTTGAGCTGTCAAAATATCGTGACATATGAGGACGTGTAACGCGCGCGTTTTGTATAATTTACCTATAGTGTGGCATACAGAATACAATTTTTCAATAACGTAACGTGGCGCGTTAAAGAACGCGTTATCTCATTGGTCATACTGAATAAGGCCCCTGGTTTCGCTCATGAAATTCATTAGCGTTTGACTACTATCTCACCTGTTGGTAAGTGACGATGTGGTTGTTAAGGTGGTGTGACGATGTGATCGAGGGTAATAGTACGCTAGGACTAAGATGGAAAATAGTTTGAGACTAACTACCATTGAAACCATTTATTGCTATGAATTGTGGGTATATTAGATCTTACTAACTATATGCAACAGACCCGGCACAATTTACTCATACTCGTAGTAGTGTATAGCTACTAAGTAATATTTAAAAATGATAATACAATTTTTATTATAATTATAATACAATTTTTAATATAATTTTTATTAACATACAATTTTTAGCAATATTACTTTTAATTTAAGATAAACAATTAAAATAACAAACATAATTATTTTATTACATTGAAAAATTAACAACAATTTTAATCAAATATTAATTACTACTCGAATTCCCGATTCTGTTGAATTAACACACGCATACGTTTATCTTCGAATTGGAACTTCGAACTTCGAACGGAAATCTACTGTGCGTATATAGATAGTTCCATAGATTAGGATAATCAAGCTGAAATAATGCTTGTAAAAAAAAATATCCGAATATTGATACAAGCACAACCCGATATTAAAGCCGCAATCCGATTTTGTTACAGATTATTCAATAATCAATTTGATCTCAATTTTCCGAGATAATTTGGCGGCAGCCGGTCGGCTCTAAAATTTTGTAATATTTATTAGCTTTGAAGGTCCTTGAAACGGGTAAAGCTTAAAAAAACAATATTGGAGTATGGTACATTTTTTGTTGGGTTTATTTTAATCAATTTAAAAAATTGTAGTAAGACCATTAAACGTTAGGTTATACTATTGCACTATTTTTTCCGTGGTTAAATTAGACCGTGGTAGTGTTTCATTTTAATAATAAAACTCACTTGGTACTCTATTGAGCAGTAGCAGTTTCAGTAGCAGTTTTTCATAGTCTGAAAACACGGATAAAACGACGTTTTCTATAAATGAAACCTAGCTAGATCGATTTATCGCCCCCGAAACGACCTGCATATTTAATTTCATGAAAATTGTTGGAGCTGGAGAATTGCTCGTTTAGAGGTATTAAATTAGATAGATTAATAATAAGATAGATGATATCAAAATAGTCAGAGACACCTTCAGACTATGTGGAGCGAAGATATAGGATGAGATAAGCAGAAGATCGTGATCAGTGGCGTGCATTTAGAGAGGCTTTTATGTCCAGCAGCAGTGGACTAGAATAGGCTGATGATGATGATATCGAAATATCACAAACAACTCACTAATTTAACCTCGAAAATATTTTTCCGATCCAACGAAAGACTTACATTGCTACACTGCCTACGTTTCGCAATCATCTTTATCATTTAATATTGTGGAAAGTCCACAGTAATTTAACATTTTATGGCACTATAAAATTGGAAGCTCTTGACTTTGGCCCGCAATTTTGAAGATATCTACTTTGGTTTATGATTCATTATTTATTTACTTTAACTGAAATAAGATCGGATTTTTTTTATATCATATAGGCTAGCATTTAACCACTATCTCACCTGTTAGTAAGTGATGATGCGGTCGAGGATGGTAGCACGCTAGGCCTATATTGGGAACTGGCTCTCAAGTATAGCTGCCGGAATACTCTAGATGTTTGGCGACAGACTTCTTAGCTTGAGCGTGATAGCTGGCTAAGCCATTGTAATTTCATCGAGATCTGATGGAGTAAAAACACCTTAAAATTGGTAACTAAAAATGACGTATTCAAAGTCGGTTTTTTAGGGTTCCGAACCCAAAGGGTACCAACGGAACCCAATTACTGAGACTCCGCCGTCCGTCTGTATGTCTGTCTGTCTGTCTGTCACCAGGCTGTACCTCATGAACCGTGATAGTTAGACAATTGAAATTTTAACAGATGATGTATTTCTGTTGCCGCTATAACAACAAATACTAAACAGAATAAAGTTAAAAATTAAGGGGGTCTCCATACATGAAACGTGTTTTTCGGTATTTTACTATAACACCATCTATGAATGTTTGACTGTATTATTTATATTAATTACCTATGTGTTAACTTTCACTTAGTTGGCGTTAGTGTTCGTAAGATGGCGTTGTACTGAATAAGCACGCGGCTCCTGTTATAATTATTGTTTGGAATGGACACGGTAATATAATATAATAATATCTGGATGACCGAGCTTTGCTAGCAATGTTTTTTGGTAAATCATGTTTTATTTAATTTTTTGGCTGCCAATAATAGTCTTCTTACAAAAGAACAAATTTGGAAAAATTATCATCTCGTCTGGGGTCCTTCTGATCGCCATCCTATCGAACTCCCACTGAGCTATCGTAACAATGTAGTAATGGCGAAATTTACCTTCATATTCTAATTATATTGTAGGAGTTTTTCATTACCTGAAAACAGGGATAAAACAACATTTTCTGAAAATGAAATCCTAGTTCGATCGATTTATCAATTTATTACAAGAAACGTGATTTCTTTCAGCATTTTTTGCTCGATTTTATAAAATATTATAATGTGGTACGGAATCGGAACCCTACGAGTGCAAGTCCGACTTGCACTTGGCCAGTTTATTTTCTTTTTACTAACCGATCGAGCAATGTGTCTATCTTATTTGTTTTATTTTGAAATCTTAGCGTCTATCTAATTATAATAGTAAGTATTATCTGACCTTACAAATAACTTACTGAACTCCAATATTGTGTCCAGGAAGAAAGTTCTAGAAAACTTACCTGAAACGAAAGAAAGTACATATAAGTAAAATTAAAGGCATTATGATACTCAATGTCTAAATATTTTATTATAATCCAGACGCAGTACAGTCACGTGCAAACTTCTGTAAATCTAGAGTTTCGCGTGCCACGGTATCTGTTATAGATAGACGACAACGTAAATTAAAAACAATTTTCAAGTGTTTAGACACTCGCCAACACGTAACATCGAATTTAAAAAATATGTTAGTTCTTTGAGACTCAACAGATGGCTTTTAGAATAAACGAAATGGTCTGACACGGTCTTTTTATAAACCGACTTGAGAAAAAAAGGAGGAGGTTCTCAATTCATAATTTGAGTATGTATATCAGGGTGTCGGGTTTCATATGGTCCAAAAGAAAATCATCGATGGAGGACTCCAAGGGCTACCCAGAGAGCCCCCATGAAAATCTATAGTTTTCGAGAAAATTGCGTTTTTCTTGTTTTCGAGGTAGTCCCCGAAATGTTGCGATTTATTTAAATTTTCTCCTATAAAGGCTATAAAGTATTTACTATAAATCTACTATAAAGTCCAGAGCCTTCGTTTTTTTGTGGGACTATGAGCAATGAATAGGTCTTTCAGGGTAAACTATGATTTTTTATTTAGGCTTATTGTTTTCTGAGAAAAAAAAATAACACATATTACATATATAGACGATATTTGAACTTTTACTATGGGCAAGCTTTTCTTCAAAAAAAAACAGAATAAAAAAAGTTAAAATTGATTTTAAAAACTTGTCCGTTTTATGAACCTGCTGCTTGCCAAATATCATGCGGCTACGACATGAGGTTTAGTTCTAGAAACATAATTAACGAAATAGAATAAAACTTTTCGGGGACTAACTCGAAAACAAGAAAAACGCAATTTTCTCGAAAACTATAGATTTTCGCGGAACATACATGGGGGTTCTCTGGGTAGCCCTTAGAGTCCTCCATCGATGGTTTCCGTTTGAATCATATGAAACCCGACACCTGTGTATACGTATATATTTATATGTTTGTTACCTCAGAACTCCGTCAAATCTTAACCGATTTGAAAAATTAGTTTTTGAAATTGTTAAACACATTAACAATATTATTATTTCTTCCGAATGATTAACTTACGTAATAAGTAGTCATAGATGGCGCCACCAATGCATAATTGGGTAAACAAATGCAATCTACTAATTTCGTCGTATCGATGTATCGAACCGTGGCCTTATTGGCAGAGCACCTGGACGTGTAATCCGGGGGGTGCGGGTTCGAGTCCCGTCGGTACGATGAAATTTTGGATTGTGTTTAACAATTTACAAAAATATAAAGTGTGAGACACTTCAAAGAAACATAACATTTGATTTACGCAGTGCAACATCTCTCATCGGATTTGAAAACTGTAATGATTTCTTCCGAATGATTAACTTACGTAATAAGTAGTCATAGATGGCGCCACCAATGCATAATTGGGTTAACAAATGCAATCCACTAATTTCGTCGTATCGATGTATCGAACCGTGGCTTAATTGGCAGAGCACCTGGACGTGTAATCCGGGGGGCGCGGGTTCGAGTCCCGTCGGTACGATGAAATTTTGGATTGTGTTTAGCAATTTACAAAAATATAAAGTGTGAGACACTTCAAAGAAACAAAATATTTAATTAGTTTTTTGTTTCAAAGATTTTGCGTCCCGTTTGGTCCCATTAAAATTTTATCGAGATCCGATAATCATCTCCGGAGATATGGAGATAAACAATATAAACAAATTTGATACCTTGATGATATGATTATGGCTAATGGATATTTTCACAATCGCGGCATGTGAAGTCGGTTAGTTTAGTTTTAAAAGCGATGTTATTTTATTAAAGTTTGTTTATATCGCAGAAAGCTTGCTTAAGTACAAGCTTTAAGAGAGTTTTAACATTAAGAACGTTTTTGTTAGGTCGTTACATTAGGCATTGCAGGTCTAAATTAGGTTTTAAATACCTGAAACTTCTTGGACTTAAATACTTAGTACTTCTAATTTACATACTTCAACATAATTATTTCATACTTAAAGTATGTTTTTAAAGACAGTGTTTTATGTAATAAGACCGCCAATTTCATTAGTTTTTAACCCCTGACCCAAAAAGAAGGAGTGTTATAAGTTTGACGTTTCTCTATCTGTGTGCGTCTGTCTGTGGCATCGTAGCGCCTATACGGATGAATCGATTTTCATTTAGTTATTATTGTTTGATAGTTTTCTTAATCGAGAGTGTTCTTAGCTTTGATTCATGAAATTCCGTTCAGTCGTTTTAAGAGCTTTTTTCACAGACTATTCTAGTCCTAGCGTGTTCACCACAACAATAACCATAATCGATCACATCATCGTTTGCCACCAATTATCACCACGAAGCACGGCTCGTTGAAGGTCTCAGATTAAACGAGTTGTAGCTAAAAGGTGTATTACCCTAACTCCTTAATCCGGGAGTTGAAATAAGAGTAAGGCAGTGAGGGTCCCCAATTAGCAAGAGAGGTCCCTGACCGCATATATTATGAGCAGTGTAATAACACATAGGGAGCTAGGGCGTCTAATTAGGGGCCATACCCACCCTTAATTAGAGACCTCGATTCAGTGTTAAAAAAAGAAGTTGCGGCTGTTGGTATAAAATTAACTGAGGTTCTGAACCATTCAGTCGCCATCAAAACATGGTTGTACAAATCAGCCAAACATCAATATCAGGGCTATTGGAACACTATTTCTATTTAGATAACGATCATGAGCATTCGACGTAACTGGGACGTATTGGAACTGTAAATGGGACATCGAGACACAATCGGGACATATACGGGACATTGATTGAGTGTTAGGTCATTTTGAGTTTGAGATCCGAGATTTTGTTCAGGCTTTATGAAAGTGTAACTTTTATTACATCGCATTGCCTTCTCTCTCTACGCTCACATTTTTTCATACATCTTTCGCACGTCACCGACATGCATGTTGCATTACAACCGGTGCTGATTGGTGGATATGATGTATGACATTTAGGTCTAGCTGTGATTGGCGGACGCTTCCGCAGCCATATTTGTATACATGCTAATGTGTCATGTCAACTGCTGTCATAGTAGCTAGCTACCATAGCTACACAAAAATAAAAAGTTTCACTAATATCTTGGTTTCATAAAACCAGACCACATTTTTTTAAAAGCTTACTAGCAATATAGGCTGCACATTACTAAAAGTCTTGTAAACCCCTCCAACTAAGCAAAATATACTTGTTGCTTTCAATTGTATTACATTTTTTTAAAAATATCTTATAGGCTAGCGTTTGACCACTATCTCACTGTTGGTAAGTGATGATGCGGTCGAAGATGGTTAGCACGCTTAGATTAGAATATGAACTGGCTCTCAAGGATAGCTGCGGGAACACATTAGATGTTTGGCGACATATTTTCTAACTTGAGGGTAGCTAGCCAGGCGGACACTAGATAGTGTCCTACCACCATGCGGGTGCTGTTGGTTTCTAAATGATGTTTTTCCTTCACCGGAGGGCCACTGTGAAAAGCGCACATAAATTTTCCGATACAAAAATCCACTGGTGCACGACGGGGATTGAACCTCAAATATTTGTATTAATAACATTCACATGTCTGAATACATTTTATAACTGCCTACAAACTAAATGATTTGAGTTTGATTACCGACAAGTTGCTTGCCGCAGGCATGATCACAAATTGATCAACAGAAACATGTATTTCGTTATAAATTATCTACCTCATTTATTATCAAAATTAAATATATTTACTAACATATTCTATGAATTTTCATACCCTAGTTAGATTAAAATAGAGCGAATCACCAAAATTATGCGTAATAAGGTATTTTCATGTTAATTGGGCTCAATCTGTCGGTGATGTAAATTTTATATTTTGTTGTTTGATTTAATTTGAAGGTGATAATATTTTTGAAGATTTTCTACGTGAAATCTTCTAATACTATAAGAATCTTTGTCCTGACATACTGACTGAAAGACAACGCACAGCCTAAACCACTGGTCGTAAAGACTTGAAATATTATGGAGATATTTGTCTTAGTACGTAAAGGTGTACTAAGAAAGGATTTTCTAAAATTCACCCCTTAAGGGGAAGAAATGGGGGTTTTTTTGTACGGAGAAACAAGATTAGATAGTCTTTTCTATTCGAAACTTCACAAAATAAGTAAATACGTGTTTCAGGCTTTTTCGAAACTCCTCCCCTAAGAGGTTGAAATGGGGTAACAAAGTCTGAAAATCAATATTGTTTCGGATTGCGTTGAAATTTGGCATGCACATATTTATAAGGACGTTAGTTCCCTCTGAAAAAATGATTTTTTTTAATTCACCCCTTAAGGGATAAAACGGGGGTTCAAAGTTTGTAAGGAGAAACAAGATTAGATAGTCTATTCTATTCGAAACTTTACACAACTTTATTGCTTTAGTAAATAAATAAGTAAATTCGTGTTTCAGGCTTTTTCGAAATTCAACCCCTAAGAGGGTGAAATGGGGTGAAAAGTCTGAACATCAATATCGTTTTGGATTGCGCTGAAATTTAGAATGCAGATAGTTATTATGACGTAGGTATCCGCTAAGAAGGGATTTTCATAAAAATCACTGGATTTATAGATAATATTGTGTATTGAAATTTGTATTTGTATAATGTAATATATAATTTAATTGACTTAATTGTATAATGTATTTGTATATTGAATACACGCAAGTTTTTAATTTTTAAGGCCGAGTTGCACCATCTTACTTTAACCGTAACTATAACTAAAACCGGTGTTTTTGTATGGAGTTTGACTGATTTTTGACGTTAGTTATAGTTATAGTGCAACTAAGCCTCAGTTTTCACTTCTGACGTGCATACACATACGACTAACAATTGTTTTGTATATTATGATGTAGGTATCTTATGTGATATAATACGGTAAACGATGACGTGTACATATAACTGATACTGTGGAAAGTGGGTCGCAAAGATTTCCAGAGTTTTATGTCGTATAGGCTAGCACAAAAAGAATGTTATTACTGTGGACCACTATTGCACCTGTTGGTAAGTGTTGGTACAGTCGAGGATGATAGCATGGTAGGCCTACAATAGCAACTGGCTCCCAAGTGCAACTGCCGGAACATATTAGATGTTTGGCGACGGATTTTCTAACTTGAGGGTGGGAGCTGGCCAGGTGGACACTACAGTGCCCTACCACTTTCCAAAAGGGACAAGGGGCACTTCTTAAAATGAGTGGCTATTGCTAGAGCTTTAAAATTCAAAACATTTAAAAGATTTTGTGAATATAATAAAAAAAATATTGAGCTTTGGAAATTCTCCAGAACTCCTAAAATGCCATCCTTCTATAAGAGCTGTCAATAAATAGTCTTCAGCACGTTTTAATTCAATTACAGATCACAATAGGGCCACTTGAGAATCTTTTGTTAAAAGGAATTCATCATTTTCCGAGTACACATTTTTAACCAAACCAAGAAGGAGGCTTTCTGTCACGACAGTTGTTTTCCTGACAAATACTTGACTGACTCGTCTGATGATATGAGACCATTGTCATAATAAATAACCATACAAGTGCGAGTAGGACTCGCGCACCGAAGCTTCCGTACTTAGTCAAACTAGGCTAAAGGACAAAACTTAACTTTGTAGTTCGATCCATAGAAAATGTATTGCACCAACCACAAATAATAATTTTGTAATAGTAAATTCACATATTTTAGGGTTCCATAGTCCTGACAAGGAACCCTTATAGTTTCGTCATATGTCATGTCAGTCTGTCTGTCTGTCTGTACGCGGTTTTTCTAAGAGACTGTTAATACTATAAAGCCGTAATTTTGTAGGGAAGTGTATATCAATTATGCCGACAGTGGTAAAATAAAATTTAGGAAAATATTTTTTTTTAGGGTAGGTTTTGTGGGGTAGGTTTTTTTAGGGTAGCTCCCCTACATGTGAAGTGGGGATGAAGTTTATTTTTCGTCGTCTACCTCATCGTGTGGGGTATCATTGAATAGCTCTTTTAAAGTGACTTCGGGGTTTTTTCGATTTAATGTTCTATTTACGAAATATTGAACTTTAATGTGCAAATTTTTGTTCCAGTAGGGCGTTCCACCCCCCCCCCCCCCCTCTAAAAGCTAAACCGCTAGCTTGAAAAATCTGTACAAATGCATGATGATAGTGCATTTCATGAACTTCAAAGGAAAATTATAGCGGTTAAGATAACTTTATTAGTTTAGAAGTAATAGTTGTTGAATTTGGGTGTTGGATACGCGCGTGGCCTGACACGGACTTGGCTGGTTTTATTTTTAGATTTATTATTAACTACATATTTACGGTACTAGACTCATAAATACAAATGGTAGAGAGCTTCTCACCGCTATCAAAGAAGCTGGGTGTAACGTGATGTCAACAGGAAAACCTACCTATTGGCCAACGGATCCCCATAAGATACCAGATCTTTTCATATACAAGAACTTGTCAACTAGCCTTCTACACATAGAAGAAGGATATGACATGAGCTCCAATCATTCACCAATAATAATAACACTAAGTGAAACTGGTTTGCAAAGAGAAAATAATCCCGTCTTAGTAAATAAGTACACCGATTGGGAAAGTTTTAAGCACGATCTAGAATCCATCATAAATCTGAAAGTGCAACTTAAAACCCGACAACAGCTTGAAACAGAAGTAATACAGTTAATTCGGGATATCCAAAAATGTGCCTGGAATAATAACCCTGACTGCAAAAGAAAAATCAGAGAACATTATTATCCGTTGGTAATCACAAACCTTTTTGCTGAAAAAAGGAAACTAGATCTCCACATGACAAGCGGTTGTTGAACAATTTGACAAAGACACTTAGTAGAGAGATTCAAAGTTATAATGATAGTATTACAAACGCAAACTTGAAACAACTCACGAGCGACAAATCTACTGATTATTCGCTATGGAGAGCGACTAACCACCTCAAAAAACCTATGGCGCATATTCCACCCATAAAACAACCTGATGTGCAATGGGCCATAAATAACGAACAAAAAGCAAAAATATTTGCTGAGCACCTGGAGCAGATATTTCAACCTTACGAAGGAAACTCGGATGTTATATTAGAAAACATATCACACCATGATTGGCAAGAGATTAAAAACGTGACACCTAGAGAAGTAAATCGAGAAATAAAACTACTCAACCGAAAGAAATCCCTGAATATGACCTTATTACTGGGGAAGTTCTACAACATATTCCACGGAAAGCTATAGTCAAACTAACAACTCTCATCAACGCTGCATTCAGACTTCAGTATGTGCCAGAAGTGTGGAAAGTTGCGGAAGTCATAATGATAGCTAAGCCTGGAAAACCGCTTCATGAAGCTCCTTCTTACAGACCCATTTTATTACTTCCAATAATGGCGAAGTTATTTGAGAAATTGCTCTTGAGACGATTAAAGCCTATAATAGCAGAACGTAACCTAATTCCAGACTATCAGTTTGGGTTTAGAGAAAAACACTCTACCATAGATCAAGTGCATAAAATCACAAATGTCATTGAGTGCGTTAGAGGAAAAGAAAGTGTGTTCTACAGTCTTCCTTGATGTAGCGCAAGCATTTGACAAAGTTTGGCATGAAGGCCTCGTATACAAGCTTAGAAAATAGCTGCCTAAACAGTTTGCTGATATTTTAGAGTCCTACTTATCAGACAGAACGTTTAGAGTAAGACAAGAAGATGCTTACTCGCAGTTAAAGCAAATTAAAGCTGGGGTACCACAAGGAAGTGTTTTAGGTCCGGTCTTGTACTTATTATACACTTGTGATATTCCAATATTAGAGAACAACACCATCGCAACATTTGCTGATGATCAGCAACAGCTATCATGGCCACAGGAGTCAATCAAGAAACAGCAGTCAAACATGTACAAACGGCTGTCAACACTATCTTTGAATGGACAAAAATATGGAGGATAAAACTGAATGAAACAAAATCTATCCACATAGATTTCATTAACAAAAGACAGCACTACCACCCGGTGTTTATAAATGGCCAAGCAGTACCATACTAAAATATAGCCAAGTACTTAGGCATGACTTTAGACGCAAATCTTCGCTGGAAGGCACACGTCAAAAAAAAACTCGATGAGTTAGAGCTTCGCTACAAAAAGATGCAGTGGCTGTTAGGAAGACACTCCACGCTGTCTGTGCAAAACAAATTACTTCTACACAAACAAGTCCTAGTGCCAGTATGGACTTATGGAATTCAGCTATGGGGCTGTACCAGTCAAAGTTACATCCAGATCATCCAGCGATTCCAAAATAAAGTACTAAGGAGCATCGTAAATTCACCATGGTACATAAGAAACGACGTCCTCCATCGGGACCTTAAAGTGGATGACGTTAATAGTGTTATTACAAAATATGCCGAAGCTCACGACCGTAGACTTCATCACCATGTGAACGTTGAGGCTATCCAGCACATCGACAACACGGACATAGTGAGAAGACTAAAAAGGATAAAACCTTTTAAGTTAGTTTAGTGAAGTGACAGTAAAATAGTGAACAGTGCTTACAAATAACACAATAAAATAGTGCCTTCGCCTTAATAGAGACAATAAGAAACGTGCCATTGGACACATTCTTAGTTTAACAATAGTTAGCAGTTTAGGTCAAATTTAAATTACTTATTAGTCTTAAGACTAGATTGTAATATTTTAATGATATGCCACTATATTGGAATATCATTAGTGAAAAAAAAAAAACCTATATAAGTGCATCAAGACCTTGCATGCTTTTTGCCAAATTTCATGATTCGAGGTCAACGGGAAGTACCCTTTAGAACATGGGTTTTATTGCCTTGTGAAATCGCAAAATATGCGAAAATATGCGACTTACACTGTCAAGATTATCTTTGGATCGCGTTGACTTACAAGTTTGACTTTACGGCTGAAAGAGACCGTACTACACGTATTTGATATATTATGTTTGAAAACTTGATATCTTTACGCGTTCTTGAAAAAAAGGTTATTAACAGACGGACAGACGGAGAGACGGACAACAATGTGATAGGGTAGCTAGTAAATAACTGTTCCTTTTTAACCTACTTCACAAAAAAGGAGGAGGTTCTCAATTCGTTGGAACCTTTTTTTTATGTATGTTCACCGATTACTCGAAGATAGCGGGACCGATTTGGAAAATTCTTTTTTTATTTTACCCCCTTTTTATTGTATCCTTTCTAAAAGGTCCAATTTAATTAATTAAATTTTAACGAAATCAGCCGAATACTTTTTTAATATATCAACATTTGTATTACGACGCATTTACTTATCTCGACGACTTACTACTAACTACTGGCACAGATTATGTAATAGTTACTACATCTACTGGCTACTTTGACTAGCGCGACGTTTGAAGTCGGTTCTCTTAGTTTTTTAAACGATCTTAAATTATTTATTTTAGAAATACGGGATCCTTAAAATAGATTTAGTCTAGCTTACAGAGGTATGAGCTCCAGCTGTACAAAAACTCTTGCTCATTTGTTGGTAAACGTAGCTACACGTATCCAAAAACGATAATATATTTTTACCCGACACTGTTCAATACCACAGACGCCTACATCGCTTTACGGGTCAATGCACGAATATCGATAAGGGTTTTATTAATAATACAGAATAGGAAAGTACCTGTCATTTAGTAATATACTAGATGCGTCTCGCAGCTTTGCCCGCGTTAATTCCTGGTTATAAACATTCCTCTTGAATCGCTCTATCTATTGCTGAAAACTGCATTATAAGCCGTTGCGTAGTTTAAAAGATCTAAGCGTACAGACAACGGGAAAAGGCTTTGTTTTAAACTTTGAAAAGAAGATACAATATTCATAGTATTTGAACGCCATCTGTCTGAAATGATTGCTGTGCGCGAAAAATCGCCAATTTTATCACTGATTTAGGTTGTTGATATGTCTAGGTATAAGATTATTTTTAACTCACTTCCAAAACGGAGTAGGTTCACAATTAATATGTATCTATGGTTTTTTTGTAAGTCTGTTTGTTACACATAGCGGAGTTGTCTCAACTCCTTTTTCAAAGTAAAAATTGCCAAATTATCTTTAGTGTAGCTGTTCTAAAGAGCCAGTTACTATTTAATCTTAGCGTGCAACCATCCAATCAATGAGCATGAAAGTGTCCACAACCAACGGCTGTATTCCTGAAGCTGTTGAGTGTGATTAATTTGGGCAAACCACGGGGCAAACTCTGCTGATGCCTAAAACCACACAACAGATCTGAAAAAGTGTCTTTCTAGTCAGACAGAAACTTCATAAACTATTAGGATTAGGATTATTAGGATTCCCTAATATTCTGTGGCTGAAACAAACTCAAGAAAAAGGCTTATAAAATAATACAGCTCAATTTGGCAGCATATGGAAAAATACGTTAAATTTCCTTAACGCCAATTCCACAAAGTCTAAAGACGAAAGTCTTTAGTCATTTGTCCAACCCGTTATGATATACGGTGCCAAGACTAACACTCACGGAGAGGCTGGTTGACTCAGCAAGCTATGGAAAGGGCTATTTTTGTAGTATTTTTGTCGGATTGAATCCGGAAAGAGGTTATTCTAAAGTTGCAGTGGGACGGCCATATCCTCCGACAAACCGACACACATTATCCTGTGATGGAAAATTGTGATTATAGTGCATAGAACTCACAGTAGACGAGTTATTTTATTCTACTAATATTAAAAAAATTCAATGTTTGGATGTCTATTTGTTTGTTCGTCAATATCGCAAAAACGACTGAACGGGTTTGGATAAAATTTGGCATCCAGGTAGCTTATAACTTGGATTAACACAATCGAAGCTTTAAGCGTAGCTGTGAAGCACACACAAGCTAGTATCTAATAATAATTGAATGAACAGTAGCAATTACTTGACCTAGTATCTAAATTGTCCATTAGGCCGAAGTTATTAATACGTTATCTGGGAAAATTACCCCATTACGGGCAAATTGGTTCGTCAATGGGCAAACAAGCTAAATTGCCCACGGTCTACCATGGTGGATTAATGGCGTGATGGTTAAATACAAAAGGTACACAATAGGATAATATAGTACACTTATAGAATGAAATTACAAGTAAGGGTAATAGCATTTTCTATCGGATGATGATAACATCGAATTAATCCTTCAATGTCAGTAGGTCCATTGTCAAATCCATCACAGATCTATTGACACAAATTTTTTTCACTAGACCCAATTCTTTTTATCACAGATAGGCAACCGTTTGACCACAATCTCATCTGATTTTAAGTGACGATGTGGTCACCGATTGATTCGTTTAATTTAATTGACAGTATGGATCTACGGAGAGATATTGTTCTCGCTAGATCCGTTATCCAGATCTAGATTTGAAAGTGTGACACTACTGAGAAATTTCATGAGGATCATGGCTTCAACATCTAAACAGAATTGACTACTGTTCGAAAACAACACTGGGTCTCTTTTGACACCCTATACAGAAAGGGACAGAGTTATCTGGTTGAATATCCTCCCTGTCAGTCATAACTTAGCACTGTTTAGATTATAGCACTCACAGTTGCTCTTACTCGTAAGTGAAGAAAACATTGTGAGTAAACTCCTGGACTAATAAGCTGACATGATATAGGTGGGCAAGTTTATATTAGTCTAATAAAGCCTTGCATAGTGGTATTTCACTGTCTAGTATTTGCTTGGCTAGAGCTTACGGTAATAAGGCTAATATAATTATATCTTTACATAGTAAAAAACAAAGTTGCATCCCGCCGTCTGTCCCTCCCTATATACACTTAGAACTTTTAAACTACGCCACGGATTTTAAAGTGGTTTCATCACAAGATAAAGTATCAAGTGGAAGGTTTATGACTAGGATTAAACGCGGGCAAAACGGCGGGGCGCAGCTAGTATATATTATATCTTCAAGTTGAAAAAAAACGACACTTCTAACAGTATGTTTCAACACCTGTCCATGAGAGCCAGTTCCCATTCTAGCCCAAGCGTGCTGCTATCCTTGACCAACTTATCAACAGTTGAGATAGTGGTCAAACGCTAGTAGTCCTCTACAGAGCATACATTTTCTATTGACTGATAGTTTGTTCGGTTTCTTAATTAGTATATCCTATAGGAGCTGAAGATCGAGCTCAGTGGCGTGGCATAGGAGAGGCCTATGTCCAGCAGTGAACGAATAAGTACTGGCTGTCAATGATGATAGAATATGTGTGGTATGCGAGGGCTGTAGAAAGATTCTGTAAAATATTAAAAATTGTTTTGTGCGTAACTGATCTACTGCCGTTTTCAAATATATGCGTTGTTTAATTGTGTCCATTTAATTTGGAACGTAGGTATACACGCATTAGGGCTAAACGATCCCACAAATGTTTTTTAATGTAAACTGAACGTTCAAAGCAACGATGTTCGCCTTTTAGTTACAATATTTACACTTTTGTAGCTGTATTTGCACATGCTATTTAAAATTAAGGTAGTGGGGAATTTCACACTGAAGTCCCTTTTTATATCTGACTAGCTGATAATAGCGACTTTGTTCCCGTACAGCAAGATTTTAGAAGCCTATGCTCATCTTCATGCTTTAAAGTATAATTTTCTACTTAGTCTTGTCCGTTTAGGCGTGATTAGGTAACAAACAGACAGAGTGACAGAGTTACTAACGTTTTTATAATATTAGTCTGGAAAGGCTAGCGTTTGACCAGTATATCGCCTGGTAAGCAATGATGTGGTCAAGGATGGTGAACACGCTAGGCTTAGAATGGTCTAGCTCTTAAGGGTTGTGCTGCCGTAACGCCGTAAAGTTATAACCTTAAAACGGAAATTGGATTTGTAGCAAATGTAGGGAACAATTATACTTACCAAACATATGAATGAAATATATTTATATTTGCTATATTTGTAACCGACTCTTAAAAAAGAGGAAGAATCAATTTTACTGTTTTCTTTAATGTGCTACCTCAGAACTCCAAAAAGAGGCTGTACCCAGAGGAGACAGAAAATAAGACCACGACAAGGCTGGATAAAGAAGAAGAAGAGTTTGAAAATCCCCCAAATTTAGTATGACAACCCCCAATCTGGCATCATTGATTCAAATAAAAAAACAGCTGTTGGTCGTAGGGTTCTCGGAACAATGACTAAAGCATTGTTCCGAGGTAGGGTTGCAATCAGAAGTGAAACTTCATCAACGCAAGTTTGATAATACGAAATCGTCTCTCGATCTCGTCGACTGGAGCCGACTTTACCCGAACGAGCGATATGTAGTCAAGCGATAGGCATCCATTATATGATAGGTCATTCAAAACTCTCATTCATGACTGATGGTTGCCGACGCACAAAATCAAAGTGTCAACAAATCGGTCAGTCACTGTCATTCCCCCATTAGACGATAGGTTATCCATCAGTCACAGTCGAGACTGCCAGCAAACTGACAACAAAACCTATCGTGTAATGGACGCCTTACGACTCAGTCTCATTCAATACCCACAAAATAAAGTGCTCACTCAGCGCGCATGGAAGTTTTCACTTCAAAAAAGTTCCACATCCACTCTCTTCTCACTAGATAATTTAAAGTGCTCTCTCAAAGTTATCTATGACAATTTATAAATGCAGTTCGAATCGAAAACTCGAAAATTCACAGCCATTAAGCGCGGCGAAACGCCTCGACGGAAATGAATGCCCACTCCACTTTGAAATAATTATACTAGCTTTTAACCGTGACTATGGCTGCGAAATTTTACGGATGGGGAAGAACTTAATGTAAATCAATTTGAAAAGGGTTGAGATGTTTAATTTTTGAAGTGATAACTTCTTTAGCGGCGTTGTGAACTTTTTTGGGATGGGTAAAACATGTTAATTTCGCGTCAGGACATCGCGTCAGGACACGTGACCAGATCGAACATTCTTAAGACGGAGGGAGAGTTGAAACTTTCTTTGGGATGGGCATAAAATGTTAAACTCGCGTCATGGCATGTGACCTGATCGAAAATTCGTAAGACGGAGGGAGAGTAGAGCAAATGCACGACGTTAATGTTCAAGTTTTCACTTCTACCCGCACTCCCTGAGTGCAACCAACCCGTTGTTTTGTTTATATTAAACTTTTACTTTTTACCGACTTTAAAACAGGAGACTCTCAATTTTTTTGGGTTTTTTTTTATATTTGCTACCTAAAAACTTCGACATTTATTAACTGATTTGTTTTCGAGAATGTAAAATAGAATCATAATATTTAAGATAGTTTAAAAACTAAAAAAAAAATTCCAGCGGCACATAAATAGACAAACAGTTAATTATCTAGATATAGTTATTAAATAATCTAGACTTTAGCTGACTAATGGGCACCCATTAACGAGCTGAATGACTCTACAGGTTTTGAAAAAAGAACCGGCACCATTCAGTTCATTATTTTATTTATCAACCGACTTACAAAAAAAAGGAGGTTCTCAATTCGTCTGTATGTTTTTTCTTCTTTTTTGTGTGTATGTTACGCGATTACTCCGTCAATTTGAATGTTTTTTTTTTAATCGGTAGGGTACGTTTTCATAGTGGTCCCATTTTAATATCATCGAGAGTTGATAAGTATCTCCAGAGATATGATGATAAACGTCTCAAACTTGCTACTGAAATTGACTTGTAATTGACGCGGGGCATGAAAGTCGGTCGTTTTAGTTTTTAAACTATCTTAATTATATTTATTACTAGCTACCCGCCCGGCTTCGCACGGGTAGAGCATATATTATGCCTAATTTTTTTGCATCAGCTTGTTGAGTTGAGTATTAATGAACATCTTCAACAATCATCATCATCATAATCAGCTGGTATCAGTCCACTGCTGGACATAGGCCTCTCAAGTCACGCTACTGAGCCCGATCTTCGGCTCTTTGTTTCCAGTCACTGCCCACCGCTCTGCGAATGTCGTCACTCCACCTAGTCACAGGGCGTCCTACGTTACGTTTACCGATTCGCGGTCTCCACTCTAGCACCAGTCTACCTACAACCCCAACGGTTATCGGTCCTACGGCAGATATGACCAGCCCACTGCCACTTCAGTTTGCTAATCATCGTCATACTTCAACCAATTTATACAAAACTTAAACATTATGTTTCTTTCAAGTGTCTCACACTTTATATTTTTGTAAATTGTTAAACCCAATCCAAAATTTCATCGTATCGTTGGATTTGAAAACTGTAATGATTTCTTCCGAATGATTAGCTTACGTAATAAGTAGTCATAGATGGCGCCACCAATGCATAATTGGGTTAACAAATGCAATCCACTAATTTTGTCGTATCGATGTATCGAACCGTGGCTTAATTGGCAGAGCACCTGGACGTGTAATCCGAGGGGTGCGGGTTCGAGTCCCGTCGGTACGATGAAATTTTGGATTGTGTTTAACAATTTACAAAACTTAAACAAATTATACGCATAAACCTTTCCCATAAATCACTCTTTCTATTACTGAAAACCGCATGAAAAGTCAGTAGTTTTTGAGTATATCGCGAACAGATAGACAGAGAGACGCGGCAGGGGACTTTGTTTTATAATATGTAGTGATGATGTTTTTGTATTGACGACTCTTGCTAGTCCGCTGGGTGATGCTACCACTTCGTTATGAAACCATGATATTGAAATGTTTTACTGTTTGACTGGCAGTGTCTAATGATATTATTATATTAGCGTGTTAATCATATTCGACCACATAATCGATTACCACCAGGCGAGTGGTCAAACGTTAACCTATCACTACACATTATAAAAGAAATTTTCCCGCCGCGTCTGTCTGTCTGTCTGTTTGCGATAAACTCAAAAACTACTGAACGGATTTTCTTATATTTTATCACCAATAGACAGATGATGAGGAAGAATAGAATAGAATAGAAATATGTTTATTGTGTCAAACTGTGTACATAGTTCAGATCTTAAGTTTAAAGTATTGTTCCAACAGTTTGTCCATTTCGGACATACAATAATAATGTAGTAAAGTTAACCCGCAGTTGTTTTAGAGTTAACTAGTTAAGAGATAAAGAAAACATAATACTACTACTATTATTACCTATATACTATAAACATTAATAAAATTATATATAACTCAGTAACAATTCAAGATTCAACAGAATCAGAATTCAACATTATTTACAAACCTATACATAGCTAATACATTTAAACTAATATTTTACACAACATCAATATACATAAACATTCATATTTTCTTTAACTTATATTATAATATTCATTGAGATTTAATTCCTTAGCTAGTAGCCATTCTTTTGTATATTTTTAGTTCTATAGGTAAATGGTTGAATATTTTAATGCCTGTAACATATGAGCTTTTGTGAAATTTGGTGTTATTTATCTGAGGCAAACATTTATTGTATTTGTGCTTGTTCCTTAAGTTATTGGCACGACTGGACTGTTCATTAAAATAAATGTGTTCGTTATTTTTAACAAATACACATAGTTCCAAAATGTAGATAGATGTTAAGGTAAGGAAACCATATTGTTTGAAGATGTTTCGCAGGGAGTCAGTATCATGCAGGTGACAGATGCTGCGTAGACATCTCTTCTGGAGTATGAATGTTGATTGGGCTTCTACTGAATTACCCCAGAACACTATCCCGTAACTTAGTTGAGGATAAACGTAACCATAATAAGCACTTATGGCAACAGATTTAGATGTAATCTTAGATAGTATAGAGAGTGCATAGCAATATTTAATGAGGTGAATATTTATTTGCTAATATGACCTTTCCAGTTTAAATATTTGTCTATTGTAACCCCCAAAAAAATTTACCTCATTTGTTTCTTCAATCTTTTGGCTATTATTTGAAATATTTAGTTTGAAGGTGTAAGTGTATAATTTAATAATGTTATATGTAAATTGGTTGTAATATGACGAAGATTGTTGGAGATGTTAATTCATACTCGAATCAACAAGCTGATGCAGAAATGTAGCCATATATTATGTTCTAACCGTGCAAAACCGGGCAGATCGCTAGTAAAATAAAAAAAAATACAGTTCGTAAGACCAGGCGGATCGACGACATACGCAAAGCGGTGGGTAGAGACTGCAAACGAAAAGCCGAAGATCAGACTTAGTGGCGTGTCTAGGGAGTGGCTCACGTCCAGCAGTGGACTGACAGCGGCTGATTATGATGGTGATCATTATGATGAGACCCATGGTCAGGTGCTTCTCTATCCGATACAAAAAAGACACAATATAAAGTATACATAGATCTCTGAATACATCTAAAGTAGCTGTACTATTTCAGTATTCAGGGACCTTTTTGCTAAGTAAAATGGGCCACAGACATGGGCGTAAACCGTACAATGTAATTTTAACTCATTTTGACAAGTTTCCAGCCCATTTCCTGATTATTCAAGTTCCGTTGGGTCCCAAATCCAATGTGATATATATTTCGACCGATTACGATGCATTGCCTCTATATTAGGGTTGATGTATTACGGTTCCACACAGGGTTGTCACAATTTCCTTATATTTCAGGCTTTGTGGTGTATTTGCTTCGAGCATTTACCAATGGAGATGTTAACATTGTAATCCGCAAACATTTTTTTCTGCCGATACTTACGGGGGACGAGGTAAACACGCATTGCACACATACAAATCGCTCACTTTAACCACACACTAGCATGAAATACGCACACAGTATTAAAAATACAGCGTAGTTACGCACGCTCATATGGCCAAAAATGGCTATATGGCCAGCATAGGGGTACGCCTTGCGTTAACATCTCCATTGGTAAATGCTCGAAGTGTATTTAGGATAAGGGTCGACTTCGACTTCAGAGGTCGTGGGTTTTAAACCCACTGTGCAAAAATGGATTTAGATTTTTTGTCGAAAAAATTATGTACACATTTCACAGCTGCCCTCCGGTGAAGGAAAACATCGTTAGAAAATCCTCGGTTTTGTAAACTGGTCGCAGGCAGATAGCTTAATTAGCCGTTTAACTAGATTCCTCAATGATATCCAGCCATTTGATCAAATAGCTAGGCAAATGACTTGGATCGATGACTTTTCGCATATGCATATAACTATGCATATGCAAATATATTTCTGGTGACGCGCGGCCTCACTACGCTCGTCGGTGCATGTCACGCGGTGGTCACTGTTCTCTAGGGTGTTGCCTTTTGTACAGACTAAGACTTCATATGAAGGGCCTAAGCATTAGCCAGCCAATTGTTAAACACAATCCAAAATTTTTTTTTCCGAATGATTAACTTACGTAATAAGTAGTCATAGATGGCGCCACCAATGCATAATTGAGTTAACAAAATGCAATCCACTAATTTCGTCGTATCGATGTATCGAACCGTGGCTTAATTGGCAGAGCACCTGGACGTGTAATCCGGGGGGAGCGGGTTCGAGTCCCGTCGGTACGATGAAATTTTGGATTGTGTTTAACAATTTACAAAAATATAAAGTGTGAGACACTTCAAAGAAACATAATATTTGATTTACGCAGTGCAACATCTCTCGTCGGATTAAAAAAACTGTAATGATTTCTTCCGAATGATTAACTTACGTAATAAGTAGTCATAGATGGCGCCACCAATGCATAATTGGGTTAACAAAATGCAATCCACTAATTTCGTCGTATCGATGTATCGAACCGTGGCTTAATTGGCAGAGCACCTGGACGTGTAATCCGGGGGGTGCGGGTTCGAGTCCCGTCGGTACGATGAAATTTTGGATTGTGTTTAACAATTTACAAAAATATAAAGTGTGAGACACTTCAAAGAAACATAATATTTGATTTACGCAGTGCAACATCTCTCGTCGGATTAGAAAAACTGTAATGATTTCTTCCGTATGATTAACTTACGTAATAAGTAGTCATAGATGGCGCCACCAATGCATAATTGGGTTATTAAAATGCAATCCACTAATTTCGTCGTATCGATGTATCGAACCGTGGCTTAATTGGCAGAGCACCTGGACGTGTAATCCGGGGGGTGCGGGTTTGAGTCCCGTCGGTACGATGAAATTTTGGATTGTGTTTAACAATTTACAAAAATATAAAGATAAAGATAAAGATATTTTATTTGTTCAAAACATGCGTTATACACATACACAAACATTGCATGCAGTATGGTCTTAAACATAGAAATAGCTCGTCATGTTTTGCCCACATGGGCGTACAAATGAGACGCGTGACGCTGCTGAACATTGTTAAATTCATGTTACATTTTTATAAAAAGATTAAATAAATTAAAATTAATAGTATCAAAAATTAAGAACAAAAATTAGAACAAGTGAATATGTCAAAATAATGTCAAAATAGTTATTAATAAATTACAGCACGGTTAAAATTTGTCATTTAAAAAGTCGTCAATAGAATAATAGCATTTCTTAACTAGCATTTTCTTCAGATGGTTTTTGAACAATACATTGTCGAGTTCTTTTATAGATTTGGGAATTTTATTGAATATTGTAGGAGCCATTCCCATAATGCTCTTGCGCAATAGTTGGGTTTTACCTTTTACAATGCGGATCGTGTCGTTACGTCTATTTCGAGTAACGGTTGCAGACAATTTTGGAAAAAGATTTTGATTATATTTTACAAAAAGTGCTGTTTCTAATATATACAGAGACGGGAGTGTTAAGATTCTATGGTCTGTGAAATATGGCTTACAGCTAACTTGAGTGTGCAGGTTGAACATGGCCCGGATACAGCGTTTTTGCATTTTGAATATAATATTTTTGTTTGTAGAGTATCCCCAAAATATTATACCATACCTAAGGTTGGATTCGATCAGGCCATAGTAAGCTGAAAGGAGTGCATCAAGATTCAGAGTATTCGAAAGTTTGTAGAGGGCAAACGACAAACTACTTATTTTAGTACAGAGAAGTTCAATATGTCTCTTCCAATTCCAACAACTTTTTGTCAATCGTCAAACCTAGAAACCTTGCATTGTCAACATTGCTTATGGTATTATTATTATGATTCAATTCTATGTCAGAGAAGTTTGTATGTCTTTGGCTGAAGTGCATTATGTTCGTTTTAGTCAAATTGATTTTTAAATTTTTATTGTCAAGCCATGAAATTATAGATGTCAATGCATTATTTATTTCAATTTCATACATGTCAATATTTTTGTTATTTTTGGTTATGGTCAGTGTGCTGTCGTCTGCAAAAAGAGTCATATGCTGGAGCGTTGAATTAGGCAAGTCATTTATATAAATTATGAATAAAAGTGGTCCCAAAACACTGCCCTGAGGCACCCCATAAGACACATAGCGCTTCCTAGATGAGAATACTTCTTCCGTTTTAGTTTTGATGTTTATACTTGTAATTTGTGTTACCTGTGTTCTCATAATTAGATAAGATCGAATCAACTCTAACTCTACTATAAAGTGTGAGACACTTCAAAGAAACATAATATTAGCCAGCCAGTTTATTAAATGTTTTGTAATAAGCGCTACGGCTGGATATCATTCAGGAATTTAGTTTAACGGCGCTGTTTAGTAAACAGGCTAGGCTGTTGATTGAACTGGTAATTAAGCTAGTTGGCTGCGATATATACACTGTAAAAATAAGTCGTAGTACTGCACGTCACGACTTTACCCGATCGAGTGTTACTTAACCGAGCGATTTTTTTGTGGATATTACCCACAAATAAAGTGCTCAGTTCGTCTAAAGAAGTTTTCACTCCAATAACTTAAGATCGTTTAAAAAACTAAAAGAACCGACTTCAAACGTCGCGCTAGTCAAAGTAGCCAGTAGACGCAGTAACTATTATATAATCTGTGCCAGTAGTTAGTAGCATGTCGTCAAGGTATATAAATGCATCGTAATACAAATATTTAACGGCTCGGCCGATTTCGTTAAAATTTAAATGGGACCTATTTTCCAAATCGGTTCAGATATCTTCGAGTAATCGGTGAAAAATTTACAATCGGTGAAAATACATTCAAAAAATAATTCCGACGAATTGAGAACCTCCTCCTTTTTTGTGAAGTCGGCATCAAAGGTCGAAAACCATGGGGCTCAGCTATTAAGAAAAAAATTTTATATTTATATCAGAGTTCTTGGGTGTAGGTCGTGATACCGGCAAAAATAGTAGTACGATTATAATAATACTGACAACCCTAGTTCGCTCTATATCTTTTTTCTTGTTTGTTTGGGTCTATTGGTTTTTTTTCCGTAGGGAATATATTTTCACGAAAAGGTACATTCTGTTTGGGGAACGATGAGCGATGAATAATATTTACCCTTTAGTGAGACGTTACAAAACTATTATCCTACATTTTGTTAAACCAGCCTTAAATTCAACTTTAATACTGCAAACCAATTTTTGTTATTTTCACGCTTTGATATGGTAAGATTTCCACACAAAAGTATAATGTACAAATAAGAGTAACAATTGAATAATTTTAGGAATAAAAACCGGACTGCGTGATAAAAATTAAGTTATTAAACTATTCTGAACTCCAATAAAACATATAACTTATACATGTATACTCGTAATCACCGTTAAACATATTTTGATACTACACTTGATGTATTTTGAAAATATCAACTTTTGGTTAGTGTTATTGTTTTGTTAATCCCAATTTGAAAGTTTGCGATACAAAAGACTTCAACGCGTGACTTGTATTTCCTTCATAGTCGAACCGCAATGTTCACCTCGTTAATTTTGAGATTACTTTTTGGCGCCAAAAATCCTTAATTTTGTTTTTTTTTTTTAAATTTTGACGTACTCAGTGTCACTTTCACGACTAAGAAAAAATAACCCCTAACCTTCGAACTCCACTCGAACAACCACTCGAAAAACATAACCCTCCCTCCTTCTTTCGCAGTCGGGTAAAAAGATCAAAAACTGGCACTGAAATCATATTTATTGGTCTTATGTTATAGAAATAATACTACGTATGTGTATTTATGTGTAAGTCTTTGCATATATTGGAAATTGTGTTTACCAACATATTTTAATTGGATCAATGAACATGGTATTTAATAAATTTTTATTTGCTTGAGCTTGAATTAGACTACCTTATTATTACTAATATTATTAACGTGAAAGTTTGTGTGTATGTATGGGTGTTTGTTAGTCTTTCATGCTAAGACTACTGAACCGATTGAACTGTTGTTAAATTTGGTGTGTAGATAGCCTAGATCCTGGAATAACACAAATGGAACTTTTTATTTTAGATTTATAATCACGGTACTTTTTATCCCGATATTCCTACAGGAGCGATGTCTACGCGGGTAAAACACACGCGGGGCACAGCGTATAAAATAAATGAGAACATACATACATACTAAATAAACTTAAATAAAAGCTTGAAACAAATTACAATAATGTATTTTATCGTTTACAAAACTCAATAAACTGGCCAAGTGCAAGTAGGACTCGCACTCGTGGGATTTCGTAACACAGTAGAGTATTTTATATTTATTATTTTATATTTATAATTTTTCGCCACCAAAAATGTAACATATATATTTGCGGTTGCTATGTTTCGAAAATTGCTAACTATATCTCGTTTTAACTATTTTTTGTTGAAAGTGTTCATTGATATATGCTATATATGTGCTGTATCCTATATATATATATATATTTTTTTTTAATTTTTCACTCCTTTACTCTAGAAGTTTAAGGGGGTAGGACACACATTTTACCACTGCGTCTATCTTTCAATTGAGACACACAGACGAACAGACTTTGAGAAAAAAATATTTTAGGAACCTCAATGTAATTTTTAAAGATATATCTATAGACACCCCGCACGTATAGGTCTGATGAACACTTTTTTTTCATTATATTTTATTTATATTTTTTTTTTTGTGTAAAAATCGTAAAGCGGTTCACAGAATATACCTGCCAAGTTTCGACTGTGTAGTCTTAATAGTTTCGGAATAAAATGACTGTGAGATACGGACGGACAGACAGACAGACATGACGAATCTATAAGGGTTCTGTTTTTTGCCACTTGGCTACGGAACCCTAAAAACCGACTCCAAATGCCGCTCAAGTCATTTTCAATAGCAAGTTTGAGGTGTTCATCTTCATTTCTCTGTATATTGCAATCATATCTCATTATGTGCAGCCTGTCAAAAAATTCAATAAGACGAACACAGAAACTCCTTCTTTTGTAAAGTTGGTCGAAAAAATACCACGTCGTTTCTTTTATGCGACAAAAAAGACAGACTGTCCACAATTACCCTACAAATGATAGCAATATTTAATCAAAATGAGCTACTCAATAATACAATCGCACAAAGCACGTAGCGTAATGACGGTACAATTTTTAGGGTACCGCTGGGTTATGAAAAGAATCGCAGGTAATTTTTTGGAAGTGATTTAGATGGCTCTAATGGCGTGGTTTTTCTGAATTTCGATAGGATTGTAGCGTTTATGGGTTGGTCCTAGACGTGCAATAATTAATTTTAGATACTTAGATTTTTAGTAAACTACAGCATTTGTATGGACTCATCTCTCTCACTCAAATTAGACTTTTTTTTATACATTAGATACTTTAATTGGTGTGAAATGGTGTTACTAAAAGAATAATCATTTTAAAAATAAACTTTATTTTTTTAATGGTTATTGCCTCAAATCTCCAATATAATTCGAACGATTTGATCAATATTTTGTTTGTTTAAATCTTATGGAATGAATATTGGTTAGTTTCATTTACTAGTATTTATATCTAGAGAAAACATTAAAAAAACTAAAATCACTCAAATGACATGCTTACGTGGTTTTATCGGGCATTATAATTTTAAATATGGTTAAAATTATAAAATAGTGTATATATTTTGTATTGTATTGTATTGGTAAAAAAATAATAGAGAATGTGTTTTGAAAAAAAACTACACAACCACCTTTTACCAGTTCCAAATAAATCTAAACCATCTTAAGACCAACTCAAAACTTATAAAATAATTAGGATAGTATAAAAACTAAAAAAACCGACTCCCATGCCGCGCGACTCAGTCTCAGTCGCAAGTTAGAGAAGTTTTTCGTCATATCTCTAGAGATACTTATCAAATCTTGATCATTCAATCAATGACTTGGTTTTGTAGACGAGCTGTCCAGACGCCTAATAGATGTCTCCCACGACCAAAGAGCTGGCGCTTACCTCGGGCAACGCATTAGTTTCGCCATTCAAATAGGTAATGTCGCCAGCTCTTTGGGTATACTTAACGTGACCATACGTCCCGCTTTGGGCGGGACAGTCCCGCTTTCAGGCAGTCTGTCCCGGTGTCCCCCGCAAGGCCAAAATTGTCCCGCTTTTGCAAATAGACCAAACGATAGTTTAAAATGTATTTAAGTGTAGTTTGATGTGTTTAATTGTAGTTTAAAATGGGAATTTCGGGATTTTTTATACATATAAACCTTCCTCTTGAATCACTCTACCTATTACAAAAAACCGCCTCAAAATCCGTTGCGTAATTTTAAAGATTTAAGCATACAGACAAACAGACAAACAAACAGACAAAAAAAGCGACTTTGTTTTATACTATGCTATGTAGTGATTCGCACATGTCCCGCTCTGACATAAAATATAAATGGTCACGTTAGGTATACTCTACCAGCAGAAAGCGACAATTCCATTTTTTATTTGTAGTTTTTATTTTATTGATTAGTCATAGTTAATATTTTAGTTTTATTAAGTTGTTAGATAGTTTTATTAAGTTGTTAGATAGTTTAGATAATCTTGATAACATTTAAATAGGACCAGCTTGGACATGAACCTTACATATGAAAAAAAAATCATTCAAATTTAGGGTTGGCGGAGTAATCGGCGATCAAACATACGAAAAACGTACAAAAGATTTACGAACCACCTCTTTTTTGGAAGCCAGTTGAAAATCATCAAAATTACTCCAGCCGTTTAAACGAAGTTCAGTGATAAATAAACATGTACAAAAAATACAGATTTAAATAATAATATACGGAGCCTGAAAACGTAGAACATTTCTCACGGCCGTCTTTAATTATTTTGCCGCCATATATTTTGCATTATATCATAAATCCTACGTTCTAATACGATGTCAGCTTAATCACATACTTTGTCATACAAAGAAGTAAAACCGGTATGAAAAATTCATCGAGCCAGATAGCGTGAGATATAAAAGTTTCTCAGCTGTATTACTCCTTACCGCATGTTCACACTGTAGTGTTGGATCCGGTTTTTAGGGTTCTGTAACCGAATGGCTAAAAACGGAACCCTTGAAAAGAAATGTCTTGAAATGATTCTACTTTTTTAACCGACTTCCAAAAAGAAGGTTACTCAATTCGACCGTATATAATTATATATATATATATATATATATATATATATATATATATTTTATGTTTGTTCGCGAATAACTTCATCGTTTATGAACCGATTTTGATGATTCTTTTTTTTTTGTTCGAAAGAAAATATTTCAGGGGTAGTAGTACCATAGTAATTTCATCAAGATCAGATCAGATATGGAGATAAACATCTCAAACGTGGTACTGAAAATTAATAGCGCTGCATTTGAAGTCGGTTATTTTAGTTTTTTAAACGATATTATAAAATTAGAGAGTAAAAAATATATGATGTATTTAAACACTTTCAACGAAAATTAGTTTGAACGAGATTTATCGTCTGTAGTATTTGAGATATAGCGCATTAAATATTGTAGTGTGGTACGGAACCCTACGAGCGCGAGTCCGACGTGCACTAGGCCTTTTAATAAGTCGGATGTTCCAGTGGCAGAACATTTTATATGAAGCTATTCACACTTGTTGGCCCAATTTTGTCGTTTGTTTTGACAACTCGATTAAAATCGGATCCGACACCCGACAGATGTGAACACGCTGCAATATATAAAACCACTATACGAGCCCCGTGGTTTCACCCGCGTGACACCAATTGATGATTTTATGCGGTATTCAAGGCCTAGCGTGTTGACCACATCATCGCTTACCACCAGGTGAGACTGTGGTTAAACCACTATATATATATTATATATAATATAAAAATATCAAGGACTTGACCTTTAGTTCACCTGATGTTAAAAGACGAGGTGCTCTTTAGACAAATGTCTATGTTCGCTGTGTAGTTCGAGCCATAGCTAAAGTACGTAGTGCTATTTTCTGTTCTGTGGCTAAAGCCTACTTCAAGTAATCACCAATTTAGCACCATTCATAGCTCAGGCGTAGGATTAAGAAAGCTCAATACCAACTTAGACCGCATCCTAACTTGTCATCAGTTGAGACAGTAGTTAAGTATTTGTCTGTCATGCATAAATAATTTAAGATCATTTAAAATAAAAGACCCGATTTCAAATGCTGCGCTAGTCTTTTTCTGTACCAAAATTGAGATGTTTATCTCTATATCTCCGGAGATATTTAACGTATCTCGATGGAATTTAAATGGTACCATTTAGAGACAATAGCCCTTCAAAAAAAAATTTTTTTTTCATATCGGTCTAGGCGCCTTCGAGTGATTGGGAAACATACATAAAAAATTTAAAAAAATCAACAAATTGAGAACCTCCTCTTTTTTTTATAAATTCATATAGGCTAGCATTTGAACACTATCTCACATGTTGGTAAGTGATAATGCGGTCGAGGATGGTAGCACACTAGGCCTAGAATGAGAACTGGCTCTCAAGGATAGCTGCCGGAACACGATAGCTGTTTGGCGTCAGATTTTACCCGTAGCTGGCCAGGCAGACACTAGATAGATATAGGTAGATCCTACTTTTTGGAAGTCGGTTGAAAATGAAAAAAAAATTGATAAAACACTTACCTCTGTGCGTAGTACTCGAAGAAGGCCACTAAAATCTCTATAGACCTAGTCATTGCAGCCCACATTTCGTTGTTCTTGCATTTTGGATTTACCATAGACGATAAACGGGAAGGACCCTCCGACATTGAAAACGTCACACTTTAACACACATTTTAAAACCGTAGACCTTGGATATCAGTACACTATTTAAAACTGTCTCGCCTAATTGACACACCACACTTTTGTTTTTATAAAATTATTTTGACATTGGCAAAAAACTCTAACTTTATAGAAGAGACATTTAACTAAAACAAAAAAGAAACACTAGTTATTTGGTTTACTTTTGCCTCATTATAGGCGCGTCCAAGCATCGCGAGGCATGCATCTCAGCATGCGTGACAAGCCGTTCGGTTTGTCACGCTTGCCTCATGCTGTATGGATTGGGGTGGAAACTGTGACGCATAGCGCTTATGAATTGCAATTTATAATTATTATAATGCTCGTATCATCACTATAAATTAGTATAATGAGATTAGATCAAACGCATATCTGGTATAAAAAATAATTGAAGATCATTTAAAAAACTAAAAGAACCGACTTTAAATGCCAAGCAATTATTTTAAGTACCAAGATTGAGGTGTTTATCTCCATATCTCTGAAGATACTGAACATATCTTGATGAAATTCAAATGGGATGACCTGCAAAGTATAATTCTTTCAATTATAAAAAAATAACTTTCTAAATCGGTTCAGGCGTCTTCGAGAAATCGGTAAACTAACATTTAAAAAAAGGTCGACGAATTCAAAAACACCTCCTTATTGTAAAGTCTGTTAAAAAAATACGCACTGTTCAGGGAGATTTTTTGCCTCATAATATATTGCACGCCTCAGTATGTGGCAAGCATTGGGGACAGAAACCATTAGTAACTATGTGTGCACCATGGTTGACTAAGGTTGATTGCACTAACGCACGCGCTTACGGCTTACAACACAAACGCAAAACAGTTTCTGCGACTTTTCTATATTTTTGTGCTTATTAAAGTAATTGTAAAGTATTGTTGGTTGCCAGTTTTGGGATGTGTGTATTTGTTGCTTGCGCCTTAACAATTAAAATAATTTATCAATTCCGTGGCGTAATTTTTTAGTTTTTGACACAGCGAAGATTTTTGGTGTAATAAATAAAATAAATAAATAAAAATAAATAATAATAATTGTTTTATATGTATATTATAAACAGCTGTTGCTCTCGGCTAATAATTGAGAACCTCCTCCTTTTTGTGAAGTCGCCTAATAAAAGTATTTGTATCATTGTACAAATACATTTTATTTTTATTTTCCGTCTGAATAATATGGTACCATCCCAGCAGAAGTCCTTCCAAAGTTCTTAGTAGTTTAAATTAAACCCACATTGCGAGTAATCTTTAAAAAAAAGAAATTAAAAAAAAAAAACCTCAGGTACCTAATAGTTGACTATTTCGCTTCCCCAAAACTATAAAAGGTTAGGGTACTTTAAATAACTAACAGGGATCGAGTGAATCAGTAATTATCGGTTTATAGGTACTGAACCCTTCCTTTACTGGGCTACAGTTTTTGGCTTTTAGTTGAACTTAATTGGTACTAAAAACTTAGTCCAGGTAGAGAACTCGTAAAAGTTATTTTGGTTAATGTTAAACAAAAATTATGTCTTAAAAACATGCTTTGTTTAAGACCCTTTCATCATTTGTGTAATTGAAAGTGTGAAATTCATTATAAGAAAATATTAGTATATTATGTTTTTTTAAGGTACGGATACACCGCTGCGATCTGCGATCTGCGGGCGCGGTCTAAGTACTTTTCAATTGTTTACTGATCGCGTTTTGTGTGAACCAGTCGGTACAAATACTACTGCGCTATCTGATCGCCGCTTAGATCACGCACGCAGGACGCTACGGTGTGTCCGTACTTTAAGTGTGATTTTCGTTTTATATTTTTGTACATTGTTATATTATTAATACAATCCAAAATTTATATTCGAAACCCGTCGATATTATTAAATTTTGGATTGTAAATTACAAACATAACATTAGTATGTTTTGTTATATAATAAAGTTTTTTTCTTATAAAAATATATAAAACAGAGAAAATGTTTCTACCCGTGTCCGTTATATAGACTTTAAAACCATTCAACCGATGTACCTAAGGCAATAGATGTGAAGATGTTTTTTTACTAATAAAACAATGCGTTAGGCACATTCGGTCACATTTATTTTTAACCGACTTCACAAAATAGGAGGAGGTTCTCAATTCGACTATATATTTTTTTATTTTTAGAGTTCCGTACCTCAAAACGTAAAATAAAAAGGAACCCTTATATGATCCCTTTCTTATCCGTCTGTCAGTCCGTCCGTTTGTCTGTCTGTCTGTCTGTCTGTCCGTGTGTCACCACCAATTTTCTCAGGAACGGGTAGACCTAGCAAGTTGCAATTTATACCAGATACTGAGGTCTATAGTCCCTATTACGTGTATAAAATCATGGTCCTGACTCAACACGATAAAAATATATAGGCAAATTTAGATTTTCGCGAGTAAGTACCAAAATTTACCTTAATTTTCAACTTTTTTTATTTTTCGGAATTTTTCCTTTACTTGTGCTGTAAGACTTTGCTTTTAACCAAAATTTACAATTCTAGGTCAACCGGAAGTACCCTATAGGTTTTGGATCGAAAACCTATAGGGTACTTCCTGTTGATCTAGAATCATGAAATTTGGCAAGAAGCAAGGTCTTACAGCACAAATAAAGGAAACAATCCAAAAAATAAAAAAGTCGAAAATTAAAGGGTGTACATACACAGTTTCACCAATTAAGATAGGCCTCTGAGTTATATGAGCGCTCATACAATTTAGAGGTCTAGCTTAATTGGTACCAACCAACGCAGGTATCGAAGCCTCGGTGGGCAAGTCCAACTCGAATTAGCTGGTTTTATTTATGTTTGTTACCTTAGAACTCCGTCAAATCTTGACCGATTTAAAAAAATATTTTTTCGTTTGAGAGATTATGCCTCCCGATTGGTCGCATTCCAATTTTAACAATGTATGACTAATATCTCCGGAGATATAGAGATAAACATTTCAAACACATTACATACCTTGACGACATATGCATTTGTATACCTTGACGACATGATTACTACTGGCTATTTTGACTATCGCGGCATGTGAAGTCGGCAATTTTTTTTTTGTTTTGTTAACGATCTTAAATTATTTTAAGCGTAGTATACACGCCGGGTATTTGCTGGTTTTATATATTTTTTACAGACTTCCCAAAAAAGGAGGAGGTTCTCAATTCGACTGTATGTTTTTTTTAATGATTCTTTTCATTTGACGGATTTGAATGATTCTTTTTTTAATGGGTAGGGTACGTTGGGTAGGGTAGGTGGTCCCATTTTAATTTTAACGAAATCGGCCGAGCCGTTTTTAATATATCAACATTTGTATTACGATGCATTTACTTAGCTCGACGATTTACTACTTACTAGTACTACTGGCACAGATTATATAATAGTTACTACGTCTACTGGCTACTTTGACTAGCGCGACGTTTGAAGTCGGTTCTTTTAGTTTTTTAAACGATCTTAAATTATTAAATATTTATTAACTCATCTGAGATATGAAAGTTTTTGGCCGAGGATAAGAGAATTTCCCGCTACAATTTGGGTAATATCCCTACTGAAGAAACTAGGTACACATTTGGGTATAATTTCATTGTTGTTATTAGAGCAGGGGCGAGCAAATTACTACCAGGAAATGTCTTCTGTGGAACCAAATGGTTTCTGGCCACTATATCGCTCTGCTGTCTTGGTACTGCGGTCGATAAAACCGGCCAAGTGCGCGTTGGACTCGCGCAACGAGGCTTCGTTACGAACTTGTCGAACTAGGTTATAGGACAAACTTATCTATGTAGTTTGATCTCTAGACCGATGCATAGACACAGTTTGTGATTGTATATTAGTTTTTTTGTTATTATAACTACATATTGTTTTCAGATTCTAGGTTACCGGTAAGTACCCTAGCTATAGGTTTAGATTTCCTTGTGAAATTTGCGACATTAACAGTAATATCTTTTGACCTTGTTGAGTTATTATTTTTTAACTAACTTCAAAAAAAGGAAGAGGTTTCTCAATTCGACCGTATCTCGATACGAAATACGGTCGAATATCTTTTTTTGTTGAAAAGGAGATATCCCAAGGGTGGTACCATAGTAATTTCATCGAGATCTAATAAGTATCTAAAGATATGGAGATAAACACCTCAAACTTGGTACTGAAAATTAATAGCGCGGCATTTGAAGTCGGTTCTCTTAGTTTTTTAAACGATATTTTTATTACAGATGAAACATATCGTATTTGAAATTAGTTTCGACTTGATACATTTACGCGCTCCTGCGAAAAAAAGGGTCTTCACACTCCTTATCCTTCTGAGGTACGGAACCCTAATGTGAGGGAAATACATAATTAAACGTGTAAAAGGGTTTTTTATTATTTTTTATACTTTATAGATTAGCGTTTGACCACTATCTCACCTGTTGGTAAGTGATGATGCGGTCGAAGATGGTAAGCACGCTAGGCCTAGAATGGGAACTGGCTCTCAAGGATGGCTGCCGGAACACATTAGATGTTTGGTGACAGATTTTCTAACTTGAAAGAGCGTGAGCTTGAGCGTGTTGCATACATATTGAAATACATAATGGACGAGCTGTTTCAACGTAGGTAAAAATCACATCTTTAAAGTTTTGCGCATCACTGAACTACGCCCATTTCCATGTTGAGTGTCTTGCCCTTTGATTTTACTAGCTAAGTTGCTCTTTAAACCGAATAAATGTGTATGGTTGAATACAAATTTTATCTAAACTAATATAATTTAAGATAGATAGATTAACTCTTTATTGTAAACCAAAAGAACTTAAAGTTAAAGTAACAATAAAACAAAAATCGGTTTTCTTCGGCGGTCTTATCGCATAAAGCGATTTCTTCTAGACAACCTAATTACGGATTGTTTATAATACACAGAGCGTTGGCGAATAACGTAAAATTACTAGCAAAACAAAAATCATAGCAAACAAATCAATTCCTAATATGATATAACTACATTTATAAACATCTAAAAGAGTTGTATACATCTTTATTACAATCATACAGCATATAATATTAAATATAAATAAATAGTTGCATTTACTAAAATAGCATATAACTACACATATACACATACACATATATATCTATATCATATACAATGATAATTATATATTATTATTGTGATATTATATAACATTACTATATTACATAAATATACCTACACATATATTTATACTTATATACATACATATATACGTCAAAATATAATCAAATATAATCAAAATTTAAGATCGCTAAATACTAAAAGAACCGATTTCAAACGTCGCGCTAGTCAAAGTAGCCAGCAGCCAGCAACATGGCATCGAAGTATACAAATGTTGATGTATTAAAAAAAAAAAAAAAAAAAATACATACAGACGAATTGAGAAACTCCTCCTTTTTTGTGAAGTCAGTTAAAAACAGCTTGACCAATTTCGTCAAAATTTTCCTCAACCTCTTTGTTCTGTCTGCCGCAAAACTGTTTCCAGCCATCTACCTGGGCTTCACGCGCTGCTAGCTCGTAAATTTCTTTATGCCGCAGGTATTCTTGGACAACCTTCTGCTTTCGGATTGGTGCTGCACAGCGTATTCTCCGTCTCATGGTGGTGACTTCTTTTTTAAGCCTGACAAGCTCCTTCGACCACCACGCCAAGGTATGGACACTGTTTGTTTTTCTTTTAGGTATATTAACATTACAGGCTTCCAAAATCGTGTCTGTATATTTTTCAATCATTAGATCTAACTCAAGTTTATTGCCAATTCTTTCTATTACTTCTGTATTAATTTTATTAACTTGCAGTAATTGGGTCACTTTCTCACGAAATTGACTCCAATTTGCTTTTCTCGTATTAAAACTAATGCGATAACAATAACTAGGAAACTTAAATTTGACGCCCCACTTCTGAGGATGGGCGGGGTAGACATTGCAATGTCTAAGGAGATGAAAATTTTGGGGCTCGCGATAGACGAAAAACTGACTTTTAACAGTCACATTACGTCAGTGTGCAAAAAAGCAATAGCCATTTATAAACGTCTATCGCGAGCTGCCAAAATCAGCTGGGGATTGCACCCAGAAGTCATACGCACAATTTACGTGGCCGCTGTGGAACCCGTAATTATGTATGCGGCTAGTGCATGGGCTTCCGCCACTAATAAACGTGGCGCACAAAGGCAGCTCTACAATGTCCAGCGAGGTTTTGCACATAAAATAATAAAAGCATATAGGACGGTCTCGTTAAACTCTGCCCTGGTATTGGCTGGGATGCTCCCCCTTGATCTCCGTATACAGGAAGCAGCCGCTCTGTATGAGGCCAAGAGAGGAGTATCCCACCTGATACCACAAGACAGAGAGATAGAGCAAAGAGTTGCATATGCCAAAACCCCACATCCAGCTGAGCGAGTAGTTCTAGAGTTTCAATGCCTGGTAGACCCCCATGACGTAGCAATTAATAACACGCAAGCAGTGCGAATTTTTACAGACGGCAGTAAAATTGAGGGTCAAGTCGGAGCAGCACTGTCCTTTTGGAACAGCAATGGCGAGATAAAGACCCTCAAACTTAAACTAGCCTCACACTGCACGGTATACCAGGCAGAACTACTTGCTATTTGTAGAGCTACCCGAGAGATATTGCTGCGTCCGGAGCCAAACTACGGAATTTATAGTGACTCGAGGTCAGCCTTAGAAACGATCACTAACTACAGCACCACTAACCCTCTTGCCACCGAAACCCGACACAACTTAAGGGCGATCAAAGACCAGAATAAAACCGTGGTTTTATTCTGGATAAAAGCTCATGCCGGGCTAGATGGCAATGAAAGGGCAGACCAACTGGCAAAGGATGCAGCAATTAAAATTAAGCGTAGGCCAGACTACGACCTATGTCCGGTTTCATTCGTTAAGGGGCTGATCCGCAAGGAGTCACTTAGCGAATGGAACCGGAGATACAAAGCAGGTGGAACAGCCGGAGTAACTAAAATCTTTTTTCCGGACGCCATGAGAGCTTACAACACCGTGCGAAAATTGGAAATCGACAGTGTAGTCACGCAGGTTCTAACAGGGCACGGTGGGTTCTCCGAATATCTGAACAGATTCAAATGTAAGGAGGACCCATCGTGTATCTGTGAGCCAGGAGTTGCCGAATCAATTCCGCACATCCTGTTTGAATGTCCAGTATTCGGTCGGCAAAGACATAACATAGAACAAATTATTGGGGACAAAGTAGATATTGAAAGCACACATAAATTAATAGAAGAAAATAAATGGAGAGAAGAATTTATAAATTACTGTAAACAATTGGCTATCATTGTAATAAAACGAAACAATAATATACAAACATTATAAATAAAAATACATAAACAAATGATTATAATAACACAAACCTGAATGACAAGAGTCTCTGAAGAATATCAGAGGTTAACACGCAATTAATAAAAAAAAAAAAAAAAAACAGGTGAGATAGTAGTCAAACACTAGTCTATATAATATTTTTTTTAAAATGAGGTGCAAACATTGTAAGTCTTCCTAAAACGAGTGACTGTTTACTTGCGTTCGCATGGAGTGAGTATTGAACTAGTAACTGATCACCCAGTAGTTGTGGGACTAAGGGAAGATCAGTAAACCGTATAATTAAAAATAATAATAAAGTAGCTGGCCGACAGTTACTTACCGGTCAGAACTGGCTCAATCTAGTTTTCACGGACCCAGTAGCATTCGGCCAGTAATTGTTTATCCCTGTCAGACTGCTACTGGGTACGTGGAAACCAGGCTTTGAAGACTGACTATAAAGTAAAGTTTGAATCTGTCAAAGAGGCTACGAAGCAAGAAATAAGATACACTATCGGAGAAGATAATTTAAACTTCCCCCAAGTGCAAAAGTTGGTTCTACAGTGAAGCTCAAAGCCGAGAGTAATCTTAACTTATGGACTAGCTGTGCCTCCCGTTTACACACCCGCTCTTTGACACAAATTATACAGAAACTATTTAGCGATTACCACAAGATGCCACATAACGAAAAAAACGAACCCCGATTACGAAATAGTTATTTATGATACTAGTGCGGGCAAGTTGCTTTTACAAACGAGTAGACGAAAGTCCGAGACGAAGTCGAGGGTTTAACATAGTCACGATTTTGTTAAAACCAATATCCGCACGTGTGTCATACAACGTTTTTTAGCAAATTTGCGAAAAAACCCTACAATTGGTAATAAAATAAACAAATCAAATAATCAAGAAGTCGAAACATTATTTGACGTTTCTAATATGTAAATGGCGTGAATTTGCAAATGACGCCACGTGTAGTAATAAAACTGGCCAAGTGCGAGTCAGCATCGCGTCTCTTATCGCACACTTAGGGAGGTACAATCCGTAAACTCCGTACAATACGAAACATAACAGAGATTCAACCTCATATATTTGATTAATTGATATTATCAAGAATATTTCGTTTAGTCGCGATCTAGAAAGACGGGGCTCGTTTACTATCGCCATCTATGTCATTATGTCGAAACTAAATAGATAGATGGCGTTTAAAAACACGTTTTTTGTATGGGGACCCCCTTTTGATTTTTAACTTTATTTTGTTTTTAGCATTTGTTGTTCTAGCGGCAACAGAAATACACCATCTATGAAAATTTCAACTGTCTAACTATCACGGTTAATGAGCTATAGCCTGGTGACAGACGGACAGACAGACAGACAGACAGACAGACAGACAGACAGACAGACAAAGAGACAGACAGACAGACAGACAGAGAGACAGACAGACAGACAGACAGACAGACAGACAGACAGACAGACAGAGATACAGACGGACAGCGGAGTCTTAAAAATTAGAACTACATCTTTCGTCTCAGTTGCTCTTTAGTATTATGGCTCGATATAGAGCATAATATGTATTGATTATTAGTCAGTTATTTAGTCAGTTTCATCGTTTTTTTATATGATATAGGCTAGCCTTTGACCACTCTTACCTGTTGGTAAGTGATGATGCGGTCAAGGATGGTAGCACGCTAAACAGATTAGATGTTTGATGACAGATTTTTTAATTTGAGGGTGGTAGCTGGCCACGCGGACACAAGCACAGAATACCTCCGTAATTGTACTATGTAACACTAGATAATATCCTACCACCAGGCGGGGGTTCGGGGTTTCTCAACAATGTTTTTCTTCACTGGAGGACCACTGTGAAAAGCGCACGTGAAATTTTCGAAAGAAAAATCCATTGGTGCATCAAAGTCGACCATTTACCCACTACACCTCAGGACCCTCTAAAAAGAAAGGCATTCATGACTACATGAACCTTATCATACATACGAAATGTCAGTACTAATTAAAACAATAAACAATAATTAACATGTAACGACCATGCTATGTTTTTAATTGCACAATTAAGGACATAATTCGTCGGGATCGCCATTTTATGATATCATTACGTAATTTTGGAATTTAGGACGCTTACAAAGTATCGGATAAAATTACTTATCTACTTAAAAAAGGTTTTCTAATATTTAGACGCATATTTTGTGCCTATTTTTTACATGCTTTACTCAACAACATACAATGTAAGCAAATATTGGCAGTCCGTTCATCTAGTAATTGTCCTTTCGAAATGAATACCAATTCCATCCTTCTAATAATTGTCGTATCGAAATGAAACTGTATATCATATAAATACAAAGCTTCAAGCTACCAAACTAAAAAACTATTTTGAGAGCCCAGTGGTATAGTGAGAGAATGGTCTGCTTTGACGCCAGAGGTAGCGGTTCAAATACTCGCCATGCTCCAATATATTTTTCATAGAAAAAATTATGTACGCATTTCACAGTGACTCTCCAGTGAAGAAAAGAAACCCCCAACCCCGGTATGTTGTTAGGACCTATTTAGTATCCGCTTGGCCAGCTACCAAGTTTAAAAAGCTTCAAGTTGAAAAATTTGCCGCCAAACACCTAATGTGTCCCGGCAGCTGTGCTTGCAAGCCAGTTTCAATTCTAGGCTTAGCGTGCTACCAACGTCTACCGCATCATCAAGTTTCAGATCTCGATTAAATTACCTCGTGACAACTTTTGAGATGCAAGTACTCTATCAGTTGAAAAAAAATTTCAATCGGTTCACAATTTGGCGGAGTAATCTCGTACCAAACATACAAAAATAAACTGGCCAAGTGCAAGTCGGACTCGCTCTAGTAGGGTTCCGTACCACAATACAGTATTTTATAAGATCGACCAAAAAATACCACTATCATTTTTCGCCAGCAAAAAGTAATAATTAATAAACATTTTATTTCTTATAACGCCATCTAACGTCTAACAAAGGTGTTAGGGATCGACATTTCAATATAACGCCATCTAACGTCTAACAAAGGTGTTAGGGATCGACATTTCAATAAAACGCCATCTATGGGACGTTTACCTAACTAAGCCTTCATAGATGGCGTGAAATGCCGAAAAAAACACGTGTCTTACTAACTTCGTAACTTAATTCTGTTTTTAACCGACTTCAAAAAAAGGAGGAGGTTTCTCAATTCGACCGTATATATATTTTTTTTTTTTTTTGTTTGTTCGCGGATACCTTCGTCGTTTATGAACCGATTTCGATTATTCTTTTTTGTTCGAAAGGAAATATCCCAAGTGTGGTACCATGGTAATTTTATCGAGGTATGATAAGTATCTCCAGAGATATTGAGATAAACATCTCAAAATTGGTACTGAAAATGAATAGCGCGGCATTGAAGTCGGTTGTTTTTTAGTTTTTAAACGATATTATTAGTATTTGTTGTTATAGCGGCAACAGAAATACAGCATCTGTAAACATTTCAACTGTCTATCACGGTTCATGAGATACAGCCTGGTGACAGACGGACAGACAGACAGACTGACAGACAGACGGATAGCGGAGTCTTAGTAATAGGGTCCCGTTTTACCCTTTGGGTACGGAACCCTAAAAACGATGAATTGAGAAGCCTCTCGTTTTTGTATGTGGGTTAAACGAGAAAAAAATGTTATCGAAATATAAAATATAGAAGAGCATCGTAACCTCGATGAAAAATGACCACTGCTTCACAATTTTTCAAACAAGCTGTTTAAATGTATCTAATATACTCTAGTTGCAAAGCACGTTCAATTTAAAAAGCTTTTTTCTTTTAAACCGCGGGTGACACTTTAAAAAAAATCTAGAGCAAAGCAAAATCAACAAAAGAAACACAAATACAACAAATTTCCAGTGTCCTTTATATTTAAAAGAGAGTGCATATATACATTTTCAACTGATTTTTATAACTGGTAACCGAGGGCCCAGTGGCGTAATCGGGAGAACGGTCGGCTTTGATGACAGAGGTACCGAGTTCAATCCCCGCCGTGCACCAATGGAATCAGAATCAGAATATTACTTATGCGTTTTAGATATAAGCCAGGATTTTAAGGATGTTTTGAATTTATTTCCGTCCAAAATTTTGAGGCCTAAAGGTAGGTTGTTATAAATTTTAATTGCCGCTATACAAACACTTTTATGGTACATATTATTATTTACTTGTGGTATACATAAATTATACCTATATTTATGGATAGACTTTCCTATCATCATATTTATGTGCGTATTTCACAGTGGCCCTTCGGTGAAGGATAAACATCGTTAAAAAATCAACAACCCCCGCGTGGTGGTAGGATACTTGTCCGCCTGGCCAGCCTATCACCCTCAAGTTAGAAAACCTGTCGCCAAACATCTAATGTGTTCCGGCAGCTATGCTTGAGAGCCAGTACCCATTCAAGGCCTAGCGTGCTTACCATCTTCGACCGCATCATCACTTACCAACAGGTGAGATAGTGGTCAAACGCTAGCCTTTAAGATATAAAAAAAATCTGAGGAGGTTCTCAATTTGTCTGCATGCTTTTTAGGGTTCCGTACCAAAGGGTACCAACGGAACCCTATTACTGTTGTTTTGCTGTCCATCCGTCCGTCTGTTTATCTGTCTGTCCACTATTGCTATGGGGAATGTCACAACAAATACTAAAAACAAAATAAAATTTACTCTGCCAAGTGTTAACTGATTTAAATAGTTTATCATAATTACATTTTAAAATATTGCAAACATCCGCAACTTGAATTTTCACTGACTTTACAAAAAGGAAGTTGTTCTCAATTCGCTTGTATTTTTTTATGTTTGCTTCATCATAACTTCTTCATTAGCTTTAATTAGCTGATTTGATTTTTTTTTGTTTAAGAAAGTATTCATAGTACTTTCTGTTTGGTCCCATTGTAATTTACAATTTTCGACCACATCATCGCTTACCATCAGGCGAGTTAGTGGTAAAACGCTAGCCTATAAGTTTTTATAAAAGAATTAAATGTAATATTTAGTTGATAACTTTAAATATATTATACTTTTTAGCTTGAGTGTAGTTTTAAATACATAGATATCCATAAAACTTTAGGATAGAATAAAGGAAATGTATTAGGTAACATACCTTATGAAATTAATAAATAAATTATTAAATAATTATTAATTATTGATAGAAGAAAATAATAGTTGCATAAAAATTTGCTTCAACTTTCTAATCTAGCATTTTAGGCCGCTCAAACGTAATATCTTTAGTAAATTAATTAAATGTTGTTTAACCTATTAAATGTATGTCATATATGATTACGATTAAGTACGATTTTAATTCGCTGTAAGTATTTAAAGGTATTTTTTTTTCAATTATTAACCTAGAAAATGAAAAACTTTAGGATTTTTTGTCTAAGGTTAAATAATCAACAATGTGTATATTACCCTACCTCCCGTTTACTACACCACCTACGCATACTATAGCAACAGGTATGCCGCCATTTTACCTAAACACAATAAAAACCACTAAAACCGGTACTGGCAACCAACATTAAAAAAATAAATAATGCGACTAACCAGTCACGATCAATTATTTCGAAATTCCAAAATTTGAAATCGCAACGCGAGCTACGTTCGTATACTCGAACAAGCTTATACCAACTGGTGGGTTTGCGCATGTCTTCCCCGACGCTTTAAGAGTGACCATTTAAAGTAGACCTATATTCCCCCTCTCTTTAACCTGAAACCTGTAACTTTAGGGGTTCATTGGGACATTTAAAGGGGTCCAGTCTAATGGTTGGTCCCGGCGAAACGCAAGGGTATGCATTTAATACGTATAGGCTCCAGAAGCTACAGTTGGTTTCTTCGCCTTTTTCGCGAGTTTTGATCATCATTTGGTTCTAACATGTTGCTTTTCATTTACATAGAAGTAGCATTTGGTTCGTTTAGTCACTATTCGGTGAGATTTCTGTCAAGCACTTGATATATAAAAGCTCACTGGATGAAACCTGCTTGACTGGGAATCGGGAACGTAACAAATATTTTTTAAAGTGCTACGTCGCTAAAATGAAGTCAGAATTTAGCGCGCTTATTAGCTTTTTTCCTTCCGCCTTAGATTTGAGTAGTCTATGTTCTCCCTCATGCTTGTAAAGTATCTCCTTGTTAAATTTCAGTAATCGTCCGTTTCAGCATGATTAGGTAACAAACAGACAGAATGAATTAAGTCAGACAGAGTGAAGTTATAAACGTGTTTATTATATTAGTCTGGATCTAGATTTGGTACAGAAAAAGTTATTGTACGCCGACCCCTTAAAAATTGCCGTCGATATTTAATCCTATCAGTCCATGTCCGAATAATTTCCATTCGGAATATGGTTGTACTGCGATTAGTTCGCGTTTCATTTATATATCAAAATTAAACTCCATCGAACAAATTTCAAGTTAATAACTTATCTATAACAATAATAACATTGTTTCATTGCATCATGTCTTGCTGACACGCGGTTGAAGTACTTGATTGTTGTATTTTTATTCTATTTCTGTATTTCACAACTTTATTATTTACTTGATAATCAAAGTGCCATAATACATTACTGAACTTAATATCTCTTTTGTATTCAGTGTATTACGTTCATAAAAGCCTAAATTAAGTTAATCTAAAAGGTAACACGACATTCGTTGTCTGTTAGGTGGTACGAAGTTCTCCGGGCCAGCTAGTTTATTATGTTTCATTATTTAATTTTTTTTGTATAAAAATTGTCTGAATTACTGAAACACGTGGGGGAATAGTACGATTGGAAACCCCTACATTAATGAGGGGAATTAAACATTTGTTTTAAGTGTGACGTTCTACGTTTAGATGAAAGTCGAATGGCTCACTACTTTTGTTTTTTTATCATTCAAAGCAATGAGTTATATTTTTGTTATATTTATTATATATATTTATTGTTGTTATGTTATTTGACATAACTTCTAAGCAAGAGGTCACCGGTTCCAATTCTAGCACGGGTGTAAAGGAAGCAGGGGCATATTATATCGATGTTTCGCCTCACTTGCAACCAAACACTAGCTTACCACCTACTCAAGGATAAAATCTGTCGCCATATCCTTACGGTATTCCAGCAGCACACAGCCCTTGAGAGTCAGGGTATTCTAGACCTAGCGTGTTCATTATCTTCGACCACATCATCGCTTACCACCAGGCAAGATAGTGGTCACCCGCTAGCCTATATGATAAAAAAGATAAAAAGGCACATTAACAGGAATCGAGTATTTCCGCGATGAGTAAAAAACCAATAAAACGATTTCGTTTTATGTAAGTACATTTGTACTTACATATCTCAAGCGACCTTCAGTCCCTGGTGTACAAAAATGAGTCGTAAATTCTTCGTATTTGCTATATTTTTTACCAGCTCGACAAAAGAGCAAGTTTTGTTGACTTGCAGAATGGAAGAGTATCGTTTTTCTAAATTATGTAAACTTAATATTATATATATATATATTATATATATAATATTATATATTTATATTTTAACAAGGAGATACTTTATAGCCCGAAATTGAACATAGGTTACTATTGAAAAAAAAACATGATATTTACATATGACTTTAACATTTCAGCCCTCTAATTCTCCACCATTCGGAAACCTATTCGGATTTTGAAGTTCCATTTTTAATTTTGAATATTGATAAATCCGTCAGCCATTTTATCGCGGAAACCTTTCCAATTAGAATCACTGATTTTTTCGAATTGAAAGATCAAACGCAACCAACCGGAGCATTGACAATTGCAAAGATCCAAGTCGAAGTAAAGGCAGTTTCCGAATCCGAATTTGCTTTCGAATGATTGAGGATAACCTTGCAGATCACACAAATGTTGATTGACAGAGATTTACAGTGATACAATTCTTGGTGAACGAGAACGAAGTCGCGGGTATCAGGTAGGTATAGGTATTTTTTGTGTATATATTTTATTTATATATTCTTGCTTGACGTTGCCGGCGGTTGTCATTTGAATTATTATTTTCAACCGACTTCCAAAAAGAAGGTTCTCAATTCTTCTGTATGTTTTTTTTTGTGTGTATGTTACGCGATTGCTCCGTCAATTGTGAACCGGTTGTGAATGATTCTTTTTGTGATCGGTGGGGTACGTCTTCGAGGTGGTCCCATTGTAATTGCGACGAGATCTGATAAGCGTCTTCAGAGATATGACGATAAGCGTCTCAAACTTGCTACTGAAATTGACTCGCGGGGCATTGAAGTCGGTTGTTTTAGTTTTTAAACTATCTTAATAATTATACAATAAGTATATATATATATATATATATAATATATATATATATATAATAAGGGAGCACAAAGGGATGTAAGGGAGCACAAATACCACCTCCGTGCACCCAGCCAACCTTACCTACCCGTGGTGCATACTGCTGACCAGCAAACGAGGCTCTGGCGACCGACAAATGGCGGTATAACCATTTCAAAATTATGGCGTAGCTAAATACTACAGGCCGGTGACGGGCAGCAGCGTCACCGGTGCGAGGAGTTACGTCCTGCGATCGCCAACCCACCTGCCCTGCGTGGCGATTAGGGCATATCCCTCCCAATGAGCCGAAGATCGGGCTCAGTGGCGTATCTTGGGCGAGGCCTACGTCCAGCAGTGGACTGACTCTCGCTGATTATGATTGAGTATATATATAGTGGCAATAGCCGAATGGCTAAGGCCACCCCACTCGATCTCCACCTATTGCACTATTGACGTGAACCCACTCCAGACACAAGCATATTTAGCTTAGTTGGAGGGGTTAATATGACTACTAGTAATGTGCAACCTAAATTGCATAATTTAATAATCATAATATCGTTTAAAAACTAAAAAACAACCGACTTCAATGCCGCGCTATTCATTTTCAGTACCAATTTTGAGATGTTTATCTCAGTATCTCTGGAGATACTTATCATACCTCGATAAAATTACCATGGTACCACACTTGGGATATCTCCTTTCGAACAAAAAAAGGATAATCGAAATCGGTTCATAAACGACGAAGTTATCGGCGAACAAACATAAAAAAAAAAAAAAAAAAAAAAAAAATACGGTCGAATTGAGAAACCTCCTCCTTTTTTTGAAGTCGGTAAAAAAAGCATCCTGTCATATCGGACGAATATAAAGTGCAGAACATAAAACAAAAATCTGTATTATTTTGCTACAGTCTATCTATTTAAATACTGAATTATCCGATAGAGACCCAAAGTCATCGATACATCTCACCGGATTAGCAAGCTTAAGTGGTAATGGGGCGGTCATATTAGCCAAACTGGAAATTTGGGGTAAATGAGTGCTTAAGAAGAGGACGCCGATTGAAAAATGTAAGGTCTCTCTCAGACAAGGTTGGATGTATTTTGCGCAGTCATATAGCTGATCTTTTACTCCCGAAGCAAAGAGAAGGGTTGTTATGAGTTTGACGTGTGTATTTGTGTACGTTTATTTTGTTCAAGTGTAGCTTTATTGATGGAGCCAGGCGGTAGATAGTGAAGCTCTTCAGTGGCTACTAGTAAACGTTATAATAAAGATAGTTTAAAAACTAAAACAACCGACTTCAATGCCCCGCGAGTCAATTTCAGTAGCAAGTTTGAGACGTTTATCGTCATATCTCTTAAGATACTTATCAAATCTCGATGAAATTACAATGACACCACCTCGGAAACATACCCTGCCAATTACAAAAATCGGTTCACAATTGACGGAGTAATCGCGTAACATACACAAAAAAAAAGAAAAAAAAACATACAGACGAATTGAGAACCTTCTTCTTTTTGGAAGCCGGTTGAAAAATCATTTGCATTGTAAGGTTGTCTGGAAGCGATCGCTTTTAGCGACTTATCGCAGACTTAACTGCCCATTGTACCAGCAATTTAAATAGGGCGTTTGTTTCTTTTTCTCTGTAAATTGGTGTCAATAAAGAGTTATTTTATTGTATTGTATTCTATTGACCTGTACTGTACTGCACTGTACTGCACTGCACTGCACTGTATTGTATTATATTGTTTGTTCGTTTTGACTAATTCAATAGATTGAGCATGGTCTCGAGGGTCTCATGATGAAGCCATGAACTATGAAGACCGGTGGCGAGATGATTTTGATGTTATTCACAAAAACTGACCACAATCGGCATTGGACAGGGATAGGTAGAAAAAAATTGGGGAACCTTTGCTTAGCAGGATAAAATAGGTTAACTAAAAAAAAAAACTTATTTAGGCGGCAATAACCCAATGGCTAAGGCGTCGGCCTAGCGGTCGAGAGGTCTTAAGTTCGAGCCCAACCCATAGCACTACTGATGTTAACCCACTTCAGACACAAGCATATTTTATTAAGCTTAGTTGTAGTGGTTAACAAGACTACTAGTAATGTGCAACTCAATTTGCTAGTAAGCATTTTTTAGTTAAATGCAACTTATTGTTATGCAGACCATCAGTCACTTGACTACCACCTCACCTGAAGGTAAGTGATTATGGAAACTGAAGGCGGTTGTGAGATGAGCGCTGGACTACAGTTATTAGTCAAATCCTAATCCAAAATTTAACATCACGTGAGATAATGGCCATGTGCATGTCTGTTTGTAAAAACAAATAGTAATATCAAAACACAAACAAAACTACTAACAATCACGCTCTAATTTTAGAAATCATTTCCAATTATCGGTTGCATGCAAGCAAAGCCGCAAGCTACAGCTATCAACATAGGTATATTATTTGAAGTGTGTATTTGATACCGAAAACGGCATCATTAAATCGGTTAAAATCAGGCATTACTAGTTAAACTCGACACCTCCTATTGTTGAAGTTGGTTAAAATGTAGCCTATGTTACCCGGGCCATAATATCGAATCATATCTGGCGTAGGACCGTTAACCGTTGGGGCAGACTAGTTCGAGAGTGGAGATCGCGAATCGGTAAACGTAGCGTAGTTGTAACCAGGTGGAGCGACAACATTCGCAAAGCGGTGGGCAGTGACTGGAAACAAAAAGCCGAAGATCGGGCTCAGTGGCGTGACTTGGGAGAGGCCTATGTCCAGCAGTGGACTGATACCAGCTGATTATGATGATGAAAAACGCATCGATTGACACCTTATTCATTAGAATCGGATGAATAGTTTAGGCGCTACGGAGGAACATACGTAAATATAAACATACATACATACATACCTACTGCAAAAATCATTTCACTTTCCTTTTATAGTTGGGTTAGAACAAAACTGAGTAACGCCAAAAGTATAACCAACCTCAACAATTAAGTACTGAGATTTGCTCTGAATTTTTGTGTAAAATTTCTCTTTCACAAAAATAAAACTGTAAAATATAACATAAAAAATAGAATCCTATCTAAATACAAAATTTCATCCATTTTTTTGGGATAGAAAAATACAGTTGAAAAACCAATTCAACTGAATTTCAAACATTTCAACTAGAAACTCGCATTTTCACTGAAAACTCTAACTCATTCGAATCTATTACGAAAGTGCAGCGCTGTCTATTCAATTAATTTAGGGTTCTGCAAAATAAATTGGGTCGTTAATGTTACTATGTATTATAAGACTGAGTATTTTATCAATGAATGTGATTGAAATTTGAGAGTCAGAGTATTCTGGGCAAAAATAATTGACCATTTTCGACCACTACGATTCGATATAAACGATATTTTCGACCACTATGATACGATATATACGATATTTTCGACCACTATGATACGATATATACGATATTTTTGACCACTATGATACGATATATACGATATTTTCGACCACTATGATACGATATATACGATATTTTTGACCACTATGATACGATATATACGATATTTTCGACCACTATGATACGATATATACGATATTTTTGACCACTATGATACGATATATACGATATTTTCGACCACTATGATACGATATATACGATATTTTTGACCACTATGATACGATATATACGATATTTTCGACCACTATGATACGATATATACGATATTTTCGACCACTATGATACGATATATACGATATGACCTATTTTTATACATAAAAAAGTTATGAGTAACATAACAACGTCTTAAAAAGTTATTCAATTTAAGATCGTTTTAAAAACTCAAGTCAAAAGTCAAAGTATTTATTAAGTTTAGGGGCAAATTGAAAATCTGCACTCACACACGTCGTATCAATAATAATTGTTCTACTAAAAGAACCGACTTCAAATGCCGCGCTAGTCATTTTCAGTACCAAGTTTGCGGTGTTTATCTCCATATATCTTCAGATACTGAACATGTCTCGATGAAATTTCAAAGGGATCACCTAGGAAGTATAAAACTTTCAAACACAAAAAGAATTTTTCAAATCAGTTCGGGCGTATTCGAGTAACCGGATAAATACATTAAAAAAAAGATTCCGACGAATCGAGAACCTCTTCCTTTTTGTGAAAATGGTTAAAAACAGGTTTGAACTGAAAATAAACTCCTGGCTCCATCATCAGACTTTCTAATTCTGATTGGTAATGGGCGCTACGAATAAATCTTATTAATGTCAAATTAATGTCTTATCGCCCACATCTGGGGGCACGGTAGTGCCCCCGCCAAGACGAGCCAAGCGAAGCGCAAGCGCAAGGGCACTACCTACCTTTTCTCGAAGCGCTTCGTCGTATTTTTGAACCTTCATAACTTGAGTTTGGGTTATACCAGATAAACAAAATTTTCAGGATATAATGTCAGTGGTAGACTTAATAAACCTCTAAAGTTTCAATTGCATAGCTCTTATACTTTAGATTTTATTGATATCTAAAATACCCCGATTTCGTCACTCACTCACTGATGATCAACAAAATTCTTAAGGTACTTCCTGAAGTCCTAGAAAACTGAAATTTGGTATGTAAGCTAGTATTAGTACCCAAACAACAAAAAAATCCTAAAACTTGGAACTTTTACCCCCCAACCCCTTAAACTAGGGGGTGAAAGTTTGTTCGAGACTTCCGCAACTTTTGACGCTAGAGGTCTGAATGCGGCCGCGGAGGGGTAAAAATCTGAAATAGGGAAACTTAATTCCCTATTTCCTGCTTGAGATCTGAAAATTATACACAAGTACATAGAACACAAACTTTTCATCAAATCAAAACATTATCCTACCCATAAGTACTTAGATATGAATAATATTACTACACTTCACTTCGGTAAGTGTTTATTAATCAACCTATACTTTTGAACATAAGCATCGTAAGTATAGTATGCGCCAACGCCCGCCGCCTGCCCCCTCGTCCCCGCGCAGTAGCTAAAAATAATCGGCCCGTCAGCGAGCGCGGCACCCGAGCGCGGGCAGACGCGCGAGGGCAGACGTCGTTGACGGTTGTCTCGTTGAATGAAAAATTTTCGGAATATTTCGGTGATTTAAAAGTTTGCTATCGCGGAGAAAAAAACCATTTGCCTAATATTTAATTGTTAGTAGTTTAGTAGGTAAAGGTTTAGATACTAGTGTTTTAATTTTCATTGATAAAAAGTATTAGCATTACGTTTGCAATTTTCTCACAAATTTAATGAAGAAATTCAAAGATTGAATAAGTAGGTATTTGCAATTAAGTAGTATAGGTTAGTAGGTATAATATGTTTATAGTTGTTTATGTAGGTACGACTTAGTGAGAATAATTTGATACGTAGGTCATTGTTTAATTTTCATTGTTAATAGGTTTAACTTAAGTAGTTTAGGATTACGTACGGTTTGAATATTGTATAGTAGGTAGAAAATTACGATATTGATAGTTGTTAATCTAGTGTTAAAAATAATTTTGTGTAGGTATTTTAGAACTAGGTTTAATAGGCTTATCTACAGGTACCTATACCGCTCATTTCATTGACACTTGTCCAGTAGGTAGGTATAATTTACTTTAAGATTTAATTGAGAGGTTTAGTTTACAGTTTGGCATTACATAGCCTTGTTACTAGGTTAAGCTAGGGTATAGGTATTTCGTTACTTAGATACTGAACATGGATAGTGTAAAAGTTTTACATGAAGTGGAGCTGGGACCCCGCCGCCATCGTGTGGTTAATATGCCGGGAGACGGTTCCTGCCTCTTCCATTCCTTGACATATTTAATGCATGAACGAATAGACGTTGAGATGGCGTTGCAAGTCAGGACTGCTATTGTGCGATATGTTGTAGACCACTGGGACGAACTACAAGTGTATACTTGTACCGGCAATGGGGACACCTATCATGATTCCGATTCGTATTCACGGGATATGTTGAATAGCGCTACTTATGGTGGTACCTCCGAACTCATGGCAGCGGCAGCTATTTATCCATTCACCTTTGAAGTCTATCAAGATAATATTTTAAGAGGAAGTTTTTCTCGTATCGGTGGACCTGTGAAACGGTTGCAATTCAGTGGAAGTTCTATAAGTGGTCACTATGACGTCCTGGTTCCGATGCTTGTTTCTCAAACATCAAATAATAATACTGTTAGTTCTTTTAACGACACACATGTGAATACTGAAAACGACGTAGTTTCCGCTTCGAAAAAAGCAGGGAGACCTAAAAAAAATAAACGTGGAAGACCAAAAACTTCTGAATTAACACGAAATGCGCAATTTCGACAAGCCGCAGCCAAATACCGTAAAAATCATCCTGAAGAACGGAAAAATACAATTTTAAATTATACTCTATCGCATGCTGAACAACATCGCGAATCCGTTGCGCGATACTCGGCTTCACATCCGGAGGTCAACCGAGAGGCGGTTGCACGCTACTCGGCTTCACATCCAGAGGTCAACCGTAAGGCGGTTGCCAAATACTCAGCCTCTCATCTAGATGTTAATCGCGAAGCAGCTAGTCGAAAAAGATTAAACGAAAAATTACAGTTTAAGGTAAAAAATGTTGAGCAAATAATAAAAAGTTTAAGTTCTAAAATAAACGATAGACTGGAAGCAGAAAGACTTGTGAAATGGTCTCTTTACAATAGACAACAAACATTAGGTAGTCTTTTAAAAACGGCTGAAAAAATTAAGAATATATGTGTGTCAGCTTTAGAAAAGTTAAGAGAATGTCCGGATGTAACTGTTTATGAAAAACTTGCAATGTTTCTGGGAAAACTTGAGCATCGGAATAATCAAGAGCCATTTTATGGAGAGTACGCATATAAAGTTTACACTGATGATCAGAAGGCAATCGCTATTGATGAGACAGGCAAAGCTGTCTTTGAAAAAACAGAAAAGGATGGCAAAAGTTTAGTCTGGAGTTGTAATGACGCCATATGTGTATTGGATGAACAGTTACTTTTGAAACTAAAAAATATATTTGGAGAATTTAACTGTAAGTCACCAGCAGAGATGTATCCGCTATATTTGAATAATCGTCTCAAGGCTAATATTTCATACATTAACAATGTAAAGTCTCATTCTCCACGACTAAGAACCTTGATCAGAGAAATGTATCAGTTACAAAGTGATTGCGATACGTTAAAAGAAATTGATAGTGCATTAAAAACTGTGAACGTGGATAAAATAAAAGAATTAGGCGAAAATCACGTACCTGGGAGTGTAGCTGTTGAAAGTTTGGAACATCAAGAAATTATAGAAGATTCCATTATCAAAGAGTTTAAAGATGGATTTAAATTACTTTCTAAAAAAAGCTTAGATACACCTAAATTAGAATGTATGTCTTGTAATAAACTTTACTGTTCAAAGGATATTTCTAATCTAAATCGTTTACGAAAGCCTATTTCTACACATGTTTGGATACAGCTTATTGAATATTATAGTTCTAAAAACATAGACCATAGCTCACATATATGCCATACATGTCTTACAAAGGTTCGTGCTAATCAAACTCCAGCTACATGTGTTCTTAATGATTTGTTTGTCGGTACAATTTCATCAGAGATAAGCCAGTTAAATGATTACGAAAAGCTGTTAATACAGCGAGCAAAAGCTTTCCAAGTGGTTGTATCGATGAATCCAGTAGCCAACAAATCTTTGCCAAACCGAGAAATGGTGAAAAAATGTAAAGGCAGAACTTTTCATCTACCTTTGCCTTTAGAAGAAACATTGAATAAATTGCCAAAACCAGAAGATCCTTTAAACATAAACCAAGATCTTTACATAATGGTACGAGGACGACCAACAAAGTCTAAAATTATTTGGGAAGATATAGTTGACATCAATAAAGTCTATGCCGCACTCTGTTACCTGAAACAAGTAAACCCACTTTACTCTGAAATAAAATTACCGAATGTCCCTAATCATTTACTTCAAACAATTAATGATAACTTACAACATTTAATCGAAACAAGTAATAACAATCAGGATGAAAATAATATAAATAATTTAGATACACTTTTGACACAGATAACGGAAGATAGAAATTTAATAGATTACGAGCAATATACCATATATCCATTATATGAAAAAAGAAGCAACGCATTAATTTCAGATCTCTATCAAATGAAGACAGTTAATACAGTACCTATATATTCTACAGACAAGGATCTAGATGTAAAATGTTTTCCTTATTTGTACCCAGATGGAAAATACGGCCAGTTTCATATGCGACCACAGAAATTAACGTCAAGTGAATATATTAAAGCCAGATTGATGTCAAAACATTCACGATTTAGATTAGATCAACAATATTTATTTTATTTACTGCACGACACGAATGTCCGCCAGCTAAATTCGGGAATATTTTATAAAATGAATACAGTTAACCAAAAACAAAAAATAACTGCTGAACAATACTTACAGATGTTAAGTAATGATGAATTGGAAGGAGATCTGACTGTTATATTTGCTAGATTGAGAAACACTGAGCAGTACTGGAAAAAACCGAGGAACGACGTGAATTGCATGACGCAGCACTATGGACCAGCCACTTGGTTCCTCACTATGAGCCCATCGGAGTGGTTGTGGGACGACCTAAGAGAATACTTACTGGAAGTCAACTCGAGTGAGATGGCTAATAAGACAACAAGTGAACTAGTAGCCCTAGATCCGGTATCTACTTCTCGTTTCATTAATAATAAATTTCATGCAACATTGGATTTTCTCACTTCCGCCAGTAAACCACTAGGAGAAATAGAGCATTACTTTTGGAGGCGTGAGTATCAGTCTCGTGGAGCCCAACATTTTCATTTAATGTTATGGGTGAAAGGAGCTCCTGTTCTTCATGATTCGCCAATTGATGAGGTAGCAGCTTTTATTTCTAAGTATGTTACATGTGAAGTACCTAAAAAAAATCTTGCACCAACTCTTCATCAACGAGTCGTGGGATACCAAACTCACAAGCATAATAAATATTGTATGAGACGAAAGAAAACTAAGAAAGGATTTATATCAGTGTGTCGATTTGGTTTCCCACGACCCGTTAGTGATACTCTTACTATTAGAGATACAGCTGAATCAGTCGCGGCCAGAAAAGCTCTTTGTCCAAACAAACGCTTATATAATCTTGTACGCAAGAAGGAATCTGAGATGATAAATGATTATAATCCAGCTGTATTACTCGCATGGAACGGCAATATTGATATCCAATATGTAGGTGAAAAAACTGCTATACTGAACTACTACGTCACTAAATATACGACAAAATCCGAAAAGACACATGCGCTCGTTGATTTCGATGACATAAACTCTACAAAAAGCTTAAGAAGTCGATTATTTAACATCGGGCTAAGAATGTTGTCAAACCGCGAGTGCGGTGCATTAGAGGCCAGTGACACGTTATTGGGTATCCCATTGTATGCCACTGATCCCCAAACGACAATTAGGTGGCTAGATGTGAACATAAACCGTAATCGAAGAGTCAAGTCTAAAACAGAAATGACCATGCTGAACCCCGATTCCACAAACATTTATTACGAATCGTGGATAGACGATAAATATCCAGCTAGACCAGTAGAGTTAGAAAATGTTAACTTGTATAATTTTTCTAAATCCTATGATGTCGTGAAAACACGCCCGGTTTCTAAACAAGCAGAATATTATACGTTAGATGGAGAAAAGACTTATTTAAAGAAAAGAGACAGACCTTATCTTATAAACTTTTACTTGTATGATGTTGAGCAAATGCCCGAAAAATATTATTTTTCGATGCTTTTATTGTTTAAACCATGGCGTAACCTACAAGATTTGAAATTGGAATTTGAAACATATACTGAGGCTTTTAACTTTGCAAAGGATGATATGAAAAATGAACTGAGACATGTCAATTTACGCATTGAATTACAAAATCAGCTACAAAAGGGTTTCGAAAAAGTGGAATCTAAATTAGCCGAACTAAATGAAGAGATTGAAAATGAAGATGACGATATAGGTCCTGATAATCCCTTAGATTTTGAAGCACGTGAAGCGGTTAATGCCATGGATGATTTTAATAATATGAACAATGATAGAGATGAAAATAATTTAGATGAATTGATAAGTAAACTTAATAAAGATCAAAAGAGTGTGTTCGATATGGTGACGGAAACTATGTCTAATGAAAGCGAAATTCTTCGTTGTTTTATAAGTGGCACCGGTGGGACAGGTAAAAGTTTTATTATCAAAATTCTTAAGGTGTGGGTACAAAAACATTTAAATAAAAAAGTAGCTGTAGCTGCACCAACGGGTATCGCAGCCTTTAATGTTAACGGATTGACGATTCATAGGCTATTGCAATTGCCCGTAGAACACAAACAAACACCCAAATACAGGCCACTCTCTGACGAGGTTCTCCAAGTTCTACGGTCGGATTTGAAAGACGTTGTTTTATTTATCATCGATGAAGTATCTATGATATCAAATATAACTTTGGCTTACATACATATGCGTCTGGCAGAAATATTTAATACAATAGATGAAGAAAACGGGTGGTTTGGAAAACGACATATTGTGGTACTTGGAGATCTTTTACAGCTTCCACCTGTGAGGGAAAATTCGCCTTTTGTAAAACTGTCACCTCGAGAAATAACAAAGCTAATAGGTGCTCTTAATTTTCCGAATCTGTGGGAAGAACTTTTTAAATATCAGGAGTTAACACAGAACATGCGGCAGTTAAATGATATGAAGTTCGTTGAAATGCTTCTAAGAATTAGAATAGGAATCACAACAGAAGAAGACCGCCGCATATTATCACAACGTTTAATTACACTAAAATCAGGTTCTAACGAAGGTAGATTACACGAAATAGCTGAATTTCTTAGTCACCTTCCTGCAGATACAGTTTGTTTGTTGCCAACTAGAAATATGGCTCAGCAACTAAATGATGCCATGCTGCAAGCTAATCCTAATCCGGAAATTACACTTAAAGCCACAGATAGTGTCGATTGTCCGAGATATCTTGTGAAAAGGGCTCGCGAGTCCATAGAAAAGTATGAGGAAGATGCTTCTATGACAGCAGGTTTAGAAAAAACTATAGTTATTAAAAAAGGAGTGAAAGTAATGTTGAAACGAAATATAGATGTTTCTTTGGGTCTTGTAAATGGTGCTATAGGAATTGTTGATAAAGTAGAATGGGATTTAAACGACAAAAATAAAGCAAGAAGAGTTATTATAATTTTTAATAACGGTTTAAGACACGAACTAGCACCTGTAAAATCTAAATTTGAAATTATCAATAGAGCATTCGTTCACCGAGAACAGTTCCCAATATGTGTCGCGTATGCTATCACGATTCATAAAAGTCAAGGGCTAAGTTTAAATAATGCTCTCATTGATATCGGGTCATCCACATTCTCTTGTGGGCAGGCTTATGTAGCTCTCTCTAGAGTGACTAGTTTACAAGGTGTTCACCTTATAAATATAGACTTCAGTAGTATTAAGGCACAACAGACTGCGATAGTCGAATATAATCGTCTAAGATCCAAGTATCACCCTGAACTATCGCATATTGTAAATAGTAAGCCAACGAAAAATAAAGGCAAAGATAGAGAATGGGCTATAAAAAAAGGCATCTCAGATGCACAAGAAATATACCCCAAAAAAAGAAAGAAAAAATGAGCGACAAAAAAATACTTGTATTTGTCGCTCATTTTATCTTTCTATCATAAGCAACCTACAAAAAGAAATGAAATCCCACAAAAACATTTCATGTTAAATGTTGCCAAGACGAGACCATATAGCTCGCACTGTCAAAAAGTAATCAGATCCCGTGTAGAGCCAAGTTTCTAACCCTACATGCCCAGACCTAAATCGATAAGCCCTAATTTCACACTCAAGTTACGGGGAAATTCTACAGCCATAGCTCGTACTGCGTTGTTCGTAGCGCGTAGCAGAGTTTTTACGCTATAATCTCGTAGGCGTGCAAACCTTGGACGTAACTGGCGAGATGGCCGCACGGACTTTTTGCTATTCGTCTTCGTATCTGCGGCCATCTCGCCAGTTACGTCCAAGGTTTGCACGCCTACGAGATTATAGCGTAAAAACTCTGCTACGCGCTACGAACAACGCAGTACGAGCTATGGCTGTAGAATTTCCCCGTAACTTGAGTGTGAAATTAGGGCTTATCGATTTAGGTCTGGGCATGTAGGGTTAGAAACTTGGCTCTACACGGGATCTGATTACTTTTTGACAGTGCGAGCTATATGGTCTCGTCTTGGCAACATTTAACATGAAATGTTTTTGTGGGATTGACTTATGTCAATGTGGTCGATAAGACTGACGTCCCGCTTAGGATGTATTGTGAATTTTCTCCTGCCAACGTCTACCTAAGCGATTGCAGATTTACGAATGGCATGACTTTAGGTTACTGTCATAACGCTTCCAATGGTGGTCGTGACCTGGTTAGTGAAGATGATGTTGGTAAATGTGTGTGTGTGTATGTCTTTGTAATTGTGAGCTTGGATGTGATGATAATGCCAGAGCAGATGGCAGATGATGATTGTAATATTGTAATTGTTGTTGCTGCTGCAACCGGTGCTCTGGATTTGGATACCGGTTCTGCAACCCAGCTGAGCTGTGGTTCTTATTTTATTTAAGACGGGACATCCTCGACAAAAAAGACTGCATCAGTCATCAGACTCTCGTTACCAAGCCCAATCTTTTGGTCTAGTTGACACGATTCAAAATAAAATAAGATCGTTTACAAAAGGAAAAAAACCGACTTCACATGCCGCGATAGTCAAAGTAGCCAGCAGGTATACAAATTTGCTTATATTGCTTATCTCCGGAGATAATTGTCAGATCTCAATAAAATTTGAAAGGGACCAAACGGCAGGCATAATCTCTCAAACTATAAATAATTTTTCAAATCGGTTAAGATTTCACGGAGTTCTGACAAAAAAAACAATCGAATTGAGAACCTCCTAATTTTTTGTGAAGTCGGTTAAAAAGTAGGTTAAAATAATGAATTTATTATAAGATTGTCAGTTGATTTATTGTTTCTAACATTAACAAGATTCAAAACAATTTAATAAACTAATTAAACTAAAATATTAACTCTGACTAATAATTAAAAAAAAAACTACAAATAATAAATGGAATTTAGGTCGCTGTCTGCTTAAAATTGGCTTTATATTAGGTACATTATTTTGTTAAGGAACGGCCACACCGCTGCGTCCTGCGATCTGCGGGCGCGATCTCAGTACTTTTTAATTGTTTTCTGATCGCGTTTGGTGTGAACCAGTCGGTACAAAAACTACTGCGCTATCTGGTCGCCGCTTAGATTGCGCACGCAGGATGCTGCGGTGTGCCCGTACCTTTAGTTATTAAGTGAAGCTAATAAAGGCGTGTGAAAATGTTACGGTAACTTTGCGTTAGAACCTCGGTACCTACTGCAGTTAGGGTATATTTCATAGTTTCTTACAATATCTACAAGTTAACAACATTCGAACTCGCGTGAACACGTGATTTAACTCTGCAAGGTCTCTCAAACTTCTTAAAGCTAATTTATTTGTAATAGTTGTTATCAATTTGATTTATAGAATGTAATATAATTAAGATAGTTTAAAAACTAAAACTATCGACTGCCATGCCACGCGAATCAATTTCAGTAGCAAGTTTGAGACGTTCATCATAATATCTCTGGAGATACTTATCAAATCTCGATGAAATTACAATGGGACCACCTCGAAAACGTACCCTACCGATTAAAAAAATAATCATTCGAAGTGGTTTACAGTTGACAGAGTAATCGCGTAACATACACACAAAAAAAAGAGAAAAAAATACTGTGAAATTGAGAACCTCCGTCTTTTTGGAAGTCGGTTAAAAATTGAAACACGCTTTGTGTTTCAAATGAATATTATAACTCGTGACAATCCAGAGTTTGGTATGCTACAGTATCCATTATAGGCAGACGTATCGCTTGCCATCAGGCTAAGGTAAGCTTTTACACGTCTTCTAACTGTCGTCTTATAAAATTATTGAGCAATTCTTTTAATATAATTCAAATTCACTTCAAGAAACATAATATACAATTTAAGCAGTACAACATCTCTCGTCGGATTTGAAAACTGTAATGATTTCTTATCTTCTTAACTTCGAATAAGTTATCATAGATGGCGCCACCAATGAATAATTGGGTTAAAACTGCAATCCACTAATTTCGTCATGTCGATAGTATCGGACTGTGGCTTAATTGGTCAGAGCACCTGGACATGTTATCCGGGGGGTGCGGGTTCGAGTCCCGTCGGAAAGATGAAATTTTGGATTGTGTATAACAATTTACAAAAATATTAAGTGTGTAAGACTTCAAGAAACATAATATTTATTATAATTCATATAGGTAAACTGCGTATCTCGAAAACGGATCTAATGATTTAGATGAACATTTTGTATTTATATTTTGTTTTACATTTATTTGGTATTATTTTTGTAAAAGTGCTATTTAACACAAAAAAACCAAGCAAAGCTGGCTGGCGTCCACTTGCACTTATATTTCGGAAATGCTACATACAACCCGCTTAGATAGCTTTTGTGTGGAAACGGATAGGATAGCTGCAATTTGAAACTCCCCATTTCGATAGATTTATTTGTTGAAACTCCATTTCGTATAATTGAACCGTCGGAATTCGACACTTCGAATCGAAGGCATCAAAATAAAGCTTTGTGGCGTGCCCGTGCCAACAAACAAAACATCCGTTTGAAAGCTTAGTGAGTGTAATGGATGGATGGCTTAACTTCGAAGCGAGAGGTTACCGGTTCAAATCCTAGCATGGGTGTTTGTCAGCGGGTGGTAGGATCATATTATATCGATGTTCTACCTGACTTGCCATCAAAAAGTAGCTTACCACCATCAAGGAGGAAATCTGCCGCCATAACCTTACGGTACGATATTCTGGCGGCACACAGCTTTTGACATACATACATACAATCACGCCTTTTTCCCGTTGGGGTAGGCAGAGACTACTTCTTTCCACATGTCTTGACAGTCAGAGTAATCTAGGCCTAGCGTGTTCACCATCTTTGACTACAACATCGCTGACTACCAGGCTAGATAGTATTCAAACGCTAGCCTATAAGACATTAAAAAAACGTTGATAATTTTATACTTTACATAATGCTACAATAATAATTAAAGTAGTTTAAAAACTAAAACAACCGACTTCAATGCCCCATGAGTCAATTTCAGTAGCAAGTTTGAGACGTTTATCGTCATTTCTCTGGAGACACTTATCAGATCTCAATGAAATTACAATGGGACCACCTCGGAAACATACCCTACCGATTAATAAAACAATAATTCAAATCAGTTCACAATTGACGGAGTAATCGCGTAACATACATACAAAAAAAACATACAGACGAATTGAGAACCTCCTTTTTTTGGGAAGTCGGTTGAAAACGAATTATTATCATTATCATTATCGTCAGCCTATATAATATGCCAAGTCCACTGCTGGACATTTAAGGGCCCAGTGGTAAGAATAGGCCATTATTACTACTGGCAAAATTAAAAACTTTGCTAATACTTACTTAATATTCATTTGTGAATGAAAAAGTTTGCAAAATAGCAGCTTGTTTTTTTTATTTGTAATCAAGGATGTAAAGAAAGCTTGCTGAATAAAAGGCGGTACCATTTTAATTTATGTTTTCTCGAATTCAAATGAGTGTGATTTGAATAATGTAAGTTTTATTATCTTTTTCATGAATAACTAATTGCTTGAAATCAAAGAAGAAATATTAAAAAAATGTATCGTATCTTAGCTGATTTAAAAAGAAGAAATTAATTTAGTTAGAGCGTGAAAGAGTAGCAATATTGTGATAGATCCAGAAACAACGTCTTCTACGAAGCTAGGCACCCAATTATCTCGCCTGGTGGTAAGCGATGATGTGTTCGAAGATGTTGAACACGCTAGGCCTAGAATACTCTGACTCTCAAAGGCTGTGTGCTGCCGGAACACCGTAGAGTTATGATGGCAGATTTTCTCCTTGATGGTGGTAAGCTACTTTACGGTATCAAGTCAGGCGGCATATTGATATAATATGCTCTTACCACGTGTGGATATGTTCCTATCATCTGTAAACGCATAAGTTTCAACGCTCGGTTGCCTGGAAGAGATTGCAGCCTAGTGATAAGGCTGTCAATTTCACTTTATTTATTAAAATCTTCAACTAAACTAAACTTAAGAAAAGCGAGTTCATGATCTTTAGGGCCGCCGGCCGGTGTCCAGATACTATTCCTACAATTACCCTTAACGGAGTGAGCATGAACCGAGTAACCCGGTTTAAATGTTTAGGACACTTCCTTGCCGACGACCTTAAAGACGATGAAGATGTGGAGAGAGAGCGCAGAGCACTGGCGGCGCGGGGGAACATGTTGGCCCGCAGATTTGCCCGTTGTACGGACCAAGTCAAAATTACTCTTTTCAAAGCGTATTGTCAGGGCATGTACACGGGTAGTCTGTGGTTCAGCTGTTCGCAAAAGTCACTGGATACTCTGCGCATCCAATATAATAATGTGTTCAGGATGATGTTGAAACTCCCCCGATTTTGCAGTGCCTCCGGTATGTTTGCCGAAAACCACACAGATGGCTTCCATGCCATCATCAGAAAAAAGGTGGCGTCTCTGGTTAGAAGGCTTCGGGGGAGTGACATATTTTCTAAGTAAGCTACTAACAATAATGGATCTTTTTGTTGTCCGTGAATAAAAATATATAGTAATAATAATAATAAACGTATTTAGTAAGTGCAATGAAGCGTATTCTAAACTACATTATTTTATATAACCTTATTTGCTCGTTCAAATTGTTTTGGATCGGCAATTTAATTGAATAATGGATAGTTTACACAGTGCGAGCTAGCTTGCGAGTCGGCCTGCCGAGTAACTCGCACTGTTTGGACGTAACTTACGAGTAACTCGTAGGTGCGAGTTGGACAGTAGCTCGCATCCTAGTATTTTTTGTTTTCACTCGCCGGGAACCCGGCAGTAACTCGTACGTGGCAGCAGCTCAGTCATCAATCGCATCTTTTAGACGCGTTGGGCAGTAGCTCGCCAGTACTGCAGTGCCAGCCGGACAGTTGTGAGTGGAACGATCACACGACATCGCATCGCGACAACTCGCAAGACTGGGCAGCAGCTACTATGTGGCATGTAGACAGCTTAGGCGAGCCGAGCTACTGGCTTACAAGAAGACAAACCGAATAGCTGTCTACTGGCTAGGCAGTAGCTTGCACTATGTAAACGATCCCTAGAAGGTCTTGGCCATGGCCTTTGTTCGTTGCCATCAATCATATTTTTCCTTAGATTAAAGCCGCCCTCTTGTAGGGCTTTTTGTGATACCTATCAGAGGCGTATTGTAAGAAGCAATATACCTCCAATAAAGGGTTAAATAACTCGCGATAGAACACAAGTTTTAGGAAAAAATAAAATGTGAGCACACAGACTTTTTCACGTTCCCGCCAAATTTCATGTTAAATTTTACAATGTAACTGTGAACGGGAAGTTTTGGCGGGAACGCAACGTAACGTAAAAGGTGTGTAACTATTATTTATTTTTACAAGCTTTATCTCTACTTCACGACGAATTTATTTGTCCGTCACAAATCTTGCAAACTAAATTTGATACACTTCCCGGTTACCGATTGTGCTGAAATATTGCAGACATATGTAAATCGGGTGACAATGCAATGTTATGATGACATGGTGCTGATCTGATGATGGAGCTGGAAGGTGGCTAAAGGATCTCCTAAACTACACATGTTATACCCGTCGTGTTTTGGCTCGTTGGATTTGCCTTGACTTACTCTGGTTATGTAAAAGCTTGTGTTTAAAAAGGTTTTTTTTAATATTACTTGTATATGCATCTCTTTTACTCACTCAGGCCTATAATAATCTATTGATTGTTTCTAGAGCTATAAAATCGTCAATAGCCAAGCGCTTCTATGCCGGCAGTGGGACAGGTGCTTGAGTATTTTATGCAAGCGAAACTACCTGCTCTGGGAGTCTACACACTGCAACTTATTGAAGCGACTTACAAATATGTAATGCTGAACGATTGAAAACAAATGCTGAGTAGACAAAGAGGGAACTTTACGCCTGTATAGATGTCTCTTCATCCATTCGCCATTAGTTCGCGCCCGTTCGTTTGTTTTGGACCCGGCATGATTCAAATGCGATATATTTTATTATACTTAATTAGAGCTGTACAGATATTCGGATGCATATTAACATAAAGTTTAGAGTGAGGTTGTATAGAAAGCACTCAAAGTCAAAGTCAAAGCATTTATTCAGTATATGGGCAAATTAAAAATTAGCACTTACACACGTCAAATAACATTAAATAGATCATATTCAACAAAAAATATAGATATAACAGAAACATAACGCTTTGAATTTACAAAAAAAAAAACAAAGGTATTGAGCCATTCAGCTTTCATCTAGACGTCGAACGTCACACTTAAAACACATGTTTAATTCCCCTTATTAATGTAGGGTTGCCAACCGTACCATTACGTGCACCCGCAACCCAGTGCATGTTTCAGTACTTCAGACAATTTTTATCCAAAAAATTGTGAAATAATGAAACATAATAGATAAATAAAACGCAGACTAACACTTTTTTAGGATTCCATAGCCGAATGGCAAAAACGGGAACCCTTATAGATTCGTAATGTCTGTCTGTCTGTTTATCTGTCCGTCCGTACGTATTTCACAGCCACTTTATTCCGAAACTATAAGGACTACACGGTTGAAACTTGGTAGGTAGATGTATGCTGTGAACCGCTTTACGATTTCCATACAAAAAAAAAAGATTAGGACACTCCCTCCACACACATGGAACTGAAAATTTAAAAAAAAGCATTAAACCTATACGCGCAGAGTGTCTGTAGATCGGTCTCTAAAAATGACATTGAGGTTTCTAAACCTATTTTTTCATTAAGTTTTTCAAAGTCAATCGTTTGAAAGATAGACACGTCTTAAGTGGTAAAATGTTTGTCTCCCCTCTAATTTCTAAAAGACGAGAGTGTAAAGTCTAAAAAAAATATATGCTGTAGATCTTTATAAACACTTTCAATAAAAATTGGTTTGAGCGAGATATACTCAGCAGTTTTTGAGATATAGCACGTTTTCCAAACCGCGTATATAACTTTGTGATTCATACAAACACTATAAAACAAAGTTAAATTTTTGCTGGCGAAAAATTTATTTATTGCTCGATCCATTGTAGCATCGACAACATTGTAGTGTGTTACGGAACCCTACAAGTGCGATTCCGACTTGCACTTGGCCAGTTAATTATTGAACAAAATCGCGATGTTTGAATTAACGAATTTACGTGTATACTCCGTGTTATGTGTGTTGAGGGCCCGGTGGCGTAATCGGGAGAACGGTCGGCTTCGATGCCATGGTACCGAGTTCAAACTGCCGTGCACCAATGAATTTTTCGATCACAAAATTTATGTGCGCTTCTCACAGTGGCCCTCCGGTGAAGGATAACATCGTTAAGAAACCAACAACACCCGCATGGTGGTAAGACACTATCTAGTGTCCGCCTGGCCAGCTACCACCCTCAAGTTAAAAAATCTGTCGCCAAACATCTAACGTGTTCCGGCGGCTATCCTTGAGAGCCAGTTCCCATTCTAGGCCTAGCGTGCTTACCATCTTCGACCGCATCATCACTTACCAACAGGTGAGATAGTAGTCAAACGCTAGCCTATAAGATATAAAAAAAAAGAAACCCGATTTGACACAAATGACAGTTGTTCTGCCTGACGTTGTACGCCTGACGCGCACTGACAAAGCAAAATATTCTTAGGAGTTTCTTCCATGATCTGTTACCTAATAAAAATTTCAGTTAAATGTGCAGCCGATTATCCGATCTCTAGTAATAATATTTTCATTAATATAAAATTATTATAACCGACCAATAAAATTTATTACATTACTGGTCGTCGGAGTAATTCCGGTTATTATGTAAGTCATTAGCCATTATCAACTGTACCAAATATTTATAATTCTATGAACAATTTTAATATAGTAATATGATATTGTTACGTGCGGGGTGGTATTAAAATGCCAATCCGATGAGATGAACGTTTATTTCCACTGATCACTAGGTTAGCACAATGTTCCACAGTAGTTGTCCAAATCGTCTTGCACAATTATCAAAAGTCCGTTAACACACACTGAGGTCGTTGGTAATCACAATCACTGATTTCACTGTTCACAGTTCACAACACTAGTTCACTGATAACACTTAACGATCACTTGGTCGCTATCCGCGCTTAGATAGTTACACTGTCGCTTCCAGAGAAAGACTGCCTCAAGCCGCGGTTTCAACGTCTTATATAGGACGAGAATATTTCTACAGAAATTTCCAGTATTGACTCGAAACAATAGACAAAAGACGTTCAAAACAAAGCAATAACAATCACAAACAAAAGGGGCGGCTTTCCTTTGAGCATCTGACGTAAACAACTTTACCATACATGCTAATTTGATCTCTAACTATTTTGAATAAGGTTCAATCTTAACTACAAAACTAGGTACATTGACTAGGGTCTGAATTCCCGGAAGGTTAACTTTTATGACGGTCGGGTCGGGTGTTTATAGCCCCTAATTAGTCTATTCTTTCCCACGGTATTTTTGTTCGAGAAGCTTGGCGAAACATCGCGACTCGACGACGCGATGTAACATTATCCCCTTCTTAGTTATGATCGTCCCGATCATCATTTGTTCCATGGTATCGTGTAAGTCGATCGATGTGTACTACCCTCGGCTTTCCTCTCTGGCCTCGTTTAATGCGGTAGGTAACGTCGTTTATCTTCGTGATAATCTGGTATGGTCCTTCCCAATGAGCCTGCAGCTTCGGACTTTTTCCTTTCCTTCGTAGTGGGTTGTGCAACCAGACGAGAGTTCCTTCTTCGAAACCCATCGTATTCGCTCTACGATCGTACCGGCTCTTCATTTTTTCACCAGTTTTTAAACTATTCTCTCGAACTATCCTGTGCACTTCGTCCAGCTGACTACGAAGATCACTGACATAGTCGGTTACAGGCTTCGGAGCATCTGGCGGGGAACCAGTGATGGCGTCGATAGGAAGTCTTAGTTCGTGTCCAAAATTCACATTTGCAGGAGTCATACCAGTGCTGTCATGGGTAGCGGAACGGTATGACAACAAGAACAGAGGTATGTACTGGTCCCAGTCTCGTTGATGTGCGTCCACGACTTTAGCCAGGTGATTCTCCAACGTCTGGTTAAACCTCTCAACCATTCCGTCTGACTGTGGATGAGCTGCCGTTGTCCGCGTCTTTTGGATCCCGAGGAGGGTGCACATTTCCTGGAATAGGGCAGACTCGAAGTTCCTTCCTTGATCGGAATGCAGTTCCATCGGTACACCAAATCGACAGATCACTTCTTGCACCAACTTCTTTGCAACTGTCTTTGCTTCCTGGTTTGGTGTCGCGAAAACTTCGGGCCATTTGCTGAAGTAATCTTGCACTACGATGATGTACTTGTTGCCTTCTTCAGTCTCGGGAAATGGCCCGGCAACATCCACGGCAATGCGCTCCCATGGTGCCCCAACATTGTACAATTTTAGTTGTCCTTTACTTCTTGTCTTCGGTCCTTTTACTGATGCGCACGCGGTGCACTTCCTGCACCAATCTTCCACATCCTCGCGGCTGTGTACCCAGTAAAATCGTTGACGAACCTTCACAAGAGTTTTCTTGACTCCTAGATGTCCACCAGAAACTCCATCATGAATGTGTCGTAGTAGAGATAACACTTTGCTCCGGGGAACAACGACCTGCATCGTAGTTTCTTTTCCATTGCTGCTTTCCCATTTTCGGTACAAGATTCCTTGTTCCAGAGTCAGGCTGTCCCACTGAGCCCAGTAACTTTTTGTGATTGGGCTGCAGGCTGACACGTCGCTCCACTGGGGCTTGTTTCCAGACTTTATCCAATCCAGTACAGGTCGTAAATCTCTGTCCTCCAATTGTGCTTGTCTCATATTTTCGCCGTTCCATTCGTCATCTGTTCTGTCCATCCTGATGACTCTGACTTCTTCTCGAGACTCGTGCTTTTCGCTGTGTTTACAGTCATCTGCACAAGGTCTTCTTGACAGGGCATCGGCGTTGCTATGGTCCTTTCCACTGCGATGTTCTGTCACAAAGTAGAACTCTTCCACTTGGGTTTCGGCATCTCTGACTCTTCGTTTCTTTGTTTTCAGACAATCAATCTGAATATGCCCTTTCTCACCACACCTGTAACATGTCGGTGCATACCGGAGCTTCCTGGGTTCAGTCACCAGCTCCCGAAGTCTGTATGGTTTGGTGTCCCGGCGCACTGCTTCCACTTCTAAAGCATGAACCAGGGCGTTCTTCAGTGTCTGATGATGTCCCAATCGTACCGCAGCGCGTACCTCGCCATCCCTGATTCCATCCACAAAGTGCCGCAGCGATGTAACCTCGATGACTGATGGTGTCGACACGTAGGCTCGTCGGACCAACCTCTCAATTTCATCTGCCCACTGTTGCAATGTCTCTGTGGGCTTCTGGGTGCGCTCACGTAGTTGTGCCCTGTACGCATGCTCCATGTGCTTGTCTCCATAGCGCGTTTCGAGGGCTTCCAGCAGGGTCTTCAACGTCCTTTCCTCTTCAGGTATGCGTTCCAGGATAAGCTGAGCGTCTCCTTTCAGCGCTAATGTGAGCGCTGTATTTGCGTGCTCATCTGTCCAGCCACAGCTTTTAGAAAGCGTCGTGAACTGAGATTTGTAGGCTGCCCACGAAGATGTTCCGTCGAAGTGCGGCAAATCTAGCTTGAAGGGCGAGTTCATAGTGGGACCCTGGCTGCTAGGTCCAATTCCTCGTAACTTCAGTTTCTGAAATTCGTTGGCCAAGTCATTCACGGTCTGCTCATGTATGTCAAGCCGCCCTTCTACTTCCTTGATACTGGTTTCCACCATTTTGATCTTCTCGCCCATACCGGCAAGCCCGCTCTGCAACTGACGTCCAATTGTCTCTTCCAGTTTGCGGCTAGCTTCTTCCTGTTCCTTGCGTGCTTCTTGTTGGGCCATCTGTACAGCCTGTAGTGCAGCCTGTTGTTCCTGGCGAGCTTCCTCCTGTTTGCGGCTAGCTTCTTCCTGTTTACGGCTAGCTTCTTCCTGTGCCGCCTGTACAGCCTGTAGTGCGGCCTGTTGTTCCTCACGTACAGCTTGTAGTGCAGCCTTTTGTTCCTGGCGTGCAGCTTCTTGTCCAGCTAGGAGAGCGGCTAGCATGGCCTCCAGGCCTCCATCCGTAGTTCGGCTCACCGGCGGTGCTGTAGGTGGCGCTGCCATAGTGGGTGCCGTCGGTGTTACTGCTGGCTCTTCCAATGTGGATGTTCCTGCTCCCGATGCTTCGAGCTCCTTCTGCCGGGTTGCATCCATCTCCGCCTGGCGCCTGGTGCGTGGAGTACGCGTATCTTCCCTCGGAGTGATTGGCATTCCGCTTCTGACACCAATTGTTACGTGCGGGGTGGTATTAAAATGCCAATCCGATGAGATGAACGTTTATTTCCACTGATCACTAGGTTAGCACAATGTTCCACAGTAGTTGTCCAAATCGTCTTGCACAATTATCAAAAGTCCGTTAACACACACTGAGGTCGTTGGTAATCACAATCACTGATTTCACTGTTCACAGTTCACAACACTAGTTCACTGATAACACTTAACGATCACTTGGTCGCTATCCGCGCTTAGATAGTTACACTGTCGCTTCCAGAGAAAGACTGCCTCAAGCCGCGGTTTCAACGTCTTATATAGGACGAGAATATTTCTACAGAAATTTCCAGTATTGACTCGAAACAATAGACAAAAGACGTTCAAAACAAAGCAATAACAATCACAAACAAAAGGGGCGGCTTTCCTTTGAGCATCTGACGTAAACAACTTTACCATACATGCTAATTTGATCTCTAACTACTTTGAATAAGGTTCAATCTTAACTACAAAACTAGGTACATTGACTAGGGTCTGAATTCCCGGAAGGTTAACTTTTATGACGGTCGGGTCGGGTGTTTATAGCCCCTAATTAGTCTATTCTTTCCCACGGTATTTTTGTTCGAGAAGCTTGGCGAAACATCGCGACTCGACGACGCGATGTAACAATATTAATATTTTATTCAACTATCCCAAACCGTCTTCCATAACAAGTAACATCAAACATAATGGCAGAATTCGGTGAACCGATTGGTGATATATTATGTCATTGTTAGGTGGGTGGTTTGAACCACAGCCAAAGCCTCATCACCAGGTGGTCGCCGATTAAGAACCACCTTAAGATCACGTGTAGGGTTCCTTAAAGTCAAAGCCCACGAACGCAGGTAGGTAATAATGAACCTCCCGTAAGCGACTGTATATTTTAAATAAAATATAAAAGGTATCGTAACAACAATTAAAATATTTCAATAAATTGCGACGTCTAAACTCCCTAAAAGCTAGTACGGGTACATATTATACCGCGCTTTTGCCTGGCGTTGTCATGGCAACGACCATCGATTCGATGATACCACCACCTGTCCCTTTTACACCTGTGGCATTATTATATATCTGTCTCATTTGCACTGGTATTATTCAAAATCGCCAGTCGAGGGTTATCTTTTTGTTTTGTTTTGAAATATCTGTCATACGTTAAGAAGTCCGTAATGTTTTGTTTCAAAAAGTACTTTTACGTGATAAAAGACTTTTATTATAACACTTGCAGCCCGCCCCGGCTTCGCACGGGTAGAACATATATGCCTACAAAATTTGCATCAGTTTGTTGCATCGAATATAACATATAAACATATTTAACAATCATCGTCATATTTCATCCAATTTACACAAAACCTTAACGAATTATGCACCTAAACCTTCCTCATAAACACTCTGGCTATTGGTGAAAACCGTATGATAATCCATTCAGTAGCTATTGAGATTATTGCGAACAGACAGACAGACAGACGCAGTAATGGACTTTGTTTTATAATACTTACATAATGATATTGGACGGCCCTATGGCGTAAAGGATAGTTACCCTGATTCTGACCCGACGGTCGTTGGTTCTAATTTCTAATCCTAGCTATATACCTACCAATGAAAGTTTTATGTGCATTCATGAATCATGAGTTTTCGTACAGTGGTAGTGGGATCATTAAATCTACCAAAAAGTAGCTTAACACCAACGAGAACATCTGCCGCCGTAACCTTACGTTCGTTCCCCGACGCAAAATGTAGGGGTAATATACGTTTAACGTGTGTATCTGTGTGTCTGTCTGTAGCATCTTAGCACCTAACCGGATGAACTGATTTTGTTTTTATTATTGATAGTTTTTTTTGTTTGATAGATCGATATATAGATATTTATAGATAGATATATAGATACATAGATCGTCTTCATCGAGAGTTTTCTTAGCTTTGATTCATGAAAATTCGTTCAATCGTTATAAAACTATGAGCTTTTTTCTAGTTAATTGCGCTATGAAATCAACTTTCATAGGTCTGATCAATTCGAAAATCTTCTTCTTCAACGATATTGTAAGAACATGGAAGCATTGACCTGATGCTGGGACATCTCCTGGACTCTACAGAATACTCAAATCCTCACCAACTTACAGCTCAGATTTTAAATGTCGTGTTTAGAGTCATTGGAATGCTTTTAATGAAAAGATTATACATAGATCAGTCGAGGTGGTTTAAAATATTATATTATATATATATAGATGCATATTATTTTATACAATAGATCATTTTATTATACTATATTGACTTCAAATTGATTGTGATCGGTGGGGATCTACAGCATAGCTAAGCCTATAATAATATTTTCGTAGTAACTATGCCCTAATCTGTGGTTTCACTGCAAATATTTTATTAATTTTGCGATGGGTGTATGTGAAATTCGTATCGATATCTTCTAGAGTTTTCATTTGAATTATATACTGTAAAGGACAATTTTAATCTATAATATGTGGCCAAGCTAATTAACGTAATTGTTTGTATAAGGATTAATACTATATACTTGAAAATAGCCTTGGAAGTTATGTAATATTTTTTAACAAAAAATTTAAGATTAAAATGGTTACTGTGAGTCAACCTTAAGAGATAGACATATGCTGTCGCGGACTTTTTTGTTGGTCTTATTAAGTAGTACAACTCTTCCATAAAAAATATTCTTCTATCTATTTTCAATTGAGCAGCGTTCGTAAGAAACGTGTTTTTTCGACCGTTTTTTTGCCGACTTAGGTTGCAAATTAGGTCTCCACGAATGTACCTTTGATTTAAACGAGATAATATATAGCCTATTTTCATTTCGAAAGTCTATTCTATGTATTAGTGAAAGAATTTTTTAATTCGGTTCAGTAGTTTTTGAACCAAATCATTACAAACATACGAAAATACAAAAATACAAAAATACAAATGTTCTCTCTTTATAATATTAGTATAGATGTAAATGTACTTTACAAGTATAATGATCCATTTAGATTTAAATCGTAGTACCAATTTATTAATCTAGAAATGTACCTACTGCCTGTTTGTCAGTTCTTTAACTCTGAAATACACCGACTACCAAAACACCAAAACAAAACCAATTAGTTTGATAGTCGGTGGTGAAATGGTAAAATTTATAGTCTAAAGGACAAATAGAAAGAAAATCGAATAACTTTTTTATTGAATATCAAAATAACTGAATCTGTTGATTTAACAATACAATTCAATTGTAGTAATGCATAAAATAATTTCAAATCTCTCGACACAGTAGATTTATAGATTTTAAGTGCGATGTTTATAAAATTTTATCAATATACAAAATATTGCATTTATCTATTATCATCATGCGACTTTTTTACAGACTTTGTAAAAAGCCCCAAAGGAAGTGGTAGTGGCAGTGGGCTGGTCATATCTGCCGTAGGACCGATAATTACCGTTAGGGCAGACTGGTTCTAGAGTGGACACCGCGAATCGGCAAACGTAGCGTAATACGCCCTGTGACTAGGTGGAGCGACGACATTCGCAAAGCGGTAGGCAGTGACTGGAAAAAAAATTGGGCTCAGTGGCGTGTCTTGCGGAGGCCTACGTCCAGCAGTGGACTGATACCGGCTGATAATTACTTTGTTATGAATGTGTTGTATTTTATAGTAAGGATTTTTTCAGAATATGCTAGCAAGTAGCGTTTGACCACTATCTCACCTGTTGGTAAGTGATGACGCAGTCGAGAACGGTAGCACACTAGGCCTAGAATGGGAACTGAATGTGCTACGGAACGAAACGTAATTAAATTTAACATATAAATATCATACTTAGCAGATATTTAGTATTTAATATTGTAGAAATATTCATTTCATCTACTTTTCTTAAAAGGTTAAGATATCAAAAAATATAAATAAGCTCTTTGATAACGAAGAAAAGAAATTTGAATAACGTCTACAAGGCTACGCCGTAACCGTTACATAGCCGTTGTAGCGTCGTAGAAGACGTAGCAAAGGTCTCTACTTTGTGTGGAATATTGCTATTCAGTGAGAATGACTATCATATTTCTGTATTGAAAAGCATATTAGAATGTAAAGTGTGATAGAAAGTATCACACTTATATCATTTTAGAAAGTTTGAAAGAATTTACGTAGAATAAAAACGTTTTTCGGTTTGAAGGGCACATAGTATTTCAATGGGTTGGTTCACTGAATGTTTGGTCTCATTAGATTGATCGAAGTTTAGTACATGTAATATAAAAAGGGCTAGGTAGCCTAGGATAGCAATAACCTGAGCTATTGAGGTCGATGCGGTTCGCTAGTCCCCGCTAGACCGGCGCAAATTGCCTAGAATGAAACTTAGGTCTAGGTTTTACAACATTTTTTATTTATATCTATCGAATGGTTGCGAAGAGCTAATTTTTTATTATTATTATATAACATATAATCTCGTTTTTTACCCACGACGGAACGGAGACTGTATATGCGTTTGGGGTGAGAGGATGTTTGTTTGTTTGTATGTGCAAATCCATGTTGCCATTTTTCTCCAAAACGACTAGTCCGATTTTGATGCAGTTTTCATTTATGGGTTTATGTTTGATTGGTGCATGTTCTTAAATAGGTGTTACGGTATCAACTCACCAGGGGGCGCTGCACTAAATATTTGATTGTGCAAATCCATGTTGTCATTTTTCTCCAAAACTAGTTCGATTTTGTCTTTAAACGGTTTGTAATTAATCAGTAGTTATTAGATGTTATGACGTTAATTTTCTAAAGAACACTGTCGTGGGTGTTAAATCAAAATTTTAATTTTGTTACTTGTTGAACGAGTTCAGAAATGGAAAGAACACGAAATAGTATGCATATTGAGCGGCAAAAGCCCAATAGGCCCCATGGCTAAGGCGTCGGCCTGGCGATCGTAAGGTTGTGTTTTTGATCTCTACCTATAATGACGTATATATAGTACTACTGTACTATTAAAGTGAACTTAGTCCAGACAGAAGCATAGTTTAGCTTAGTTGGAGAGGTTAACAAGATTCTTAAAGAGTAAACTCCAGTGAAATTTAAATCAGTCAAGTCGTCAAGTGATAACACATACTTACCAAAGAATACCAGTTCAATTTTATTTGCAGTAAAAATCTTAAACTACGAATTTGAAACAGTAAAATTTAATGATACCTTCAACAATAACAAAACCCCTGAAAAATTAGTTATAAATATTTAAATAATTGTATTTAATTAAATATTTATAATTGAATCACGGGTTGGTAATAAGCGCCACGTTTGCACTGCCGTTTCCTTTACCTATCTTCACTCCCCATAAAATAAATATCTTTATGGGTAAGCACGCTCTATCATTGACCGCATCATCACTTAACATCAGGTGAGATAGTGGTCAAGTACTTACCAGTTCTATATTTAAAAAAAAAACGTAACTGAATTGACTGCGGATAGACCCAAATAAACTTCGACGTTTCGACAGTGGTCACGAAAAGACTAACGCAATGAGTCCCGTATTTTATTATATAAAACTTGTTACTTATAAAACTATGTGTTCAAATCGCAAAAGTTTCAAGTTAAGTTAAGTTAAGTTAAGTTAAGTAAGAAATCTACGGAAACAAAGTCTTACGTAACAACGTGGGAGCGGAAACGTCAACTCCATTCGACCTACAATGCGACGAAGGCAACATCTAGGTTACCTACTGGGCTGGACAGCTGGATACTTAGAACTTGACCTACGACGCAATAAGAACGTTTCATAAACACTTTTTTTATATCATATAGGCTAGCGTTTGACCAGTATCTCACCTGGTGGTAAGTGATGATGCGTTCAAGGATGGTAGCACGCTAGGCCTTGAATGGGAACTGGCTCTCAAGTATAGCTGCCGGAACACATTAGATGTTTGGCGACAGATTTTCTAATTTGAGGGTGGTAGCTGGCCAGGCGGACACTAGACAGTGTCCTTCCACCATGCGGGGGTTGTTGGTTTCATAACGGAGGGCCATTTTGAAAAGCGCACATACATTTTTCGATTTAAAAAATTCATTCGTGCATGGCGGGGCTTGAACTCAGTACCTCTGGCGTCAAAGCTGACGTCGAAGTCTCAAAATTGCGCATTTTACTATAAATAAACTTGACTGTGCACTGGGCGCAAAACCGACCCGCAATAGACCGATATTTGACTGTGTTTGTTTCTTTCTTTTGTAGGGACCACTAAAGAAATAAATTTACCGTAAATAATAATTGCAATAACATTCCAAAAACAAATTAGCCATTTAGTTCAATAATAAAATGTATTCACAGTTTCAGTGATTTTAACGTGGTTAGTACATTTATTTTAAAGGTATTAAGGTAGTTAGCATAGCGCGTTGAAGCGTGAAGTCTTTCAAAACTTTGTAGACTTATTTATTAGGTAAACAACTTCAGAATTACGGCAGCTTTGCTTCATCTACTTAATGGTAAGTACCTGGGCGAGCGAATATTGGTCAGTTTTGGCGTTTGACCACTATCTAGTCTGGTTGTAAACGATGATCTGGTCGAAGATGGTGAGCACGCTAGACCTAGAATACACTGACTCTCAAGGGCTGTGTGCTGCCGGAACATCTTAAGGTTATGGCGGCAGATTTTCTCCTTGATGGTCGTAACCTACTTCAGGTAGCAAGTCAAGCGGAACACCGATATATTATGCTCCTGCCACCTGTGAAAAATATATAAGATCGTTTAAAAAACTAAGAGAACCGACTTTGAATGCCGCGCTCTCAATTTTAAGTACCAAGTTTGAGGTGTTCTCCATATCCTAGAGATACTTATCACATCTCAATGAAATTACGAAGGTATCACCCTTGGAATATCTCCTTTCCAACAAAAAAACAGAAGAAATATAATGTATATATACGTCCGAATTGAGAAACCTACTTTTTAACCGACTCCAAAAAATGGAGGAGGTTTCTCAATTCGACCGTATATATATATATATATATATTTTTATGTTTGTTCGCGGATTACTTCGTCGTTTATGAACCGGTTTTGGTAATTATTTTATTGTTGGAAAGGAGATATCCCAAGTGTGGTACCATGGTAATTTTATTGAGGTCTGATAAGTACCTCCAGAGATATTAAGATAAACACCTCAAAATTGGTACTGAAAAGAAATAGCGCGGCATTGAAGTCGGTTCTTTTTTAGTTTTTAAACGATATTATTATGAAGTCTGTTAAAAAAATGCCGAAATCCTTCGACAGATACTCGTACAAAATATCAGGTCCAATAGTGAATTCGAGGTCTGTGGATCCAATACAATACCTGTACACCAGTACAGAATACCTGTACTCTACTGCGTTGTATTACAAAGGCTTTGAGAAGCGGAGACAGCCTGTCTTTCAGAATTTCCTGGAAATGAGGTTGTTTTATTCTGTAAAATACGACGTTATGATCAAAGGGAGTAGCAACTTGATATTACCAAAAGAGTGGACAAAAAGTTATCTGTTTCTAACGACACTTATCTTTTTTGGAGTTAGAAAAGCGTTGTTATAAAAAAATTCCAAAGGCGAGTTGACTCGCAAGCTGAGAGTTCTGTAGAGTTAATTAATTATTATAATATGGAAATATGATTCATCACCTAAATTTTTAATTTAAAATGTTTGCCAGACACTATCCAATAGAGACAACATTTTCAACTTCACATTTAAGTTCGTAATCGAGACTTAACAGTACATGTGAACTACAATTCTATACAGATAAAAAAGAACTGAAGTGTCTGTTTGTAATTCCAAATAAGCATAGCACGAGGAGCACTAAATTAATATAAAATAATATGTTATGGTATATACATATATAAAAAACGGGTCTTTTACTGGCAGATAGCTGATGCTATAAGAAGTAAATTAGGCTACATTCATTTTGAAAAAAAAAATTAAGTTCAGCGAAAACAAAATTGAATTATGTATAAAATTCACCCTTGCAAAGCCGGGGCGAGCTGCTAGTTAGTAATAAAGTAAGTACGTAAAAAATCACGTTCATTTCAATCTTCTTGATTTAAAAACGAGAAATTAACGTGACTTACGCGATGTCGATATAGCGATCGACAATTGTTTCGGTCATATTCGGTGGCCGGAGGCAGAGTGCGAGGCTAAGGCTAAACGCGTCGGCGAACGCCCTGCATCGAGTTCCTGAGGCTGGTTTTAGTGTCACGCGTAGAGACGCGTACCCTTGGCGCTGATAGGTTGTATATGTATGGTTGCTAAAGAAGCGTTTTAGAATAACGCCGACTCTCGGCGCTGACGAGTTCATACATTTCGGCTGTCAGCGCTGACGGTACGCGTCTCTACGCGTGACACTAAAACCCGCCTGACTCATGGAGGCCTCCGAATAAGGCCGAAACAATTGACGATCGCTATATCGACATCGCGTTAGTCACGTTAAATCCCGTAAGTACTTAAAGATTGTGTAATACCTTTCTATTGCTATGTGATTCTAAATCAAAGGAAAGCAACATATAGTTGTTGCGTTAGTTAAATGTTAGTTGCATGGTTAGTTATAATTTATTTTCGATTATAATCAAAGTATGCAGCATAAATTGCCGTATGTTTTATTTATTTATTGGTTATAAGATAGGCTTGCATTTGAGTATAATAAGCGATGATGTGGTCGAAGATGGTGAACATGCTAGGCCTAGAATGCTTTGACTCTCAAGGGATGTGTGCTGCCAGAACACCGTAAGGTTATGGCGGCAGATTTTTGTCTTATTAGTAGTAATCTTCTTTATGGTAGCAAGTCAGGCGGAACATCGATACAATGCTTCTACCACCTGTGAAATTTTGTCAAATTAGTTGGAGCCAAGCATAATGCCGACGCTCTGAGAACAAATGGAGACATGTCTTTCTTTGGTGAATAGTGCAGAAGCCTATCATCCACCGTCTATTATCTGTTTCAAAACAAAATTACTTCTTTATCAAACGTCTATTGAGAAAAGTTGTACTAATTACTTAGCAGGTAAGTATTTACTTTTCTTTGAACCTTAATCTGTTCGAAGAAAATAATTAGCGAATATAAACAAAACAGCTCTAAAGATTTTTGACTCGGATAAGTTTTAGGAAAATGCCTACACAAGAAAGATAATAGGGTATTAAGTGTTTATTCACTTAATTTTATTTATCAACCATTTTCAACATACATTTTTTACATTTATTACAGCAGTTGTTAGATATTGTTTTAAATTAAAACCTACATGCCTACATAGACACCTACTGATCACCTGATAGTTATTTAATAGATATACTTTACATAGGTAAATAAGATACACAAATATTGTAATTGCATAAATTTGTCAAATAACACATAAATATGAAACACTTCTACCTTCTTCTATCTAATACTATAAGAATATTTGTCCTGGCATACTAATTCACTGTTTAGAGACAACGCTCATACTAAGCCGCTGGTCATAGAGACTTGATATGCGGAGGTTCATTTGTCTTAGTACAAAGGGAACTAAGAAATGAATTTTGGAAATTCCACACAGAAGAGGGTTAAAAAGGGTGAAAACGTATGAATGAAAGTTCTTTGTTTTTTAACTTATAGCGATGAAAAGTGGTATTTGCATGTACGAGTAGGTATTTAATATAATTTTTTATGTGTGACATTTTGTATGTGCTATTTACAGATGATCGGTGATGATGATGATGGTCGACCACGAAAGAGATGGCGTGACAACATAGTGGCCCACCAGCCTGGAGACACATTGCGCTGGAGAGAGATTCGTGGAAGGCTATGTCAACTTTGCCCAGCACTGGGACATTACAGGTTAAGAAAAAAAGAAAAAAAACATTACAAAATGAAAATACATTTTAGTTTTCAGTCGTTGTCTGTATTTATCATGTACTACACCGATACCGGCGACATCTCGTCCATAAAACTGCAAATACTATTACAAAGAACTCTTATATTTTCCACCGGTAAGTATATTACAAGCCAAAATGCTAGCTTAACAAACAGTTACGTGAAAATTCAACAGATGGCGCTGAAAGCATACAACATTACGAAATCGAACTAAACTTCATCGGTCGCGCTGTTCTGTGCTAAATCTTTTTGTATTCTGTGCTAAAAATACTTATTCTAGTAGTGGAAGCCTAAAATAGATGGCGCGTTTACCAATTCGCGAAAAGCTTTCAACATGTCAGTCGACTACGTTCACTACTAACTGCTGATGCTTCAGCTTTTCATGATTTTACAAACTTTACGGTAGATGGCGGTAGAAGGCGTGACAGTAAATGGAGATGGGTGAGAATTCAAAGTTTTTCATACCCCACGGTAGATGGCATTAGTAGTATTTCAAAGGTGACTCGGTAAAAAGCAATAATTTCGCGGCTTGCATAATATCATGCGAGCTTCACATAGTTCTCGGAGTAATGTTGTGTTTGCGTCCATATTAATAAACGGGAGGCTTATCGCACCCAGCCATGTTTTGGCAATGAATATGTCAATTTGTGAATTTATGAGGGCGACGCGGTGTATTGAAATAATTCAATTTATTATGATTTGTCAGCAATTCGCTTTATCTGTTGGGATTGGTTAAAATTAAATGTAATTTACTAGATAATGAGGAAATTTAATTGCCTGCGGTTTTATTCGGAGTTTAATTTGAATATGTTTTTAATGGAATTCGTGATTTAATTTTCTGTAATATGTTGGCTTTTCAGTAGCACCACTATTACTACATTTTTATTCATTATTTTTTTGCAGATTTTAAATGACAGTGCGGTCTACAACTGAAGTGCTTTCATGGAAATCGAAGGTGACTTGCGTAGTAGGTATCTCATGAAAAAAGTCAGCACACCTTTGTGCAATGACTGCAGCAAAGAGGAGGACGTTTACCATGTCTTGATGGAGTGTGTCCAGAATGTAGACCAACGACGTTTATAGACTGCTGTTCTATTGGATTATATAATAGTTATCTATCTCAGTACTTGTGTCAGCAAATTAAAATTACTCTAGCCATGGTAAAAACAGCTGTGATGGTCAGAGCACAACAACGTTTGTATTGTTTTAATTTTATAATTAAGTTTAGTAAAATACTTTTTTTTGACTGCAGAGCGGCTAGTTCAATTTTCAATTTAAATTTATTTCAGAAATTAAATAACGTAACATAACAGATAGATACATAAAAGATCTAAATCGTTACATATATGGAATAAAAAATATATATATGAAACAACGTATAGGCCACTTAAAGTCCAATATCCATCATCAGCCGGTGTCAGCCTACTGCTGGACGTAGGCTACCATCCTTAACCGCATCATTACTAATATGTAAGATAGAGGTGAAACGCTAGCTTATATGATAAAAATGTTACTGCCACATGAGTAAAAGAGGTACCTTGCTTCTTGCCAATTTTCATGATTCTAGGTCAACTAGATAAAAGGTCTTGACAGACGGACAGACAGACAGACGAACAGACAGTCTGACAGACAACAAAGTGCTTCCGTTTCTTTACTCATGTGTTACTGCCCACCGCTTTTAGTCCAGTCTACAGAGCGCAACTATCCTAGCCAGTATACGCTGGCTATCATTGAACATCAAGCTTTTGTTTGGTAGGTGGTTCAAACTACCACCGAAGACAAGTGGTCATCTGTTGAAAACCATCCAGGGAACACGTGTAGAATTAATGTCTAAGCCTACGCAGGAAAGTAAAAACGACCTCCCCTGCCCCATCTATGACAATGATTAATGAATAAATAAATGCCTGGAGGCTTACCACGAGATCTTAAACAGTGTAGCTTTAATCTTATTACGTTTGACAGAGACGTTGCTTTACAGACGTATATTTGTCTCGTTCTCTCTTTTATAGTCGATAGAAGTAGTATGGTAGGAACCATGAGAGTATTTATATCAATTCTGAGAATTCTAGATATCCCATGAGTATTATTCATAGTCATACTTTCTCGGAAAAGGATATCCTTTTCCGGGAAAGTACGACTGTGGATGTTTCCTTAATAACCGGCAAACGGAAACAAGACTGATGGCGGCATTATAATATTCAACTTATTTATCATCAAAGGTCTATTTTTACAAGCTTTTATTTAGTTTCACCTGTCCCGATGTTTATCATCAAATCTTGCAAATTAAATTTGATCCACTTCCCATTTACCGATTGAGGTGACGTTTTACATAAATAAAATCACGCCTTCTGCCTGTTGAGGTAGGCAGAGACTACTTGTTTCCACATGCTACGATCCTGATATACCTCTTTCGCTTCTTCCACTTTCATGAGCGTCTTCATACATGCTCGCCGGTTATAGGTACTTTTAACTTGGCTTTCTTTAAAACGTCTCCGATCGTAATACGTTTGTAAAATTTTGCAGACATGTGTAAATCGAGTGACAGTGCAATATTATGATGACATGGTGCTGATCTGATGATGGAGCTGGAAGGTGGCTAAAGGAACTCTTAAACAACACGTTATACCTTTCGTGTTTGGGCTCGTTGGATTTGTCTTGACTTACTCTGGTCCTAGGTTATGAAAAAGCTGGTGTTTAAAAATGCTTTTTTTTAATATTACTTGCTTACATCTTATAGGGTAGCCTATTTTGATCACTATTAGTTTGAACACTATCTCGCCTGGTGGTAAGCAATGATGTAGTCGATGATGGTGAACACGCTAGGCCTAGAATACTCTGACCCTCAAGGGCTATGTGCTGCCGGAACACCGTAAGGTATGGCAGCAGATTTTGTCTTTGATGATGGTAAGCTACTTTTTAACCGACTTCAAAAAAAGGAGGAGGTTTCTCAATTCGACCGTATATATATATATATATATTTTTTTAATGTTTGTTCGCGGATAACTTCGTCATTTATGAACCGATTTTGATTATTATTTTTTTGTTCGAAAGGAGATATTCCAAGTGTGGTACCATGGTAATTTTATTGAGGTTTGATAAGTATCTCCAGAGATATAGAGATAAACATCTCAAAATTGGTACTGAAAATGAATAGCGCGGCATTGAAGTCGGTTCTTTCTTAGTTTTTAAACGATATTATTTAATAGCAAATCAGGTGAAGCATCGATATTATATACTTCTACCACCTGTACTTCTACTTTTATGAGCGCCTTCATATAATATGCTCGCCCGGTTATAGGTTATATAAGAGTACGTTCAGATGACAAGCGCTCAGCGCGCGTTTTGATAACGCGCGTTTACAACCACAAACATTTTATTCAGAGGCCGTACACATGCTAACGCGCGTTTTAATAAAGCGCGCGTTGAACGCTGCGCTAGCGCTTGACTGTTGTCTGCGCGCTACAACGCGCGCTTTGAGATCATTGGGTTCCTATGTTTATTTCTACTACGTATTTTAGGGTTCATCAGTATTAGATTTAAGTTTAAGTTTTAGTACTACTGAACCTTGGCGGCCACGGCAACGCGCGTTATACGCCTGACTTGCGCGTGTCATTTGAACACTATACAAAAATTAAGCGCGCGTTGAACGCTTGTCATCTGAACTTACCCTATTATAATGAACAGTAGCGGTATTTTGATACGAATATAAATTGTATATTCGTTTGTACTCAAAATACCGCAAATATAACCCTAAACCGCCGTCCAAGTTTACTTGAATTATATTTCCAACTTATCATTTTTGGTTAAACGGAACTAAGCCGATAATATTCATAGCTCTATCTGTGGGTTCATTGATGCCCTTTTCAGACCAAAGGACCTTTTTGTGTGCTTATCTTCGTTTTAGGGTAAAGGGTCTTGACCCTAAGGTCCTCTACACACAACACAGACAATTTTTCCGATATAATTTTTTTACGTATACGTAGTACTTGCGTTTTTATAATTTCTTGACATGTCAAATTAGCCAGTGGTCAGTATCATGTCATCAAGGTATACAACTGCATTGATTTCAGGTACGGCCACACCGCGGCGTCCTGCGATCTGCGGGCGCGATCTCAGAACTTTTCAATTGTTTTCTAATCGCGTTTGGTGTGAGGTGTGTCCGTACCTTTCGAGCTTAAGATGTTTCTATCCATATTATCTTATCTCCGGAGATTATTATCAGATCTCGATAACATTTGAATAGGACCACACGGAAATAACCTCTCAAGAAAAAAAAAAGAATTTTCCGAATCGGTTTTGATTTGATGGAGTTCAGGGGCCTTATTCAGTATGACCATTTTAAAGTCTTACCTTGCCGTGTTACGTTATCTCCGCGTTATGGTATTCTCTATGCCAATTAAAACGCGGTAGGGTAAGGTTATGAGCGCGTTTTGAGCTTTCAAAATATCGTGACATATAAGGACGTGTAACGTGCGCGTTTTGTATAATTTACCTATCGTGTGGCATACACAATACAATTTTTCAATAACGTAACGTGACGTGTTAAGGAACGCGTTATCTCATTGGTCATACTGAATAAGGCCCCTGAGGTAGGTAACAAACATAAAAAAATATATACCTATACAATCGAATTGAGAACCTCCTCCTCTTTGTGAAGTTGGTTGAAAATATACAGTCGAATTGAGAACCTCCTCCTTTTTTGTGAAGTTTGTTAATAAAAGATGGAGTGTCGTACGAGCAGGTTGCTATTCGGTTCGTTAACGGTTTCCACCGTTGATTACAGATCTGCAGTATGTACAATGCATACATACATACATACAATCACGCCTTTTTCCCGTTGGGGTAGGCAGAGACTACTTCAATTGTACAATGCAATACCGCAATATATTATGCGGCAATAGCCCAATGCCCAATCATCGAAAGAGAGGTCGTGAGTTCGATGCCCAGCCGCACTATTGATATGCAACCACTCCAAAATAAGCATACGACAGCTTTAGCTTAGTTGGAGTGGTTAACAAGACTACCAGTAATGTGTAACCCACATTGCAAGTAAGCTTTAAAGAAATACCGATCTGTTGACCATACTCCTTTACGAGAGGAAACTGTTAACTCTCCTTTCGATATAACCAACCACTATCTAGCCTGATGTTAAGTGATGTGTGATTGACGATGTTGCACGCCATCATCTTACGGTATTCCGGCACTACACATTCCTTGAGACTCAAACCATTCTAGGCATAGCGTGTTCACCATCTGCGATCACATCATCGCTTACCATCAAGCGGAATAGTGTCCAAACGTTATTCTATGAGACAAGTAAATAAAAATAATTTTAAAAATCTTAGAAATGAATTAGTAGATTATTTGTAGATTGTGCCAAGGGTGCAATATAGTAACTTTCTGCGAGGCCAATTTTTTGAATCCAGAGCGAAGCGAAGGATTCTAGAGTACGTCGGCCGAGAGAAAATAATATTGCAGCCGAGTTTTACACTCTGCTTTTCATCCGCCTCTATGGGAAAAGGGAATAGATAAAAGGCTCTATAAAATAGCAATTCAAGAGCATAACATTGTAAAAGACGATGACTAACATAAACAAACATAATAAACCAATAAATACATACAGTTTCCGAAATAAAATTCCGCACCTTTTGCAGTTTTCACCCGATAAACATTTTACCTTTAACTCATTGACATATTATACATAAGGACATAAAATACGTACAAAAAAAGGTGCATATCTAAACCTAAAACGTATGCCATTCATTGTCCATTGGTCCATTGCTAGAATTGTGTCAATTAAGGTCATCAATGGACCAATGGACAATCAATTACAGTCATTTTTATTCCATTATGACATCTAAGCACTTTTTTTTGAAGTTATATCCATACAAGCAAATGTATCGCGGCACCTCCATGTCTATATGCATATCCTACTCCATAATTAAATGTGTTATTATGACAGTCTGCGACCACAGACTAAAAATGCCAATAATTCTACCGCTTTTTTTTCTTCTTGGCCACCACAAGATATGTGTACTGTGCCACTATGCGCGGTCAATTTTTTTTTAATTTGTTTCCCCGTCTATATGACGTTTTGGCATTTTTTTTTAACTTAAATAACGCCACGCGCTCTCTATTTAATAGGACAGTAACATTTCCCGTACAATATTATTATTGAACCTCCTTAGACATGGCACTATAAAAGAACAGTCATAAGCCAAAAATTAAAAAATACTTTCCCGTCCTAGGGCGGAAAAGACCTATTTTGCGCGCACTTATCGAGGAACAAACCATCACATTCCGAATAGATGGAATGAAAAATATACTGATACCCAAAGTCGACACGTGTAAGGGTTACAATAAAGTTAAGGTATAAGTACAGAATGGTTTGGTATAATTTAGTAATATGTGGGATATGATAAAGATAGGGAGACAGTTTAGGTCTTGCTAGATATGGTAAGCACTAGGTTTTTTTTTACCTATAGTCTGATTCTAGGATAAGCTAGTTTTTGAATTATTTTTTGTTTTTTTTTTATGTCTTAAAGCCCCTAGCTAACGTTAGTTGCGTTTGACCACTATCTTGCCTGGTGGAAAACGACGATTCAGTCAAAGATGGTGCTACACGCTAGGCCAAGAATTATCTGACTCTGAAGGACTGTGTGCTGCCGGAACACCGTAAAGTTATAGCCGCAGATTTTCTCCTTGATGGTGGCAAGTTATTTTTCGGTAGCAAGTCAAGCGGAACATCCATATAATATGCTCAATCACACCATCGCTTACCACCAGGTGAGATAGTGAAAAAGTAGGGATCAATTGTTATATCTTTTTTGTTTTTACTTGTGAAATTGTTATAATTCATTAATTTAATATGAATGAAATCAATAATAAAATATGAATAAAAAATGGTTGATTAGACGGTAAGAATATAAAATTATCAATAGTATTGCAACTAATCATAAATACCATTTGTACGCCTGAAAGGGTTTATATTCTAAACCATTATAATAATAGGTCCTCTTATATAAATAAGTAAATAGTTTTTACAGTAGCGTTTTTACCTTTGTAACCCTATTATGTATATGGCAAATAAATTATTGATTGATTGAAACGCTAGCTATAAGATATAAAAAATATTTTGTAGCAGACTAGTAGTAAATCTACAAAATTTACTGAAAGTTACATAATAATACAGCCTTCATTATATCCCTTCTTGTAATGTTAAAGGTCAACAATTTATTGAAGTGCTTCTATTTCACTTTTGAGAATATCAAAACTTTTCGTGTCAAAGGAATTAGAATTAATAAACTCGATTTTCTGTTACACGAGCGAGAAATTTAATAATGACTCGAAATTAGCTCTTAATTAGCTTAGCTTAATAAATTGTGATTATAGTCGCGCTTAGAAAATTAATAATGATTTCTGAGCGAATTCCCTTTGTTGTCCTGCCCCCTGATTCTCAATAATTCGAAAACCTATTCAAATTCGGAAGCTTCATTTTTAATATTGATCATAGACGTAATATAAAAGGATGGTGCACTGCAGATGTTTTGACAAATTCAATTTAATCCGTATGCTTTAACGATAAGAACAAAACGGCCCATTCGAAAGGCACGAGGGTGGGAGTGTGTCCTTCTCTAACAACCTGCTAGTGCTATATATGTTCTATACTATATGTACAGTATACCTATATATAAGTCGTCCATACAAAAGAAAGGGACACACTCCGTTCTAGGTCGCTCTCATCAGGGCCGTTTTGCGCAGTCAATTTATATTTCGTCTATGATATTGATGAATCAGTGAGCTATTTTGTCGCTGAAACTTTTCCAATTAGAATCACTGATTCATTCGAATCGAAATATCAAAATTAACCGATCAGAGCATTGTGAAGATCCAAGTCGAAGTAAAGGCAGTTTCCGAATCCGAATTTGCTTTCGAATGATTGAGAATAACCCTGTTGACCTACTTTTGAATAGAAGTAGTTATCTTTTTTATATCTTATAGGCTAGCGTTTGACCACTATCTCACCTGTTGGTAAGTGATGATGCGGTCGAAGATGGTAGCACGCTAGGCCTAGAATGGGAACTGGCTCTCTGCTTGCTGCTGCTTTTTTATATAATTCGTGAAAATCTTGTTCTAACTGACTTTACAAAAAAAGAGGAGGTTCTCAATTAGCCTATATATTTTTTTCAGAATTAATAAAGAGTATAAAATTTGGTTTGGGAGAGTATGCTTCCCGTTTAGTCCCATTGTCATTTTTAGCCGACTTCAAAAAAAAGGAGGATGTTTCTCAATTCGACCGTGTATATATATATATTTATGTTTGTTCGCGGATAACTTCGTCGTTTATGAACCGATTTATATTATTATTTTTTACTGGAAAGGAGATATCGCTAGTGTAGTACCATGATAATTCTATCGAGGTCTGATGAGTATCTCCAGAGATATGGAGATAAACACCTCAAAATTGGTACTGAAAATTAATAGCGCGGCATTGAAGTCGGTTATATTTAGTTTTTTAAACGATCTTATTATATTGAGATCTAAAAGTATCTTCAGAGATAAATACCTCAAACATAGTACTGATAATGGCTAGCGTGGCATTTGAAGTCGGTTTTTTCATTTTAATTTTATTTAATTATTATTTATTAGAATAAATTTCATTTTGTTAGTAAAATCTGTTTTATAACTATATTAGTATTTACGGTATATCAATTAAATTTTGTTAACGATTTTAAATAATTAAAAGCTTTTATTTAACTTGCAATGTATCATTTGTATGTTTGTTTAGTTCAAATGTTGCAAGCTGACTAAAGAACGACTTCTCTTATAGAAGTGGTTCAACATACATCGTTAAATTTAACGGGTTAAATATGATGTGTCTTTAAGTATTACACTTTAGATTTTTGTACATCTGACATTCAGATAATATACAATACAATACAAAACTCTTTATTGATTACCAAAACAAAAAAACACAAAATGTACAATAGCTTCATTAAAACACAATAACGTGACGGTAAAGCAATCGGCAGTCCTATCGCATCAAGCAATCTCTTCCAGACAACCTTTGTAGGGACTGGATAAATGCAAACATAATGGCGGAGGGCCATTACAGCTAAATCTACTTTGCATTTCATAAACATTCAGTACAGACAGTTAAGACGGTTAATACAATCCAGAATTTCACCGTACCGACGGGAATCGAACTCGCGCCTCTCAGGGAACTTGTCCAGGCGCTTTACCAATTCAGCTACGTACCTACCGATACGACGAAGTTAGTGGATGTCATTTTTACTAATTATGCATTGGTGGCGCCATCTGTAATAACTGGTTACTGATGAAACCATTACAGATTTCAAATCCGACGAGAGATATTGCACTATAAGGTACTATACCTATTATGATTCTTTAAGTGTATATGTAACCGGAAATGTATGTAATCCGTCATTGTATACAATTCCTAGGAAATGTATGTAATTCCTTAAATCGCACGGAAATGTGTAAAACAAATTATATTAGACACGTCATTTCCTAGGAAATTTATACATTTCCTAAATAGCAATCGGATATGTAAAATATTTGAGATATCAATGGGTGCGCGGGGTTAGGTTAGGTTAGATTTGTTTTTTTTTAATAAAAAAAAGGGTAAAGTTAGGTTGTTGTTGTGTCAACGAGTGATTATTCTCATTATAACAACGTGTTTTATTACAGAAAGCATTATTTTCATATATTTCCTAATCTGATATTGGAATTATATACAATTCCTAGGACTTTTACACATTTTCTAGGACATTTATATATTAAATAGTTTTTGAAACAATATTTTATACATTTCCTAAATAGCTTCTGAATTGTATAAATTGCCTAGGGTTATACAATTCACAACAGGGTTATACAATTTATACAATTCCTAGATTTCATACATTTCCGGTAACATATACACATTATACAATTTTACTATACTACATTATATAATTTAGTGATCCAAAAATTCACCACACCGACAGGACTCGAACCCATCTCACATCTCCAGGGGAACATGCCCAGGCGCTGTACCAATTTAGCTACTGCACAACCCTATCGGTATGACGAAATTTAATTTGATAATTCAGTTGCAATGGCAATGTATTTTCAACCAACTTCCAAAAAGAAGGTTCTTAATTCGTCTGTATGTTTTTTTTAATGTATGTTATGCGTTTACTCCGTCAATTGTGAACCGATTTGAATAATTCTTTTTTGTAATCGGTAGGGTACGTTTCCGAGGTGGTCTAATTGTAATTTCATACATTTCCGGTAACATATACACATTATACAATTTTACTATACTACATTATATAATTTAGTGATCCAAAAATTCACCACACCGACAGGACTCGAACCCATCTCACATCTCCAGGGGAACATGCCCAGGCGCTGTACCAATTTAGCTACTGCACAACCCTATCGGTATGACGAAATTTAATTTGATAATTCAGTTGCAATGGCAATGTATTTTCAACCAACTTCCAAAAAGAAGGTTCTTAATTCGTCTGTATGTTTTTTTAAATGTATGTTATGCGATTACTCCGTCAATTGTGAACCGATTTGAATGATTCTTTTTTGTAATCGGTAGGGTACGTTTCCGAGGTAGTCCCATTGTAATTTCATTGAGATCTGATAAGTATCTCTAGAGATATGACGATAAATGTCTCAAACTTGCTACTGATATTGACTCGCGGGGCATGGAAGGAAGAATCTTAATTATTATTATAATAACCATGATAATATGGTGTTGTACCCAAAGTTGGCTCCAGACGAGGGAGCTTCTCAGCGGGCGGCAGCAAAGACCGCATTCAATGATCGTAGCACGTTCAAAATAAAAAAAATACTGACATAATTACTGACTGAATTCATACTAAAACTCCGGCATTATATATTTTTACGTCGTCTTTGTGTCTCAGGAGACTTTACAAATATCCAAATCACACACACGATTAAACCAAGAATCGAAACAATTTTCTCGTGTAGGAATCTAACACACGATCTTATGTTTCATGGTCAGTCTCACTAACAACCAACCATCAGTTCAGTCAAATGTTTGTCAAGATTTGGTGCGCCGTTTATACACCCATACTACGACGCCAACTCTACCTTTCAATCGACTTTCAAATAATTAAGATAGTTTAAAAACTTAAACAACCGACTTCAATACCCCGCGAGTCAATTTCAGTAGCAAGTTTGAGACGTTTATCATCATATCTCTTGAGATATTTATCAAATCTCGATGAAATTACAATTAGACCACCTCGGAAACGTACCCTACCGATTGCAAAAAGAATCATTCGAATCGGTTGACAATTGACGGAGTAATCGCGTAACATACACACGAAAAAAGAACAGACGAATTGAGAACCTCCTTCTTTTGGAAGTCGGTAGAAAAGAGTAGATTCTCAATTTGTCTGTATGCTTTTGTTTGTATGTATGTTACGCAATTACTACAGCAATTGTGAACCGATTCGAATGATTATTTTTTTAATTGGTAGGGTACATTTTCAAGATGGTCCCATTGTAGTTTCATCGAGTTTTGATAAGTATCTCAAGAGATATGTCGATAAACGCCTCAAACTTGCTACTGAAACTGACTTGCGCGGCATGGAGGTCGGTTGATCTTAATTATCTTATATGAACCCGTCGAATATGCACGAACAACAGCAAAGCATTTCAATTGTAATCACTGCACTTAATGAGCCGGTAATAATCCAAAATTCAAACTGAATCCCGCTTCAAACACTACGCCCCAAATTCTAAGCTAATGCCGCGGTTCAAACACTTTGGAACAGGCACTCGATTTTGGAACAGAACTGCCAGTACGCTCACAAACAGTTTTGGGTGCTACTATTTGTTTTTGTACAATTATTTTATCATTTTTATTTACCATGTAAATAAAACGACAAAATACTATAAAGAGTCTTTCTTAATAAGTACAAATAATTAAGATTGCTTAAAAACTAAAACAACCGACTTCAATGCCCCGCGAGTCAATTTCAGTAGCAAGTTTTAGACGTATATCGTCATATCTCTGGAGATACTTTTCAAATCTCGATGAAATTACAATGGGACTACCTCGAAAACGTACCCTACTGATTACAAAAAGAATCATTTTGAATCGGTTCACAATTGACGGAGTACTTGCGAAACATACAAACAAAAAAAACATACAGACGAATTGAGAACCTCCTTCTTTTTGGAATTTGGTTGAAAACAAGTATAAAAGTTAAAAAGTAAGTAAAAACTAAAACCCGAGTACATAAAATTCAAGCTCTTATTTTAGAAAGTATTGCAAATTATCGGGTACATGCAAGCAAAGCCGCAAACATCAGCTATAGTCTGGCCATAACTGCTGTACACTCCCTGAGGTATGCGCGGCGAGGTGGGAGCCGGGGAAAAAATAGCGTTGACGGCAGGCAGACTGACGGAGCGCGTCCCCCCCGGCTCGCCACAGAGTGCATTTTTATTTAGCGTTTAAATATTTTAACATTATATTTTCATGATAAATTGAAATTGCATTATTTTATTTGATTGTGTGTTTATTTTTATTATTCAAAAAAGTCTAAAGATAATCATAGAATTCTTGGAAGGGAGAAGTGGGATAGTGAAGCGAGTTCGAGTTTAACTAGTAGTGTACTTAAGCAAGGCGTTAGTTTGGCAGCCGTGCCATCTGCAAATCGAATTGGTATCTGGTAATTATCGTCTTTGAGAGATATTGAACCTTGTTTTGGCAATATTGAACATTTCCTTCTCTCGAATGTGTATAGAATATAAATGAAATGATAATATATGTTTGTTTGATAAATATTGGGTCAATGAATATCGTGAATTGCGAGTTAAGAATCATATTTGTTTTTTTCATTATCATTATTGTTGTTTTGCAAATGTAAAGAACATTAAAAGAAGACGAACGTATATTGTATTTAGTTTCACTAATAGGAGTGATAGCTGAGTGCGAGAGGAAGAGAAACACTATCCGCCGAGACACAGTTTTTTAACTAGTTCGGAAGGTAGGGCGATCCAGAGTCGAGTACAAGCTTACCTTAAAATTATATTTACCCTTACTGGGGCCTTATTCAGTATGACCAATGAGATAACGCGTTCCTTAACGCACCACGTTACGTTATTGAAAAATTGTATTCTGTATGCCACACGATAGGTAAATTATACAAAACGCGCGCGTTACACGTCCTCATATGTCACGATATTTTGACAGTTCAAAACGCGCTCATAACCTTACCCTACCGCGTTTTTATTGGCATAGAGAATACCATAACGCGGAGATAACGTAACACGGCACGGTAAGACTTTAAAATGGTTATACTGAATAAGGCCCCTGATAAGCATAATTACGTATTAAAATTTGTTATTATCATAAGTATCACATTACATTTAAGTAGTTAGTTGAATAGTATTACTACACCTAGTTATAGTAAGGACGTTGGTGTTATTTAAGCTAAGTTACTGTAATTACTGTTACTGTAATAAATAAATAAATATTGCTATTATGGTTTCTGTTCTATTTAACCTACAAAAAAGGAGGAGGTTCCAAATTCGACGTGTATATTCTTTTTAACTGACTTCATAAAAAGGGGAGGTTAGACTATTTTTAGGGTTCCGTACTCAAAGGGTAAAACGGGACCCTATTACTAAGACTCCACTGTCCGTCTGTCTGTCTGTCTGTCTGTCTGTCTGTCCGTCTGTCACCAGGCTGTATCTCATAAACCGTGATAGTTGGACAGTCGAAATTTTCACAGATGATGTATTTCTATTGCCGCTATAACAAATAATACTAATAACAGAATAAAGTTAAAAATAATAGAGGGTCTCCATACAAGAAACGTGTTTTCTTCGCCATTTTACGCTTAGTTTGGTAAACGTGCCATAGATGGCGTTATATTAAAATGTCGATCCCTAACACCTTTGTTAGACGTTAGATGGCGTTATAAGAAATAAAATGTTTATTAATTATTATTTTTTGCTGGCGAAAAAGGATAGTGGTATTTTTTGCTCGATCGTATAAAATACTGTAGTGTGGTACGGAACCCTACGAGTGCGAGTCCGACTTTCACTTGGCCAGTTTATTTTATATTTGTTACCTCAGAACTTCGTCATTTATTAACCGGTTTCCAATTTTTTTTTGTTTTGTTTGAGAGAGTTCGGTTTAGTTGCGGTCTGATAAGAATCTCCAGAGATATTCAGATAAACACCCCAAACTTGGTACTGAAAGCGTGGTATTTGAAGTCGGTTTTTTTCTTCTTTAATTATTTTTGAATTCGGTTAAAAGTAATATAATATTGCAGTCTGTAGTAGCTTACGCGTGAAAACTTACTATTCAATACTTTATTGCGTCCACAATAATATTTTGTACTACATTAAATACTTAAAGCTAGGTACATAAAGTTAACATGGACCGTGTTATGCACATGCAAAATTATAAAATAATAGAGAGGTTACAAAGAGAAGAACGTAATAATAATTCAAGGTCGTTAAAAAAACTAAAAGAACCGACTTCATACGTCGCGCAGCGCGCTAGTCAAAGTAGCCAGTAGCCATTATCATGTGTTAAGTATCGAAACTTATTGATTTATATTTTATAAATCGATATGTCGGTGCCTAGACAAGGTTCAAGCAATATTTTATTTTATACAATAAATGAGGGTGTTCCGAATATTTTCTGTACTACCGACCTTGCAATAAATTCATTCGACAGACTTCAACCGAGCGAGTGTGTTTTATTTAACATCGTCCTCCTTAAATTAATTGATTAAGGACATTTTTGGGTATCGGCGTTACCATTGTTCCTCCGTAGCCGGATATACGGCACAGGAACTTGCAGTTCAACTATAAATCGCGGCAAAAGCATCAAATCGACGACGGCTAGTCTCTTGTAATATCGAGCTAGCGTGATGGCGTCGGTTCTACGGTGACCGCCTAATGGGCTGTCTACAGAAGCCACGTAAGGAGTTGTGAATATTGGTGCGGATAGGCCGCACTAATATCATCCTGTGGAGTAAGCTGAGTGGCCGGCGAGTGTTCACGGAGCTGTATTGTTCCTTTGTTAAATTGTGTTAGTTAACGGCACATAATCAGGAGAAGTTTGATGCATCACGGAGGGCACCACAGCCTTCTCGGCACCATACCTTGGATCTCGTTTGGTGTATTATAAAGTGAATATCATATATATGTAAGTGAGTTACATGTTAAATCGGATGAAAACTGTGAGTACATTTGATCATAATTTAGAAGTGATTTTTTTTTATCTTTTCAAGTGATTTCTCAAGATTTCAAGATATACCTATTGCTCAGAGACTAAAACATTCGTATTTATAACCTAAATAGTGTGCTTATAACGATTTTAAGTAGTTTTTATGCTTAAAGTTACAATAATTAGTAACTAAGTGAAGTTAGTTTCAAGTCATTCTGTTCGATTACACCATCTTCGGTTAGTGGGTTAACCGACGATTAATAAGATTTTGATTGGACTTTTTCTTAATATATCAGGTGTTTTAGCGTTTATTAAACTGTCCTTAAGTATTGAAAATCAATTGTACTAATAAAGAGATTCTTGTATATTGTCAATATGGATAAGTTAATAAGGTTTCAAGAAAATCTTAAGGATAGAATTTCTAAAGCTAAGGTTAACTTTGGGAAACAGGCCAAAGATAAGATTACATTACCATATTTGGAAACAAGATTAGAAAATTTAGTTCAATGTTGGCAATCGTTTACTAGTACGCATGATAAAATATTGTTGGAATTTGATGGTACAGAAATTGAAGAGTCAGGTTATTGTAACATGTTTGAACAAGTAGAAGAGTTGTATGTAGAATATAAATCGAAACTGAAAGAATGTTTGTCTTTGAAATCAGTGAAATCAATCGAGGAATCAGGCAGTAATGAGGATAAATTAGATAAGTCTTTATGTGTTCAATTACCAAAAATAGTCATACCTACATTTTCTGGTAAATATGAAGAATGGACTAGTTTTAAAGATTTGTTCGTGTCACTCGTGCATAGGAACAAGGGTTTAGATGATGTACAGAAACTGCACTACTTAAAGAGCTATTTACACGGAGAAGCAGAGCAGTTATTACGGCACATACCTATCACCTCTGATAATTATCATACTTGTTGGTCTCAATTAGAGAGGCGATATGATAATAAAAAGTTTCTTGCGAATTGTATACTGAAGCGTTTCATGAACCAAAAGTGTGTAACTACTGAGTCTTCGAGTGCTATTAAGGATTTGTTAGATGTGACAAATGAATGTATACACGCACTTGAAAACTTAGACATTGATGTTATGTCATGGGACATTTTAGTGATTTTTATTATCTGTCAAAAACTAGATCCTGAATCCAGAAAATTATGGGAGACAAAAAATAATGATTGCATCGGTCAGTTGCCTAAACTGAGTGATTTCACAATGTTTTTGGAAAATAGGTTTAGAGCATTGGAATGTATAGGCTCACAGAATGTAAATAAACAAAGTAGCTCTTCTCGAAATAAAAATGCTACGGCATTACATGTCACCACAACGAAATCAGTATGCGTTTTTTGTTCTGACAAGAATCACAAAATAAGTAACTGTAAGCGGTTTGCCCATGAAGACGTGGTCAAACGACGTGAGTTTGCCCAAACCAGTAAGCTGTGTTTTAACTGCTTAAATGTGAATCATACCGTGTATTCTTGTCGCCAGACTTCAAGGTGTCGTTTATGTCAAAGAAAGCATCATTCACTTCTCCATCCCAATACGTCCGAAAGGTCGGACGATGTATCGAAACCGGTTCAGTCTGAGGTAAGTAATGTTGTTACTTCAGAAACGTTATCGTCTTCAAGTCAGTCTCCCAAGGCCATGACGTGCACGGCTCAGGCCAGCAGTCAGGTGCTCCTCGCGACGGCCTTGGTGAGTGTCGAATCAGCAACTGGAGCATCAGTCTGTTTAAGATCCCTGCTTGATCAGGGTAGTCAGGCTTCGTTTATAACGGAGTCCGCGGTCCAGTTGTTAGGGTTAGCAAAACGCCCAAGCAAAACTATTGTATCGGGTTTAGGTGGCGATGCGCAGGCGTCATTGGCTTGCAAGTCAATGGTGTCCTTTCAGGTGAAATCCTGTTATGATGATACCTTCGTCATCCCAGTTCAAGCCTATGTCATGAACAAGTTAACAACATTGCTTCCAGAGACAAGAGTTAACGTTCAGAACTTACCAGTGTTGACGTCAATTCAGTTAGCCGACCCTTCGTTCAGTAAACCGCACAAGATCGACTTACTGTTAGGAGCCGAGGTTTATAGCAGCATATTGTTGAATGGCCTGATCAAAGGTCCACCCGGTTCTCCCGTCGCACAAAATACCGCTTTTGGATGGATCTTGTCTGGAAGAGTGGGCAAAACCAGTTTTGAGTCTAAGACGTGTCATAATGTAGTTGTAACTGCTATTTCAGGTCATTCCGACGAGAATGATCTTCTGAAGAAATTTTGGGAGCTAGAGTCCGATCATTACTCTAGTGAGAAGAAGCACCTCACTGTGGAGGAGCAGCAGTGTGAGAAGTTCTTTGCGGAGACCACAAAGAGGGATGAATCTGGCCGTTACGTGGTTAGACTGCCGATTCGCACGCAAGATCCTCAATGTCAGTACGGTAACTCACAGCACATAGTTCATAAAAGATTTCTTTTATTGGAAAAACGTCTTTTGAAGGACCCAGAACTTAAGAAGCAGTACGTTGATGTTATCAACGAGTATTTAAGTCTCGGGCACATGGAGGTTGTCAAAGACAAACATAAATCAGGTGCGGTATATCTGCCACATCACGCGGTCGTGAGAAACGATAAACTCACGACAAAGTTGAGAGTGGTCTTTGACGCGTCGTGCCAAGGAACCAACGGCGTTTCGTTGAATCAGGACCTGATGGTGGGTCCCACTTTGCAACCCGAGTTGCGCCATACATTGATGCGATGGCGCTGCTTTCCTATATGTTTGGTTGCAGACGTGACAAAAATGTATAGACAGGTAAAGGTGGCTGACGACGATGTGCATTTCCAGCGTCTGTTATGGCGGGAAAATCCAGAAGATGAACTTCAGCATCTTCAACTTGTACGAGTTACTTTTGGCACATCGTCCGCCCCGTATTTAGCTGTTAAATCATTACAGCAAATTGCATATGATGAAGGAGCAGATTTCCCAGCGGCGTCAAGTCGAGTCTTGAGGTATTTTTACATCGACGACTTGATGACCGGGTGTCATACTGTCGCAGAAGGTGTTGAGGTTTATGAGCAGATGACGGAGTTGCTTGGTCGTGCGGGTTTCCAGATTCAGAAGTGGACCACCAACAATAACGAGTTGCTGGAACAGATCAGATGCGACAAGGAAGTATCAGAAGGTAACTTAGAATTTAAAACAGATGCAATAACAAAAATTCTAGGTCTCACCTGGAACAAGCAAACCGATAAGTTTGAATATACTGTCCAACTCCCTCCACTGGAACCACCTGTAACCAAGCGTAAGGTGATTTCTGACATAGCTAAGCTATTCGATCCCCTTGGTTGGATATCTCCGGCTATAATACGAGCGAAAGTATTCATACAAAGGATATGGCTTTCAGGGATCGAATGGGATCAGGAACTGCCTCCATCATTAATGAAATGTTGGCTGGAGTATAGAGAAGATTTGAATCAACTTACCAATTTTCAGATCCCGCGATGGATTCACTCGTCCACAGATGACAAATGCATAGAATTGCATGGATTTTCGGACGCCTCAAACCTTGGTTTCAGCGCCGTAGTCTATGCTCGTATCGTTGACAAGGATGGTACCATATATGTCAACCTGATAACTTCTAAGACAAAGGTGGCTCCAATAAAGCAGGTTTCGATTCCCAGGCTCGAGTTGTGCGGCGCAGTGCTGCTTGCAAAACTGCTTCGGGAAGTCTCAGATGTTTTGGAGATACCTAAACAAGACTTGCACGCCTGGACCGACTCTTCGGTTGTGTTAGCTTGGTTAAGGAGCCATCCGAGTCGATGGAAGACATTCATTGCTAATAGAGTCGCGGAGATACTTACCATTATGGATGGAAATCAATGGGTGCACGTACCATCTAAGGAGAATCCAGCAGACTGCGCATCCAGGGGAGTAAACCCGTCTGAATGTGCACTGATTCAGTTGTGGCGGCAAGGCCCAGCGTTTCTGAAAAATAAAAACATAGATTATAAAAAGGAAGAAATAGATACAACAGAAGAAGAAAGGAAAGTAAAATGTTATGTAACCTTACCTGTGCCCGATGTTGAAGAAAAAATTGTGTCAAGATTCTCTACCTTGATTCGACTTACCAGAGTTATCGCGTTCTGCAGAAGATGGCTGAAACCTGAAATAAAGGGTTTATTAACAGCAGAAGAATTAAAGGAAGCGTCTAACACATGTATAAAAATGTGTCAGAAGACATATTTCCTTGAAGAAATTGATTGTTTGATGAAGGCTGGTAAAGTAAATAAAAGAAGTAAACTTACTTCATTAAGTCCTTTCCTCGATGCTGACGGTATTTTAAGAGTTGGCGGACGTTTGCAGAAGTCTCAACTAGGTGATGATATGAAGCATCCTATTTTGATACCACATAACTCACATTTCGCGAAATTATTGGTTGCCGATGCCCATCAGAGAACGTTGCATGGAGGACCACAGTTAATGATCAATTATTTGAGAACCAAGTTTTGGATCGTCAATGCGAAGAGTCTCGTTCGGCAATATGTCAGGAAGTGTGTAGTTTGTGTTCGCCACTCGGCTAAGACAATGCAGCAAATGATGGGCCAGTTACCAGAGGCAAGAGTGACGGCTAGCCGGCCTTTCCTTCGGAGCGGCGCAGACTACGCGGGTCCAATCAGCATCCGCCCTACAAAGGGCCGTGGTTTCCATGCTATCAAAGGCTACATATGTTTATTTGTCTGCATGGCTACGAAAGCAATACACCTTGAAGCAGTAAGTGACATGACTGCTCAAGGCTTTTTAGCTGCTTTCAGACGATTCGTAGCCAGGCGCGGACATGTAGCTGATATGTGGAGTGATAACGGAACTACGTTTGTCGGCGGTGCTAAAGAGTTGAAAGCGTTGTTCGATGCGGAAAGGTCTAGTGTAGACCCTGAGATAGCTGACTGGCTCGCTGCAAATGGTACAACTTGGCATTTCATACCTCCGCATTCTCCAAATTTCGGAGGATTGTGGGAGGTAGGTGTTAAGTCTACCAAGCAGCACCTAAAAAGGGTGATAGGCAATAGTACCCTGACTTTCGAAGAGATGACAACTTTGTTGTCACAAATTGAGGCGTGCCTTAATTCAAGGCCGATCTCACAACTTCCAACTTATCCAGATGAACCTTATCCTCTCACACCAGGTCACTTCTTGGTAGGTGAACCCTTGGTGGTAGTCCCTGATAAAGATCATGAGAACTCTAACGTTTCTTCTTTGACTAGATGGCACCTTACTCAAAGAATGTTGCAAGATTTTTGGCGGAAATGGTCCCGAGAGTACCTCATTCAACTTCAGCACCGCTATAAGTGGACAGATCAAGTAGCTGAGCCTAAAGTCGGTGATGTAGTATTGATCAGGGAAGATGATCTTCCACCAGCCAAATGGCTGTTTGGCTTGATCACAGAGAAGCATACTGGTTCGGACATGCTCACGCGTGTGGTTAGCGTGAAATGTAAATCAAGTGTCGTGAAGCGACCTATGTCAAAGTTAATTGTATTACCTGTAACTGAGTAAAATTATACAGTCCACAAATGTTTTATGTCAGAGCTATTTTTGTTTATTTGGTAGTGTATTGCAAGATTGGTTTGTCATGTTTATGTTGTTCAGGTTACGAAATTTATATAAGATTTTGTTTTTCGTGTTATTTGAAAATGTATTCGCGCATGGTGGGCGGTTGAGCAGATTTTATGTTTTAGTCTTAGTATTCTATTTGAGTAAAGTCATAGTTTTGATGGACAGTCTGCCCAACGCTGTCCATGGTGGGCGGTATGTTAAGTATCGAAACTTATTGATTTATATTTTATAAATCGATATGTCGGTGCCTAGACAAGGTTCAAGCAATATTTTATTTTATACAATAAATGAGGGTGTTCCGAATATTTTCTGTACTACCGACCTTGCAATAAATTCATTCGACAGACTTCAACCGAGCGAGTGTGTTTTATTTAACATCGTCCTCCTTAAATTAATTGATTAAGGACATTTTTGGGTATCGGCGTTACCATAGAGGTAATATAAATGCATCGATGATTTTGTTGATATATTATCAAAACCGCTCGTCCGAGCTCGTTAAAATTGGACCACATTGAAAGAAAATAATTTTCCAAATCGGTTCATACTTCTTCGAGTAATCGGTGAATATACATAAAAAAACTTACGACGTATTGAGAACCTCTTCCTTTTTTGTGAATTAGTTTAACAAAAAGTTTTCGGTTTACAATGTGTACGAGTTCAACTAGTAGCCCCCACAGGAAGTTTGGCCGCTTGCCGATCTCATTGGCAGCCTTTTCAATGCTCTGAGTAGATATTGAACTAGAATTTAAACAAAATTATTGGTGTGTATTTACCTAGCTTTAATGTCATTTTTTTCTTTTTACTTTTAGGTTATTCCTCTTGGCTGTCCACTAACGAAATGTCTTCGACAACATCTTGATTTTTATGTTTGAAGCGATAAAGTGGTCGAAGATGGTGAACACGGTAGGTACCGTGTTCACCATCTTCGACCACATTATCGCTTACCTATCACAAGGCGAGATAGTGGTCAACTAGCCTAAAGGATATAAAAAAAAAACTTTACATGAAACACCTCAAACACTGAATAAACTGGCCAAGTGCAAGTCGGACTCGCACTCGTAGGGTTCCGTAACACAGTAGAGTATTCTATAACTATGATTTTTCACAACTACAAAAATAACTTTGTTTTTCATAGTGTTTGTATAAAAAAACAAAGCTATACTTGCGGTCGCTATATCTCAACAACTGCTGACTGTATCTCGTTCAAATCAATTTTCGTTGAAAGTTTTTATTGAGAACTACAGAATATATTTTTTCTAGATTTTTCACTCCCTTACTTTAGAAGTTAGAGGGGGGGGGGGACACATTTTACCACTTAAGACGCGCCTCATCTTTTGAATGATTGACTTTGAGAAAAAATGATTTTAGGAACCTCAATGTCATTTTTAAAGACCTATCCATAAATACCCCACACGAGTAGGTTTGAAGAAAAAAAATTTTTTTGTTCCAGTTCCATGTATGGGATGCCCCCCCTTAAACTTTTATATTTTTGTATAAAAATCGGAAAGCTGTTCACAGAATACATCTACCTACCAAGTTTCAATTCTGTAGTCCTAACAGTTTCGGAATAAAATGGCTGTGACATACGGACGGACAGACAGACACAGACAGACAGACAGACAGACAGACATGGCGAATCTATAAGTCCGTAATCTGTAAGTAAGTAATATAAGGGTTCCGTAGCCGAATGGCAAAAAACGGAACCCTAAAAAGTGCTTTAACCAAATTAAAGTTCAAATTAATTCTTTTCTGAGTACGGTCAAAAACGTTTGCTTCTTCTATTCATATGAAATAGATACTAAAAAGTAAAATAAAAGAAACCTAATATCACACACAACCATTTCTTCTACTGCGGAAACACGATTGAATTAAAAAAACAATTCCGTAAACTAAGTTAAAGCAATTCTACAACGTAACAAATACGATGCAAGTCTAAACCACTGTACACAAAATCACACACACAGTGTGTACGTACACGTACAAAAACACATAATAACTTTAAATTATACACTGTTTAACTTGCTCGACATAGTTAGACCACTTGAAGTGTGAACTTGGGTCTAACTTAATAATCTGCGAAGTTTCAAGGAACGGACCTCGTCAGTTGCCTAGTAAAGAGGTTGTCGCAATTGAGAAAATACTTGGTTAATTTATTTTTAACCTACTTATAAATAAAGTATGTATTAAAGTCAGCACTTGCATATTCATTTAATTTTTTCAACCAACTTTCAAGTAGAAGCTAGGTACTCAATTCGTCTGTATGTTTTTTTGAATGTTTAGTACGCAATTACTTCGCCAATAGGGTATTACATCCATTTTCTAAAAGTGTCTAGATTTTAAAGTGCTAAGGAACCACTAAAATATTCACAAAATTTTTTGTGCCATAAAAATGCATTTAAATTTTGCATTTTCTAATTTCGCGCGTAATGTGACGAAAACGCTGGACGTAATGGATGCCATTTGCTCTGTGGTCATGACGTCAGTTGGCTGTGTAAACAAATGCAGTGATATGATAGTTGACAGCCGACACTTCTAAGTTTACATCGCCGTATGACGTAATAACATGGCGATTACTGGTGACTACTATTTATTTGTGTTAAGAAACAGATAAAAAAGCTGACACCTTTAAAATGAATTTTAAAATTCTGTTTGCTATTTTATGACCTAAAACTAACGTTTTTTGACTGCTTTCTACCTAAGCTATCTCAACAATACAATATTTAGATGTTTTCTCTAACTAATGTGTGAACCGATTCGAATGACTCTATTTTTCAAAAGTAGGGTATATCCTATTGGTGATTCCATTATAAAAAAAAATCATTGAGATCTAATCTCTAGAGATATGGAGATAAACACCTTCAATTTTCCACTGAAAAAAATAATTATTTTCATTACTTTAACGGACAAATTAACATAAAAATAAAACTTAATAATTTATAATCGTACAAAAAAAAACCGAATTCACATGCCGCGATAATGAAAATATCCACGAGCCATAATCATGTCATCAAGGTATACATATTTGTTTATATTGTTTATCTCCATATCTCCGGAGATGATTATCAGATCTCGATAACATTTGAATGGGACCAAATAGGAGGCATAAACACTAATTTCAAATCGGTTAAGATTTGACGGAGAACTGAGGTAACACACATAAAATAATATCGTTTAAAAACTAAAAAAACAACAGACTTCAATGCCGCGCTATTCATTTTCAGTACCAATTTTGAGATGTTTATCTCAATATCTCTGGAGATACTTATCATACCTCGATAAAATTACCATGGTACCACACTTGGGATATCTCCTTTCGAACAAAAAAAGAATAATCGAAATCGGTTCATAAACGACGAAGTTATCCGCGAACAAACATAAAAAAAAAAAAAATATACGGTCGAATTGAGAAACCTCCTCCTTTTTTTGAAGTCGGTTAAAAAAAATATATATATACGGTCGAATTGAGAAACCTCCTCCTTTTTTTGAAGTCGGTTAAAAATAATAATACAGTCGAATTGAGAACCTCCTTCCTCCTTTTTTGTGAAGTCGGTTAAATATTAACTAAGACTAAAAATTAAAATACAAACTACAAATAAAAACAAATTCAAGGTCGCTTTCTGCTGGTAGAGTACCAAAAATGCTGGCGACATTACCTTTTGATTTAATTATTTCTTAATTCTTGAGTAGAATCTGTGCAAAAAGAGAACCTTCGTGACGTTACGATAAACTAACATTCAAAGGTAAGGAAGAAAGGTACATACCTACCTAGTAGCACATGATAATGATAAGAGTAGGTACTTTCTAAGTATCAAACGTTTTTAGTCGTACTAGTAATGACAGCAGTGTTATCAATGCAACAAAAGCAGTAAATTAAAACGACCGACGCGACCTCAATTTTATCCAGATGTGAGTTATGTCATTAGATGAACTTTTTCATCAATGCTTATCTAGAAATAGGGAGATACTGTAAGCATATAAACGAAATTGGAAAATCTCCTCATTCTTGGAAATCGGTCAAAAATTACTAGCGCGCTATGTGAAACCGTTCGTTTTTTTAAAGAAAATAATCTAATATTGCTCTTATAAGATATGTTTATGTCATTCTTATCAATTTTAAGGCCCTTTTATGAATAAACATCATTTTATAGTTTTATATCGTTCTAAAGTGCAATATGACATCGTTAAAGTTAAGTTCATCGTAAAAATGGAATCCAATAGCCTTCTCTTGTTATGGGTGTCATCAATCTAGACTATATTATTATAAAAACGTCTGTAACTCTGTGACTTTGTCTGTTTGTTACCTAATCACGTCTAAATGGACGATCCAAACTTACTGAATTTTAACAAGCAGATACGTTATAGCATTAGGATGAACTAGGATGATAGGCTACTTTTAGTGAAAATAAAATCATGTTTTTACACATTATTTTTTTTTTAACTTAAGTAACTCAGATAACACAAATGATGATTGACAGAGCTTTACAGTGATAAAATGTTTGGTGTAGGTACGTGAACGAAGTCGCGGGTATCAGCTAATGTGTATATAAATAGAGCATACTTGGTTATAAGGTTTTGTAAATACCGATAACATTGCAACTTGTGTAGTTTATAAAGTAATTTTAAATTTAAACTTGGCCAATGTGTCGTTCCTACGTATATTTTACGTGCTAAGATTGATTCATTCTGCGTCCTTTTGAATAAATACTATTTTTAAACAAAAATATTAAATGCAAACATTGTTTTAAAGGATTTACAAATATTAATAAAAAAAAAAAATATTCTATTGGTTCGGATTTAAATTTTTTTACATGTGAAAATTTTCTTTACGGACACTGTAACTATAGAAAAAAAAATGAGATGTCCGCAAAATTCAACACTCTGGCACCAAATATAAAAATACTAAATAAAATTTTAATGTTAGCCTCCTTAGTGCACCAATTCTAGAAGAATCGTTTCCAGATTTTGTTCATGAACAGCGCCAAAAATTTGAAGATGCATCAGAGCGTCTTACTAAAATTCATTGCCACATAGCATTTTACATAATTCGGTTTTGTCTTTTTGCGTGTGTAGAATTAGAATACTCTAACTCTCAAGGGCTGTGTGAATACCGTAAAGCTATGGCGGTCGATTTTCACCTTGATGGTGGTAAGCTACTTTCTGGTAGCAAGTCAGACGGAACATCGATATAATATGCTCCTACCATCTGTGGATGATTACTCATGGTAGGATGTGAACCGGCTACCTCTCGCTTCGAAGTCACGCCATTTATCCTTTACCCCAACGGCCTCAAAACCTCAGCATAATTGATTACTTCCTTTATTTGTCGTTGACAAAATAACGCGCAATTTTTTTTTTATCATCAACCTCGTAGTCTATTAACTTACTAAACGTGCAAAGTTAAGCTTTGAAACAATTGCTTTGTACACGTTCACATATTATATTACCTTTATGCTTGCGGCAAACACTGTCCGTTTAATGAACTGACATGAAAACAATATTTTTTTTTTATAACTGACTAAACAATCGTTTGGCTGCAATCTCACCTGATGGTAAGTGATGATGCAGTTTAGCACGTTTGCTCAGTAGATACCTATTCTTTCTTGACTTAAACATTCCCAGAATGTATTTCGGGGAAAAGACCGTCAAGGGTAAAGCATTCTATTTTTGGCTATTCTAATGATAAAGGTAGAAGAACTGCTCTGTGATGATGATCATAGATTTAATTAAAAAAAATAGTACTCTGAAATTGAGAGTTACTTCAGGCCACTATATTTCGGCGCAGTAGGTATTTAGCGATACCTCCTCCGTCCGTCCAATCACGGAGCGGGAAACTGTCAGCCAGCAAGCAAAAGTGACACAGGTCCTACCTCGAACACGCCTAGCGGGCTACTAAAGTGAGGCGCGCTGGCCACATATTATATAATACTGTCTTAAAAAAAAACAAGGACTATTTTGAAAAAAACTATCCATTTATTCTAATACTATAAGAATCTTTGTCCTGACATACTGACTGACTGACAGACATCGCACAGCCTAAGGCGCTGGTCGTAAAGACTTGAAATTTAGAGGGTATATTTATCTTAGTACGTAAAGGTGTAATGAGAAAGGATTTTCCAAAATTCACCCCTTAAGGGGATGAAATTGGGGTTCAATGTTTGTATGGAGAAACAAGATTAGTTAGTCTTTTCAATTTGAAACCTCACATAAGTGCTTGAGTGAAAAATAAGTAAATACGTGTTTCAGGCTTTTTCAAAATTCCACCCCTAAAAGTGTAAAACGGGGTTACAAAGTGTGAAAATCAACATGGTTTTGGATTGCGCTGAAATTTGGCATGCAGATAGTCATTACGACGACAGTTTCCTTTGATAAAGGATTTTCCAAAATTCACTCCTGAAGGGGATGAAACGTAAGTTTAAAGTTTGTATGGGGAAAAAGATTAGATAGTCTTTTCTATTCGAAATTTCACACAGTAAATAAATAATAAAATACATGTTTCAGGTTTTTTCGAAATTCCACCCCAAAGAGGGTGAAGTGGGGTAACAAAGGCTGAAATCAATATTGTTTCCGATTGCGCTGAAATTTGGCATGCAGATAGTTATTTTGACGTAGGTAACCGCTAAGAAAGGATTTTTCAAAATTCACTTTTCAAAGGGATGAAGTGGCGGTTCAAATTTTGAATAGTCATTTTATTCGACATTTCACACAAGTACTTCTGTATATAAATAAGTAAATAGAGTTTCAGACTTTTTTTAAAATGCCACCTTAAGATTGCGAACTGGTGTAACAAAGTCTTAAAATCAATATTATTTCAGATTGCGCTGAAATTTAAAATGCAGATAGTTATTATGACGTAGGTATCCTAACTCAGAAAGGATTTTCAAAAATTCCTCCCGGATACGGAACGGGGATTCAAAGTTTGTATGGCGAAACAAAATGAGATTTGAGATTTATTCGAAACTTTACACATAAGTACTTCTGTAAATAAATAAGTAAGTACGTGTTGTAGGATTTTTCGAAATGGGGTAGGTAACAAAGTATGAAAATTTCTGTTTTTCGGGTTTTATAAATATGAATCCCGATTTGCGTTACTAATGATACATACTAACATGAAACATGATAACATGAAAACGGGTGAACCGATTTGGCTAATTCATATTTGATGTCTTTAATGATAGAATCGTTTTTACAAAAGAAAAGTTTTAAGTAAATAAAAGGAGTTTTTTTTTCGCGGGCGTAGCCGCGGGGCACTTCTAGTTTCCTTATAAACTTCTTTTCCTATTTTTTGGCATATTTTTTGTGAGTCAGAGTTTAATATACTTTAAGAAATACCCAAAAGCCGATTTAAATTTCTTTGTTTTCGTAATTTTTCAAGATCGAGTGAGTCGTAAATATCGTGTATTGAACCATTAAGTAATCAAGAATGTGTCTTGAACTACATCATATATTTTTTGTGATCACAATAAATAATATTTTATTGTTTGATGTTAAATCAAAAACTTGTCGATTTGGAATATAAACAAAATGCCTAAACAAAATGCATAGAATGCAGAATAAACCAGAAAACGTGAACTCAGGAAAAATTTAAGCCACTAAAAATAACCTATTCTAACCTAACCTAACTGTTTAATAGTCTAGCTTCACGCGCGTAAGTCACTCTGTGAACATCTTTGCGAACATGTTTTTATGTCTTATCACTTAAAACTCCCCCGCCACGACTGTCTGTCTGTTCGCGATAAACCCAAAACTTCTGAACGGATTTTCATGTAATTATATTGTAATACGGGACTTATCGCGCTAAAAACATAATTTTATTTACCTCAACGTTTCGATCAAGTTGCATTGACCGTGCAACGAAAAGATGCAACTCCGATCAAGATCAAATGAGGGTAGTTTCAAACTACTCTCAATCATAACAATGCTGATACCCACAACTTCAGTCTTCTCGTGACCACGGTCAATGCAACTTGATCGAAACGTCGAAGTAAATAAAATTATGTTTTAAGTGCGATAAGTCCCGTATTACAGTATAATTATGTGTGTAAATCGCGGATTTTCATGTGTTTTTCACCAATACACAGAGTGATTTATGAGAAAGGTTTAAATGTAATTATTCGTTAAGGTTTTGTGTAAATCGGTTGAAATAATTATGTTGATGATTGTTGAAGATGTTAATTCATACTCGACGCAGCAAACCGATGCAACAAATGTAGGCCTGGGGCGGTACCACCATTTTGCCAATTCATTTTCAGCCGTAAAATAGGAATGCTTTTCGGTTGAAATGTCAAGATGTCCAGTGAAATTACAGGGCATGTGAGTCTCAACATCATTATGTCTCAAGGTAACAGGCACAGTGCAGTGACATGCCGTCGTATCTCTAATGGGAAGACGTCATCGCTTACCATCAGACGAGCATCGTGATTGTCCTTTATATCATAAAAACACATTAAAGCTCTACCCGTGGGAAGCAGGGAGGGGTCGCTAGTAAATTACAAATATCCAATGAGTTTAATTCTGTATGTATATGTATCGTCTACAAACGGAAAACAGCTACCGGAAGCTGTCTATACGAATGAGGGCGCGAAACCAATGAGATTAGAGGAGATTGGATTTTGAAAATAAGATCTGTTCGCCGTTTTTAGATACGGTCCGTATTGCTCCGTGAAATTGATAATCTGTTACAAGCTTTTATTTAACTTGCAATGTATGTATGTATGTATGTATGTCACTATGTTTGTTCGGGTGGAATCTTGAAAGCTAAATTAGACCCACTTCCCGATGTCCGATTGGACTCAAATTAGGTGTACTTATGTATCTTCGGTGACAATACAATGATAAGGTACCATGGAGCTGGTCTGATGATGGAGACGGAAGGTGGCCACGGCATCTCTGTGATAAAATAACGTAACCCCAGTGAATTTGGGCTCAAATGATTCGTCTTGAAGAGCACTTTACACTTAAATGATAGCCAGGATCTGATGATGAAGCTGTAAGGTGGCCATGGCATTTCTGTTATAAAGCAACATAGCCCCACTGAGTCAATTGATTTTCCTTGAAGAGCACTTTACCCATAATCACAATAAATATCCGTGGAATATTTTAAAACATTATGCCTTCTCTTAAATACTTAGGTAGTAGGTAGGTAGTCGGTATCTATACCTACCTACTAAAAAGTTAAAAAAATAAATTATAAGTAAAAATATTTTTAAAAACAAGCTTTTAACTGGAACAATGAACTAAAATGTTAAAAATAAATTCTAGTAAGTATTTGGCGTGTAGGTTATATTTAAAAGCTTGAGGCACTGAAGTATAGTAATTACCTAGCCTGAAAAACGGGTAGTGCTTCAAGCTTTTAAGAGTATAGGTTAGTACCTACATGCCAAATACTTACTAGAATTTATTTTTAACATTTTAGTTCATTGTCCCAGATAAAAGCTTGTTTTTAAAAATATTTTTACTTATAATTTATTTCATATTGAAGAGAGAGAGATAGATGAGGTCTGATGTAGAGAGAACAATAGCGTATGCGAATGAAATAGCTATAGACATATAACCCAACTAAATTGATGAACACGTGATACATATGCCAGCTATAAGATAAAATGAACAACGTAAGTTGTTCGGGTCATACATGACAGCGGGTGAGCCAATGGGTGCACTAGAACTTGGTTCCAGTTCTGGAACCAGTTTGTAAATACCAGTCTTATGACTGGTATTTACAAAAGGTATTAAAAAAAATAAGGTATTTAAAAAAATTACAGTTGGGACAAAGTCGCATTTCAGCTCAAGTTGAAGTCATAGCCTTTCAACGCAATTTTCTATATTGAAACTACAGGCAAATCATTTTGAGATAAAATATAAATCATACCTACTTGTTTTACTAACTTTATTTTATCAATCCTAAAAGACAGATCTCACCCTGTAGACATGTGTGATAGGTACAGTAAGTACAGACTTATTATATTATAAGGGCCCGCCTTCTCATACAATAACACTCGAAAAATTTCTATTCATTATTGTTCATTCTGATAACAACATTAATTGTAAATTGTTAAACACAATCCAAAATTTCATCGTACCAACGGGATCCCGTTGGTACGATGAAATTTTGGATTGTGTTTAACAATTTACAAAGATATTAAGTGTGTAACACTTCAAAGAAACATAATATTTAACATTAATTGTATTGGAAATTACAAACAAATAAAAAAATTATAATATCACCGACATAAATTATCACAAATTAACAATTATTTGAAGTTGTAATTAAATTATTGATTAAAATTAAACTTTTAAATTAACAATGATATGTATTTGTAGGTAAAATAGTTTTAGAATAAAAGCAGGAGTCCATTTTAAAATATAACAATATTCAAACGATTAAAAAAATCAAAATATCAAACAAAGAAAGATTCCATTACCACAAATAATTTTCATTAGTCAAAATCTTTGCGGGTAATACCACGGGGCACGGCTAGTATTAACCCTAAAAGGGAAAAAGCATTGCGCTATTCATGATAAATTGCGAAATTTAATTTGATTGCCGAGACCCCATTTAAATCGTAAGTATCTATTGATTTTTCTAAAAGTAACACCCTATTTAAGTAGGTACCTACAGTGTTTGTTGTTTCAGATATTTTACGACAAAACTGCAAACAATTTCTGCGTGGAACATTCCCTATAAAACTATTTTTCCTGCCATGCTGGTCTTTACACGCAACGTTATTTCTACGCATACAAAATGAAATAATGATTATTTATTTACAGGTGGTAGGAGCATATTTTATCGAAGTTCCGCCTGACTTGCTACCAAAAAAGTAGCTTACCATCATCAATCAAATAACCTTTTGGTGTTCCGGTTGTACACAGCCCTTAGAAGTCAGATTTATTATAGGCCTAGCGTGTTCACCATCTTCCACCACATCATCGCTTACCACCAGGCGAGACAGTATTCAAACGCAAGACTATAAGGTCTATAATTACGATAGTTTAATAATAACTAAAACAACCGACTTCCATGTCCCGCGAGTCAGTTTTAGTAGCAAGTTTGAGACGTTTATCGTCATATCTCCAGAGTTACTTATCAAATCTCAATGAAATTACAGTGACATCACATCAGAAATATACCCTACTGATTAAAAAAAGAATTATTCAAATCGGTTAATAATTGACGGATTAATCACGTAACATACATACACAAAAAATTATAATAAAAAATAAAATAAAAAAACATACAGACGAATTGAGAACCTCCTCCTTTTTGGAAGTCGGTTAAAAAACGACTCTTTAGTCGGATCCCACTTATGTAACGTTGAAATGTATGAATGCATTATATTTTACTAGCGACCCGCCTCGGCTTGAATGAATGAATGAATGATAACTCTTTATTGTACACCAAAATTAAATAATAAACATCTTAAAATACATTATACAATAGTACAATGGGCGGTCTTATCGCTCAAAGCGATCTCTTCCAGACAACCTTAGGACGGAGTGAACAGTACGAATATGTAAAGGGCTAAGGTGCACATTTAACAATTTTGAGATCATAAAATGAATAAAAATCTATTTCAAAGTCATAAACATAAATATAACATAAATATTCACACGGGTAGAGCATTCATGCCTGCATTTTTGCATCAGTTTGGTTGCGTCGAGTATAAATTAACATCTTCAACAATAATTGCCATATTACAACCAATTTACACAAAACCTTGACAAATTATACACATAAACCTTCGCATAAACGCAGTATAAGCAAAGTCCCCCGCCGCGTCTGTCTGTCTGTTCGCGATAAGCTCAAAAACTACTGAACGGATTTTTATGCGGTTTTAACTAATAGACAGAGTGATTCATAAGGAATGTTTATGTGTATAATTTGTTAAGGTTTTGAGTTAATTAATTTGATTTTCAAAACAGCCATCTTTCTAGTAGTGATGATTTATTTCGGATCTGGACTTAGATTTGACTTTAATCACTATTACCAAGTATTAACATTAACTGACTATGTACTCTAAATGAAACGGACTTATTTGAATAAATCTGCGCTTTTCCAGAGCAATTTTACATAATGAATACACCGTGAATTTCGTTTCAGTATTTATTTTCATGAAACTTTTGGTAGCGTCCAATCGAAATTGCTTTAGCGTGAAAGAAAAAGTTACGTGTAGAGGCTCCAAAAGACATTAAACTCTATCAGAACTCGTAAAAACATCGTAAAAATCTTTGAAGACATTTGTGGACCCAATGTTTGATTAAGTAGGTAGTGTCGCAAATGAGAACCAACACGTAATTAATATCATTTTAGCATACGTTATTACAAATATATCTGGATGACAGAGCTTTGCTCGGTATTGTATTGTTTTTTGTTTAATCGAGTTTTATGGATTATTTTTGGCTCCCATTAATAGTTTTACTCACAAAAGAAGGAACTTGATAAAAAAAAGGAAAAATAGTCATCTCATCTGGTCTCGAACCAAGGATCTCCCGAACGCCATCCAATCGATCTTCCACCGAGTTATCATAACATTGTCAAATGAGTCGAAATTACCCTTTGTAATTTTGTATTCTAATGATATTGTAGCAGTTTTTCATTGCCTGAAATCAAGGATAAAACGACGTCCTAAAAATGAAACCTAGCTAGATCGACGTATCACCCCCGACACCCCCCGCATACTAAATTTCATGAAAATCGTTGGAGCCGTTTCTGAGGTTCAGATGATATATATATAGCTGGCGCTTACCTCGGCCAACGTATGCCAATTAGCCTAGCTATACAACGAGGTAACGTCGCTAGCTTTTTGGGAACATTACCGGCAGGTAGCGACCTAGGTTCTGTCTTTTATTTATAGTATAGATATTATTATTGTAGTTTATATAATCTTGATATTGTCATTAGGTAATTATTTTTAAGTTGTTAAAATAAAGTATATATATATATATATAATATATATATAATATATATATAAACATATACATATATACAAGAATTGCTCGTTTAAAGGTACTAGATTAGATATGTGCTTGTTTTCAAGTGACTTCTAGTAAGAAGGAAGGAGATTCTCAATTCGTATGTAAGTTTTTAACCGACTTCAAAAAAAGGAGGGGGTTTCTCAATTCGACCGTATATATATATATATATATATATATTTATGTTTGTTCGCGGATAACTTCGTCGTTTATGAACCGATTTTGATTATTCTTTTTTGTTCGAAAGGATAAAGATATCCCAAGTGTGGTACCATGGTAATTTTATCGAGATCTGATAAGTATCTTCAGAGATATTGAGATAAATATCTCAAAATTGGTACTGAAAATGAATAGCGTGCCATTGAAGTCGGTTCTTTTTTAGTTTTTAAACGATATTATTTTTGTATGATTGTTACGTGATTTCTCCGCCAATTGTGAACCGATTCGTATGATTATCTTTTTAATGGGTAGGGTACATCTCAATGGTAGTTATATTATATTTAGATCCAATGAGTATCTCCAGAGATATGGAGATAAACAACTCAAACTTAGTACTAATAAATAAGATAGTTTAAAAACTAAAACAACCGACTTCAAGCCCTGCGAGTCAATTTCAGTAGCAAATTTGAGACGTTTATTGGAATATCTCTGGAGATACATATCAGATCTCGTTAAAATTACAATGGAACCAACTCAAAAATGTGCCCTAAAGTATAAAAAAAAAAAATTGGTTCACATCTGACGGAGCAGTCGCGTAACATACATACAAAAAAAACTTATCGCTCTTAGCGATAAGACCGCCGATTGTATTACCATAATATAGTTGTATTACTTTAAGTTGTATTTTTTTTTTCTGGTGATCAATAAAGATTTATTGTATTGTATAAAGATGAATTGAGAACCTCTTTTTGGAAGTCGGTTAAAAATGCCTAGCGCGGCGCTTAAATTCAAATCAAATCAAATCCTTTATTTGCAAGAATACAGTATTAAATGTTCTTTAATGTTTCCAAATGTTCTTATTAATAATAATAGTGGGTCAGTGTATTCAGCCTGCAGGCAGCCGTGAAAATATTTATAGTATAATTTAAGATCGTTTAAACACTAAATGAACCGACTTTAAACGTCACGCTAGTCAAAGTAGCTAGTAGCAGTTAGTTAAAGTAGTTAGTAGCATGTCATCAAGGTATACGAATGTATCGTAATACAAATGTTAATATATTAAAAGCGGCTTAACCAATTTTGATAAAATTTTAAAGTGACCACCAAGGAAGGGTACCCTTTGAAACTAAAAAAAATCCAAATCGGTTCAGGCATCTTCGAGCAATCGGTGAACATACATTAAAAAAAAAGGTTCCGACGAATGGAGAACCTCCTCCTTTTTTGTGAAGTCGGTTAAACATTTCAAATATTAAAATTTTAAAAAATATATCAAATTAAATAATGGTAGTTTAAACTTACATTGACTATACATTTTCTTTATTATCTAAAATTTTAATAGTGTTTAATATTATAAAAACAATTATCTAACAACCATTGATACAAATGAATTAGAAATGTATTATCCTGTTATAAATTAATACTGTGAAGTAACTTATCATAAATAATTATACACCTATTAACATTGATAACACCAGATATGGGACCCCACTCCTCGACGTGGACCGCATGAATTAGGTTCGCGAACATAATTCGACCTTAGTCACCATCGAATTGTAGTTAGTGTAGCACGTGCACTGTTTTTTTCCAGATCTCAATTTACAATTAGCAACAATGCCTTCCTGCGCGTTTAAAAGGTGCACAAATAACTCTTAAACCAAAAACAAGTTCCATGGAATAAGTTTTCACTCGTAAGTATATCAAAATTAATAATTTTCTTTAAAATTCTTCCGATTTTAATTTCGCCATTTGTAGAAAGAAATAGAAATATACATTCGGATGAGTGCGAAGAGACAAGCATCGGAACATGCGGCCTAAGAGTAAAACACATTGGTCGTGCAGATACGCCACTGCCTCTAATGACGTAAAATGATTTTTTTTTTGTAAAATATAGTATAATTAATATAATAATAATAAGTACAATTTTAAAGTAAAATGTAAGTATGATTACCATATATAGAAGTTAACTAACCATATTATGTAGTGATTAATATCTATATTATAATAATATATGGATAGTATATAAAAATAAAACACTACATACATTCGGTAACTGATTTTTTTAATGTATTATACATATATCCGGCTTCAGAAATATCATGCAACGGATTTAGATTGAACTAAAAAAAAGATGTGTAGCATAATATTTCATTTTTGGATATAGATACATATTAAATCACCTGGTAATAATAATGGCTACATTACATAACATATGTTAGTTGGGCACAACGGTATTACGTAAGCTAAGTGTAGCGCCACATCTGCGGAACGTACGGCGCCGAACCTTCCGCTAAATACGCTCGTAGTGTATTTCAAGTTATCTATGACACATCAGTCGAAATTACGCCACGTTCTGCGTAGTGAGTACCTTCCTTCGGGCGGTTTTTTCAGCTAAAACGCATTTAATGTATTTTGCATTTTGCGGCGCCGTACGTTCCGAAGGTGTGTCTTAACACACATCATAACAACAGAGTTTGGGTTTAAAAAATAATGAAACGTTTTCTTAACATAATAGATGTTATTGGTTTTGTTTATTGAATCAAACGAATCACATAATATTTATAACAATTTACATAAACATTAGATATATTCCATTTTGCAATGTTACTACATCTGCATATTTAATCTATGACTGTTGTAATGTTCGGTTTACGGAGATAGCCGACGGCCGATCGCCAAGAATTGGTACGTAACAGTCAAAATTATTGCTATCTCGTTCGCGCTACAGTCCGTGTATGTCTCTCTATCTCTGTTCTTCATGCACATCAAGCTCGACATTAGAAATATACATAATTATAGATAGTGTGTGTTTCATGAAGGTGGTTGTTTTTAGTCCCATTATATTTTCGTGGCGTTAGACAGGTCCCATATCTAGTGTTATCAATGCCTATTAAACACATTTTTTTTATAAATCTCTCTACGATATGATGGTTGACTAATCAATATAACTCGCCGTCAGCAACATAAAATTAAGATAGTTTAAAAACTAAAGCGACTGATTTCAATGCCCCGCGAGTCAATTTCAGTAGCAAGTTTGATATGTTTATCGTCATATCTCTGGAGATGCTTATCAGATCTCGATGAAATTACAATGCTATCAATTCGGAAATGGACCCTACCGATGACAAAAATCATTCAAATCGGTTCACAATTGACGGAGTAATCTCGTAACATACATACAAAAAAAAAACACAGACCAATTGAGAACCTCCTCCTTTTTGGAAGTCGGTTGAAAAGAAGATCTAGAAATTTTGCTCTTCTTTGTCTTAAAATAATTTTGTTAATTTTCCTAAAGTGATTAGGATGAGTTAAGATGAGTTCGGACGAAAAGTGGGTTTTTTTAGGGTTCCGTAGTCCTGACAAGGAACCCTTATAGTTTCGTCATGTCCGTCTGTCTGTCTGTCCGAGTTTTGCTAAGAGACCGTTAATACTAGAAAGCTGTAATTTTGTGGGGGTATGTAAATAAATGCCGCCGACAAAGTGCTGAAATAAAATTTTGAAAAATATTTTTTTTTAGGGTAGCTCCCCTATATGAGAAGTGGGGATGAATTTTTTTTCATCGCCTACCCCATCGTGTGGGGTATCGTTGAATAGATCTTTTAAAATAACTTCAGGATTGCTAATACCATTTTTCGATTTCATGCTCCTTTTACGAAATATTAAACTTTAAAGTTAAACTGCTGGCTTGAAAAATCTGGAAAAATTCGTGATAATAGCGCATTTTATGAGCTTAAAAGGAAAATTATAGCGGTTAAGATAACTTTATTAGTTTAGCAGTAATAGTCGTTGAACTTGGGTGTTGGATAATTTTGTACCAAATACAAAATCCTTAGAAAAAATCCTTTAAAGTGACAAAGACGGAGTACCTTGTTGCTTGTTTATAACGGGTAAAGACTTGCATTGAATAACAGGCTACTACGGAACCCTACACTGCGCGTGGTCTGACACGCACTTAGCCGGTTATTTCATTTAGTAAATGGTGTTAAATTTTTATTGTTACATTTCAAAGGACTCTCATAATACTACTCTATATATAGTGGCATTTCAAACTACCTTCACATTTCACGCACGTAGCTGCCTTGTACAGAATCTAACGTCTTTTATGCTTAGACACGTTCGGTGCATTTTATACGATGCGCTTATGTATTGCTAGGTAAGTATAGGTTGTTATATTTTTACCTCCGTTTCGTAAATCAATTTTTTTATATTTTTAAAATCTGATAAGCTAGCGTTCGTGTCAACGCCTAGTGGTAAGCGATAATTTGATCGAGGATGGTAAATTATTAGACGTGGAATGTTTTTAGATTTAAAATGAATTTACATTTGTTTTAAGTTTACATCTGCTTCACACTTCTAGGCCTGTATGTTATTACCACATAAAATTATAAAACTAAGTCCCACACCACGTTCAGATGTGGCAACAAGGAAAAAATCTGCCGCCAGCGTGTCACCATCTTCGACCACATCATCGCTTACCACCAGGTGAGATAGTGATCAAACGCGTCTATAATATATTTAAAAATATATGTATATTCTCGATGAGTGTTCATGTACTTATTAGGTATATTCAAATAGATAAAGATTTTTTTATATAAGAACAATAAATAGTTTTGCAAATACCCTCTATGATAAATTATGTTTCTTGAAGTGTACACACTTTATATCCCCTACAAACTCAAAAAAAAATCGCACTCGTTCTTAACAATACTGGTTACGATTACAGTCCTAAAAGAGTGGTAATAAAACCGCTCAGTTCCAAAACGTTTGAAAGGCTAAACCGTAAAAACAATAGATCTTTCCAGCCAAGGAGAAGTGGATAGCTCTCCAAAACTCGACTGAAGTCAAGAATACTTCCGGCAACTCTTAACTCTGAACGGAAAATATTGGCCCGACTCGTCTTTGTTATTTAAGACTCTAGCGACAACTGGGGCCTTATTCAGTATGACCAATGAGATAACGCGTTCCTTAACGCGCCACGTTACGTTATTGAAAAATTGTATTCTGTACGCCACACGATAGGTAAATTATACAAAACGCGCGCGTTACACGTCCTCATATGTCACGATACTTTGACAGCTCAAAACGCGTTCATAACCTTACCCTACCGCGATTTAATTGGCATAGAGAATACCATAACGCGGAGATAACGTAACACGGCACGGTAAGACTTTAAAATGGTCATACTGAATAAGGCCCCTGCTCGCAACTGAAATTCAAAACGAGTATGTCGTATTTCTCTCTTTCTCTCTCTCTCTGTGTCTCTCTGTAATATGTAATGAATACCTTAAATAGTAAAAATCATGTAATTTTGCAAACTTTTGTCAATTACGCATTTCGAGTGGACAAACAAGAAAAAACATGGTTAAGAAACCTTCAACCCCCTAGCATGGTAGTAGGATACTGTCTAGTGTCCATCTGGCCAGTTACCAGCTAATGTTTGGCGAGAGATTTTCCTACTTGAACCCAGTTGGAAAATCTGTCGCCTAACATTTAATGTGTTCGGACGACTGTCCTTGAGAGCCAGTTCCCATTCTAGGCCTAGTGTGCTACCATCTTCGATTACATCGGTTACCAACACGAAACATAGTGATCATACGCTAGCCTATACTTACGATACAAAAAAATATTAGTTAAGAGTATAATTTTACATGACAACGATTGCAAATAGGCGTGAAATTATATTCGCTACTTTTTTAATTTTTATTCATTTTTACTTGCGTTTCTGGTAAATTGTTAAATAAAAGAAAAATTTTAAATTATGGAATGGAAGATTATGATGACTTTTGAAATTGTTTCGGTATGATACGTTTGTATGGACAAGAAGTTTGTCGCAGACATCTTAAGTCAATGGTGGGTGTCAAAGATTATCTTACATGGATAATTTGTATGGCACCTTGTCTTTGACCTAATTTTATAAATTACTAGCTGACCCAGCAAACGTTGTTTTGCCATATAAATAAATGGCTATTAAAAAATAAGGGTTGATCGTAGAAGGGTGAAAATTGAGGATTGTATGTATTTTTGTATGTTGTATCATAAAAAAATAGAAATTAAAAATTTTGTCTAAAAAATAAAAAAAAATTTTGGGGTGGACTACCCCTAACATTTAGGGAGATGAAAAATAGATGTTGGCCGATTCTCATAGATACCGGATAAGCACAAAATATTTCATCAAAATCGGTCAAGCCGTTTCGGAGGAGTATGGCAACGAAAACTGTGACACGAGAATTTTATATATTAGATTATTTACATTGGCGAAGAAGCTGCAAGAAGGATAATAAACATAATTATAATTAAGACAGTTTAAAAACTAAGAAATAACCGACTTAACATGCTTGCTTGAGTAAGTTTCAGTAGCTAGTTTGAGATATTTATCGCCATATCTCTAGAGATACGAGGGCGGGATGATAAGTAACTAGCCTAATAAGAAAACGCTTAACTTTCCGTGATAAAATAATTTTATTTTTCGACATACTCGTAGTCTCCGTGAACCTCTACGCACTTATTCCATCTTCGTTCTAAAGCAGTAATGCCTTCCATAAAATGATTTTTTTCGAAAAAAATACTCTTACAGCGGCTATGACGCCATCATTTGTGGCAAATTTCTGTCCGCCCAAAAAAGTTTTGAGCTTAGGAAATAAGTGGAAGTCTGTCAGGCGAATAAGGTGGGTGGGGCAACAAATCATACTTCAATTCGTTGATTTTTAAATTTAAACCGCTCCTTGTTCAATTTTATCCATTTTGAAAACAGTTGACCAAATATATTTTTATAAAATTACAAAAAATCAATAAAATTTTAACGCCACCAAATTCAAATTTAGAACAGGTGGCCAGAGATACGAATTTAAAAATGACATATATATTTTACTAATTTTAACTTTTTGAATAGCAGAGCTAGTTACTTATCATCCCGCCTACGTACTTAGATTAATTTTAAAAGGATCATTTTGGAGATGAACCCTACCAATACAAAAAAAAAAAACAATCAAATCGGTTGACAATTGGCTGAGTAATAGCGTAACAAATACAAAAAAAATAATAGAGACAACTTACCAACAAGTGAGATAGTGGTCAAAACGCTAGCCTATCTAATACTATAAGAATCTTTGTCCTGACATACTGACTGACTGACTAACTGACAGACAACGCACAGTCTAAACCGCTGGTCGTAGAGACTTGAAATTTGGAGGGTATATTTGTCTTAGTACGTAAGGGTGTAGTAAGAAAGATTTTCTAAAATTCACCCCTTAAGGGGATAAAATGGGGGTTCAAAGTTTGTATGGAGAAGCAAGATTAGATAGTAATTTCTGTCCGATACTTCACACAAGTGCTTCAGTAAAAAATAAGTAAATACGTGTTTCAGGTTTTTTTGAAATTCCATCCCTAAGAGGGTGAAATGGGGTAACAAAGTGTGAAAATCAATATAGTTTCAGATTGAACGATTGAATATACATTTTGTGAATTTTTAGTGGTTCATTAGCACTATAAAATCTAATTGAGAGACTTTTCGAAAATGGGTGTAATACCCTACTATGCAGGCTAAAAAGCATCTCTCAATTCGATCATCACGGGCGAAATACGATACTAACCCAACTAGCAAAATCGTCTTACGTTTCTCACTTTATAAGAGTTCTGAGCTTATAGTGGTCTCTTATCTGTTTTCGTCATTGCTATCGCTCCTATATCAGTCTCTGACAAGCCGTTACAGGCTCTAATACGCTTGATCTTAATACCTTGTCTTAATTATGCATATAAGTTTAAATTTACAGTGCCGTTGTAAGCCACACTATCCTAAAAAAGCATTTATTAAGACTTATCACACTTGAGATAAATTAGCTCTCATATCCACATTTTCTATGCTCAATTAATTTTATTACATATTTTCTAAATGCTATTGTAAGAATGTTAGACTAATATCAGCATTTAATTAGAGTACTTAAAACATGTAAATATTGATCTTATTCAAAACTATTATAAGATCAACATCAGTGGATAGGCACAGTATTAGAGTGATATTAAATCATCATACTTACAATAGAGAAAACGAGTCTAATTTAAGAAAGTTTGATCTTAAATCGAATTTGTGACTAAAATTGTGAGAGTAACATTTGATGTTGACTATTATATTTCACCAAAAGTATTTTAGTGCGGTCACATAAAATACCATTTCACATTCCAAACGTTCACTCTTAAATGAAAATAAATGTTTTATGTCAATTCAAGGATCTCTAAGTTATTCCAACATGGAGTCATGTTGGAATGATCTAAATGAGCTTAAAATAGTCTTATAGTGATTCTAATAAATGCAATACTAATGGCGTCGCTTTTAATACAAATTAACAAATAAAATAATAAAACAAGAATACTAAATACTATTGATGAAGTGCACGCGTTGTGAAGCATAAACTAGGGTCTACTTTACAGTAAATAATATTTTCCAATACTAATACTTATCGAAAAGCATAATACGAAACACTTGTTAATAATGGTACGGTTATTACAATATACATTATTAAATACCTTTATCCTTACTGTTTTCGATTTATTTTTTATTAGTTGTAACTTTCAAACAAACACTACACCAAGTTTTTTTACGATTGTGTGTGATCTTATGTAAAATCAAAATAAACTTTCTTACGCTTACAGGACTCTTAACGTCAAAATAATGTAAGCCTATGTACGCTTAAATTAGTTTTGGTAAGAATAATTTAAGTGAAAACAACATTCAATTAGACTGATATTAGAAAGATATAAACAAATTACGCTTATAAATGGTGCCCAAATCCAGGCTTATACGACGATATAATAATGGTATAAGAGCAAGAAAACAGTGGTCTAGAGATTATTTTAAGTGTAGTTTTTGCTGGTTGGGAAATTAATGATCCAATCTATTGTTATAATAAAAGTGAAGACATCGGGTCATAGCTGTAATAAAATACTACTACTTACACTTCATCGGCGTAGAAAACAGATATCGAACACTTACCTGCAAATAAAAAGAAAAAGTTTATAAAATACACACTTAATACATAGAAAGTTCATTATAATCTACGAGTAAATCAGTTGGTCAATCCTTTTTTGCAGTCTTTTAAAAAAATATTTTAAATCTTTTAATTTAAGACTCAATGGTTGGAGAATGTAAAAGAATGCCACAGCTTTTTGAGGGGGTTTGCTTTATGGAGGGGGTTTCACTGATTTCTTTGTAACGTACGTCAAAAATCTAGATAACAATACTATTCTAATAACAAGTAATGTATAAAAAAACGTTTTTAAACACAAGCTTTTACATAACTAGGACTAGGGAAAGTCAAGACAAATCCAAGGAGCCCAAACACGAGGGGTATAACATGTGTAGTTTAGGAGTTCCTTTGGCCATCTTCCAGCTCCATCATCAGATCAGCACTATGACATTATATTGTTTTGTCACGCGATTTACACATGTCTGCAAAATGTCAGCTCAATCGGTAACAAGGAAGTGGATCAAATTTATTTGCAAGATTTGTTGACAAACATCGGCACAGGTGAAACTAAATAAAAGGTTGTAATAATATTACATAATTAAGACAGTTTAAAAACATATATACGGTCGAATTGATAAACATCCTCCTTTTTTTGAAGTCGGTTAAAAACTAAAACAACCGACTTCTATGCCCCGCGAGTCAATTTCAATAGGAAGTTTGAGACGTTTATCGTCATATCTCTGGAGATATCAGATCTCGATGAAATTACAATGGGACCATATCGTAAATAAACCCTACCGCTTAAAAAACGAATCATTCAAATCGGTTCACAATTGACGGAGTAATCGCGTAACATATACACAAAAAAAACATACAGACCAATTGAAAACCTCCTTCTTTTTGGGAAATCGGTTGAAAAGGGAAAGTTTCTGAGTGTGTTTAAGTGTGTTGTTACTTCTTAACGCGACGCAAACAATTTGGCTTACATTTTACATTTAATTATTTATTGTAAGTTTTTAGGGTTCCGTACCCAAAGGGTAAAACGGGACCCTATTACTAAGAATCCGCTGTCCGTCTGTCTGTCTGTCTGTCTGTCTGTCTGTCTGTCTGTCTGTCTGTCTATCTGTCTGTCTGTCCGTCTGTCACCAGGCTGTATCTCATGAACCGTGATAGTTAGACAGTTGAAATTTTCACAGATGGTGTATTTCGGTTGCCGCTATAACAACAAATACTAAAAACAGAATAAAGTTAAAAATAATAGAGGGTCCCCATACAAGAAACGTGTTTTTTTCGGCATTCCACGCCATATATGAACGCTTAGTTAGGTAAAAGTCCCATAGATGGCGTTATATTGAAATGTCGATCCCTAACTCCTTTGTTAGACGTTAGATGGCGTTATAAGAAATAAAATGTTTATTAATTATTATTTTTTGCTGGCGAAAAATGATAGTGGTATGTTTTGCTCGATCTTATAAAATACTGTAGTGTGGTACGGAACCCTACTAGTGCGAGTCCGACTTGCACTTTGCCAGTTCATTTAGTGTTATGTTTGTAGGTTTGGATTTTAAGTTTACTGATCATCTAGGTGCTGTACTTTTATGGGAACTAAAATCAAAGCGTGATATTACTTGGCATTCGTTCAGAAAAATATTATAAAAACATTTGTAACTCTGTCACTCTGTCTGTTTGTTACATAATCATGCCTAAACGGAAGATCCGATCTTATTGTAACACATTTTAGAGCATGAGGATTAACTATTAAATTCTTAGTGAACTTGCGCTAACTCTCGGGTATTCTATTTGATTAATTAACTTTGATAATTTAAATGCATTTATTTTATACCCTTCCAAAAAGGAAGAGGTTCTCAATTCATCGTTTTTAGGGTTCCGTAGTCCTGACAATGAACCCTTATAGTTTCGTCATGTCTGTCTGTCTGTCTGTCCGTCAGAGGTTTTGCTAAGAGACCGTTAATACTAGAAAAATATTTTTTTAGGGTACCTCCCCTATATGAGATGTGGGGATGAATTTCTTTTTCATCGTCTACCCCATTGTGTGGGGTATTGTTGAATAGGTCTTTTAAAATGACTTAAGGGTTGCTAATACGATTTTTCGATTGAATGCTCCATTTGTGAAATATTAAACTTTAAAGTGCAAATTTTTGTTCCAGTAGGGCGTCCCCCCCCCCCCCTCTAAAAGCTAAACTGCTGGCTTGAAAAATCTGGAAAAAATCGTGATAATAGCGCATTTCATGAACTTTAAAGGAAAATTATAGCGGTTAAGATAACTTTATTAGTTTAGCTGTAATAGTCGTTGAACTTGGGTGTTGGATAATTTTGTACCAAATACAAAATCCTTAGAATAAATCCTTTAAAGTGACAAAGACGGAGTACCTTGTTGCATGTTTATAACGAGTAAAGACTTGCATTGAATAACAGGCTACTACGGAACCCTACACGGCGCGTGGCCCGAAACGCACTTGGCCGGTATTTTTCTTTTTATGTATGTTCCCCGATTACTCAAAGACACATGTACCGATTTCAAAAATACTTTTTTAGTTTGAAAGTATATATATCCCAGGTGGTTTCATATAAATTTTGTTGAGATATGATCAGTGTCTCCGAAGATATCGAGATAAACACCTCAAACTTTTAACTGAAAATTACTAGCGCAGCATTTTAAGTCAGTTAGTTCTTTTTGTTTTATAAACAATCTTAAATTTGTATATTGCCAATATACCTACAGAAATAGCACTTCTTTCATTTATCTTTAAAATAATATCAAGCGATTTTTACGGCTCCAGCATCCATAAACTTAAATGAAAATTCTTCAAAAATGCATTGAAATATTTTCTAAACATTATTTATCACTTTAGGGGAAGCATATCGCGCGATCGTTAAGGGTGAGCCACCTTTACTTTCAATATAAATCGATTTTTAGAGATGAGAAATATCCGGCATAAGACTTTACTGGCAAGTAGTTTTAATTTTGTAGATCCGTACGTACACATTAAATTTAAAGCCCTTACCCATGATTTTTTAACAATAAATTTAAATTACAAAATTTGAGGTTTTTGATGACATAAAAAAATATATATTATACATATATATATATTTACTGGGGCTGAAGAGGCAGCAAACGATATCTCTCCTTCCAGTCATTTCTATTTAGCAAACGATGAACCGAACACTCTGTATAACATTTTGTATATTTGCCGTCAATATATTGAGTTATTACCGTGTTACAACAAAATGCTACAAAATTTCGTCGTTGCCGTTTTGGTCTTACGCTCATGATAAATCCTGTGAGGAAGCGAAACCATATCATTAAAAAGTGAAACTATTCATCAAGTGATTTTATTACCCCATGTACAAATTTACGGTCACTTATCGATTTGATGTGATATTAAATACCAGCCGGTTTAAAACGAGACGTCCAAGTCTGTAAGATGTGAGGCTTTTGATCTGAGCAGTACAAAAAAATAATGGCAATGGTGGAATCCGGTCAAAAAGCTCTTCAGAGTATTCACCATTATAGAGACGGTGAAAGATGGGCTGAGATAGAGGCGCTTTGTGCCACGTCTTGCTTTTGTTTTTTGTGTCCATTAAAGCAAAATATTCTATCTTCATCCATCGTTACTTATAAGATAGTTGCCAATATCTTAATAATATTAATGAAGCTATTATACATTTTTTATTTTGTTTTAGTAACCATAAAAAGTTTTGTATTATATTGTATATCATCCGTTCGGCTAAAAAAGATGCCGGTTAATTTTAATCTGTATAATCCTCCGGCTAAAACAAATAAGTCTAACCCCTATCTCTAGGTACATAAACATACGATGATCTTAACCGTTTTATCGAACCCAACGGAAAATACATACTTATCGGTATAATGTAGCTAAATATGAGATGATAATATTTAGATAGGTACCAGCAAATGCGTAGCTTGATAGCGTTATCGAATAAAGATTAAGGACAAGACGCAAACATAACATAAGAGAGCATTTTGCTTTTACAGTCACAAAATTACATTACTCAATATTCTAAACTATATTTTTAACAAACTTAAAGAACCGACTTCAAACGTAGCGTTAGTCAATGTAGCAAGTAGCGAGTATCATGTCATCGAGGTATATAAACAGATCGACCGATTTCATTAAAATTTAAATGGAACCACCTAGGAAGAGTAAGTACCCTTTGAAATAAAAAAGAATTTTTCAAATCGGTTCACGCATCTTTAAGTAATTGGTGAACATACATAAAAAAAAGATTCCGACAAATTGAGAATCTCTTCCTTTTTGTTAAGTCGGTTGAAAACAAGCTTAGTATAGACTTTCCTATGATGGTGATGTCACATGATGATACAACTGTCCGTAACACAGGACTAGTTTGTTTTTACCCGAGTACTGTGCAGGCTTGTGATTTTAACCGGTATGTATGTATGTATGTTCATCTGTTCCCTCATAAATTCTTAGTTTTTCGTCTTAGGTGAAAAAAACTCCCAAAAAGTTATCAATAATTCGTCTGCATGTGTTTTCTTTTGTGTATGCTTTGCGATTATCAGAAAATTATTAACCGATGTAAACGACTTTCTTTAATGGGTAAGGTAGATAGATCCGTTACGCAACTCTTTGAGCTCTGATGAGTATCTCCAGAGATATGGAGATAAACACCTCAAACTATCTACTAAAAATGACTCGCGCGGCGTTTGAAGATAGATAAATGAATTTCATACCAAATATAATTTAAAAAAAAATTAGAACAAATACAATTTCTAGAATTATTTGACAATGGGCGGCTTAGTTGCTTAGAGCGATCTCTACCAGACAAAGTGAAGGAAAACATCGTTAAGAAACCCACGGCCACAGAATTATTAATAGTACTCCATGGCGTAGTTTCTCGCAGGATACATGTGTTGCGCAAGCTTGTACCAATCTAGTAAAAGCCCCAGCATGGTGGTAGGATACTGTCAAGTGTCCGCCTGGCCAGCTACCACACTCAAGTTGGAAAATCTGTCGCCAAACATCTAATGTGTTCTGGCAGCTATTTTTAAACGCCAGGTCCTGTTGCTGGGCCTAGTTGGCTACTATCGTCGACCACATTATTAGTTTTTTTTTATAGATTACTAGCAATATGTGTTGCACATTACTAGTATTCTTGTTAACCCCTCCAACTAAGCTAAATATGCTTGTGTCTGGAGTGGGTTCACGTCAATAGTGCAATAGGTGGGGTGGGGATCGAAGTCACGACCTCTCGATTGCCAGTCCGACACTTTATCCTTTGGGCTATTGCCGCCTTAGTTACCAACCTGGTGAGATAGTGGCTAGCCTATCACTACATATTATAAAACAAAGTCCCCCGCCGCATCTGTATGATGTTCGCGTTAAACTAAAAAACTATTGAACAGATTTTATGCGGTTTTCACCAATAGACAGAGTGATTCATGAGGAAGGTTTAAGTGTATAACTCGTGAAGATTTTGTGTAAATTGGTTGAAATATGATGATGATTATTAAAGATGTTGATTCATACTCGACACAACAATCTGATGCAATAAATTTAGACATTATATGGTCTACCCTTATGGAGACGGGGCGGATTGCTTGTAAGATATTAAAAAAAAAATTATCGATCTACAATAAGACCTTTCTTCGTAACTAAAACTTCTATTCCAGCCTTCTGAATACTCTGTCCAGTATTTTAAGTAGCTAGTAAAGTACTATTCAAATGGGCTGTGGTACAATTAGTGGGTAACCTCAGCTGGTTTCAGCCCACATTTTCGTTTATTTCCATTTCTGAGTGCTACGGAATGGGTAGTGGTAATTGTTTAATGTGGTGATTTAAAGAAATAAGTGGTTTTTAGTGTTCTATATTTTTTAAATTTACTTACTGAGGGCCCGGTGGCGTAATCAGGAGAACGGTCGGCTGTGATGTCAGTGGTACCGAGTTCAAGCCCCGCGTGCACCAATGGATTTTTTAATCGAAAAAATTATGTGCGCTTTTCACAGTATTGGCCCTCCGTTGAAGGAAAAACATCGATAAGAAACCAAAAACCCCCGCATGGTGGTAGGACACTATCTAGTGTCCGCCTGGCCAGCTACCACTCTCAAGTTAGAAAATCTGTCGCCAAAACATCTAATGTGCTCCGGCAGCTATCCTTGAGAGCCAGTTCCCATTCTAGATCTAGCGTGCTTACCATCTTCGACCGCATCATCACTTATCATCAGGTGAGGTAGTAGTCAAACGCTAGCCTATAAAAAAAATAAAAAAAAGTTTACTTGCAATATAAATCGCACATTACTATAGTAGTCTTGTTAACCCGTTCTATTAAGCTAAATATGCTAGTGTTTGGAGTGGGTTCACGTCATTAGTGTAATAGGTGGGGATCGAACTCACGACCTCTCGATCGCCAGGCCGACACCATAGCTGTTTATTCACAGTGTATTTTTTTGTTAATAACAAACAGACAAGCACTTAAACAATATCTTACTCGATGCTAAGTGTCGATTCAGTCTTAAGTGGAATTGTGACTGTTTGTAAGTGGTAAACAGTAACAACACGAAGCGCAAGACGGCTGACTTTGAATCCTTAAATCGCGACTATTTTACCTATTTTTATTATGTCCTCACAATCTAATGTGGTTGTAAGTACGCAAGTCTCACACGTAAAAGTATTGTATTGTAAGGAGTAGGTATTTACTTCTAGTTCCTACAATACCTCAACGGAGAAATCGCCAAGAGTTTAGTTTCACAATCCATTCCACCCACGTCAGCTGTACATTGGCCGTCCTCGTATAATGTCTGCTCTTTACAATACACGAGGACATGAATGCCATACTGAATGCTAGATGTGGCAAGTATGAAGTAATTCAACAGCTCGTTTGCATAAAATATATGATTTATGATCGTATCAGGCGTGTCTTTTCTCCGCAAAACGGAGTCAGTTCCATCTGACTCCTACTTTCCGAAATGTATCCGTGCCGTTAACTAACCACCTTGAGCTCCTTGGCATTTTCTTTACTCCAACGTTGAATTTTGGTTCGTATATCGAATCAAAAGCACAAGTTGCCTCCAAAAAGCTTGGTGTTCTAGCGAAAGTGAGGCAGTACTTCACACCTGGATAGATGCTCAATCTTCATCAAGCACAAGTCCGATCATGTATGGAGTACTGTTCTCACCTCTGGGACGGTTCGGCTAAATACCAACTAGAGGCGTTGGAGGCAATTGAGCGAAGAGCTAAGAGGCTAATCAACAATGACGAGCTCCAAAGCAGAAGACTCCAAAACTTAGAGCATCGCCGCAGAGTTGCTTGTTTATCGGTTTTTTATCGGATACATTTCGGAGAGTGTGCCTCCCAACTGCACGAACTTATTCCCCCATCACCTTTTTTCAATCGGACAACCAGACGTACTGATACACGCCACCGCTACATGGTGGATATTCCATCAATCCGAACGAAGCGATTTGCTTCCACATTTATCATACGTACCGCCAGGGAATGGAACTGGTACCATCTAGGGGTCTTCAAGTCGCGAGTGAATAAGTATCTTCTAGCCTAGCGTGCTACATCGTCGACCACATCGTCACTTAACACCAGGTGAGATAGTGGTCAAACGCTTGACTATAACGAATAAAAAAAAAAAAAAAAAAAAAAAGTGTTTGTAATCGTGCGACTAACTCAAAGAGAATATAAATACTACGTGACTAGCTTTCCACTAATTCTAGCTAAATGAAACTCTGTAAGTACTAAAATAGAAGATATATTAATCAATACTAACTGTACACTACTATAATTAAAACTAAAGTAAACAAATCGACCGAGGCCCATAAATTTAACAAATGAAACTGCGTGCAAATGAAAGTGCTGCCATCTAGTTGCGTCGAGGTGAATTAATTTCAAAGGCTATTACTACTACACAGGTAAGTTATATGTAGATGATAGCAGATTGAACACCGCACACAGCTATGCTCGGTATTGTTTGCCACTTAAATAGAAAAATATGACTCTTCCCGACATATATTGGCGAATAATAATACTATTTATTTTAATTGAGAGCAACTAACTGCTTTAACTGCACAATAACACTAAAGCTACTTCTACTCGCCAATAGATGTCGGGAAGAGTCATATTTTACGTTGATTTTCGATAAAGTTGATTATTGAAAACACGAACAAAACAAAATTCTGAAAATGAATCCTAGCTAGATCGATTTATCACCTCCGAAAACAGCTGTATACAAAATTTTATTTAATCTTTGGAGCCGTTTCAGAGATACAGGTTCATGAGATACAGCCTGGTGACAGACGGACAGACAGACAGACAGACAGACGGACAGCGGAGTCTCAGTAATAGAGTTCCGTTGGTACCCTTTGGGTTCGGAACCCTAAAAAAGGAAAAAAAAACTACAGTCGAATCGAGAACCTCCTCTTTTTTATGAAGTCAGTTAAAAATAGCTTGCCATCGAAACAATGGAATTTTATGTGCATGGATGTTCATTCACAGGTGAAAAGAACCTTATATCAATATGTTGACTGACTTGCTACCAAAAAGTGAAGAGAAAAAAAGTGGCTTAATCATCAAACCACCATCAAGAAAAAATCTGCCATCACAACTTTACGGTGTTCCGGCAGCAAGCAGCCCTAAAGAGCAGACTGTTCTAGACGTTTTCACCAATCCTTGACCACACCATCGCTTCAACCCTAAAAAGCTCATGTAGTCATAAATCTGTTCAACGGATTTTGTTTGAATCAAATTTAGATTTAAACTAATAACACTTTCAATAAGATAAAAACAAACTAAATCAAAATGAGTTTGTCCGTTTAGGCGCTAGGATGCCACAAAAATACAGACACACACATACATAGATACACAGATACCGCCAACCCGCCTGCCCAGCGCGGCGATTAGGGCATATCCCTCCCAATGAGCCGAAGATCGGGCTCAGTGTCGTATCTTGAGAGAGGCCTACGTCCAGCAGTAGACTGACACTGGCTGATTATGATGATGATGATACGCCAAACTTAAAACACCCCTTCATTTTGCGTCGAGAGTTAAAATTATAATTTTAATAAGATTTGCCATATCCATTCGTCACGACATTCAGGTTCCAAGTCTCCGACCAACTATGAAAGTTTTGAGAAGTTTAATTATTTCTGCCGTCAGCGCTGGCCCATAGCTCAAGTTTATTGCCTACTCCACTTATTAACTTATTGCTTTGGCTTCGTGGCTCCTTGGCTATGTTGTCGCAAAGAAGAAACGACTTCATGATGTAAAGCTTCTGCGATAGCCATAAATTATTAATTAAGATATTTTAATAAAACTGGCCAAGTGCGAGTCAGACGTTTGTCCCGCACATGGAGGGTTCCGAACCGAACACAAACTAAGTAATCGTTAAAACAAAGGTAGAATAGTATTATATAGTAGTAATAGTAATAGTTGTAATAAATATTATTAAATATCTGGTAGACCGAGCTTTGCTCGGTATTTTTTGCCACTTAAACAGACAAATATGACTCTTCCCGACATCTATTGACGAATAATAATACTATTTTTTTAATTGAGAGCCACTAACTGCTTTACCCACACAGTAACACTAAAGCTACTTCTACTCGTCAATGGATGTCGGGAAGAGTAATATTTTAAGTTGATTATTAATAAAGTTGATTATTGAAAACACGAGTAAATCAATATTTTCTGAAAATAATTCCTAGCTAGATCGATTTATCGCTCCCGAAATCCCCTGTATACTAAATTTTATTTAATCGTTGGAGCCGCTTCCAAGATTCAGATTAAGGTAAAGACGATATGCCATCTTTGATGCTAGCTAAATGGCGCGGCGCTAGCGTAAAAAACTTTTTTTAAACTTTTCTTTAATTTTTAACTTTGTTCTGTTCTTAGTATTTGTTGTTATAGCGGCAACAGAAATATCAACCGTGAAAATTTCAACCGTCTAGCTATCACATTTCGCGGTTTTTATCACACTTTATCACACACGGTTCATGAGATACAGCCTGGTGACAGACGGACAGACATACAGACGGACAGACGGACAGCGGAGTCTCAGTAATAGGGTTCCGTTGGTACCCTTTGGGTTCGGAACCCTAAAAACTAAAACAACCGACTTACATGCCCGCGAGTCAATTTCAGTGGCAAGTTTTACGTTTATCGTCATATCTTTGGAGATGCTTATCAAATCTCGATGAAATTACACCTAGAAAATATACTTAAAAACCTACCGATTAATAAAATCTTTTTCAAAAAAACTAAAACCAACTTCATTACCACAAACAGGCACTCAAAAGCGAAAAATAAATTACTTAGTATAATTATTATAAGCGCTACCCACTTATCTAATTGAAGTCGGTTTTTTTTTTGAAAAAGATTTTATTTTACCCTTTTTAGTGCAAAATTAGTTTTAATGAAATTACATGTATCTATAAAATTTTGTGTCTGAGCCGTTATACACTGACGGATATATACTATATATATAACATTTCAAGTATGTACCTATTACGGTTAAGAAGGTACATCTGTAAAGTGCGCACATATAGACACACGGACGGACGGACGGACGAACGGACAACAAAGTCTCAGAAAGTGTTCATTTGGTACCCTTTGGGTTCGGAACCCTAAAAAATTGACTTTAAATGCCGTGAAAATATTCACTAGTCATAATGATGTCATCAAGATATCAAAGAACAATGTCCAAAATGGCCCTGTGCAATAAAAGCATCTGACACACACGATTATTAACTGTCTATTTTATTACAATAATTCCAAATGCTTTTATAACACGGACTAGTTGTATTCCAAAATGAATATTAAAAAGTATTATTTGCGATTATTAACATTAATTGCCGCCATATGGCCCACATAGTCTGAATCACTATAATCTACGTTATAAGAGTTGGCACTTCCTTACATTGTTAATACCCGAATCATGAAAGAACTGTGTAGCCAACCTAACAACGGAAAGTATTATTTACTCAGTAACTATTATATAATCTGTGGTATTATGCTTAAATTTTTTTTTTTTTGCCGTGTTGGTTGGTACAAAGTACGTTCATAATTCTGAGTTATTTATGTATGCCGTGTCGCGGGCGGGACTGATATGGCCGCCATCTTCGCCAAACGTCATGTCATGTCAAAAAATATTAGGTGCTCAAAAACTTTGCACATTAACAAGACTTTGCCTGGTAGAACATACCTGTGAAGACAAATTAATTCTCCCCTTTGTTTCTATCTCGCTCAAAATTACCGTAAGAATATCTGTCAATAATACTTCAATTCCTGATTCCTGATATGTTCGTACTCTCCACTCCATCCAAAGGTTGTCTGGAAGAGATCGCTCTAAGCGATAAGACCGCCCATTGTACTTGCTTTAATGTTAACTGTAATTTAATGTTTATTGTTGTAATGGTGTACAATAAAGTGTTATCTATCTATCTATCTATCTATCAATTCAAAAAATTAAAACCACCCCCGACTGATTTGTATATGTAATCCGAGTTTATAATCAAAGCATATGTATAACTTTGTACATTGTAACCATTCCAAGGAGATATCTCAGAATTAAATCGAGCTTACCATATTTTTGCAATATGATTGCAGTAACAAGATACTGCAACAGCGCCATTTTGATTTTTTGACGTCCGCGGTCAAAGGACTACGAGCTTACGAAAGTTTTTATCGTAGTTTTTTTAACCAAAAAAGAGCTGATAATATTTAAACGGCTGAACAGATTTTCATGAAATAAAGCTAAGAACACTCTCGACGAAGACATCTATCAAACAAAACAAACTAATTCAAAATCGGTTCATCCGTTTGGGCGCTACGATGCCACGATGACAGACATACAGATACACAGATACACACGTCAAACTTATAACACTCCTTCGTTTTGCGTCGAGGGTGAAAAACCAAAATCAACGTGAAGAAAGATGTAAAAACATAATTCAAGATCATATTTTTTAGTCTTCAAAAGTATATGCAATGGCAACCTCCATTGTATATAATCTTCTTGGGACTCTTCTTCTAAAACCAGTACATTCTCTTATGTTTGAGATATTTATCTCCATATTTATAGATAGAAGATACTAATCAGATCTCGATAAAATTAAAATGGGACCACCTCGGAAACGTACCCTACCTATTAAAAAGAGAATCATTTGAATCCGTTCACAATTGACGGAGTAATCGCGTAACATACACACAAAAAAAACATACAGACGAATTGAGAACCTCCTCCTTTTTTGTGAAGTCGGTTAAAAAATTAATCATTCGAATAGGTTCACAATTGAATCAAATTGAATTAATCACGTGACATACATACAACAAAAAAATTTAAAAAAAACATACAGACAAATTGAGAACCTCCTTCTTTTTGGAAGTCGGTTGAGAAATAATACTAATTTAAAACAAAAACACATTTGTCATACGCACAGCGAAAGTATGGCATTCCCTCCAGAGTATGTTTCCTGTGAAGTACAATCCGGGGGTCTTCAAATCGCGAGTATATCTTCTTCGAGGTATCTTCTAGGCAAGCGTGTTACATCGTCGATCGCAACGTCACTTCAGGTGAGATAGTGATCAAACGCAAACTTGGTCCTGGGCGCTATCGCGGTATTTGATGTCGTTTTTTAACCGACTTCACAAAAAAGGAGGAGGTTCTCAATTACACTGTATTTAAAAAAAATATATATCTGAGTTACCTCAGAACTGCGTCAAATCTTGACCGATTTCAAAAATTTGTTTTTTTTTTGAGAGATTATGTCTTACGTTTTGTCTCATTCAAATTTTATCTAGGTATCACAATTATCTTCCGAGATATAGAGATAAACATCTAAAACTCATTAAATATCTTGACGACATATGCATTTGTATACCTTGACGACATGATACTACTGCCTACTGGCTATTTTGGCTGTCGCGGCATGTGAAGTCGGTTTTTTTTTCGTTTTCGAATCGATCTTAAATCATTCGTTGTTTTAGTCGTTTTGGTTTGTAAAAGATCTTAAATTATTTAATTTAAATAAGCCAGAAACATTGACGCTGTTTTGTCTAGTATCTTTTCTGTTGTTTTGTGTTTATCGCACCAGTAAAAGAATCCCGGGTTGTGCGATTTGATTTCCCTCCCATCTTATCTTTACGCCATGCTACCAAACACACATCTTTGGTTTAATAAATAATAACACAGGTTCAATTTGACATCTTTGATAATCGAAAGGTTTTTTTAAATATCTTATAGGCTATCATTTGACCACTATCTCACCTGTTGGTAAGTGATGATGCGGTCGAAGATGCTAAGCACTCTAGGCCTAGAATGGGAACTGGCTCTCAAGGATAGCTGCCGGAACACATTAGATGTTTGGCGACAGATTTTCTAACTTGAGGGCGGTAGCTGGCCAGGTGGACACTAGATAGTGTCCACCATGCGGGGGTTGTTGATACTATTGAAACCATTGAAGTGAACCATTGAAATGAAGTGAATTGGTGCAAGGTGGAGATTGAACTCGGTACCTCTGGCATCAAAGCCGACCGTTCTCCCGATTACGCCACCGGGCCCTCAAAATATTATTGATTTCGTAGAAGACTATTCATATGAATAGTGTTGTTTCAATTGAATTCAGTTTTAAACTCTTTCCTTTTGTAATGTCAATATTTTAAAATCGTTTACAAAACGAAAATAAACTGGCCAAGTGCAAGTCGGACTCGCACTCGTAGGGTTCCGTAACACAGTAGAGTATTACATCTACAGAATATATTTTTTGTAGATTTTTCACTCTCTTACTTTAAAAGTTAGCGGGGGGGGGGGGGGGCACACATTTTACCACTTTAGACGCGCCTACCTTTTAAATGATTGACTTTGAGAAAAATGATTTTAGGAACCCCAATGTCATTTTTAAAGACCTATCCATAGACGTATAGGTTTGAACATTTTTTTTTTGTTTTAGTTCCATGTATGGGATGCCCCCCCTTAAACTTTTATATTATTATTTTTTGTGTTAAAATCGGAAAGCGGTTCACAGAATACATCTATCTACTAAGTTTCAATTCTGTAGTCCTAATAGTTTCGGAATAAAATGGCTATGACATACGGACGGACAGACAGACAGACAGACAGATAGACAGACAGACATGGCAAATCTATAAGGGTTCCGTGTTTTCCATTCGGCTACGGAACCCTAAAAACTGACTTCATATACCGCGCTAGTCATTTTCAGTACAACGTTTGAAGGTTGAAGTGGGTTAACGTCAATAGCGCAATGTTCCACACATTGCACTATTGACGTTAACCCACTTTAGACACAAGCATTGTTTAGCTTAGTTGGGTTCATAACAAGACTGCTAGTAATATGCAGCCCACACTGCTAGTAAGATTTATTTTTAAAAAATCTTTAAAATTCACGATTTAAATTCTTTAATTAAAAGCTTTTGTAAACGTAAAATTCTATACTCGCCTAACCAACATCTCCAACGCAGCTGTTGTGAAACCAAAACATTTTGACGCGGGGACCGAGCGCACTGCTCAGGATATGAGGGCGCAACCGGAAGCAAGATGGCTACTGCCGGACCGGATGTGACGTAATCCGAATCATCGTCTACCCGCAAAGGGTAAAAGAATATAAGATATTTTTCATTCAACAAATTTCGTAGGAGCTTTGTGAATTGTTTTTTCGAGCGACTTCCAAAAAAGAGAAGATTTAGGAGAGAAAAGGGATCAGTCCGTTTGTATGTTTTTTTTGTAAGTGTGTTACGTGATTACTCCGTCAATTGTGAACCGACTCGAATTAATATTTTTTTCATTGGTAGGGTACATTTTCAAAGTGGTTTCCTTGTAATTTCGTCGAGATCTGATAAGTATCTCCAGTGATCTGGAGATAAACACCTCAAAGTCCTCAAACTAAGTACTGAAAACTACTAGCGCGACTTGTGTAGTCCGTTCTTTAAATTTTTAAACGATCTTAAATTAAGGAGTGCTTATACAATATTATTTACGAATATATTCAAATATATTTTTAGTACAATACAAAGAAGATAAGTCCTTAGAAATGATAAATTGAACTTTAACGGTGTTACTTATAAGCGTGTCTCAAATTTTGAGCAATTGCTGAACTATAGATACGAGTATCATCATATAGATCAAGGAAAATCTCACTCATAAAAAGGAATCAAAGTTGAGAGGCCGTTGATAATTGCATAGACAGCTCTCTAAGTATAAGCACTTGCTGAGAGGCAAGATGGCGTTGACAGCAGCAATCAGCTGATATATGGGTAGTTTATTGATTTTCGAATTTCGCGGTATTTTTTTGTCACTTGATCTGTCAAATCTACAGCTAGTTATTGTAAGGCGCATCATAGTATTATTGTTAATCTGTACTGTATTGATAGTCTGTGTATTATTCACAACGGCAACACTGAGTGTAAACGTCAAATGTCAGTCTGATATTTTTAGATTATTATTCACCTACCTTGCTACAAGAACGATTGTAAAAAGTTTCGAGTAGAAATAAATCTATTTAAATCCTGGTTATCGAGTGTTATTTCTGAGATTAGGATCAAGATCCTTTATATCAGAAGTGGTATTGAACGTACAAGCCCACAAATTACGAGTTTTCTGCGAATATATTTTCCTACTTAATAATTTTGAATCTACCGGCATATTATGATGGAAAATTCACGTTGCGAACGCGATAGAAATAAGGCTGGAAGCAGCAGGACGCCGTCCTGCCCGCGATCGATCATTGCAAAACCAAATGTTTCGTCCACGCCGCCTTACACTCAAGACCGCCAGCAACGCAAAAGCAGAAAGCGGACAAAAACCACTTCGAGCGAGAGAACTGATTCCCGAAAACGCAGAAGGCAATCTACACAGAGAAGGCCATCGCCAGTCGTTATTTCTTCGAGAATTTCAAGGCCTGGTGCAAGGATGAGCCGTTCACGAGAGCGGCGAGCACGTTCGCGTCATCGGAGTAGAAGATTGAGCCGCCGACGTATGCATGAACATCGACCCAGTCGCAGTTATGAGCGAAGTCGCAGCCACGACAGGATTCGAAGAAGAAGGCGAAGTCGCACCAGGAAGTGTTCCAGCCACGATCGGAGTTGTAGCCACGACGGGATCCGCAGTCGAAGTCGGCGCCGTAGCGTGAGCATTAGTTCCAGCCGTGAACGCAGTCGCAGCCTGGATGGGGTGCGCAGACACAAGAGGTACGATACACGGAGCCGACAGGGCCGCAGCAAGGAACGCAACCGTAGTAAGTCACGCATGGAGTTTAATCAACCGGACAAAGAGTATGTGAGTAGCCTAAATACTAATAACATGCAGATGTTTTTCACTGAATTAGCTAAGTCTTTGAGTAGTAACCGACCGGATGGTAATAAATTTCCGATGCTAGGTAACGATCTTCCAGAATTTAATCCGATGGTAAAAGGTCAGACTATACACATGTGGTTGAGTAAAGTAGACGAATGTGCAAAGCTATATAACTGGGGTGATGACCAGACTATACACTATGCATTACCTAAATTAACAGGCGTTTCTAAGTCATGGTACCAGGCTTTGCCATCCATATCGTTTTCGTGGCGGGAATGGAAACTCAAGCTTATCGAATCTTTCCCTAGTAGCGACGACTACGCTGAACTATTAACTGAAATGCTGTCTAAGCGGGCTAGGTATAACGAATCGCTTGAACTCTATTATTATGATAAGATTAATTTATTAAATCGTTGTGAGATATATGGTAAGCGTGCGGTAGATTGTTTACTATACGGGATAGATGATCGTTCACTAAGATTGGGTGCTAAAGCCGCTAAATGTCAGGAACCAGAATTAGTTTTGCAATATTTTCAATCAACAAAGCAGCAGGCACGTGATGTTGAAAAATATTTTAAGATAATACAAGACAAAAGACCAAGTACGAGTAGTAACATGGTTGGAAATTTAAATGTAAACTCTAAATTTAATAATGGTGCTAGTAGTTCTAAAACGTTAACATCTAATACGAACATTACTAGTACTCCAGGTAAATGTTATAATTGCGACGAAACTGGTCATTATAGCTATAATTGCCCCAAAAAGATACTCAAATGTAACATATGCAAGAAAATAGGACATACGTCTATCGATTGTCCTAAACTACAGAATGCCTCTAAAGATACAAACCCCGTAACGGAGAAATCTGTTATGAAATTAGATGCGGAGGACACCAACGATAAATATATTGTAAGCTTATGACTAAATGGGACGTTAATGGATGGTTATGTAGATTTAGGTAGTCAGTGTACGTTATTGAGATACAATGAAGCAATTAAACTGGGTGTTACTTGGTCCAATGAAAACCTTCCAACGATGAAAGGGTTTGGTGGTACTATTGTCATGCCTGTGGGTGTAACTAGGATAGAAATAAAAATACAAAATGTCGTAGAAATGGTTGACGTTTTTATTGTTGGTGATAGTGTTATCAAGTATCCTGTGTTAATAGGTCATAGTTTTACGGAAAAACCTGGAATCACTATAATAAAAAACAGCCATTCCTTAAAATTTGAACGAAGTAATTCGATGAAAGTTGAACTGATTTTGCAACATGATGTTACGTTTCCCTCGCAGCAGATGGTGGTAGTACCAGTTATCTGTAATCATGAATTCTCAGGTACCGTTTACGTTAGGGGGTCCTTAAGAGGCAATAAAGGTAGCCAGTTTTACTTATTACCAGGTGAGTACAGTGTAAATGATGGACGTAGTGGTATCTTGATACAAAATGTGAGTTCAAACCCCATTAAATTTACGCAAAGGTGATTTATTGACACGATCGAAAACTACAAATAAATGTTTTGATGTTAACCTTCTCGATTTCAATGATACTGACACGAATTTGGATCTGAATTTAGGGTCCGAATTAACGACAGATCAGGCAGAGACTTTGTTAAAATCATTCGAAATATGTTTTTCTAGTTATTTAAAAGACCTGGGTTTCACAAATGTAGTTCAGATGGATATTGAACTTAATGATTCGTCACCTGTTGTATACCGCCCCTATAGACTGCCGTACCCTGAACGCGAACTGGCACGGTCGATGGTAAAAGAAATGATGGATGCGGATATTGTTTGCGAGTCAAATTCACCCTATGCAAGCCCTATCTTGCTTGTTAAGAAAAAAACAGACGAGAAAAGGCTTTACGTGGACTACAGGGCCTTGAATAGCAAGACAAAAAAGGAACATTATCCATTGCCATTAATTGATGATCAACTTGATCGTTTAGCTGGCCACAGTCTTTTTATTAGTCTCGATCTCGCATCAGGGTACTACCAGATACCGATATCTGAGCAATCCCAAGACAAAACATCCTTCGTGACTCCTGATGGTCAGTAATCAAATCAAATCAAATCAAATTATTAATTCATTAAAAATAGAGTATACATTTCAGATGGTATGTTTTATAGGAGATCCGTCTATTTTGTCACAATATGATGACATATGAAATAATTTTATAAATCTACATTATTAAGATATTAAAAAAAAATTTAAATCAGTGAAATAAACTAGATAATTAAATACAGTCAAAATGTCAGAATAAGTACAAATTACGTAAATCACAATAAATCATCTTATCTACGACATCTACATACTATCTATAAATCTACGATATGTCTATTCATTTATAATTTAAAAATTCGGTCACACTGTAGAAATTCTTTGACTTTAACCATTGCAACAGTTCATATTTTAATTGCTTTGCATTCATATTTTTCATGTACTTCGGTAGAGCATTAAACACTTTTATACACATGGCATGGAATTGTTTTTGATACAGTGTAGTCTTTGGCCGTGTATCTAGATCAAAGACCAGTCTGTCAGGATTCCGTGTATTCCTGGGATAGATGTCAGAGGCTTTAGTAAAGTACTGAGGATTTTTTTTCGCAAAAATAGCAAGTTCAAAAATGTACATACATGGAAGCGGAACAATATTCTAGTTTTTAAAAAGGGGTCTACAAGACTCAAACGGTGGAGCACCACAAATCGCACGTATACACTTCTTCTGAGCAATAAACACTTTGTTAATGTCAGTTGAATTGCCCCACACCAGTAGGCCGTATTTGAGAAGTGAATGCACGTATCCGTAATAAGCTGCTAGTACAGTACTTAGGGCAGAGGTTTGTCTCAGTCTATTGAGGACAAACACATATCTATTTAGTTTGGTACATAAGTATTGTAAGTGAGATTTCCAATTTAAAGGTTGTCCAAAAATACCCCTAAACATTTCGTTTCGTTGACCTCATTAAGGTTTATATTATTGTAATTTATATCTATCTTGGTTTGTTTACTACCATAATTTTGGAATTGAATATAATTCGTTTTTGTAAGATTAACATTAAGATTATTTGAACTGAGCCAGCTTGTCACGTGATTAATTGCATTATTAAATTTATTTTTGTAATTATCTAAGTTATTATTGCATGTAATTATCATTGAGATGTCATCGGCGAATAGAGTACATTTATTACTTGTTATGTCTGGCAGGTCATTAATATAGATTAAGAAAAGTAGAGGTCCAAGTATGCTTCCTTGGGGTACCCCATATCCATTCATTCTACTGTTGGATTTAAATTTCCTTAATACGGCGTTTTCATCAAAGCCATTTAATTCTACATATTGCTGTCTGCCACTAAGATAAGAAGACAACCAATTTAGTGCAGGTCCACGAATTCCAAGATTATCTAATTTTTGCAATAGAATTTCATGAGCAACAAAATCGAAAGCACGTGACATGTCAAAAAAAAATACACTACATAATATTTTGTCATTTATTTTTTTAGAAACTTCGTGAACTAGATTGTAGATTGCTAATTCAGTAGATTTATTACTCTGGAACCCAAATTGTTCCTTTTCGATAATGTCAAATTGTCCCGTGAAAGCGATGATTCTTTTATAAAAAGCCTTTTCAAATATTTTAGAGAAAATTGGAATCAACGCTATGGGCCGATAGTTTCCGATATCGGTTCTTTCGTCTTTTTTGTATAGTGGCTTGACAACAGACAGTTTAAGACATTCAGGGAAAACACCTGATACGAATGACATATTCACCAAGAATGTAAAAATTGGCGCTAAGATAAATCTACAATGTTTTATAATCTTAGTAGCAACTCCGTCAAACCCTACTGAATCAGTATTATTCAGAGATTGAATAACGTTTGTTATTTCTTGTGGCGTAAATGGTGTTAAGTACATACTACATGTCATTCGTTTTTAATTTGTGTTAGCCAGATTATTAGTAATTGTAGAGTTTGCAATGTCAACTAGGTAATTATTAAATTTATTAGCAATGTCAATAGGATTTGTAATTTTTATGTCATTGAATTAAATTTCTGTTATGTTTTGATAGTTGTCCACAGTTTCTGTTTCGTCTTTTATTAACTTTCAAGAATCACGGCATATGTTTTTCGAATTACGCAAAACTTTGTCATTTAGTATCAATTTAAGAGAATGCCATTTGGCTTAGCGAATGCACCTTCGGTATTTCAACGAGCCATGCATAAAGTATTAGGTAAGTTGTCTTATATTATTATATACATGGATGATGTGCTTATACCAGCACGCTCGTTTGATGAAAGAATTACTAGTTACATGCAGTACTTAGCTTATTGAGGGAAGCAGGGTTAACAAGCCTGGCTCCAGAAAGACGATGGCTATTACAAATTTTCCAATACCGAAAAACGTCCATGATGTCAGGCGGTTCATTGGCCTCGCGAGTTTCTTTAGGAGATTTGTCAAAGACTTTGCTCTTATAGCCCGACCCTTAACCGATTTACTTAGTGCTAAATTCGAATGGAACTGGACCAGTGATCAAACCGAGGCATTCAATACGTTAAAAGAACGGCTTAGCGAACGACCTATATGAGCTTTGTATGATCCGAAATTAAATACTGAATTGCACACGGATGCCTCAAAGCACGGTGTAGCTGTTATTTTAATGCAACGAGGTGAAGATGCTTTAATTCGGCCCGTGGCGTATTACAGTCGGAAGACAATGAATGACGAACAAAAACTTCATTCTTTCGAATTGGAAACTCTTGCTGTCATTGCGCCTTTAAATCGTTTTCGCGTATATTTGTTAGGTTTAAAATTTAAAATCGTTACCGACTGCAATGCGCTACGAACCACAATGACGAAACGAGACCTCATACCTCGAATATCACGATGGTGGGTTCAGTTTCAAGAGTATGATTGTGAAATTGAATATAGACCAGGTACACGTATGGCGCATGTCGACGCCTTAAGCCGCAACCCTGTGACTGAACTTAACCCACACGACGTTAGTCATGTTATAGACGTATTAAACATAAACATGAAAGATTGGATCGCGACTGTACAAGAGAATGACGACGAAATAAAACGCATTTAACAGATTCTACAAGACGATGATACAAAGTATGTCACTGATATTCGCAATAATTATCAACTAAAGGGTGAACATGTTTATAGGCAATGAGAAAAAGGGCTGCGTTGGATGGTGCCGCGTGGCGTTAGATGGCAGGTTTTACGAATGAACCACGATGACGTAGGTCATTTCGGTTTTGAAAAAACTCTCAACCGCTTACAGGGTGTTTATTGGTTTCCTAAAATGCGCCGTTTCACTAAGAAATATGTTGCCGCTTGTCTAGAATGTGCAAATCACAAAGCGCCTGGTGGGGCAAAAGAAGGGATGTTACATCCGATTCCGAAAATTGAAATTCCGTTCCATACTTTGCACGTGGATCATTTAGGGCCATTTATTCGTTCCAAAAAGGGAAATATGTACATACTTGTTATTATAGATGCGTTCACAAAATACATTAACATCAGTGCGGTAAAAGACACAAAGACCATAACCGCAATTAGAGTATTTAAAGAACATTTCTGCTATTTTGGGGTACCGTCACGGTTAATTACAGACCGCGGATCTTGCTTTACGAGCACAAAATTTAAAGAGTTTTCCGAAAAACTGAGTATCAAGCACATACTAAATGCCGTTGCAAGAGCTAACGGACTGGTAGAACGGTTTAACCGTACTATTTTAGATGCTTTAAGTAATAAAGTGTCATGATAAAAACGATAACACATGGGATACGTATATCGGCGATATTCAACTCGGTATAAACACCACTGTAAATAAAACAACTGGCAAGAGTCCATCTGAACTACTGTTCGGCTGCAAACTAGTTAATCGATCAGAAAATATTTTGAGCGACATACTTACTGAAACATTTGAACATGTTAGTGGCGATAACTTATTGCAAATGCGATCAGATGCTGGTGATAATATCCGAAAACAACAGAAACTTCAAAAATGCGTTTTGATAGGCATCGTAAAAAGGCAACATCTTATAGTGAAGGCGATCTTGTTAGGATTGAGCGAACTGTAACCGATAAAAATCATATAGGAAAATCTAAAAAGTTAACAGCGAAATTTCACGGTCCATATCGAATCATGAAAATCTTACCAAATGACAGATTTCTCGTGGAAGATACTCCACTTACTAAAAAGGGTAACAAAAGGTACGAAAACATTGTGTCGTTGGATAAGATCCATCCGTGGCTTAACTTTGCTGGATGTGATAGTGGTAGCGGAAGCGATAGGGATGGCAACAGCTCTGACTCTATTGATGAACAATAATTTCAAAATTATTAATTGATGTTCTTATAATTATTAGATGTGTATAATGTGTGTTATTCTGATTACGTTGATAATTATGATGTTTCTAGACGAAATGATGATAGTCATATGATATATGTTGATAATAGATGTGTTATAAATAATATAATTATGCTAGAATTAAGATTTGATGAGAGCGTAGGCCATGTGCGATCAGTGCCGAAACGAATGGCATTGGGCAACCAATGCCGCACAGATGACCGCAGATCATGGCAGACTGCGCGACACTAATATAAATATTTATTCCAGATTATTTAACTTAAATATGATGCGAACATAGGCTATGAGCGATCAGTGCTGAAACGAATGGTATTGGGTAACCGATGCCGCACAGATGATTGCAGATCATAGCAGACTATGTAACATAAATTTGAAACTGACTGTAAATTATTGAAACTGTTATAACCTAATGTTATCATTATAACTTTAAATTGTATCTCTTATAATTGTATCCGTGTGTAGTGTTTAATGTAGTGAACTTTCCTTGTATTGTTCTGATTTATTTCACAATTAGCCAGCTTGTTGTTATTGTTTTTGTATATTTGTGAGAGGACTCACACTTAGAGGATGGCCGAGTTGTAAAGGTACGTTTCCACCAAAATAGTGTGCAGCACATTTGTTTACAAACATTTTGTGCAAACTCCAGCAGTGCACGTACTAAACTGGTATCGCGTCTAGCTGCTGTCTCCACCGGCAAGGTTGTGCGTAACTTTTGTAAACGCACAGTATGGCACACTTGTGCACGGACATGTTCACTGATGTTCGCTCCGGTAGCGGAAGCAAGATTGAGTTCGCGAACAACAAGCGCGTACGCGTCGACACGAGTCCACTGCATGCATGTGTGCGCGCACAAAAGTATACAGATGTGCGCGAACATTTCTAAAATGTTCGCGCACAATTTGTTATTTTTTGCCGGAGTGAGTCGACCAACGTGAACATTTGCGTCGTACACTGTGCGTTACAGTGCCGCACAGTTCGGCACACTGGTGGAATCGCGCCTTAAGGCGCATCATAGTATTATTGTTAATCTGTACTGTATTGGTAGTCTGTGTATTATTCACAACGGCAACACTGAGTTGTGGATCACACAAATAATTGTCCAGTGTAGGAATTGAACCTACAATCTTTAGTTTCGGAGGCTGACTAACCAGACAGCCTGTCTACGTCTACTTATTGGTTAATAAACCAACGGGTCAGTCAATTATTTGATTATTAGTTTCGTTTTAATCACGCATGTCCTGGGACGATTGTGGTTTAACCGACGTATCAGAGTTTTAACCACGAATCACAGCATAAGAAAAGGATACAAAAATATCAAAAACTTAACTTAACACTTTTGATCATTATTTTGATTTTACTCACCAAGTTAACGTTCACTTGAGTTAAGTTTGTCTATTTCCTTGTTGTCAGAGAAAGCAGATAGCAAACTTGACCGAGTAAGTTATATTAACATCCGTATTCTAGAACAATACTCAAGTAAATATTATGTTTCTTGAAGTGTTACACATTTTATATTTTTGTACATTGTTACACACATTCCAACATTTTCTTAACCCTGGGAAAGATGCAACAATTTTGGATTGTGTTTAACAATGTACAAAAATAGTCAAGTAAGGTCGTTATCTCAGATGTTTTAACCCTTGATATGCAGTATTTTGATCACTGCATCACTTTTTGACGTAGACCATACGTAAAATAACCATAAAACGTAATAAAGCGTTTAAATTAAAAACATAAATCAAATAAAATTTAATGTTTAAATAAATAAAATCCATCAAATGTTAAAAGCATTTCAAATTTTAATTAGCTGATAATATAATACCTTAAGTAATAGTGTATACAATAACATACCACATCTAGGAAAGTAACATCTAATTATTTGTAACGCTTATCAGTAAGCATCGGTCGAACCAGTTATGCGAGAAGCAAATCGTCCGCTACTACACTACTTTTCTATCTACCTACATGCATATTATATTTTTTTTAGAAGACACTAATCATTACTATTAGATATGCCTAGTCTAAATAACAAATTGTAAATATTTAAATTTCTCTTTTAAGTGAATTTTTGTAATTCTTTTGAGAAATAAATGTCTTAAACTACAAATATGCCAATGAATTTCACTTTCAGTTCATTCAACTGTATTGACCCATGTTTATCTTTAATTTTTCTTTACCAATAATCAATGGTTTTATTTATAAGTTACTCTTAAGTAAGCGCAGACCGATGTTCACTAAATTACATATTTTGTTTTAAAATTATCTTCTTGTTGTCTTACTTAAGTACTATTCATGAATACGACCGTGTATAAGTTAAGTTACAAGTTTATTCATGCCATGCGAAACTAATGCAATGAAAGCTTGTCTCAAATAAGTATCGGCGTAGGTAGTGATTATTTTGAATATTTATTTGAATTTTTTTTTTGAATTCAGAATGGTTATTATAAAATAACCATTCTGAATTCTGATATAATTCTGAATTCTGACATAAGTCCGAGATAGTTCAGAGATGTCTTGTTTAGGATTGATTTTGAGGATATAAGTAAACTATTGATACAATTTACTGACTAACATTAATAAAAAAATACTTAAAACATTTTATTAAATAAGATTTGATTTAAGCGTCTTTCGTCTTCATGTATAGTAAACTAAACTAACTTTAGTAAAGATTTTAGCTAGGTATATGGCCATATACCGCCATAATTACCATATACCGCCATTACCGCCTAACTGCCATTTAATATAATGTGTTATAGTTCTATTTTTTTTTCTTTTTGTAATAAAGTGTTTATCTAACATTTTTTTTATTCGACAATATATTATATCATATACCTGAAAATTGGCCCTCAAACGAAAAAATCTTGAGACTTTAGAGGAACGAGTCTGATTGTTTAAAAATCCTACCTCATTTAAACAATTTGGTGATTATAATTGCATACCTAACTATTCCGAATGTGAAAATCGTGTCAACTACGAGATTTTAATAAAATTGTGTGATGTATGGTTGGATTAAGCTTGAAATATAGTTCAAGACAGAAGAATATATTTCAGAAGATTATAGTTCAGAAGATATAGGTAGCGCTTTTGTCAAGATTAAATTTCACCCTGTGAAAGGAAAACGTTGATGTCAAGGCGGGTCGCTAGTGTAATAAAAAGAGATAGGAAAATTACAGAGCACCAATATTTAGCTGAGTTTTTAATTAAAATACCTGATGTAATTTCATACCCTTTGTCCAGCACTTCTAAAAGTATTTTTACGCAGCAGCTGTACAATAATCCTATTTTCACTTCCGGTAAAAATAAAAGTTTACCCTCTTCCGGATTATCTGGACTGAACAGGTCATTAATTGACCTCAGTTTCGCATCCGTGTTCACTTCATTAGGCCAATAAAGATAAATGAATGTAGAGAAAAGTCGGCAAATGGACCTAACTTTTACTGTATATATGTTACCTTAGAACTCCATCACTTATTACCTATAGGGTTATTCTGTAAGGTCGTTTATACATCTCGGAAGCGGAATCAGCGGTGAGATTTGATTGTATTACGAAATTCAAATCACACCGCGGATTCCGTTATCGAGATGTATAAACGAGCTTACAGAAGAGCCCTACAGTTAATAAATGATGGAGTTCTAAGGTAACATTATTATATTTAATTTAATTAAAATTAGAAAATTATTATTTTTTGTTTGAGAGAGTATGCGTCTCGTTTTGTCCCGTTGTAATAATATATCGAGATCTGATAAATATATTTGGATATATAGAGTTAAATACCTCAAACTTAGCACTGAAAATGACTAGCCGTAGCGCGGCATTTGAAGTCGGTTTATATCGATTTGTTAACGATCTTAAATTATTTTTGGCTCGACACGATCAGTGTATTCATCCATTGCCAATTGTGAAGTATTATAGTATATTACGATACGTGTGACTTAAGTAGTATATTATTGCACGGCGTGAAGTTACAGCTACGCCATACAATAATAGACAACTTAAGTCACGAGTATCGTATATTAATTTATCTAATATATAAAATTCTCGTGTCACAGTTTTCGTTGCCATACTCCTCCGAAACGGCTTGACCGATTTTGATGAAATTTTTTGTGCTTATCCGGTATCTATGAGAATCGGCCAACATCTATTTTTCATCCCCATAAATGTTAGGGGTAGTCCAACCCTAAATTTTTTTATTTATTTTTTAGACAAAATTTTTAATTTCTATTTTTTTATGATACAAAATACAATAATACATACAATCCTCAATTTTCACCCTTTTACAATCAACCCTTATTTTTTAATAGCCATTTTAGTAATTTAATCATTTTTCCTCTCCGGTCGAAAACTGATCAATCGTCATGAAATTATTTATATGGCAAAACAACGTTTGCCGGGTCAGCTAGTAGCTTATAGATTTAAAATCGGCAATTTAACGTGACTTACGCGATGTCGATATAGCGATCGACATATGTTTCACATATGTTTTGTGTTATTTTATTGCTGTCAGTGTGACATAAATCCGCACTTTACGCTTGCTACGCTTTTCCCTCAAATGGAAGATTATTGCACGGCGTGAAGTTTTAGAAGATTATTGCACCTTCGCTGCGCTCGGGTGCTCAACGTCGTGTAATAATCGACTATTTAAGTCACGGAAAAGCGTGCGTAAAGTGCGGGTTTAGGTCACACTGTGCTATAAAAATTGTTTAAGTTTTTGTAGATTCAAGTCGTTAAGTGGAATCAAAGTCAAGTATAAGTAATAGTACTGTCCAAATGTTACTCTCAGACACTCTCAGTAAAGATGTGGCATTTACCGAAGGTTTTTAACCGACTTCAAGGAGGTTTCTCAATTCGACCGTATATATATATATATATATATATTTTATGTTTGTTCGGGCATAACTTCGTCATTTAGGCACCGATTTTGATTATTCTTTTTTTGTTCGAAAGGAGATATCCCAAGTGTGGTACCATGGTAATTTTATTGAGGTCTGATAAGTATCTCCAGAGATATTGAGATAAACATCTCAAAATTGGTACTGAAAATGAACATTGAAGTCGGTTCTTTTTTAGTTTTTAATAAAAAGTTTTTAGTTCTTATCATTGCACTGTTTCCCTACACTCGCACAAATTCATCGACACTTTTTTAAATCTTATAGGCTAGCGTTTGACCACAATCTCGCCTGGGGATAAGCTATGGATGTGTAAATTGTTAAATTGTTAATTGTTTAACAATTTACAAAAAGATATTAAGTGTGTAACACTTCAAAGAAACATAATATTTGATTTACGCAGTGCAACATCTCTCGTCGGATTTGAAAACTGTAATGATTTCTTCCGAATGATTAACTTACGTAATAAGTAGTCATAGATGGCGCCACCAATGAAAAATTGGGTTAACAAATGCAATCTACTAATTTCGTCGTAACGTCACTTCGCACCATGGCTTAATTGGCAAAGCACCGGAACATGTTATTCCGGAGGTTGCGGGTTCAAGTCCCGTTGGTACGATGAAATTTTGGATTGTGTTTAACAATTTACAAAAAGATATTAAGTGTGTAACACTTCAAAGAAACATAATAGCTATGGATGTGGTCGAAGACTACTGTGTCTCTCACTTACAAGTTAATAATCCACGTCAATTAGGCACGGTACTCTTAAAAATGAAGGGTTGGAGAGGCTCGTCGTTCAAGGTCCAGTAGAAGGGAGAAGAGCTCGTGGTTTTTCACCAACTCGCTGGACAGAAATTATTAAAAAAGCGACAGAAACCTCTATGGTCCAGTGCACTCGGAATGCCACAAATAGACAGAAGTGGCTTTGCATCGCAAAAGTAGCAAAAATTGGCAAGAAGAACGAAGACGAAGACCCACCGTGTACGCTTTCTTTTCAACCACGACCACTCTGACAAGAGTAAACGACTAAGAAGCTCTAAAAAAATAAAAATTGACCTGGTGAGACTAGAACTCGCACACGTAGGGTTCCGTACCACAGTATAATATTCAAAAGTCTCTATCTAATACGGTTCATAAGGTCAAGCAATAAAACACCGAAGAAATCACGTTTCTTGTATAAGCATTCCCTTTATTTTTAATTTTATTCAATTTTTAACCGACTTCAAAAAGAAGAAGGTTTCTCAATTCCACCGTATATATATTTTTTATGGGTGTTCGCAGATAACTTCGTCGTTTATGAACCGAATTTGATGATTTGTCTGTTGAAAAGGAGATATCCCAAGGGTAGTACCATAGTAATTTTATCGAGATCTGATATTAAGTATCTCCAGAGATATTGAGATAAGCATTTAATTTTGTAAACGATCTTATATTGTATGTTTTATAGCAGTTACAGTAATACATATTTTGTGAACATTTCAAGTGTCTACCTATTACGGTTTAAGAGAGCACTCTGACAGACGGATGGACGGACGAACAGCGAAGGCAAGGGCACCAACGGGGCCATATTTACTGATAAGTAAATATGGCCCCGTTCTCAGTAAATATGGCCCCGTTGGTGCCCTTCGGTCTCGTGGTCGCAGTCCGATGCGTTGGTCGGACCAGATTCGCGCTACTCTCGAGACTCCAGTACATGAGGCTCTACAAGTCGCTGCAGATAGACCTAAGTGGCGAACTATAGTGAGGAATAAGTTGACTGGTGAAGGAGGTCACGACCCCCAGTAATGGGGCATCGAAGAACGGAGGAGGTGCCCTTTAGTTACGGAACCCTTAAAATCCAAATCAATGGAGTACCCCTTAAAAGTGATATGCTATAATAAATCTTTAACTGAAACTCCTTTTACAAAGTGCAAGCAATTTCAGAAAATACGCAAAGTTAAAAACTTTCCAAGCGTCTTTTGTAAGTAACTTGAAGCTGCGAGTATGTATGAGGAAGTCTATACATGAGTTTACATAATAACTTGCTGTAAACTTTAAGTAAGAACGCGTTTTCAACCGAATTCCAAAAAGGATGAGGTTCTCAATTCGTCTGTATGTTTTTTTTTATGTATGTATTTTACGCGATTACTTCGACAATTGTGAATCGATTTGAATGATTCTTTTTTTTATTAACATTGTAATTCCATAGAAGTCTGATTAGTATCTCTAGAGATATAGAGATAAACACCTCAAACTTGGTACTGAAATGACAAGTGCAGCATTTTAAGTGAAGTTGAAATATTTTTTTCGTTTTATAAACGATCTTAAATTATGATTCAGCGGTTTTGATTTTCATTACAAAAGGTGATTTTTCAATTTTATAGCTTTGTTAACCGACATCCAAAAAGGAAAAGGTTCGCAATTCGTCTGTATGTTTTTAGGGTTCCATAGCCGAATGGCAAAAAACGGAAGCCTTATAGATTCGTCATGTCTGTTTGTCTGTCTGTCTGTCCGTCCGTATGTCACAGCCATTTTATTCCGAAACTACTACTACTATTTGGACTACAGAATTGAAACTTGGTAGGTAGATGTATTCTGTGAACCGCTTCCTGTTTTGTATACAAAAGTAAAAAAAAATAAAAATGTAAGGGGGAAATAAATGGAACAAATAATTTTTTAAAAAATCTTCAAACCTATACGTGTGGGGTCCATGGATAGGTCTATTTAAAAATGATAGTGAGGTTCCTAAAATCATTTTTTCTAAAAGTCAATCATTTGAAAGATAGGCGCGTCTAAAGTGGTAAAATGTGTGCTCCCCTCCCCCTCCCTCCCCCCTCTAACTTTTAAAGTAAGGGAGTGAAAAATCTAGAAAAAATATATTCTGTAGATCTCAATAAAAACTTTTAATGAAAATTGGTTTGAATGAGATACAGTCAGCAGTTTTTGAGATATAGCGACCGCAAATATAACTTTGTTTTTCATACAAACTCTATGAAAAACAAAGTTATTTTTTTAGTTGTGAAAAATCATAGTTATAGAATACTTTACTGTGTTACGGAACCCTACGAGTGCGAGTCCGACTTGCACTTGGCCAGTTTTTGTTATTTGTATGTATGTATGTCAATTGTGAACCGATTCCAATGATTATTTTTTTCATGGGTTGGGCACATCTACATGGTGGTTGCATTATAAGATTCATTGAGATCTGATGAGTATCTCCAGAGATATGGAGACACATATGTGTCTCCATATCTCTCCATTATCTCTATCTTTAACACACCTCAGAATAATATAATTATATACTATATTATTCTGAGGTGTGTTAAAAGATGTATTAGATCTAAATCTTATTATTGTTATATACAGCTATAGTTGTTATATCACCTAGCGATGTTGTATCACCACGCGACCTCACTCCCAAGAAAGAGCGACTGACTTGCTTGAAACTTAGTTCGAGAAAATTCGACTAAAGGTACGTGAATTACAACCGGTATATAACATCAATAATGTTTCAAACTTTAAAACAAAAGATCTAAACCTGGTTTTTAAATTGACAGCCACATTTTTTTTTTGTGGGTTGCACATTACTAGTATTCTACTAAGCTAAATATGCTTGTGTCTGGAGTGGGTTCACGTAAATAGTGCAATGGGTGGGGTGGAGATCTAACTCACGACCTCTCGATCGCTAGTCCGAAACCTTATCCATCCATTGTCCTATCCATTGTATCCTATCCATTGTCTTATTCGTCCAATTTACATTGTGTATGCATTTATTGTTTTAAAGAGCTATGCAGCATGGATGAGATATAATCTGTCTCTTAATTAATTTATAGAATTTAATTTTGTATTTAAAAAGTTAAAATAAATTAAAAAGACGAGAAGACCCTATAGAGTTTTATAATTAACTTTATATAAAATAATTTATATTTTAAATATTTTTATAAGATTATTTATTTTGTTGGGGTGATAAAAAAATTAATAAAACTTTTTTATAAAATTTACATAAATAAATGAGTAATTGATCCAATTTTATTGATTAAAAGATTAAATTACCTTAGGGATAACAGCGTATTTCTCTGCGGGATCTAATCCGGAACGAAGTAATTCGCCAGAGAACTAAAGTTATCGACATAGCTCAACGGATTAGTAAGCTGAAGTGGCAGTGGGCTGGTCAGTCAAAGAAGAGCCGAAGATCGGGCTCAGTGGCGCACCTTGCGAGAGGCTTACGTCCAGCAGTGGACGGACACCGGCTGATAATGATGATGATGATGATGATGATGATGATGATTATTGTTTTATGTCTAAAAAAATGCAGCTCCTGGCACAAGGGATATCCCTACGTAGCTATATGTATGTAGTGTAGGGTCCATACAAACATAGGTTACCTACAAATTTACGAACACAATTACACTCATAGACGACATAGTCATTCATTGACAGACTCTGAACAGTTGTTTGTGAGTCGCACAAAATAATTTGTCCCGTGTAGGAACCGAACCCCATACCGTTAGTTTCGAAGGCAATCTCACTAGCCCCTGGTCAATTATTAGTCTACTTAAACACTACCTAGTTATACATTACAAAAAACACTTTAAAGAATATATTTACTTTTATATATATTTATACTTTTATAAACTTACTAGCTGTACCCGCGTAGTCATCGTTTCCTTGTGAATATCGGAATAAAATGTACCTTTTGTGTTATTCCAGGGTCTTGGCTATCTAAAAACCAAATTTCAGCTCAATCGGTTTAGTAGTTTTAGCGTGAGGAGTTAACAAATATACCTTACAAACGTTCGCCTTTATATTATTAGTAGGATTAAAAAAGAACTCGTTAAAGCCCCACAAACGAGCCACCAAACATAAACACCCCAAATAACACCAAAAGAGTTCCACATTTTGTCACAAGCCTGGAATTCAAAAGTCGCAAAAATACAGTCGTTTTGTGCTGGCGAAGGTAAAGTGGGTCAGTTTGGGGTGGCAACATTTTTCCCTGTTTATGAAAGGTGGAATGTTTGGTCAACATGTCCGGTTCATAGATAGACTTATTGAATTTCTTCCTGTTGATTAGACTGACTTAACTGGGGTTAACGGTTAGCTTATAGTCACGTAATACCTAAAGCTTGTTTTTGTTAACTCTCGACTGGAAAAGAGGGATGTTGAATAAATTTTATGTTTGTTTCTGTGATGTGTATGTATGTATGTGGCATCGTAGCTACAAAACGAATGAACTGATTTTTAACCGACTTCAAAAAAGGAGAAAGATTCTCAATTCGACCGCATATATATATTTATTTTTATGTTTGTTTGCAGATAACTTCTTCGTTTATAAACCGATGTTGATGATTTTTTTGAATGGTAGGGTACATTTGTGTCCCATTGTAATTTCATCGAGATCTAACAAGTATCTCCAGAAATATGACGATAAACGCCTCAAACTTGCTACTGAAACTGACTCGTGCGGCATGGATGTCGGTTGTTTTAGCTTTTCTTAGTTTTTTTTTGAAAATGTTACCATAGTCATCTCAACCTGAAGCTGTGGCATTTTTTGGAACCTGTAGAATACCGAACTCTTTACGAACTAACTGCAGAAATGTCGTGTTTAGGTTCATTGAGACCATCTGAGTCGGGAGCGGATTTAGTTTTTAAATTAAGGTATTAATTTTTTTATCGATACAAGCCCGGTCCTTTATAAGGCATTGATGGAGCCGAAATCATGATCAAGAGGCGTTTTGCAATGTCAACTTAAATACCATGATCTGTGGATGGAGATATGAAAAACTATAAAAAGTTGCCAGTTCATTTTATGAATTTGCTATGCCCCCCCCCATAAAGGCGGGCCGTTATATTGGCGCCGATGGGCCACATTGGTGTGGATAACTTAGGGTGTCGAGAGGTGTGCTGCACTTTCACTAAATGCTACTAGCGGCTCAATGCCTTTAACACTTCCACCCTGGAGCATTAGCAAGTCTTAGCTCTTGCGATTCCCACCACCGGCCGGCCGGTCAAAGCAAGCCGGAGGGGGGGGGTATCTGAGGGTCTCATTTAGCCCTCAGGGGATAAGAGTACGCGGTGTCGCCACTCACCGTCGGCTCGTCAGAAAGCCGCCCCTACGGGATACTCGTAATTATTATATTACTTATTATTACCATGCTGTTCAGTCAGTTTTTTTTAATATCATATAGGGAAGAGCTTGACCACTGTCTCACATAATTTATGTAATGCATTGCCAGTGTGTGTTTATTTACACGTATAAACCAATTATTTATTAAAAATGTATAAAATTTATAAAAAAACACCGTCAAAGCAGAACCATTTTCAAAGTCAGTTAATTATGCAATTCAAATGAAACTAAACATCACTACTCTAACCCGGCTTAGTCATCTCTACGGAACCCTAAGTTCAGAATGGGGTCAACCAGGGTGTCTTCAATTCAACTTGTTTATGGGATAAGTTAGATTCCATCCAAAATTACGAGGTGAGTACGTGATCTGAATGAGAAAGTCGTGATTGGATAAAAAGTACTCAATGGATAAGGGGATAAAAAGTATTCGGGGAAGTAGGTTAGGATTTACGATGAAAGAAGTGGGATATAGAATCGAGTCGAGCGTTCCTTAATTTTTACTTTGTGATACTTGAATAGGATTACTTACAGCACAGAAAGAAACAGCTTCAATAGAATTATTCACAGCGAATTTGATGTAATATAATTATCAATTCAAATTAATCCAATAAGCAGTCATAATTATTATTATAACCATAAAAAGAAAATCATAAACTAAAATAACCGACTTCCATGTTAATGATATTAGGTAAAGGGATCTAATTATACGAGTATAAGGTAGCAAAACACCGCGCGTGTCAGTTTCAGTAGCAAGCTTGAGACGTTTATCGTCATATCTCTGGAGATACTTATCAGATCTCAATGAAATTATAATAGAATTACCTTAGAAATGTATCATACCAATTTGAAAAAGAATCATTCGAATCGGTTCGCAATTGACGAAGTAATCACGTAACATACATACAAAAAAATAAAAATAAAAAACATACAGACGAATTGAGAACCTTCTTCTTTTTGGAAGTATCTCTAGAGCTATGACGATAAACGTCTCAAATTTGCAGCTGAAACTGATTCGTGCGAAATGGAACTCGGTTGTTTTAGTGTTTAAACTATCTTAGTTATGTGTGTTACTAATAACTGGAGATAAATAACAATGGGACGACCTTGAAGAAATACCTTGCCAATAAAAAAAACTAGCCAAGTGCGAGTCAGACTTTTGTCCCGCACACGGAGGGTTCCGAATTTCCAAAGTCCGAACGCCACGAACTTCTAACACCAAATAAGTGAATATTAACACAAAGGTAATTAATATAATTAAATGTCTGGAAGACCGACTGTTTTTACGACTAACTTTCTACTGATACTAGCTAATTAAAGCTCTTTAAGTACTAAAATTGAAGATATATTATTCAATACTGTACACCAAAGAGTAACATAATATATACTGACTACTTCATTTCTGCAAATAAACTGCAAATAAACAAATCGACCGAGGCCCACAAATTTAACAAATGAAACGCTTGCGCGTGCTAATTTTTCCTGTGCTGCCATCTAGCTGCGTCGAGGTGAATTAATTTCGTATCGCATCGCATCGTAAAAAACACGTTTTTTGTTTTAAACCCTTTAATTTTTAACTTAGTTCTGTTCTTAGTATTTGTTGTTATAGCGGCAACAGAAATACATCATCTGTGAAAATTTCAACCGTATAACTATCACGGTTCATGAGATACAGCCTGGTGACAGACGGACAGACAGACAGACAGACAGACAGACAGACAGACAGACAGACGGACAGACGGACAGTGGAGTCTCAGTAATAAGGTTCCGTTGGTACCCTTTGGGTTCGGAACCCTAAAAACATTGGGTTCCCGGCGGAGTAATCGCGTACCGAACACACTCGTACTACAAGTTAAGTATTAGAATCATAGAAATATGAATAATATTAATAATAAGGTATATTATTTATATTTCTGTGGTTAGAATGATCTGACTCTCAAGAGCTGTGTGCCGCCGTAAAAGTATGAACACACCGCGGCGTCCTGCATCCACGTCCACGCTCGCGATCTGAATTTCTACTGTTTTATGTCATTTAATAATAAATACATTATAATAATAAAAATAATAATAATACATTTTAATATTGTTTTCTGATCGCCTTAGATCGCGTTTGGTGTGGAAAAGTACTACTGCGCTATCTGATCGCCGTCTAGATCGCGCACGCAGGACGCCGCGGTATGGTCGTACCGTTGTGTTATGACGGCAGATTGTTTTCTTGATGCTGGAAAGCTACTTTTTGGTAGCAAGTCAGGTGGAACATCGATATAATACACCTACCACCTGTGACTTGTTAGTTTTTAAACTATACTATAAAAGCATGGCTTACAGTACACTGTTACCATTCTGCTCCAAAATTGCCAATAGCTCGGTCCGTTAATTTAACTGCAGCAGTTAATGCGAAGTAATTAAACGCGCCGCTGAATGACGTCATCAAAGTTGTGGTCTCTGTAATTGTGCAGTTTAAAACATCGACATACATCAGTCTAGAGTCAAGGCACAGAATACTCAATAGTACTACGTAGTCAAGGTCGTTGTATAGCCACGCCTAACTAAGCTGTGGTGCCGTAGGATCTTATGAGTTCGGCATGTCTATGCATTTATAAATTAATAAACAACAAATCGATAAATTAAAAGATTTTAACTAAAGAAATACTTCTAGATTTCTAGATAAAACATAAATCCAACAAAACGTGTGTGCTGCTCCTTAAATATGTAGCAAAATGTGTGCAAAACGTGTATTTTTCAAAAAAATGTACTATCGATAATTTTTTTTTTATAATTTTATTTTTGAAAACGAAAAAACGTCGGTGTATCATTTCCCTAAATATTAAGATGGTAGCTTCCACAGATTCTAAGATAAATTACGATTTCAAACAACACAAGTAATATTAAAAAAAAACCCTTTTAAACACAAGCTTTAACATAACATAATACCAGAGTAAGTCAAGACAAATCCAACGAGCCCAAACACGACAGGTATAACATGTGTAGTTTAGGAGTTTCTTTGGCCACCTTCCAGCTCCATCATCAGATCAGCACCATATCATCATAATATTGCATTGTCACGCGATTTACACATGTATGCCAAATTTTAGCTCAATCGAACTCCTGGAAGTCGCTCTAAAATCAATCGCAAGATTTGTGACGGACAAATAATTCGCCGTTAAGTAGAGATAAAGCTTGTAAAAATTGCATAAATTCTTACAGACTTTTTTCATTTTTTTCTCTTTTTCTTTTTTCCATCCAAAGGTTGACTGTAAGAACGCGTTTAGCGATAAGTTACCCCGTTGTACTGATTTAACTATTCCATAGGACCTAGTGACACTAAAATTGTAATTTTAACACTAATAACTCTGGAAACATATTTATTCATAAATTCATTCAATCATTCATAAGTTATTTTATTTGCTACTCAATAAAGTATTTTGTTCAATAGTATTTATCTTCTCTCCTTTGGTGGAGTCTGGGCCTTACCCTTCTTGTAACTTTTCCGTATTCGAATAAAAAGAAAGCAAACCATGGTAAACATTTTCATACACCGTTTGTTCAATATTTCTATCACCTGTTTCATTTGAAATCAAGTCACATATGAAGCACCCTTTTTACACAAAAACCTCCAATTCTGACGATGCCTATGTGACCTGAATTGCCAAACAGGTACTAGATTTAATAAGCCTAACCAGAATATTTAATAGTACTACGTAACTATACCTAACTGAGACTTGTATCTTTAGGTGGTTTTTAAGTAAACTTTTTTTATGATAAAAAGTAACAGAACAAGCACGATGCTCGCCTGATGGTAAGCAATGACGACTATCTATTACAGATATAGCAGCATGCAAAATTCTGAATAACCAACTTTTTTGTATATCATATAGGCTAGCGTTTGACTACTATCTCACCTGTTGGTAAGTGATGATGCGGTCGAGGACGGTAGCTCGCAAGGCCTAGAATGGAAACTGGCTCTCAAGGATAGCTGCCGTAATACATTAGATGTATGGCGACAGATTTTCTAACTTAAAGGTGGTAGCGGGCCAGGCGGATACTAGTTAGTGTCCTACCACCATCCGGGGGTTGGGAGTTTCTTAACAATGTTTTTTTTTCACCGGAGTGAAGCAAGAGCACTGTGAAAAGCGCATCATCATAGAAAAATCCATTGGTGCACGGTGGGAATTGAACTCAGTAACTCCAGCGTCAAAGCCGACCATTCTCCCACTACACCTTTGGGCTCTCTAATTGCCAAAATATTGCATGTCACTGCACTGCGTCTGTTACCTCGAGACATAAAGATGTTAAGGCTCACATGTCCTGTATTTTAACAAAGTATACCTAATTACCTTGATATTTCCTCCTTTCTAAGCATACATTACAAGCATAGTAAGTAATATTTGTAAAAAAAACTAATAAAAAAAAACACCTGAGAGTCCAACCTATTTTGCATTCACAAAATGTTACACCTTTGACCGCTCAGGTGTCTTCAAAATTCGATCTTACGCCCCTTGCTTTAAGTTTCAATATTTTCTGAGTGGTAAACTTTACTCCTAATTGTTTTGCTCGTTAGGGACATTTACAAATGCAAATAGAGTAGCAATAAAGATCGGTGTTGTCGTAATTAAATTTTCAAATTGGGGAAATGGCCACACGAATTTAGGTGAGATCCGGGGAGAATTTGTAATGTGGCAACACTGGATACAATTAATCTACTTTAGCTAGGCTGTGGTCTTTAGGCGGGAACATGAAAATTTCAGAATAGACTCTTTGTATTAATTTAGTCTGCAAATATTTAGTTGGGTAATTCCTGAGAAATATGCAGTTTTGATAAATTAATTTTTTTTATTGTTATTTTGTATGTTTTATGACTAAATTGACAGATTGTAACATCTACATGAAGATTATACTTGAGGACTCATATTATTCTGATAAACGAAGGAGTTATAGCCCCTTAAATTTTAAGAGACATAGTAATGACAATTATGCATCACGGTAATGCAATTGACTCCACGGTGATGATAATTTGGGTAATTCCTGAGAAATATGCAGTTTGACAAATTGATAAGAAGAATAAACAGATGAGTTATTTAGTATATTTAATGACTATATTGATAGATTGAAATATCGTAGTAGTTTTAGGAGACATGGTAATGACAATTTACTCCACGGTAATGACAATTAGCATGACTTTTCATTACCGTGGCTTAAAAGCCACATGGTAATTACGAACATGGTAATGACGATTTCTATGTTTTTCCCAATTGACTATGAAACGAAACACCTTTTACTAACATTATTTCATTCAAGGACTGTTTGGACCGTTGATATGTTATTATAAATCAAATACGTTATGATTATGTCAAAACTTACCGAGCATGGAGATCCACGTAGATGACGCGAATCCTCTCTGACTCGTGACAAACACAAAAATACGAACAGAAAAAAAAATCTGGCGCGAATAGGTGATGTTTGCTTTCACTGACGTGTCGATATTGACTGCGGGGATTCAAGGGATGCAAAACTTTTAAAACAAAGTCTTTCTATTAAGTCGTGCACGTCAAAACAAGTCATGACACGGTGATGATGATTTTTTCTTGGGACAAAGTTTAAAATTATTTTGTGTCTTTTTTATCGTTAAATTATATTAGATTGATGTATTTAGGTAGATCAAGTATTGTAATATGATGGTTATATGTTCAACTGGACATAAAAGTTACGAATTATTGTGAATCGTGTTAAAATAGTTCTATTTCGCGTTTTGGGACAGCCACGGTAATGATTTTTAACACATTCAAATTAAAATATAAATATTAAATATTTTAAAATTCCACCTGTTGATTGTGGTAACATAAAGGATAAGTCCATGTTAATACGATAAAATTCCGAAAAACACCAAAAAGCTTTAGATTTATGCATATCATCAAAATTGCATATTTCTCAGGAATTACCCAGTTACTTTTAGTAAATACATTTTATATTTTTCTTAAACTTGATAAAACATACATTTTCAAGGTTTTTATCGATAAAATACTATGTTAGTTCAGAAAATCTCATTTGAGTAAATTGCAAAATAATATATTTAAAAATTAAAATTATACTCAACTAACTAAAAATTAAGGCATAACCGTGTGGTAAAGTGCCAAGAACGCTGGCTGCATTCCCGCGTTCAGAAAATTGGGTAATGAAAATCGTACAATTTTATAAAACGTGGAATTTTGTTATATCACCAAATAGGTAGATAAGTAAAGTATCCTGAGTAATGCTTTACGGGGGCATAAATTGGATTCAATAATTTGGGTGTGACCATCGATATAAAAAGGTAGATGTAGAACTCTCTCGTATGCCACGTAAACATAATGGAACTAGAAACAACTACAAGAAAACACGAATTTCTAATGTCGAGCCTGATGTGCATGAAGAACAGAGGAAGGCATTGTTGCAAATAATTTAAATGGATCTGCGATATTTGCACATGTAATTCTGAACGTGCTACACAAACGCCTATTCGATTGTGACTAAGATGAAGTTAGGTTCACGAACCTAATTTATAGAGTCCACATTGAGAAGCGGGGTCCTTTATCTGCCTTTTTTATATATATCGATGGGTGTGACTTTACAAAACAAACATCCTAAGACATAGATACCCATTTAGAAAGTCAGTCGAAAAGCAAAAAAAAAAAACATAGAATATTTGATAACTCTGTTCAAATGTACAAAACCAAGATGCGCGTTGAAAGCGACATAATTATAAAGAAGTAAAATAAGGAATATGCATGATATTTTTTTATATTTCTATGTCACTCATTACATTCATTTTACATAGTAAAAAAAGAATAATCCTCATATTGTTCAAAATAAGCGATAAAAATAGTTTTAGCATTGAGAAAATAGGATGAGGTGTCTAAAACGTCGCCAAATTTTCGCGCGCCTTTGTGACGTCACAGCATACCGCACTGTCCCCACAAATTAAATTTTTGTAATAGAAATAGTACGTGTTCTTACAACAGTGCATACTATTTCAATGACAAAGATTTAGTCTGTGGTAACATCAGTGTATATTGTGACGTCACTTTCTAATTGACAAATGGTGATGAGTTTTGAATTTTGCGATTTCCCACGCTAAATTTGCATTTTTCATATAATATATTAACCAATTTAAGAGTTTTTTTTTAATGTTTCACACAACAATACCAGAACAATAATGATTCGAAAATAAATGATTTCAAGTAAATTTATACCATATGCATATTTCCTATTGTGTGCGATAACCGAAAAACATGTGTGTGGTTTCACCACGGCGTCGGTACTTTTTTCGGACAGTTTTTATTTGCATATGAAAAATTTATGCGCAACAGTGCAGTAAATTTTATGTACTCGAACGAAGGTCATGCCCAAAAATGCCTGTCATACCTTTATTATTTACCTATTCTTTGTCAGAATCAGATTTATCGTACATACCGTAATAAACTTAAAAATAAGTTAGGAATATTACAAATATCATGTTGTAAATACAATCGAGCCTAAAACATCGATCACTTCAAAAATATTGAAGTTAGCATTATTAAATAAAGAGTGTATTATAGACTATAGGCAATTTATTTTTTAAAGTAATAAAGTTCAAGATTATAAAGTTTATTTTGAATGAAAGTAAGTTAAGTAAAAATTTCCACTTAACACTAGATCCTGAAAAATGTGCTATGGCATCACATTTTTACAAGATTTAATATTCTGTATTGCAACCACGAGCTGTTGATACAGCTGTTATATGGTTTGGTTTTCACTAGATTTTAATGAGGACTGAGGAGGAGGGGAAGGTTCTCAATTCACTTGCATTTTCTATTTTTTAAAAGTGTGTGAGTTCTGACTGAGCGGTTTTAATAATCTCGGAGGTTTTACTAAACGGTTTTATCACGAGTAAAGCTGTGAAGCGCAACTAATATACTCTTTTAATTATCCATTGATTTATTTTTATATTTTAGTTAAGCTTAGATTTAGTCGCATACCTCAGATAACTCTACGCGATTTAGTAGTATAGGTAATTCAAAGTCTTCTTGAAGATCAACTTTTTGCTTCCGTCAATAATAGAGAAATTGAACGGATTACATATTGCCATAATAGTATGGATAGTAGAAGGCAGCTAAGGTTTGATCGAAGCCGGAAGTGGTGCACTATCCCCCACAGGGTGAAGTAGGGAGGTCCGGCAACAACCAGCAATTTCCGATTAAGCGCTCTTTACGCTCGCTTTTTGCCGGATCATTTTCGCTTTTTACGCTTTTTCGCTTCAGTGCTTTTACGTTGAAGTAGGATTGAGCAAAGTGATTTTTGCAGCGAAATTTACTATGAACTGACGAGTAGTTAAATTTGTTGAATAGTTTTTAGGGTTCCGTGCCGGACTACGGGGCCCTTCATTTTCTACGATGCCTTCTACGTCTGTTTGAGCTTCTAAAGGCCGTATTTATTAGTCTGTAATACTCGTAGTTTATCTGTATTGAGTCGTTAATTTTTTTACTGAATATTCATAATGTTCATAATGTCAGAAGAGCAGAAGGCCCTGATATATATATTCTCCGATATCCAGATTATGCCAGAGATTGGATATTCGGTTCCCATCGTTATTTACTAACTTAATAGCTCCGTGAGATGTAATAACCCCCATTCGATACACATTATAATTGCCAAACGTGATATGGTTCAATTAATTTGCCCTACTTTTATGCACTGATTCTTGACGAAGTTGATTTTTGAATATTCTAAGAAGCTACTTCCATAAAATGTTACCAAAAAATGAACTGTAGGTAAATATACATTCGTTTGTCTGATCTCTGATCATGACTTGAGATTTCACTGCATTAATATAAAACCGTAGTTGAATCTAGTGTCCGCCTGGCCAGCTACCACCCTCAAGTTAGAAAATCTGTCGCCAAACATCTAATGTGTACGGCAGCTATCCTTGCGAGCCAGTTCCCATTCTAGGCCTAGTGTGCTCACCATCATCGATTTCGCATCATCACTTACCAACAGGTGAGATAGTGGTCAAATGCTAGCCTATAAGATATTTAAAAAAAAGAATGTAGCTTCAAATGCCGTCGTTAAGACGCACGCTGTAGCGAAAAATTATAGTAGTACGCCCATTCGAAAAGCCGTTGTACCGAAAGCTGTAGTTACGAAAATCCTTACTATCCTTACTAATATTATAAATGCGAAATTAACTCTGTCTGTCTCACTTTCACGCCTAAACTACTGAGCCGATTTAAATAAAATTTGGTACACAGATAGTCTAGAACTAGTCTGAGAAAGACATAGGCTACTTTTTTATGCGAAACAAGGGTTGTAAGGGGTTGTAAGGGGTTGAAAGGGGGGATGAAATGTTGTATGGAAGTATCGTCATTTTTAGAGCTAGAAGCTTGAAACTTATGTTTTAGGCCGTTGATTCGATATCAATAAATAATAATATGGCATTCAAAGTTTGTCAAAGTTTAACCCTCAAGGGTGTAAAATAACAAAAGAGAATAGGGGATCAAAGTTTGTATGGATATGTAAGGTTTATGTGAATGTTCTACAAAACAGATTTTAATGAAATTTGGTACACAGATCGTTTAGAGCCTGAGAAAGGACATAGTCTACTTTTTAATGTCAAATAAAACCGGTCATGTGCGTGTCGGACAACGCGCAGTGTAGGGTTCCATAGTAGCCTGTTATTCAATGCAAGTCTTTACCCGCTATAAACAAGCAACTAGGTATTCCGTCTTTGTCACTTTAAAGGATTTATTCTAAGGATTTTGTATTTGGTACAAAATTATCCACCACCCAAGTTCAACGACTATAACTGCTAAGTTAATACAGTGATCTTAACAACTATAGTCTTCCTTTAAAGTTCGTGAAATGCGCTATTATCACGATTTTTTCCAGATTTTTCAAGCCAGCAGTTTAGCTTTTAGAGGGGGTCCCCGCCCTACTGGAACAAAAAATTGTACTTTAAAGTTTAATATTTCGTAAATGGAGCATTAAATCGAAAAATTGTATTAGCAACCCTTAAGTCATTTTAAAAGACCTATTCAACAATACCCCTCACAATGGGGTAGAAAATGAAAAAAAAAACTTCATCCCCACTTTTCATATAGTGGACCCTAAAAAAAATATTTTTCAAAATTTTATTTCAGCACTTTGTCGGCGTAATTTATATACATAACCCCACAAAATTACAGCTTTCTAGTATTACGGGCTCTTAGCAAAACCTCGGACAGACAGTCAGACAGACAGACGGACATGACAAAACTATAAGGGTTCCGTGTCAGGACTACGGAACCCTAAAAAGGGTTGTAAAGGGTTGAAAGGGGGTACAAATATGGAAGTATCGTCATTTTTAGAGCTAGAAGCTTGAAACTTGTTATTTAGGCTGTTGATTCGATATAGATAAATATGACGTTCAAGGTTTATAAAAGTTTTACCTTCAAGGGTGTAAAATAACAAAAGGAAATGGGGGATGAAAGTTTGTATAGAAATATGTAAGGTTTATGTAAGTATTTTATAAGTTTGCGACAAGAGACAAAATATTAGAGCTATCCTGATGTAACATTTACGGAGTCAATACAAAATATGGAACTGAAGTTAACTTGAGGAAGTGGAGGGAGGAGGGGGGGTAAGTGTGCTTATCCAAGCGGGCAGCCAGATGACGATAAAGTATCTATACGTATGTGTCTTATTTGTAAAATAATTTGTAAAATAATTAGCCTAAATAATTAAAATGCTACCCATAGCACTGTTCGACCGCACGCGGACGAAGTCGCGGAAACAGCTAGTCTTTTTATATGTGGTTCGCTAGATCGCCGGTATAACGCTATACTCAGTACTTCGAATAGCAACTATAGATTTTAATACCGTGACTAATTTAATAGATTGTCGGATTTTATTCGTCGACTGCATTTAACTAGTACTATCTACATAATCAAATACAAAACATCAATAGGTTTTACTATGGATTGCTAGATATAATTAATCTATTCTATACTAAATTCTTTAAAGTGGAAGGACTTCTGCTAGTCCGCTTGGGGCGGTACCACCACTTTGCCAATTAATTTCCAGCCGTGAAATATGAATGTTTTTTGGTTGAAATGGCAAGGTGTCCAGTGAAATTACAGGGCTTGTGAGACTTAACATCTTTATGTCTCAAGGTATCACGCGCAGTGCAGTTACATGCAAAATTCTGGCAGTTCAGAATGTTGCATGCCGCTGTATTTGTTATAGGTAGACGTCATCGCTTACCATCAGGCGAGTGTCGTGCTAGTCCTGTTACCTTTTACCATAAAAAATAAAATAAAATTAATATTCAAACCATTAATGCCACCGTTAATAATCGTTTTATGTTTCTTTGAAGTGTTTCACACTTTATATTATATTATACTTCGCACCGTGGCTTAATTAGCAAAGCACCGGAACATGTTATTCCAGAGGTTACGGGTTCAAGTCCCGTCGGTAAGATGAAATTTTGGATAGTGTTTAAGAATTTACAAAAATATAAAGTGTGAAACACTTCAAAGAAACATAATATTTGATTTACGCAGTGCAACATCTCTCGTCGGATTTGCAAACTGTTATGATTTCTTCCGAATGATTAAGTTACGTAATAATTAGTCACAGATGGCGCCACCAATGCATAGTGGGGTTAACAAAAGCAATCCACTAATTTCGTCGTAACGATACTTCGCACCGTGGTTTAATTGGCAAAGCACCGGAACATGTTATTCCGGAGGTTGCGGGTTCAAGTCCCGTTGGTACGATGAAATTTTGGATTGTGTTTAACAATTTACAAAAAAAAAAATTAAGTGTGTAACACTTTAAAGAAACATAATATTTGATTTACGCAGTGCAAGATCTCTTGTCGGATTTGAAAACTGTAATGATTTCTTCCGAATGATTAAGTTACGTAATAATTAGTCATAGATGGCGCCACCAATGCATAGTTGGGTTAACAAAAGCAATCCACTAATTTCGTCGTAACGATACTTCGCACCGTGGTTTAATTGGCAAAGCACCGGAACATGTTATTCCGGATGTTGCGGGTTCAAGTCCCGTCGATACGATGAAATTTTGGATTGTGTTTAAGAATTTACAAAATATAAAGTGTGAAACACTTCAAAGAAACATAATATTTGATTTACGCAGTGCAACATCTCTCGTCGGATTTGAAAACTGTAATGATTTCTTCCGAATGATTACGTAATAAGTAGTCATAGATGGCGCCACCAATGTATAATTGGGTTAACAAATGCAATCCACTAATTTCGTCGTGACAATACTTCGCACTGTGGCTTAATTGGCAAAGCATCGGAACATGTTATTCCGGAGGTTGCGGGTTCAAGTCCCGTCGGTACGATGAAATTTTGGATTGTGTTTAAGAATTTACAATAATTGTTTTGTTATCGTTTTAATTTTAGACTAATAACAGTTTTTGTTTGGAGTAAGAAATATACTTTCATAAGATTATCGGTGGGCGATCTAATAAAACGTAGTTTATTTATTGCGTAAACAATATAATATAATAAATGTTTATTGGCCAAATAAAACCGTTTTTTCTAATTAATATTTTACATTCACAGGTACTAGGTTTTTGTTTTTGTTTAAACATTTAAACAAAACAGACTCAACTAATTAAACAAAGGGTATAAAAAGCTAACTAAGAAGCAACTGAAAATAGAACTCCCAGAAAGAAAAATGAAACCCAAGAGAGTAATAATTAAGAGAGCAAATAAAAGTGGGTAGATAAATAAACTCGCGCAGATAATAAAAAATACAGGTCAGTTCTCCAAAGACTATAGTTTTAACTGGTTGTGCCCCGCGGCTTTGATCCTTAAGCGGCATCTATACATGGTGGATATTCCAGCAATCCGCACTAAACGATTTGGTTCTACTTTCATAATCCGAACCGCAAAAGAATGAAACACGTTGCCGGCTGACTTGTTTCCGAGTAGCTATAACTTGGGTCTCTTCAAGTCAAGAGTGAACAGGTATCTTCTAGGCAAGCATGCTACACCCTCGACCACATCGTCACTTTCCACCAGGTGAGATAGTGGTCAAATGCTTGCCTATATAAGTTTATTTTAAATCCTATGTATGTGTACCAAATGTCATCCAATTTTGTTCAGCTGATTGTGTGTGATTGTGGATCAAATAAATTTACTTAAATAACATAATCTTCTAATATATAAAATTCTCGTGTCACAGTTTTCGTTGCCATACTCCTCCGAAACGGCTTGACCGATTTTGATGAAATTTTTTGTGCTTATCCGGTATCTATGAGAATCGGCCAACATCTATTTTTTATCCCCCTAAATGTTAGGAGTAGTCCGCCCCTAATTTTTAATTTTATTTTTTAGACAAAATTTTTAATTTCTATTTTTTTATGATACAACATACAAAAATACATACAATCCTCAATTTTCACCCTTCTACGATCAACCCTTATTTTTTAATAGCCATTTATTTATTTGGCAAAACAACGTTTGCCGGGTCAGCTAGTGATCAATAAAAGTACTACAATGTTCAAGGTTGTTTTTTAAGTTTAGAAAGTTATTTTTTTTTTAAGAAACAAAATCTATAAATTTTAAAGTAAGGTCACTTACCATCACCTATTCTTATTAAATAAAAAAAATGATTGCACTCACACATGGACACACGCACGCACATACACGCGCAGACACACACAGACGCACACACACTCTCTCAGACACACACAGACACACACACACACACACATACGAATTTATCAAAGAGCCGGCAGCATTAAGGACCACACCGCGGCGATCTGCGCCCGCGTGCGCGTTCGCGATCTGATTTTTAATCGTTTTTTGATCACCATAGATCGGGTTTGGTGTGAACCAGTCGAAACAAATACTACTGCGCTATCTGATCGCCACCTAGATCGCGCACGTAGGACGCCGCGGTGTGGTCGTACCTTTATACCACTGTCACTGCCTTTGGTGGCTCTGGTATGCTTCACGTATTCCTTAACAAAATTTCGTTCGAACATTTTATAACATTATTTCACGTACTTTAGCCATCACGTATAAGATACTCTACAAGCCTACAACATACGTCAGAAAAATCGCGTTTCAACATCAAACGTTAAGTGGTTCATTCATCAACACCTACGTGGGACGAGATCAAAGAGATCCGCTAAGGGTTCCGTACGTGAAAGGTCTTTTAGTTGAGTTATATTCGCATTGGGTAAACGGGTAAACATTACTAGGAGATTATTACATCGATAGCGAAATGTGAAACCGACTTCAAAAAGGAGGAGATTCTATGTTCCATTGTATTTATTTATTTTTTATTAGCTTTTTATTAGCTTCACCTGTATGTTTGTATGTTTGTAACCGACTTCTTTGGGCGTGATTTTCACCCACTTTAAACGGTCAGATTTCATTCAAACTTTGTAGATTTATCTAGGACCGATGACAATACACTAATTTGATACAAAAAAATATTCAATTTTTCAACTAAAAAGTAGAAAATAAATAATAGTTTAAACAAACACGCTTTTTATAGAAAACCGAACTAAAAAATAGAAAATAAATTTTAATAAAGAATAGTGTTAAAAATTTCAATAAATATAAATTAATAATAGCGTGAATAAAAAAAAATATTTTATTTTAAAAAAAGCGTGGGGTGCTTTTAAGAGAATATTATCAAAATGATAATCACTCTACTCCTATCTGTCAATAAAATATTTATAACTATTGACATGCACTATATAACATGCACTTCACGCTTTTTTTAAAATAATATTTTTTTTATTCACACTATTATTAATTTATATTTATTGAAATTTGTAACACTATTCTTAATTTAAATTTATTAAAATTTATTTTCTATTTTTTAGTTGGGTTTTCTATAAAAAGCGTGTTTTTTAGTTTTTTAAAACTATTATTTATTATGTATGTTCACCTATTACTCAAAGACGCCTGGACCGATTCGGAAAAGTTTTGAACTTAAAAACGTCTTATTAATCGATGAACGCCAGCTGCACGCACGAAAAAGTGTCACGTTCCGCGTGCGAGTTAAAGCGCGGAACAAACGATAGAGAGGCACGATCTTATATCGCTATCATGTAAAATTATCGTCTGTAAACGAACTTTACAGTTACTTTACTCTTTCAAACGATTTGTTTTTCTGATGTTTGAACGGGAAGCTTTTTCAGGTGGTCCGATATAAATTTTATTGAGATTGACGAGTATCTATCTACAAAGATACGATACATAACATAAAGATGGATACAAACACCTCTACTACTACTACTACTACAATGACTAACGTGGCATTTGGACTCGGTTCTTTCAGCTTTTTAAACGATCTTAAATTATTTTCAAACATGCTACTTAAATTACAAGTGTATTAGCAAAACGGCACGTTATGACGCAACACTATGCCCATACTTGAAGTTAGCATTGCCCATGCTTGAAGTTAGCATATCTTCGTACAGCACGTGTGAATCGTTACGCAGGGGTAGCCGCAGCCACAGAAGCCTCCTCAACATCTCCATCAACTTGCAGATCTTCTTCTGTGAATGATATAGTAGGAATGTATATTTTGGAGGTTGCTTTTTAGTCACCTCTAGTATTAGCCGACTTTACAAAAGGAGGGGATACTTTAGTCTTGTGACTGTTGTTTTTATAGGGTTCCGTACCCAAAGGGTGCCAACGGGACCCTATTACTGAGACTCCGCTATCCGTCCGTCCGTCCGTCTATCTTCTGAACCGTAAGAAGATGGCACTTGAACTTTTCAGAAATAGTGTTTTATTGTAGCTTTCAGCGGCTTCAGCAAAACATACATTATCAACAAATAATAAAAACAAAATAAAGTAAAACATTAAAAAGGTTAAGTATAGAAGATACGTGATTCATTTGGCATGTTTTACTTTGCGTTGATGTTCACTAGATGACGTTAGTGGTAAAATTAGCCAACGGAAGCGTTTTATCTTGATAATTAGACTTAGAACCTTGAAATAAGAATTATGTAGCTATAGACAGCTATAACAATTAAAAAGTAAAACTTATAGCGTGTTCACATGTTAGGGTGTTCACATATCTATTTTTTGAGTACTAAATATTAACTGAATTTCATCATAACCTGTTATTATAAGACGCCAATAGATTTTTTACATGTACACATAAATACTCTCATGCATGCGCATACACACAAACAGACACACCACACATTCACTGTGTACGAGTGTGTTTGAGTGTGTGTCAGCGCATACTCGCAATTTCATAATAATATATCTACACCTTCGTGATATGAACACATGCAAAAAAAAACACGAATTTGCAGTTACAATATATTATATTTTATCTTAAGAAAACTACTTTACCCACACAGTAAGATTTAAATAAGCAAAGCAGCAATGCCAGAACTAAATGAAGATTGTTTTTGCCAATAACTTATTAAATAAACAACAATCTGAACTTGCTGAGTACAATAAGTTCGTTAACGACTCAACCTCCGGAAGTCCCGCCATCTTGGCTCGAGTGGCGGGACTCATTTCCGGTTTTTAAGTGACGGGCGATATCTCAATTGTTTAGTTTTGCTCTAAAGAGGTTTTGTTTAGCAATTAGTGGGATTTTCCTCTTCACATGTACGCAATTTCTTGTTATTTTATTTTATTTTATCGTTAAATATTACCTACTGGAGTTTTACTTGTACAATATATAATGTTATAAATAGAAGTCGATCCATCATAAGCAGGAAAAACGAAAAAATAAAAAATTAAATTGCAGGAAGGTTTTTTTCCCCTTGTATCTATCATCAACTATAATATCTTTGAAACAGCATAATTATAAGGAGGAATTTTAAACATGTGAATTATTGAAAAGTACAAAAAAACCGACTGCGTGAAAAAAAATATTAGCATTTTCTATTCCAAACTCCAATAAAACATATATGTTATATATATATTCGTAATCACCGTTAAAAATTCTTTATTTTGATACCAAACCCGATGTATTTTGAAAACACTAATTTTTTTAGATCACCATTTGGCGCCAAAAATCCTTAATTATGTATTTATTTTTAATTTTGATGTACCCAGTGTCACTCTCACGACTAAGACGAGTCTATTGTCACTACTCACATAAAAAAATAAACGATAAGCTGTTTAGGTTCTAGGGCGTGCCAAAGAAATATACATACATACATACATACTTACATACATACACTCGAAAACCATTTTGCAGTCGGGTAAAAAATAGTCAGACACTATCATAGCATTTTTGATAGAAGCAAGCATTTTTAGGGTGAACTGGCCAATTTTCAGTACTTTACCAGTTGTTAGCATAATAAATGTAGTCTGTTCGGGGTAGTTTGGGGTAAAAAGAAAACCATAACGACACCTTGTAACTCAAAACCGATCCATGTTTTTTAGGTACAGACGATATTGTATGATATTTGTCACTAGATGCTTCAGCTGGGCTGGGCAGCATTTGAAAAACTCCGTCGAGTCTTCTCGTCACATATTCTTCAGTACCTAAAGCCAAAAGATACATAAGTAATCTAAAACATGTAAGCTGATATTATTTATAAAAAAATATTTGTCCATACTACATGTGACTCGCGAAACCAACTTGGACATGCTTAGTACATACCATGCCACAGTATAAATTGAATCATTAGTAAATTAGGTTTGAATCTCAAACTTGCGATTGGTGAGTAATTTTTTTGAAATGAAAACTTCTTTAGGCCCGTTGAACAATTTTTGGGTGAACAAAAATCATGGAACTCGCGTCATCGTCACCGAACGCTTTCCATGGGGTATACGTATACTGTGTATATAATTATGTGTACTTTATGGATAAACAATAATATCGTTTAAAAACTAAAAAACAACCGACTTCAATGCCGCGCTATTCATTTTCAGTACTAATTTTGAGATGTTTATCTCAATATCTCTGGAGATACTTATCACACCTCGATAAAATTACCATGGTACCACACTTGGGATATCTCCTTTCGAACAAAAAAAGAATAATCGAAATCGGTTCATAAACGACGAAGTTATCCGCGAACAAACATAAAAAAAAAAAAAAAAAAAATATATATATATATACGGTCGAATTGAGAAACCTCCTCCTTTTTTTGAAGTCGGTTAAAAAGCGTAAAAGTTGCGTCATCGTCACCGCACGCTTCCTATGAGCTATACTATGTATACTGTGTATCTCGACGATACTACTTGTACTATTCATTATTCTGTGACGATACAATTCACAAGTTACTTAGTTTTAATTTCTACTGGCAGTCCTCAAAGACTGCCCCGCATGTTTTTTTTAATGAATTATCATTATCATTAATTTAATGATAAATAAACTCATGTCGAAAAATGGATGGAAACTTATTGGCCAATCAAATTAATCAAAGCTTAAATTATTCAATATTTTGTTTAAGCGTGATAATATCCTACTTCTCACTATATTATAAAGGCAAAAGTTTGTGAGTGTGTACTTACACACTCAAAACTCGGATAAGAGTTACTCTAAAGTACATCATTGGAAACTTTAAAAAATGTATGGTTATTCTTTGAACAAATGACGTTTTACTCTAAACGTTTTACACTACACCATGAATAACTAAAATCTATTGAAATTATTGAATTGAGAATAGACTCTAAGTATCTTGAACTAACCTTCTTCTTTCAATATACTGTGTCACCACAGACATCCTACAAATCATCCACGGACATTTACGAGCACGTAAATCGTAACGTCGCGACCAGCGGACCTTATCTACCGAATTTACTGTGTACACTAAAAATGTACCTCTGAATATTTGTTATTTGGACATGTCTTTGACTTTATTTTTATTATTATTTTAGTTTTTAACCTCTAAAAGTCAAAAGTCATAAGTCAAAGCTTTTATTCAGTATATGGGCAAATTAAAAATTTGCACTAACACACGTCAAATAACATTAAATAGATCATATTCATTAATAATTATTATAAATATAACAGAAACATAAATTATTGCTTTGAATTGAAAAAAAAAACAAAAGTATTGAGCCATTCAGCTTTCATCTAGACGTGGAACGTAACACTTAAAATAAATGTTTAATTACCCTGATTAATGTAGGGTAGCTAACCGTACTATTACGTGCACCCCCAACCCAGTGCATGTTTCAGTACTTCAGACAATTTTATCCAAAAAATGGTGAAATAATGAAACACAATAAATAAATAAATAGAACGCAAACTAATCGCAGTACAAATAATATTCCGAATGAAACTGATTGTCCGTCTATCAGCTGCATAATACCGTCGTAATAGGCAACCATAGTTCTGCAATCAAAAGATGAAAACTGATTGACTGTTGAATCTACTAGTGTTTCGGAAGTGCTCCCATCAGAGAAGAAACACCAAGAAACTCTATGGGGCTCGTCACTAGTTTTAATTCATTTTTTTTTAAATTTATATAAAACTCTGACGTATAACGCAGTGTCTCACTCGATCTATATATATGTCTGTCTATGGCATTGTAGCTCCCAAACGGATGAACTGGTTTAGAATGTTGATCGGGTTTGATAATTTATTTATTCAGTAGCGTTACTAGCTATGATCCAAAAAAATCTATACAGTACTTCAAAGATCAACAGCTTTTTTCTAGTTGATGAGGATATCAGAGCAACTTGTGTTCGATCTGAAAATTGGTATCCATACTTATACATACTTCCATATCCATACCTTCATACTAATATTATAAAAACGTTTGTAACTCTCTCTTTGTCTGTTTGTTACCTAATCACACCTAAACAGACGATCCGATCTTACTTAAATTTAACAAGAAGATACTTTATAGTAGGAGAATGAACATAGGCTACAACATTCTTGGAGTACGTGAACGAAGTCACGGCTATCAGATAGTCTATTGTAATAGTACTATTATTATTTAACAGACTTCCAAAAACGAGGAGGTAACTCAATTCGACCGTATATATAAACTTTTTTTTTATGTTTGTTCGCGGATAACTTCGTCGTTTATGAGATTTAGATGATTATGTTTTTGTTGGAAAGGAGATATCCCAGGAGTGGTACTATAGTAATTTCATCACGATCTGATTGGTATCTCCAGAGATATAGAGATAAACACTTCAAATTTGGTACTAAAAATTAATAATACGCGGCATTTGAAGTCGGTTATTTTAGTTGTTTAAACGATCTTATTATTTTCACTACTGTTTTTGCCGATGGTTTCAACCGATCTGAAATTATGTTTCGTGTCGCAGTTCTCGTTGCGTTCTTGCTGCGTAAACTCCTAAGGAAGTACATCGGACAAGAAAGAACGTCAAAGAATGGTTTTCATTCAGCTTCAAACATTTGACCCACAAAAACCTATATACATACTAACACGGCAAGTAAAATAAAAGCTCTTAAAAATAGTAGAAAGTATCGAGTACGTGAGTCAATCAAATATCATTCAGAGGCTCCAGTTGTGTCGTGGAAAAGTGGTCGGCTTTGACACCAGAGGTACCGGGTTAAATCCCCGCAGTGCACCAATGGATTTTCCTATCAAAATACTGTGCGCTTTTCACAGTAGCTCTCCGGTGAACGAAACACATCGTTACCAACCCCCAATCTAGTACGTGGTGGTACGACACTATCTAGTGTCCGCCTGGCCAGCTACCACCCGACAATCTGTCGCAAACATCTAATGTGTTCCGGCAGCTACCCTTGAGCCTAGCGTGCTTACCATCTTCGATCGCATAATAACTTACCAACAGGTGAGATAGGGGTCAAACGCTAGCCTATATGATATAAAAAAAATGCATTAAAAAAACACTAAAAGATCTTAAACACCTCCTCTCTAGAAAAAACCAGGTCGAAAACAGTACAACCTATTATAATTATTATAAATAAGCATGTCAGTTTCAATAAAACCGTTGATAAAGTATTCACAGTCTGAATTAAATCTACCCTAACTCCAATTTGTTTACGTCTTCCTTACAAAACCAAAAAACCTGCAGAAAAACTGCTTTAGAAGGGCATGACCTCAAATAACAACCTGATTTATGCCTACTCCACAATCACAATAGGGATGCGTACAGTCGATAATAATGTTACAAAATGTATCGATGCTAACAAAGAAAAAATAAACTATCGGAAGAGCGCGAGTCGGGCTCGCATACGAAGGTTCCGTGCATGTCAGCTACAAAAGTAGTTTAATTCATTATGTGACACAAACATTTATATGCGGCCCTCAGGACAGAAAAAAAAACCAGCAACCCTCAGTCTACCAAGAGTTGTTGGTTTATTTTAATAAACACGCTAGTGTCCGCCCGGACAGCTACGACCCTCAGGTTAGAAAATCTGTCGCCAAACATGTAATGCGTTCCGACAGCCACGGAAATACAAATAATTTATTCATATTTCTATGGTGCTTACTATCTGTGACCGAATCATCACTTACCAACAGGTGAGATAGTGGTCAAACGTAGCCTATAAGATATAAAAAAGCACATTGAATGAAATTAATTTTGTTGCTGAATATGAATAATGTGTTGTGTTGTAAAATCTCTTTGCGCACGACCGTCGCACTTGACCGACCAGTTTATATGTTTGTTACCCTAATCACGCCTAAACGTTCGATCTGACCTTACTGGAATTTAATAAGGAACTTAACTTTTATAGCATGAGGATAAACAAAGACTTTTAGTCTTGGTGTACGTGAACAAAGTCGCGGCTATAAGCTAGTCAAATATAATATTTTATATTTTTATCGTTAATGTGATAAACCAAGCAAAATTAAGGTCTCCGTTTCAGCTTGAGCAAAAATACTTTCGTAAGTCCGGATGACGTCTGTAATGTTCACTTTTAAAGTTACATTTTTCAACCGACGCCGAGGTATGGATAAAAGATGTATCGACAAATATAATTACCAAACTATCCATCTCTAAAATAATTTATCTTGGAAGTAGGCACTGAAAGAAAATTCTTAATCAATCGGTTTATAAATAACCATTGGTGATATTTTAAGTTAATGTGGCCATAAAACCGGCTCTTTAGCTATAAATAATAATAAATTGACCCCTCCGCCAGGCTGAAAGCAATAAACAAAATTAGTATTTAATGTACTTACGAGTACATATTTATGATGTAGATCGATACTAGCTCGTATGTCTTTCTTATTGGCTATTTCTGTGCAACATTACAGCCAAAGTCAGTCGAGCCGTTTAGCCGCTAAATTTAACTTTCAAACCGACTTCACAAAAAGGAGCAGGTTCTCAATTCGTCGGAATATATTTTTTTATGTATGTTCACCGATTACTCGAAGATACCTGAACCGATTTGGAAAATTCTTTTTCGTTTCAAAGGGTACTCTTTCTAGGTATAAGCTAAATCGTTCGAGCCTTTTTTAATATACCAAAAAAAAAAACATACAGACGAATTGAGAACCTCCTCCTTTTTTGTGAAGTCGGTTAATAATTTGTATTGCGATGCATTTGTATATTTCGATGACATGGTACTGGCTGCTGGCTACTTTGACTAGCGCGACGTTTGAAGTCGGCTCTTTTAGTTTTTTAAACGATCTTAAATTATTTTAATTGGTGTAATAGAGAAAAGAGCTGTACGATAATCCTACTAATCAACATCAATATTCTAAATGCGAAAGTCAGTTTGTATTTTTGTTTGTTTGGGACTTCTTCACGGTCAACGGCTGGACCGTTTTGGGATAGCCAGTATTAGATAGATAGATAAACTATTTGTTGTTATACTTGACATTCTTAAAACTAAGTTACACCGTAAACTTAAGTATAACGTGTTACAATGGACGGTCTTATCGCCAAATAAAATAAACTGGCCAGATGCAAGTCGGACTCGCACTAGTAGGGTTCCGTACCACACTACAGTATTTTATAAGATCGAGCAAAATATACCACTATCATTTTTCGCCAGCAATAATTAATAAACATTTTATTTCTTATAACGCCATCTAACGTCTAACAAAGGTGTTAGGGATCGACATTTCAATATAACGCCATCTATGGGACGTTTACCTAACTAAGCGTTCATAGATAGCGTGAAATGCAGAAAAAAACACGTTTCTTGTATGGGGACCCTCTATTATTTTTAACTTTATTCTGTTTTTAGTATTTTTTGTTTTAGCGGCAACAGAAATACACCATCTGTGAAAATTTCAACTGTCTAACTATCACGGTTCATGAGATACAGCCTGGTGACAGACGGACAGACAGACAAACAGACAGACAGACAGACAGACAGACGGACAGCGGAGTCTTAGTAATAGGGTCCCGTTTTACCCTTTGAGTACGGAACCCTAAAAACACCGATTATAATAGGTACTGTTAGTTTGATGTTAACGTTTCTATTTTATTTAAATTGTTATTTTAAATAAGAGTAAAAAGTTACCTTTTCTTTGTTTTCATTCTCTAGATGGCTTTTGATTTTTTATTTCTTATTTTATTTTATAATTTATTTGTTTTAGTTATTTGGAATAACGAGCGTGTGTCGGAGGTGAGAGCCTTCGTGACATCACTTTAGGGTCCCAACGGAAGACCAGCGTTGGTCATGTCAGTCATGACCAACATTATGCTGAGATGGGTCCTATTTTGCACCTTGTTTTACACTTGTTTAAATTAGTTCATAAGTTAATAATTGTATATGTAATTAGGTAATTGTATTTGAGCCAAACATTTTTTCTTGCTTTTTTTCTATAGCGACAACTATAATAAGGAGAGGATTAAGGATAGAACATATGACTAAAGACGCGTGTATTTAATAACTAAACGCTAATAACTTACATACATACATACATACATACAATCACGCCTTTTTCCCGTTGGGGTAGGCAGAGACTACTTCTTTCCACATGCTACGATCCTGACATACCTCCTTCGCTTCTTCCACTTTCATGAGCGTCTTCATACATGCTCGCCGGTTATAGGTACTTTTGACTTGGCCTTTTTTTAAAACGTCTCCGATCTGGTCGTGATACGTTCGCCTAGGTCGGCCTCTACCAACTGGCCCATTCACACACGTCTCATAAATCTGTTTCGTCAATCTTTCTTCATCCATCCTCTCTAGATGTCCAAACCATCTAAGCATCCCTTTCTCTATCTTTGTCACTACATCTTCTACCACACCACAACATTCCCTTATCACGCTGTTCTCCAACTTATCCATCAGAGTCACTCCGATCATACTTCTCAAACTTATCATTTCTACAGCATTAATTTTACTTTCATGCTCCTTCTGCCATACCCAGCATTCACTACCATACATGAGTGTGGGAACCAACACTCCCCTATGTACAGCCAGTCGTGCTTTTTTAGACACGTTCTGACTTCTCATAAAGTTATGTAGTGCCCCACTCACTTGGTTTCCAGCCAAAACTCTTCGCTCAATATCACTTTCATACTTACCATCTCTCGTAAACTTAGAACCCAGGTACACAAACTCTTTCACTTGTTCCACTCTTTCATATAGACTTATAAATAAACTTAACTAACTTGTATAAGTACCTAGTGACTCAAATATAAAGATTAGCTAGGCCATAAAATACTTTTTAACGTGAGCGATGCCACGGAGCATAGCTAATGATACTAATAATAAAAGGCGGCAATAGCCCAATAGATAAGATGGCAATCGAGAGGTCGTTAGTTCGAATCCCACCCATTGCACTATTGACGTGAACCTTTTCCAGACACAAGCATATTTAGCTTAGTTGGAGGGGTTAACAAGAATACTAGTAATGTGCAATCCACATTACGAGTAATCTTAAAAAAAAAATAGGCAAGTTTGTGCATTTTCAACTGACTTCCAAAAAGAAGGAGGTTCTCAATTCGTCTGTATGTTTTTGTTTTTTTGGTGTGTATGTTACGCTATTACTCCGTCAATCGTGAACTGATTCGAATTATTCTTTTTGTACTCGGTAGAGTATGTTTCCGAGGTGGTCTCATTGTTTCATCGAGATCTGATAAGTATCTCCAGAGAAATATAAACGTCTCAAACTCGCTACTGAAATTGACTCGCGGGACATTGAAGTCGGTTGTTTTCGTTTTTAAACTATCTTAATTATGATTTTTTAATAGCTTTACGGATTTGGATGAAAGTGACTAGACTATACTAGACTAGTGACTGATTTTTGATATAGAACCGCAAGGGCAGCTATTATGTCGAAGCTACAGTAAAACATTCTGAGGAGACGGTTCATTTTTTTGACTACATTTTGTTCTGCATACTCAGAATTACCTCATTTGATTCAAATAACGTTTGACCACTATCTCGCCTGGTGAACATTATTGCTTACCACGAAGCGAGTTAGTGTTCAAACGTGTATGTTTTATGACAATTCAATTTTAATTCTCTTTTATGAAATATGTGTATATTGAATTATATGTATATATGAATATATATAATATGTATTGTATGACATTATACATGTATTATATTGCTATGTATGTATTAAATTACATAAATTATATGTGCCTTTGTAATTATGTACATACCTATTCTTTTATTTTATTGTTATTTTTTTTCTACACCTATACCGCCATGTATGCTTATCTATTCTTTTCCCCCCTAAGGTTGTCTGGAAGAGATCGCTTTAAGCGATAAGACCGCCTGTTGCCACATTGTTTTATTTACATTTTTTGCTTTTAATTTGTATGGTGTAATAAAGTGTTTATCTATCTATCTATCTATCTATGTTTGTTACTTCTTCACGCTAAAACTACTCAACCCAATGAGCTGAAATCTAATATAGCTTAGACCCTGAAATAACACAAATGGTACTTTTTGTCCTAATATTCCCACGGGAACGATGTCTACGCGGGTAAAACCGCAGGGCACAGCTAGTACAAAATATACTTTGCCTTAATACCACTGCGAGCCACATTATGAAAAGAATTTTTTAACGGAAAAGTGGTAATAACCGGAAACCGAGTCTCCAGCATAGGTAATTAAAATCCCGTCAAGGATGAAGTCTCTGCCCCGAACTAATTGCCTACGGATATGTTGGGTAGTTTTATTTTATTAATCAAGCTGCCGCACGTACCTTCAATCTACCTTCGTCTATATAAAATTTATCGACATATCTCACCGGATTGGAAAGCTGAAGTGGCAGCGGTCCGCAAATATCAGCTGAAGAACCTATAACAGATGGGTAAACGAGTTCTATACTTGATTGGACACCATTTTTTTATCTTATAGGCTAGCGTTTGACTACTTTCTCGCCTGCTGGTAAGCGATGATGTGGTCGAAAATGGTGAACACGCTAGGCCTAAAATTTAATACTCTGACTCTCAAAAGCTGTGTCCTGCCGAAACACCGTAATGTTATGGCGGCAGATTTTTTCCTTGATAGTAAAAAGCTACTTTTTGGGAGCAAGTCAGGTGGAACATCGATATACTATGTTACTACTGCCTATGGAATAGACCTGGAATCAGGTAGGACCTACTGAGGGCGTCTAATCAATAGAATAGGTATCGGTTTTCAAAAGCACAAGAGCTAGATGAGATTAACAAAGGGTCGTGCTTAGTGACGTGCAGTTAGGTTTTTTTTTAATATCATATAGACTAGCGTTTGACCACTATCTCACCTGTTGGTAAGTGACGATGCGGTCGAGGATGGTAGACAGCAGTGGACTAGTATTATTATAGTCACATACCTCTCATCACACTCATCTTCCGTTATTTTAGTATGGTCAAACCTTTATTATTCTACAATACAATTTGAGATTGTTTAAAAAACTAAAAGTACCCCAAATACCGTGCTAGTCATTTTCAGTACTAAGTTTGAGATGATTATCTCGATATCTCAGGATATACTCATCAGATCTTAAAGAAATTTAAAAGAAACTACCTGGAAAGTATATACTTTCAAACAAAAGCATAATTTTCTAAATCGGTCCAGCCAGGCTGTTTTGAGTAATTGGGGAACATATATAAAAAAACTTTTAACAAAAAAATTAAACCGCCGAAAAAACTATAAAACCAAAATATCATTAAACTTTTTTATAACGAAGTTCTTAAACTACTGTTAGTATACCTAAGTATATATTTTTGTAATTGTTTTGAGTGTATAACTAAACATAATAACTAAGTTCTTATACTAATGTAAGTATGTATACCTAAGTAATTTTGAGTCGGCGCCGAACAAGCAAATTAATAAATTACGTAAAGCGTGATGCGCGGCGGAGGCATGGCGCGACACGCCAGTTCGCCGGAAAATGCCGAGTGTTGACGAAGTTAATGTCAGCGAGACTGCAACCCGAACGGGCACCACATATAGTAATTTGTGACGGCCCGTGACGGGCACACGTCGTTGCGAGTGGTCATGCATCTCTATTTAGTCTGTGGGTCGTGTGGAAGCGCATTTTTTGGAATGTTTATGTTCATTGCTGGAGATTCCACGTTCCATTGTTAATTTGGTTTGATTATTTCTTTAAATTTAAGAGGTTATTTAGTTATCTTTGCTTTATTGATTATTTGGCGCCGACTCAAAATTACTTAGGTATACAAACTTACATTAGTTTAAGAACTTAGTTATTATGTTTAGTTAAAAAATCAAAACAATTACAAAACTATATACGTAGGTACACTAACAGTAGTTTAAGATCTTCATTATTAAGGATAAATAAAAAAGTTTAATTATTTTTTGCTTTTCAGTTTTTTCAGCGGTTTAATTATTTTGTTACAAAGTTTTATTTTATAATTGTTTGTGGCCATAATCTACTATTGTTAAACACAATCCAAAATTTCATCGTACCGACGGGACTCGAACCCGCACCCCCCGGATTACACGTCCAGGTGCTCTGCCAATTAAGCCATGGTTCGATACATCGATACGACGAAATTAGTGGATTGCATTTTGTTAACCCAATTATGCATTGGTGGCGCCATCTATGACTACTTATTACGTAAGTTAATCAAATCAATTTACAAAAATATAAAGTGTGAGACACTTCAAACAAACATAATATAATCTACTATGTTAAAAGCAGGCGTCTTTGCTAATCCCTGGCCTAGACAAACGTTATTTAGAACATTTATGCTCTATAACAATAATAAAAATAATTTAAGATCACATAAAAAACTAAAAAAACCGACTTCCAAGGTCACGCTAGTCAATTTAATACTAAATTTGAGGTGTTTATCTTCATATCTCTGGAGATACTGAATATATCTTAATGAAATTTAAATGATACCACCTGTAAAATATCATCATTATCATCATAATCAGCCGGTATCAGTCCACTGCTGGACATATGCCTCTCTCAACACACGCAACTGAGCCCGATTTTCGGCTCTTTGTTTTTTCCAGTGTTTGTTGACATACATTGATGATATGATAAAATCATCAAAATAATGATACTTTTATCCATTATTTTTGTTGATTTATTCTAAACGGCTCAACCGATTTGGTTAAAATTTAAACCCCTTTGGGGGGTCCCATTTAATTTTATTGGAAAGGGAAATCCCTTTCCAATAAAAAAAGTATTATCGAAATCAGACTACTCTGTAAAAAGTTACGCGTGGTCATACATAAAAAAATATATATTCGCATCGACTTGATAACCTCCTTCGTTTTTTTTCGTCGGTTAAAAAATAAATATTCCGACGAAATTAGAACTTCCTCCTTTTTTGAAGTCGGTTATAAATAATAATTATTCAGATACATAAACTGAAAACACTGAAAACAGAATTGTATTGAATGAATAAACGTTGTCCATTGAAAAGGTTTAAGCCCGACAGTTCACGAAGTGTCTCAATAAACTGTCGGTCTACGTATTGACACGAAACTAGGACACCACTCACTGTCAATACGCTTTATTTGAAGTTTTGTACTCCATGTGTGCTGTAAACTAGATTTCAGGGCATTCTGTACCTACAGCACTTTATGATAAGAAATAATATTCCATGACGCGCATTTCCTTGCATGAAACTGTGACTAATAAAACATTTGTAATATGGTTTGGTTAGTCGAGTAAAGTGATGAGTAAATGTAGTACATTCTGATGAATTCTGGATAGGAAAGGTTTTGAGATATACAGACCGAAAACAAAATGATGCTATATCGATGCCTTTTTGTTCGAGATAAGATAGAAGAAACGCTGTCAAATGTGCGTCGGATTTCGCACATTTAGAGTTCCGTAACATATGTAGAATGTAAGCCGAAAGAATTGCAGAATTATTAATGAAAAAATTTAAATAAAAATATCTGATTTATTGGTATGCGTTAGTAAAATATACGTTATAGTTAATATCATCACCAAATGTCAAGTTCCTAGGTATTGACCTAGGAACTAGGAATTTGATGAAAAGAAATAAAAATGAGGAAGGTTAAAAAAATCTTCAGAACAACATTTTGTAAAAAAGCTGTCTTTGGTGGCTTCTCATTCTCCTGTTTTCCTTTATTTTTTAAACAAAAAATATAGTAATTATCAACTCAACGAGTTTTAAACAACGATATTCCGTTTGATGGGGGTAAGTCAATACTTTTTCCAATAATTAAAACATATTTTTGATAATTTGTATGGCCTTGGGTCAACAAGACGCTTATACTGTGAAAATTTAACTAAACTGTAAAACTTGTGTGACAGAAAACGGACAGACGGACATGTGAGTGGCAGCAACAGGGCTTCATTTGGACTCTGCGTGTACGGAACCCTAAAAATACATAATCTCAAATATTTCATGTTTAAAACTTTCAGAGGATTGTAGCTTGTGAGAGACGTTGAAGTAAGTTTCTTGTATTTAATTTTAAAACATTGTTTCTTTATGAATACGAAGCCTGAATAAATTAAAGAAAGTTTTTAAACTGTAAGTTATGGATGTTTTTTTTTGTTATTTTGCCCGTTTTTATTAAAGCTTCAGCGAGAGCTGACTTCGTCTACAATTCGCGGGGTGTGTTCTGTAATACTATGTATTTCTAATACCCCGTAATTCTATTTACCCCGTCGCAGGTGAATTACTAGCTACCATACTGTTGTAAAAAGTTATTGCTAGTCTAGTTAGTTAGTTACTTAGTTAGGATTCTTTATCTTACAGTGTAAATTCTATTGTACGTGTGTATGTCACTGAACTCCTCCTAAACGGCTGGACCGATTTAGATAAATTTCGGTGTGTATGTTTGAGTTAGTCCATAGATGGCTTAGATTTGCAATTGGACCCAATAGGTGACGCTGCGAACGGGCAAGACAACGTCTGCCGGATCCGCTAGTATGTTTATATATTTATATGCCTTTATGTAGTGGTATGATATGTTAATATTATGTTATGTATATATACATATATTGATTATAGTGTTTATTATGATACACCACCATCCCTCACAGTATCGTAATTTTCGTTACTGTTCGGTTGTTTGGAAGACATCGCCTTAAGCGATAATACCTCCCATTGCAATACGTATTCTAAGTAGTATTGTCATCCTGGAATACCTTGTCACTCACCGACATGTGAGGTAGAGTTTAAATTTTTACGCTATACAATTATAAATCTAAAAGAACCGACTTCAAATGCCGCGCCAGTCATTTTCAGTACCAAGTTTGAGGTATTTAACTCCATATCTCTGGAGATACTAAACATATCTCGATGAAATGTAAATGGGAATACCTAGGAAGTATATTCTTTTAAACAAAAACATAATTATAATCTGTAAATCGGTAAGAATTTATATTTTTTTTTTATATCTTATAGGCTAGCGTTTGACCACTATCTCACGTGTTGGTAAGTGATGATGCGGTCAAAGATGGTAAGCACGCTAGGCCTAGAATGGGAAATGGTTCTCAAGGATAGCTGCCGAAACACATTAGATGTTTGGCGACAGATTTTCTAACTTAAAGGTGGTAGCTGGTCAGGCGGACACTAGATAGTGTCCTACCACCATGCGGGGGTTGTTGGTTTCTTAACGATGATTTTCCTTCACCAGGGGCACTGTGAAAAGCGCTCATACATTTTTCGATAGAAAAATCCATTGGTGCACAGCGGTTTGAACTCGGTACCTCTAGCTTCAAAGCCAACCGTTCTCCCGATTACGCCACCGGGCCCTCAAACCTATCCTAAAGTCGGGGATTGCACGATAATTTCTTCTCATTTCAATTAAAAGGCGTAAAATAGGGCGGTATTCTAGTTTGTTTATTAAACAGAAGACAACAGCGTATGAATATACCCTTGCTCCAAAAACGAAAGTTTAACAAGAGTAACTTTACTAAAACAACTTTAAACAAAGCTCGCGTTGGGAATGCTTTGACAAAACGAAACTTTAGTTTCGCAACATACACAGCAGTCCAGTGTCTGCGTTCAATTATTCTTTTATATCTTATAAGCTTCGCCACGCGGTTTTGCCCGCCTTTAATCTCTCTTGGTTCCCTTCCTCTTGAATCCCTCTATCTATTGATGAAAACCGCATTAAATTTCGTTGCCTAGTTTAAAAGATCTAAACGTACAGATGAAAGAAGCTATTTTGTTTTATACTATGTATGATTTAGTCTAACGTTTGCGCACTATCTTGTCTGGAGGTAAGCGATGATGTGATGTGATGATACCACCGTGTAGGGCATTTTTGAATTTTAAAAGCTCATTTAATAAAAAAATTCATCCACGTCATCGCTTACCGCCAGACAAGACAGTAGTCAAACGCTAGCCTATAAGATATTAAAAAAAAACTATTCGCAGGCAACAAAAAAAAAAGTAACAATATTAAGAGGATTGACCTTAGTGAGTTCCTCATCTTGTCGCATTTAAAACCCAGCACAGTTTCTAGAAATCTCGTTTTATCCCAAACAAAATACACTTAAATAAAATTACGTGCTCATTTTCTTCACACGAGTGACACAGAAGCAGACTGTAGATGTGATGAAAAGGAGATGACACACTCCTAATGTAATCAAGCCGCCTTTGAAGTTGTTACCTCTAAGTTCACTTGATTACAGTGCCTGAACTTTATACATAATTTATTAGTAGTGTGCCTTATTACCTTACTAGTGGCGCCCTCACCTATGCACCAATATTATATATGCAAAAGTCAGTTTGTAACCTTTTTTACAGTAAAACGACTGATTTGGCTGGATTTTGCGCAAGGATTAAATGGAAGAATAGATAAACTATCTCACCTTATAGTAAGTGATGATGTGGGCAAGGATAGTGAACATGATTGGTCTAGAATACTCTGACTGTAAAGGGCTGTCTGTGTGCTGCCGGAATACCATAAGGTTATAGCGGCAGACTTTCTCCTTGATAGTGGTGAACTACTTTTTAGTTACAATTCTGGCGGAACACTGATGTAATGTAATGCCTACGTGTCCAAACACTCGTGCTAGGATTTGGACCGGCGATATCTCGGTTAAAAGTGACAACATTTATCTTTTACAGTAGCGGGGCACTTTATTATAGTTGAAAAGCAAGCGTTTGACCACTGTCTCACCTGATGTTAGGTGAAGATGTATATACGGTAAAAATATAACTTTGTAAATATGTCGCTACGTCTGAAGCTATAGTACTGACTGTATCGTACACGAACTTTCGGCGTTTGTTAGCTATGACACTTTCATTTAACATTAACATTAGGGCTTAAATTAGCTAATGTTTGCTGCAAAGTTTTATTACACGTTATTTTTTTACAAGATCAAAGGAAAATGTAACAACAATTTGTATAAAGCAAAAAAAGGTTGTTTTTAAACGAAATATTTAAAGTATGTGCTCATTTACATAATTTATGGTGATGAAGACATCGCGACAAAATCTTGTGAATGATTTGTGACTAATAATTTAAAATCGGTTAAAAAAACCGACTTACAATACAACACTAGTCATTTTGAACCGACTCCCAAAAAGAAAGAGGTTCTCAATTCGTCTAAATGGGTTTTTTTTTGTATGAATGTTACGCGATTACTCCGTCAATTGCGAACCAATTTAAATGATTCTTTTTTAATCCGTAGGGTACGCTTTCGAGTTAGTCCCATTGTAATTTCATTGAGATCTGACAAGTATCTCCAGGGATATGACGATAAACGTCTCAAACTTACTACTCTAACTGTTTCGCGGAGCATGGAAGTCGATTGTTTTAGTTTTTAAACTAACTTAATTATATTATTGGTACTAAGTTTGAGGCTTATCTCTATATCTCAAGAGATACTTATTAGATCCCGATACAAGCATACTCTCTCAAACAAAAAATAATTTCCCAAATCCGTTAAATATATATATATATATATATATATATATATATATTTTATTATTTATATATATATATAAGTATTTATAAATGACGGAGTTCTGAAGTAACATACATAAAAAAATCTATTTTGAGAAGTCGTTTAAAAATATAACATTTCCTATGTTCAATAACAAACAAAGCTGTAGTACTGCCTTGAGCAAACTAGCAAATTAAAGTCCCTAACACTAAACAAAAACCCTACTAAAAGTAGCAAAATCTACAGTTACCAATTGTTCTCAAAATACATTTGACCCTAAACCTTTTGATGTTGTAATAATTGTTACTTATATTGTTCTAACTTTCATATACCAAATCCAATTATAACGAACAATATTATCGATAACTTTAATTAACTACAACTAAGTCACCGATATTGTTTGACTTGATTGAGTCCCAGGCTTGATATTATACCCACGTGTTATCAAAATTACATGATGTCAGGTCGACTCCTTGTTTGATTATGAGAAACAATACAAACAAGACATTTAAGGTGCGGACACACCGCAGCGTCCTGCGTGCGCGATCTAGGCGGCGATCAGATAGCGCAGTAGTATTTGTACCGACTGGTTCACACCAAACGCGATCAGAAAACAAATCGCGCCCACAGGACGCAGGACGCCGCGGTGTTGCTGTACCTTTACTAAAATAAACTGGCCAAGTGCAAGTCGGACTCGCACTCTTAGGGTTCCGTAACACAGTTAAGTATTCCATAACTATGATTTTTCGCAACTACAAAATTAACTTTGTTTTTCATAGTGTTTGTATGAAAAACAAAGTTATCTTTGCGGTCCCCATATCTCTAAAACTGCTGACTGTATCTCGTTCAAACCAATTTTCGTTGTTAGTTTTTATTGAGATCTACAGCATATATTTTTTTTAGATTTTTCACTCTCATACTTTAAAAGTTAGAGGGGGGGGGGGGGGGGACACACATTTTACCACTTTTGACGCGCCTATCTTTGAAATGATTGACTTTGAGAAAAAATGATTTTAGGAACTTCAATGTCATTTTTGAAGACCTATCCATAGACACCCCACACGTATAGGTTTGAAGAATTTTTTTTTTTGTTTCAGTTCCATGTATGGGATGCCCCCCCTTAAACTTTTATATTTTTTATTTTTGTATAAATGTCGGAAAGCGGTTCACAGAATACATCTACCTACCAAGTTTCAATTTTGTAGTCCTAACAGTTTCGGAATAAAATGGCTGTGACATACGGACGGACAGACAGACAGACAGACAGACAGACAGACATGACGAATCTATAAGGGTTCCGTTTTTGCCATTCGGCTACGGAACCCTAAAAACAATAAGCCCAACTGCAGATGATATAAGTATCTTTAATACCTTTGTCCGTAAATTAAATGACATGAATTTAATGACAAATAAAAAGACTCAAAATTACTTAGGTATACATACTTACATTAGTTTAAGAACTTAGTTATTATGTTTAGTTAAAAACTCAAAACAATTACAAACTTAGTTATTATGTTTCGTTAAAAACTCAATACAACAACAAAAATATATACTTAAGTATACCAACAGTAGTTTAAGAACTTCATTATTAAGGTTAAATAAAAAAGGTTAATTATTTTTTGCATTTCAGTTTTTTCGGCGGTTTAATTTTTTTGTTAAAAAGTTTTATTTTATAATTTTTTGTGGCCATAATTTACTATGATAAAAGCAGGCCTCATTGCTTACCCCTGGCCTAGACAAACGTTATATAGAACATTTATGCTTTATAATAATAATAATAAAAATAATTTAAGATCACATAAAATACTTAAAAAACCGACTTCCAACGTCACGCTTGTCAATTTCAATACTAAGTTTGAGGTGTTTATCTTCATATCTCTGGAGATACTGAACATATCTCGATGAAATTTAAATGGTACCTGTAAAATATCATCATCATTATCATCATCATAGTCAGCCGGTATCAGTCCACTGCTGGACATATGCCTCTCTCAACACACGCAACTGAGCCCGATTTTTGGCTCTTTGTTTTTCCAGTGTTTGTTGACATACATTGATGATACGATAAAATCATCAAAATAATGATATTTTTATCCATTATTTTTGTTGATTTATTCAAATCGGCTCGACCGATTTCGTTAAAATTTAAATGGGAACCCCTTGGGGTTATACCCTTTCCAACAATAAAAAAAGAATTATCGAAATCAGACTACTCTGTAAAAAGTTATGCGTAGTCATACATTAAAAAAAATATACGCGTCGACTTGATAACCTCCTCCGTTTTTTTTTTCGTCTGTTAAAAAATTATGTATCCATTTCACGTATTATCACAATATTTTTAGACATATTAAAATATACCTTTTTTATCACCTTTTCATGCCCCTTTAATGTGATAACCCACATGATAGGATTTTAAGAAAAAAACATTTTGATCCCCACATTATAGCGTCCAAAATCCGCCATTTAGAATTTTTCTAAAATTTTATGTCCTCGACGACACTCGCGCTGGCATGGCAAATCTAACGACGTTTCTCTTATCAAAATCGGCCCACGCGTTTGGTGTCTAGAGTGCCACAATGGAACAAACATACATACAAACATTTAAATATACATAGACTGATAAACACATTACCTCTCCTTTGCGTCGCATAATCGGATAAAAAGGTCTCGAGCCAAAATCTTGCGTTGGTCTGGTAGCATAGCCCTTAAGAGTCAGACCATTCTAGGCCTATAACGTGTTGACCATCCCCGATCACATTATCACTTACCACCAAGCGGTACTAAAATTATATATATATATATATATATATATAGTGGTCACATTTTTTTTTTGTGTATGTTTGTTAAGCGATTACTTCGCCAATTTTAAGCCGACTTGAAAAACTCTTTTCATGGATACCACCACATACATACAATTACGCCTTTTCCCGTTGGGGTAGGCAGAGACTACGTCTTTCCACATGCTACGATCCTGACATACCTCCTTCGCTTCTTTCACTTTCATGAGCGCCTTCATACATGCTCGCCGGTTATAGGTAGGTACTTTTGACTTGGCCTTTCTTTAAAACGTTTTCCACTGTGGTTTGTATGCCATTAATAAATATTTGAAGATTATCTCCAGAGATATGGAGATAATTACCTACCTCAAACTTGTTACTGAAAATGAACTGATATAATAGTCGCGATAGTAATTTTTAACCGACTTCACAAAAAAGAGAGGTTCTCAATTTGACTGTATTTTTTTAATGTTTGGTACCTCAGAACTCCATCGAATCTTAACCAATTAAATCTTTTTTTCAGAATTTTCCAAATCGGTTCAGATTTTAGGGAGTTCTGAGGTAACAAACATAAAAAAAAAAACAAAAAAACAGTAGAATTGAGAATCTCCTCCTTTTTGTGAAAACGATTGAAAATGACTAGCGCCGCATTTTAAGTCGCTCGTTTTCCTTTTTACCCGACTACAGCGAAGCAAAAAGGAGGGTTATGTTTTTGACCGGTATGTGGGTATGTATGTATGTTTCTATGTATGTTCATCTGTTCCCTCATAACTTCTAAACTACTTATTATACTATCATAATTTAACAAATGAGGTGTCGTTGGACGCGTCTTATTTGTCTGCTGGTTATAGACTATGTGACGTCACAACAAATTAGATGTGGCGCTCTCTGGAGGGGACGAAGTCCAGAACTAAAAAAAAAATCTCACCCCACCCCATCGTGTGTGGTATCGTTGAAGATAGGGTTGGTGAAGATAGGGTTTAGTACATCATATTTTTGGGGGCGTAGCGTTGGCGAGACATCCCGCCGAAGTCAAGAAAACTAATGTTTACCCCACGGCGTCGCAAAGAAGCAGTTGGGAGGGTTATGTGTTTATTGATCACTGTGTATGTAGTAAGTATGTTGACATGTATACATCTATCCAAAAACCCCAAAATGCTTTAAATAAAAAATAAGTTCAAAAACTAAAACCCGACTACTGAAAAATCACTCTCTAAAAAGTATGAAACAAGAAAATATTCTCATCTGAGACCGCTATGTACAAACTATTCAATATGTATCGTGTATTATACAAACAACTAACTTTTACTAAATATTTTATGGTATTTAATATATATTCTTATTGGTGCTCAGAGGATAGCCGTGGTCGTATGTCACCTACCGTAACAATACAATACACTCTGCAAAGTAACATACGACCACGGGTATCAACTGAACACCACTACGAATATATATGAAATACAATAAAATATTTATTACAAGTTAGTTTTTTGCATAATACACGAAACATATTGAATAGCTGGTACATAGTGGTCGCAGATGAGAATATTTTCTTGTTTCATACTTTTTAGAGAGTGATTTTTAGTAGTCGGGTTTTAGTTTTTGAACTTATTTTTTATTTAAATCACAAATTATTACGTTTATAAACTTTCTTAATTATTTTCAGGAAATGTTCATTCGATCTAGGGTGACGCTTAGCCAAGCTACCGCTCACCCAATCTCGTTTCCTACTTTAGGTACAATTTTACGTAGACGTAGCCTACTCGTAATAAAATGATTGATTGATCAACGTCATAAGACCAGTTCTAAATTTAGGTTTTTTCGTACCTGAAATTACAGCACCATTTTACTGATTATCGTAAAAAGGTCGGTGGGAATACATATTTTTACCTACTAATACTCATCTAGTTACGGACAAAAGCGAGTTTGACTAGCGCAAAGGTTCGTATACATCATACAATTTTATCACGCTTTTCAACCGAATTCCAAAAAGGAGGAGGTTCTCAATTAGTTTACATGTTTTTTTTTTCATGCCACGTGAGTCACTTTCAGTAGCAATTTTGAGACATGTATCGTCATATCTCTGGAGATAACTATCAGATCTTAATAAAATTTAAATGGGACCACCTTGGAGATAAATAAAATTCTACCTATAAAAAATAAAAATCTTTAAAACGGTTCACAAATTATGAAATAATTGTTAAACAAACATACAAAGAAACCATACAGATGAATTGAGAACCTCCTCCTTTTTGGAAGTTGGTTGAAAATAAGCGTGTTAAATTGTCCACCACATCATCACTTATCATCAGGTGAGATAGTGGATGAGTACTTGTTTATCCAGAATAAAAAGTAAATAGGTAGGATAAGAAAAATACGTTTATTTATTAAAAGCGAACGCAGGGAGCACTTTTACATACAAGTGTATTCCCCCGTTTCCTACCTGGAAAATACCTCAAGAGAAAAAATCGTTTCTACAAAAAATAAAGGTCTGCTGTAGCTATCTATATATATATGCTATAGCCCCTATCATTTTCTTTTTTTGACCAACCAATTGCAAAAACAAATATGACCTTTCAAATATCTTCAAGAAGAGATTAAAAGGCTTATATTTCTTTTAGTAGAAACAAATTTTGTTCTAGAAGCACAGAAATACATTTGTATGGAAAAGTGCAACCCGCGTTCCCTCTTAAGTAACTATGCACAAGCTTGAATTAATATACAGAACCTAGGTACTTTAGAACACGAGTAAAACTTTTAATTGTATGTTCTCTTCGTTAGCATTTGGAATGCTATTTGTTTTTAATTAGTTTATCTCGGAACAGGTTTCAGAAATTTAGTTTTAGTTTAGTGCAGAGAGGAATAAATTCAATCTTAATAAAACATTCCTTATTGTGTGTTTTACTGTTTACTGTGTTAAACTTTAAATAGTAGTTATCTTTACTATAATATATTTTAAGATCATTTAAGGTACGGCCACTTGCGGCATCCTGTGATCTGCGGGCGCGATCTTCTGTACTTTTCAATTGTTTTCTGATCGCGTTTGGTGTGAGCTAGTCGGTACAAATACTACTGCGCTATCTAGTGTCCGCCTGGCCAGCTACCACCCTCAAGTTAGAAAATCTGTCGCCAAACATCTAATGTGTTTCGGCAGCTATCCTTGAGAGCCAGTTCCCATTCTAGGCCTAGCGTGCTTTCCATCTTCGACCGCATCATCACTTACCGACAGGTGAGATAGTGGTCAAACGCTAGCCTATAAGATATAAAAAAAAACAACTTGGCATACAAAACACAATTAAATAGATTATTATGTTTCTTGAAGTGTTTCACACTTTATTTTTTTTTTAATTGTTAAACACAATTCAAAATTTGGGGTTTGGGAGGTGCGGGCTCGAGTCCCGTCGGTACGATTAAATTTTGGATTGTGTTAAACAATTTTACATTTAAATATGTTTGTTTGAGAACTAGGAGGAAGTAGTTAAGCTTCTCATCGCGTACTGGTCAAAAATATTTCAATAAATTTCAGATGCTATTTTCTGCTCTGAATCTCGCAAGAGTTTTATCACAAAAGTGCAAGTTTCTTTGTAAAATGTACTATCTAAAATCTCTGCTTGGCGAGACGCCAAAGCTCATACGACGGTATTATCACCCAATGACTCTAGTAACATGAATTTCAGAAGTCTATCTGTCTTGCTGAACGCTTTCTATTATTTTCAACCGATTTCCAAAAAGGAGGAGGTTCTAAATTCTATGTTATGTATGTATGTTGTTTTGTTTTGTTTGTATTTTACGCAATTACTCCGTCAATTGTGAACTGATTCAAATGATTCTTTTTTGTTTGATATTACTGTGGATCGAGCCGTGTAAAGAAAATCGAAGAATTCGAAGAAACGGTCATCTTTAGAAGGCGTGACGTGCCACGCCGCGTGGCGGCGAAGGCGTCACGGCCATATTTTAAGAAGTGCAGCAATGCTGGACAAAGAATGGAGCGGCAGGTCAGTTTGTTTGGTTACTCTCGAGAATCTTGTAGAAATAGAAAAGTTTACGTGGCAGTTTGTAACGAAGTGTTATTCGTTTACAGGTTGCCGCTCCTACTCCTAGTTTAAGATTGGAGCCTTCGACTCCAGCACTCTCCGTCTAAGAATGGAGCCCCTGACTTCAAGTCATTAGAATTTAGTATGTAGAAATAGTACAGTTCCACTCTTATGTGACTCCTACGTGGAGCCTACATAATTATGTTGTTTCGCTTCGTTCGTTAGTCAATCTCAACTTCGTCATCCAGACCGTCGGTTCGATCTTACACAAGTGATCATCGAGTTTCTCCCGTCCGGATAACCTAGTAACATTCTTTATAACCTCTTCAAAATTTAGTTTCCCGTGTTATTAATTTAAATTCAACTAAGTGCCTGATGTTACACTCAAGCCTTCATTAATATTATTTAGAATCTAAGGATAACTTTTGTGAAAGTTCGGCATGCCAGGGCCCGTCTCATGTCCGTAGACTAAATTATTCATTTAAAAACATGTAATAAAAACTCATTGTCTATATATAATTGTCAGAATAGAATATACTAGAAAGAACTGTATAAGAAATGCAACTACTTAAAATATAGTTCTAGAATAGAATATAAGAAAGAACTGTGTCTTAATACTAATCTTTAATAACTAACTAACAATGTTCATGTTTTAAGAACAAATACATAATTGTTGTAATATGGTTTGTTAATTATTTATTCATTTAGAATTTTCCAGTTTATACTGGTGGCGCCCTGATAGAACAGGACACTACCTCGAAACTAACACTCCAGTATGTAACATCCCGCAGACAAAGAACCCACAGCTCGTTAACATAGGCTAGCCGGACGAGAAATGGTGCACACCTCAGGGAGTTAGCAACAATACATCGATGTTAAAACTACATGTACTTAATTCTTTCGGCAAATTTTGTTCAATTGAAACTCTACCTGTGCGAGTCCGACTCGCACTTGGCCAGTTTATTTACATATTATAAAACAAAGTGCAATGGGAGAGGCCTATGTCCAGCTGTGGACGGAAATTGGCTGATAATGATGATGATAAAACAAAGTTACCCCCGTTGTCTACACGCTTAGATCTTTTAAACTACGCAACTGATTTTAATGCAGTTTTCAGCAATAGATAGAGTGATTCAAGAGGAAGGTTTATAACCAGGATTTAACGCGGGCAAAGCTGCGGGGTGCAGCTAGTATCGCATAAGGCTAGCTATCGCACCTGTTGGTAAGAGATGATAATGATGGGTGATAATAGTAATTAAATTCTTTGTTCAAGAGCTGGGCCGAAGCCATCTGACGAAGTTGACCACATCTAACGGGAGTGTCGTCGCTTCTAAGCCGGAGATTCTCAGGGACGTTAAAGACTTCTACGGCCACTTATACACCTCACAAGCGTCCCGTCCCCAACCCCATATTGAGGATCCTAGAGCCACTCTAACCCGCCACTATACCGAAGATTTGCCAGACATCAGCCTAGACGAAATTGTGTTGGCTCTCAGACAGCTTAAAAACGGAAAAGCCCCCGGAGAGAATAGAATTACAACGGAGCTCCTAAAAGCTAGTGGAACTCCTACGCTACAACAGCTTCAGCGTATTTTCAATTCTGTTCTCTTTTCGGGGAGAACTCCGAAGACGTGGAGCAAGAGTATGGTCATTATGTTCTTTAAAAAAGGAGACAAAACCCTATTAAAGAACTATCGACCTATTTCACTCTTGAGTCACGTCTATAAGCTGTTTTCGAGAGTCATCACAAATCGTCTCGCGCGTAAACTCGACGAGTTCCAGCCCCCTGAACAGGCTGGGTTCCGAGGAGGATACGGCACCATAGACCACATACACACTGTGCGGCAGGTTATACAGAAGACAGAAGAGTATAACCAGCCCCTGTGTCTAGCATTTGTGGACTATGAGTAAGCCTTTGACTCTATTGAAAACTGGTCTGTTTTGGAGTCCCTGCAACGGTGCCAAGTTGATTGGCGATACGTGCAAGTGCTGAGAGGTTTGTATGAAGCCGCGACTATGACCGTCCAAGTACAAAATCAGCAGACTGAACATATCCCTTTACATCGAGGTGTGAGACAAGGGGACGTTATTTCCCCCAAATTGTTCACAAACGCTCTAGAGAATATGTTCAAGACGCTGAACTGGAAAGGACGAGGCTTAAACATCAACGGCGAAAACCTCTCACACCTGAGATTTGCGGACGATATCGTTATCATGGCTGAAACCGTACAGGACTACATGCTGACCACCCTTGCTGATTCTTCTGCACGCATCGGTCTCCGGATGAACTTGGATAAGACCAAGATCATGTTCAACGAACATGTCATTCCGGAACCGATTGCCTTAAACGGAGTCCCTCTCGAGACTGTTCAAGAATATGTCTACCTTGGCCAAATCTTGCAATTGGGTAGAAACAATTTCGAGAAGGAAGTCCGCAGAAGAATACAGCTGGGATGGGCAGCATATAGAAAACTACGTCGAGTCTTTTCATCGCCGATACCACAGAGCCTAAAGACAAAAGTCTTTAATGAGTGCGTCCTACCTGTAATGACATACGGAGCCGAGACGTGGACACTGACGGTGCGACTGATCCACCAATTAAAAGTCGCTCAGCGAGCTATGAAAAGGGCTATGCTCGGAGTATCTCTGAAAGATCGAATTCGAAATGAAGTCATCCAACAGAGAACCAAGGTTATCGACATAGCTCAAAGGATTAGCAAGCTGAAGTGGCAGTGGACTGGTCACATCTGTCGTAGAACCGATAACCGTTGGGGTAGACGTGTTCTAGAGTGGAGACCACGACTCGGGAAACGAAGCGTAGGACGCCCTCCAGCTAGATGGAGCGATGATATACGCAAGCTGGCTGGCAGTGGTTGGAAACAAATAGCTGAAGATCGAGCTCAGTGGCGTGCCGTAGGAGAGGCCTATGTCCAGCAGTGGACGAGTACAGGCTGTTAATGATGATGATGATGATGATGAATAGTAATTGCAGCACGCGAAATTCTAGATTAGCAGAATTATAGCGAAACTGCTCTGCACCTGTTGAACAGTCACGAGACAATTAGATTATTCTTACTAGTGATTTCACAAACATTTTGTCCTTCAATTCAAAAAATATTTCTATTTCATGGCTGAATAACTCACAAAGTGGTGGTACTACCCCAAGTGGACTAGCAGAAGTTGTACCACTACATGATGCAGAAAATATACTTCGATGCGTATTTATTTTGCTATAGGGCTTAAAGTACGGGCAAATACGGATCTCTGCGAGCCATTAAATAGTGCAGTAGTGTTTGTACCGCCTGGTTTGAACCAGGCCGTAGATGGCGTTTGGTTTGAACCAAACGCGATCTACGGCCATCAGACCGCCATTGAAAAGAAGATCGCGCCCGCATATACAGTGGTGTGGCCGTACTTTAACCATAATACCATTACGGCAGTGATCTACAAAAAAGAAAGATAAAGCATATCAGAAAAGGAAATATTGTTTATTTGTGAGACCTTTTCTATTTGGAGCTTTGTACAAATCCTGACTGTAATCTTCTTTCCTACGAACAGACAATAAATATTTTTAAATTGGTCTCAAGTTTTATTTTGGTGGTAGAATTGCTTTTTCAATGAATATTACTTTTGAATTACTTGTAAGAGCTAATCTGGGTGGGTAGTTTAGGATGGAACATGGCAGCTACATAATTATCAAATTAATAAATAAAAATATCACGCAGCTCCAAAAATCGTATAGGCTTGCGTTTGACCACTATCTCGCCTGGTGGTAAGCGATGATTGGTCGAAGATGGTGAACACTTAGTATAGTCTGTCTCTCAAGAACTGTGTGCTGCTGGAACACCGTAAGGTTATGTGCGACTGATTTTCTCCTTGATGGTGTTAACAGCTATTTGGTAGCAAGTCAAGTGGAACATCGATATAATGCTCCGACCACCTGTAAAAGCAGGATGTGCCTAATGCCTTGCTTGCGTTTTACCCTAAATTGCGCTTTACCCTAAAAATGTAACGTGTATAAAACTGTGTAACACAATATTGATATTCTGAAAAAAGCTTAGTAAATGTCAGTCAAGATTTTGTCTAGGCACGGTTCAGATTGTTAATTTAAAAAATTGGATTATCTTTATAGTCCAATTTTTTGTGTGTTTGGGCTTAGAAAAACTTTTTACCGTGCTAAGGACTTATAGATTTAAAAACGGGAATTTAACGTGACTTACGCGATGTCGATATAGCGATCGACATATGTTTCGGCCTCATCCGGAGGCCTTCTTCAGGATCTTGAGTGCTTGGCGCTCGTCGACGCGTCGCACCTCGCACTGGCTAAGGACATTTTTTTTCACGGACTAAGGCCTAAAATCTACTAAAAAGGAGAGGAGCTGTATGTCAACATTGTCAACAACCAAGAATCTGTCAAGCTGTCATCATTACCAACCAATTTCCGTCCACTGCTGGACATAATCCACTCCTATGGCACTCTAATAGCCTAGAATTTGACCACTATCTCGCCTGTTGGTAAGCGATGATGTGGTAGAAGATGGTGAACACGCTAGGCCTAGCATGGTCTAACTCTCAAAGGCTGTATGATAGAAAACCGTAAGGTTATGGCGGCAGATTTTCTCCTTGATAATAGAAAGCTACTTTTTGATAGCAAGTTAAGCGGAATCGATATAATGATACTACTACGGTACAAATACACCGCAGCGTCCTGCGTGCGCGATCTAGGCGGCGATCAGATAGCGCAGTAGTATTTGTACCGAGTGGTTCACACCAAACGCGATCAGAAAACAGTGGAAAAGTACTTAGATCGCGCCCGCAGATCGTAGAACGCCGCGGTGTGGCCGTATATTTACGGAATCCTATTGTTTGTTGGCAATGATCTCCACTCAGTTCTCTTATGCTGTTGTCTTTAATGGCTTCACCGATGGTCACTTCAGAGTTCGTCACAATCGGTCCGTCATAATAACGTCTCAACCCGATTCTGTGAGGGGTAGTAAACAACAACCTCCACGAGGAACACAGGGCTTAATTCTCAGTCCAATTCTTTTTTCAATTTTTACTGCTGACATGCCCGAACACATAAAAGCTTGCAAATACCATCTTTATGCTGACGACACGCAAATCTACTATAGTTTTGATTAAATTAACACAAACGCAGCTATTGATAAGATAAATAAGAATCTGGAGGAAATGTTTAAATGGGCACAGCGCAATTCTCTAATACTTAACCGTGGAAAATCAAAAATGTTAGTTCTCGGTACCAAAATGCAAATCAAAAAGTTACAGATAATAATCCAAGGCTAAGTATCAACGGAATCAATATCCCGATTGAATCGGACGCAAGAAATTTGGGGTTTACCATTGACAGTGAATTGAGATTCACGAAACATATCAATTATAAAATTAAAACTGCTTTTTACAAACTTAAAGTATTATATGGTATAAGGAAATATATATCGGAAGATGTGAGACTTTTGCTGTGTGATCTCTTAGTGCCCTCTCCATTTAACTATTGCAGTGCGGTGTATGGGCCAAGGCTGTGGGTAAAAACAGAAACTGCTATCCAACGAGTGCAGAATGCTTGCGCCCGTTTCTGTTTTAGCATACCCAGAAGAGACCATGTTAGCCCTTACTTAGTACAAAAAGGAAAACTTACCATGAAATCACGAAGAGAGCTTCACATAGCATGTATAACGCAAAAAATACTCTGGCATCAAAAACCAGAATATCTATTTCACAAATTTACATGGTTCAGAGAAATGTATCCATTGAAAACACGCTCTATACATTGTAATCGTCTCTGCATTCCTAAACACAAAACTGCAGGTTTTGAAGGTTGTTTCAAGTACCGGACTTCAAAAATATGGAACGACCTTCCGCCACCTTTGAGAAAAAAAATCGGTAAAGAAACATTTAAATATCGCTTGAAAGTAGACAAAAAAAAACGTACGAAACGACCTTTAAAACTAAACACTCACATCAGACACACGCACACACACATACACACGAGTCTATTGTCAATAGGTAATATACTACATCTCTAGATTTTTCATGTTTTAAATTTGATAGCCCTTGTTTACTTTTTAATATTTCAATATATGTATTACTTTAATTGACCCGCTATAACTACAAATCGGCGATGTCCATTAACCAAATTTTCGGGGTCAATTAGAAAACCAGCGTTGTGTGTCTAAGCAATTGGACGCGCAACAATTATACTGAAATTGATCCTATTGTCGTTCATATTTACTTTAACCATTAATGTGTATTTATTATGTACTCTAAATATGACAATAAATTTTTTTCAATTTCAAATTTCAATTTCACGGGCACTCAAGAGCCTCTGATATAAATACTAATCATGAATATGTTTAGCGATTCCTTACCACTTATGCCACAAGGTTATATGGAATAAATAGCTTTGAGACCGCTTATTGCTACGATGTATGTTGGTAACTAGTTTTACAATTTACTAGCTGCACCCGACGGCTTTGCCCGCGTTTCATACTGGTTATAAACCTTCTTCTGTAATTACTCTATCTCTTGCTGAAAACTGCATCAAAATCTGTTGCGTAGTTTAAAGATTTTTAAAGATTTAAGCGCATAGACAGCAGTAGCGACTTTGTTTACTATGTAAATATTTAATTGGAAAGTAGGCTTTTTTATTGTTAAGTGGAGGAAAAGAGTGAGATTAAATACTGAACAATGACCTTAGTCCAATCAAAAAAGAAAGTGCCCTTATCCCAACTCTTAATGCGTTCTGGTTATCACCAAACATTCGCCAGTCGCCAGCTTTTTGGGTACTCTACCAGCAGACAGCGACCTACATTCCATTTTTTATTTGTAGTTTTTATTTTAATAATTAGTCATAGTTTATATTTTAGTATTATTAGTTTATTAAATAGTATATTTTGCTCAGATTCACAGAAGCACAATGTTGATGACTAAATTATAATAATATGTACTAGAAGTTGCAGCGTTTGCATTTGACCATCGTTGCCTTATCATATTTTGAGATAATACGATTTTTAAAAGTACCCACTTCTTTGGTTTTATTTATTGGTCACAGCCGCTGGCTAGAAAGCTCTTTGACTCTTGATTCTCCTTTAATCGATGCCAGACAAGTTTGAAAAGCTTAGACCACTTAAAAGCTCACAAGAATATCTTCTTGTGAGCTTTTAAGTGGTCAACATCTCTGTTGACGATGTTCGACCTCTATCGAGGCTTATTTTCATATTAAGAACAATATAACCAGTGATAAACAGACTCAACTCAAATAGGCAACTAATACAGTATTTGACTGTATTAGGAATATGCATAGATACATATAAAAAATATACGGTTGAATTGAAAAACCTCCTCCTTTTTTTAAAGTCGGTTAAAAAGAAAGATAAGGGACCCCTGCTTAAAGTGGACCGTATGAATTAGGTTCGCGAACTTAATTTCACCTTAGTCATAATATAATTGAACTGGCGTTTGTGTAGTACGTACGGAATTACATATGCCATTATCGCAGATCTATTTAAATAATTAGCTACAATGGCTTCCTCTGTTCTTCATGCACATCGATCTTGACATTAGAAATTCGTGTTTTCATGTAGTTGTTTCTAATTCCATTATGTTTACGTGGCATAAGAGTGAGTACCGCATTTGCTCCTTTTTAGGGTTCCGAACCCAAAGGGTACCAACGAAACCCTATTACTGAGACTCCACTGTCCGTCTGTCTGTCTGTCTGTCTGTCTGTCCGTCTGTCTCCAGGCTGTATCTCATGAACCGTGATAGTTAGACGGTTGAAATTTTCACAGATGATGTATTTCTGTTGCCGCTATAACAACAAATACTAAAAACAAAACAAAGTTAAAGATTAAAGGGGGTCTTCGTACAAAAAACGTGTTTTTACTATAACACCTTTGTGTTAACGTTTACTTAGTTGGTGTTAGAAGTTCGTCAGATATTCGTTAGATGGCGTTGTAGTTAATAGGCATGTTTAGTATTGACACGGTAATATAATATAATATTACCGTGGTATTATACTGCAGTTCGGAACCCTCCGAGTGTGAGACAAAAGTATGGCTCACACTTGGCCACTTTTATTTATATCAATGGGAATATGAATACAATAGACATTGAAAATATAGCATTTTATAGTTTTTCTTGTGCGAAACTTTCAATGCACGGTGTTTAGGTTAAAATCGTATTATTTTTGTGGTACTTCAAATTGTGAAAGTGTATAAAAGCCACTGCCGTGCGAATCATACTTCCACTTGTCAGGTTTTCCTTAGCGCAGATAACCAAACTTCTGATATGAGTGGACTAACTCTACAAAATATATGAAACAAAACCCGGCCGTAAAAATACCAAGACCGGTCGGTCCGCGTATAAAAAAGTAATAAATCCTTCAACGAGGATCAAGAGTCGTAAATCCGTTCGAATGGTGGAACGGCGACCTGAAGGTATAATTGAAGGACAGTATCTAATCTTACGATAGTTTACCTCACGGGCAAATTGGTATTGTAGGCGTTTTTTGCGACACAAGGAAGGGTCAATCTCTCTAAATCTTGTTTCTAGCAATACGTACCTGTCCTAGCCAGGATGTATGTTTTGTGGAAAAAATAATCTTGACAAGCTTTTTGAGCATGTATTGTAAAAAAATTGAAACAAATGTGTGATTTTTTTTTTGTTAACATGTTGCTTCATCATCAGTCTATATTTGTCCACTACTGGACATAGGCTCACCTATGGCACGCCGCTGAGCTCGATATTCAGTTCTTTAAAAACGCTTATTTTAAAGACTCTTGCCTTGTAAACGCATACTTTATTTATATCCACTAATTTCGTCGTAACGATACTTTCGCACCGTGGTTTAATTGGCAAAAGCACCGGAACATGTTATTCCGGAGGTTGCGGGTTCAAGTCCCGTCGGTACGATGAAATTTTGGATTGTGTTTAACAATTTACAAAAATATAAAGTGTGAAACACTTCAAAGAAACATAATATTATTATTATCCAGTAAAATAATTAACAAGATGATATATCTTTACTCATTAAATAAAATTTAAATATAAAATGTAAAACCACCCCCCGACTGTTTTGTATATGTAGGTATAATTTGTCAGTTGAGACCATTTGCCTATGAGCCTAAACACGATATCTCAGACGAGGAGTTGAGAGTATTCTGCAGATTCAAGGAGATGTCTCAGCATTAGGTCAAGTTTACCACATTCTTGCAAAATCATTGAAGTAACAGGTTACTTAATTTCAAATTAATACATTTGATTTGACATATGTAAATTACGCTAAACAGACGGCAGCAGAGTGACGGTATGTAGTGTGAAGAAGCGCTATTTTGATTTTTTTGACGTCCGCGGTCAAGGGCTACGAACACGGACGTATAGTGGACACCTATTGTTGTATCACCCCCGCGCGAAACACATAAGCGCAATGGGGTATTTATAATATCATCCTTGAGCGGCTACTTCAGTTCGGACCAAATACCAGACCCGTACACACGCACTGTTTTAATTGTTCATAAAACGAAAAAGCCGTTAAATATGCCGATTTGCGCTATAAATTGGTGTAGGAAATCCAGTAAATCATTAAATTTTACAAAGGACAACGTTTCTTTTAACCGACAAGTAAAATTCAAATCATTATTAACAATTTGTAAATAAAATTCATAGTTCAACATATACTGTTCACAGATGCCCTGTGTATCAGTCTATCCCTTTCCTACAACGGCATCTTTATATCTTTCGTACTCACTCCGCCCTTGTACGCAGCGGTACTTGTGCACTTTTAGTGATGTTTTTCTGTTGTTTTGTGAAAGTAAGTATCGAAAATGATTACTGATAGATAATGAAAATGCTCAATTCAACTATGTTATATGTATGTATATATATGCTGTTAATCCAAATTATCCTACTGATGTACTTAATAAACGCGAAAGCTGGAATGTTTGTTTGTTTTGCTATTCAATCACGCCAGATAAGTACATAAAGGTCAAGTAGATAAATACATTTTAAGTTACTTGATACGTGATACTGATGCGTGTGATGAATAACCAATTTAGTGGTAAGAAACGAGATAGAATTTAGTGTGTAAGCAAGCAAACGAACATTTTTGGAGTTCCGTACCTCAAAAGGAAAAAAGGAACCCTTATAAGATCACTTTGTTGTCCGTCTGTCTGTCTATCTGTCCTTCCGTCTGTCCGTCTCTATCATTATACCTTTACACTTCTACACACTTCTCACACACGCTATATTTCATATGACTAATGAAATTATCGATAATGACGAGGTAGTATCACGTTGTCCCAGCACTAAGCATGATTTATTGCTATGAGTCAAATTGAAGTTGTCCAATCACAATGCTGTATTACCTATAACCCCCCCGCAAAATATTTCGCTCGCGAATTAGTTCATAGTTTTTCTCATGCGGAGTCCACTGGGTGGTACGTCCGTGGCTACGAATGTTGCTATCGTAGTCTCATCAATAAAAAAAAAATGATAATATTTAAACGGCTAAACGGATTTTCATGAAACAAAGCTAAGAACACTCTCGATGAAGACACCTATCAAACAAAAAAAAAACTAAATCAAAATCGATTCATCCGTTTGGGCGCTACGATGCTACAGACAGACACACACATACTCAGATACACAGATACACATGTCAAACTTATAACACCCCTTCTTTTTGCATTGGAGGTTAAAAACGTAGTACGTATAACATAAAAAAATAATAATATAACATAAAAAAATAATAAAACTGTCCAAGTCAGACTTATTTCGCACACGGAGGGTTCCGAACCGCAGTTTAATAATATATAAGTATAATATTATATTATATTACCGTGTCAATACCAAACATGCTTATTAACTACAACGCCATCTAACGAATATCTAACGAACTTCTAACACCAACTAAGTGAACGTTAACACAAAGGTAGATAATTAATATTATTTATTCATAAATTAAACAATCGTTATAGCGCCATCTATGAACGATTGATTATTTATTACTATAGTAAAAGCACGTTTTTTGTATGGGGACCCCCTTTAATTTTTAACTTTGTTTTGTTTTTAGGGTTCCGTACCCAAAGGGTAAAACGGGACCCTATTACTAAGACTCCGCTGTCCGTCTGTCTATCTGTCTGTCTGTCTGTCCGTCTGTCTGTCTGTCTGTCTGTCTGTCTGTCCGTCTGTCACCAGGCTGTATCTCATGAACCGTGATAGTTAGACAGTTGAAATTTTCACAGATGATGTATTTCTGTTGCCGCTATAACAACAAATACTAAAAACAGAATGAATTTAAAAATAATAGACGGTCCCATACAAGAAACGTGTTTTTTTCAGCATTTCACGCCATCTATGAACGTTTAGTTAGGTAAACGTCCCATAGATGGCGTTATATTGAAATGTAGATCCCTAACACCTTTGTTAGACGTTAGATGGCGTTATAAGAAATAAAATGTTTATTAATTATTATTTTTTGCTGGCGAAAAATGATAGTGGTGTTTTTTGCTCGATCTTATAAAATACTGTAGTGTGTTACGGAACTCTACTAGTGCGAGTCCGACTTGCACTTGGCCAGTTTATTAGTATTTGTTGTTATAGCGGCAACTGAAATACATTATCTGTAAAAATTTCAACTGTCTAACTATCATGGTTCATGAGATACAGCCTGGTGACAGACGGACGGACATACAGACAGACATACAGACCGACAGACAGACAGACAGACAGACAGACGGACAGCGGAGTCTCAGTAATAGGTTGGTACTCTTTGGGTTCGGAACCCTAAAAAAGAACTGCGGGTCTGAAGCTGCAATAAAACACCCTACTGGTAAAACATGAACAACGAAAAAGGTTTATTCCAATAAGTGTTTCACGTATTAAGTTAAGGTACTGTTTACAAGTTTACAGGCATCTTGAAATGGATAAATTGTAACTCCTGCCTGAAGTTATGTTAACAACTGACCGAAGCTTAAAAGATTTTGAAAGTGATGATTTTAGATGTGCCCCTGTAGATACATTTTGAATACTTCGGGCATCTTTTTTTTGTTGGGTGACTTCAATGAATTTTATCAAGGATTGGTTTTGTCGTTTAATAATAAAGCTTGTTTAAAAACTAAAATAACTGACTTCAATGCCCCGCGAGTCAATTTTAGTAGCAAGTTTGAGACGTTTATCATCATATCTCTGGAGATACTTATCAGATCTCAATGAAATTAAAATGGGACCACATCGTAAACGTACCCTACCGTTTAAAAAAGAATCATTCAAATCGGTTCACAATTGACGGATTAATCGCGTAACATACACACAAAAAACAAAGAAAAACGTACAGACGAATTAAAAAACGCCTTCTTTTTGGTAGTGGGTTGAAAAATATTTAACTGATGTCCTACTGCCATCCGTCACAAAACTTTTATCGAACTACATTAGGATTTACTTAGTTCACCAACAAGCATAAAAAGGGAAGTATGAGATCATCATCATTATCGGCCAATTTCCGTCCACAGCTGGACATAGGCCTCTTTTTTCTATGTAAATGAAAAGATTAAAGCTTATAAAACACGACTCATTTTAACGCTAAGCAATTCACTGATTGAATGATCAGCAGATTTTTCTGTTACAGACTATTTTGTTGTGCCATTTTTAATTTATCATATCTACCTACAAAATCGTTAGATGACCCATTTTTTTTTGCTGAAAACTGAGCATTGAAATACTCCGCTACTTTTTGCGTTGTGTTTTCAAAGAACATGAGGGTATGTTTGCAGTTGTCAGCAACAATTGGTTGGCAACAACATTCACCCTTTAAAAATGTAACATTTTCAATATGAAGGTTATCACAGAAATAGAAAAGATTTTTCAGCCCAGCCAATTGCCCTTTCAAAAAAGTTTTGTTTGTGTACTGAACTAACAAAGCAAGTAATATTTAAAAAAACCTTTACCTTTTAACCAAGCTTTAACATAACCTAGGACCAGAGTAAGTCAATACAAATCCAACGAGCCCAAACACGACGGGTATAACACGTATAGTTTAGGAGTTCCTTAGGCTACCTTCCAGCTTCATCATCAGATCAGCAACATGTCATCATAATATTGCATTGTAACGCGATTTCCACATTTATGCCAAATTTCAGTTCAATAGAACTCCTGGAAGTCGCTCTAAAATCAATCGCAAGATTTGTGACAAACAAATAAATTCGCCGTGAAATATAGATAAAGCTTGTAATAACAATTTCTTGCAAATGTTTATTACAATGATTTTAGACACAGGTGCTTAGTCTATGTGACTATAAAATTGCTGTAGTGTATTGTTATTAAATACCAGAGTTTTGTTAATGGTTAGTTGGTATGTTATTAAATATTAATAATCTGGTGAAGTTTGAGTGGGTAGACATACACACTCAAACGTGTGTGTTTAGTAATGAGTAAGTATTTTTGTTACTCTTTAAAATTTGCTTAACGGAATTATTTTTAGTTTGAAACCAAGACAGCAAGCTGAATATCAGTGGCGTGCTACTGCTGGACATAGGCCTCATCCATAGGGGTGAAGCTTTTGTCCAGCAGTGGTCAGAATTGGGCTGATTATGATGATAATGATGAAACTTAAATCTTCTTTTAATCTGTGAACTGCGGATAAAATCGAGAGGTGTTGTTAAGATACTTTTAATTAACTTCGTTTTTTTTGGTGGTCGAATAAAAGATTCTTTGGTAGGTAAGTATTGTAATTGTAAGATTTATTCATTTTAGAGTAAAGAACTTATCTATGATGTTATTTTTGGTCGCTGGTCTGTGACAAGACAGACAGACAGTGACAGATATAGTAATTTGTGGGAGTTATTTATGTTCACCGGTTACTCGAAGATGCCTGAACCGATTTGGAAAATTATTTTTTTATTTCAAAGGGTATTCCCAGGTGGTCCCATTTAAATAAGAACGAAATTGGTTGAGCCGTTTTTAATATATGAACATGTTTATTACGATACATTTACATACCTGGGGCCTTATTCAGTATGATGATTTTAAAGTCTTACCGTGCCGTGTTACGTTAACTCCGCGTTATGGTATTCTCTATGCCAATTAAAACGCGGTAGGGTAAGGTTATGAGCGCGTTTTGAGCTGTCAAAATATCGTGACATGTGAGGACGTGTAACGCGCGCGTTTTGTATACCTATATATATTTTTACCTATAGTGTGGCATACAGAATACAATTTTTCAATAACGTAACGTGGCGCGTTAAGGAACGCGTTATCTCATTGATCATACTGAATAAGGCCCCTGGACGACATACTAACTACTGGCACAGATTATATAATAGATACTAAGTCTACTGGCTACTTTGAATAGCGCGACGTTTGAAATCGGTTCTTTTAGTTTTGAAACCGTCATAAATTATAATAAGAATATTTCGTAGAGGGAGAAGGCGAACTCCTATCTACAGAATATTCCTAATACACCAATCTACCGAGCAATCCTGTGTTTCATTTGTCTCGTGTTTTACGTATTTTACGTATTACGTATTTCAAACTCTATGTTATAATACCAACGTCAAAGCTTTACAAAGACATATATGTATGATACAAATATCATTACTTATGTCACACTAATCCAATAAGATCTCTGGCTAATCCCTCGACACAAGCTTGTTATGAACACGGAGTAAATAAAGCTTTTACCACAGTATAAAAATATAGTACTTTACTTAGCAGTGAGTTGACATGATTTTCTTATGATATATGTATATATATGACATGGGACCAAAATACTGGCGTGTATTTAGCACACAGGCTGAGCATCGCCATTCAACGGGGGAATACAGCCAGCATTTTGGGAACTTTACCAACTAGTAGTGGTTGGTAAAATAAGGGTCAGTTTGTCCGATTCCAGATAGCCCTATTACTAACTTATCTGACAGATTTTTGACAACTTGTGTATGGCGTCATCTGTAAGATAACTATCCGAAACTTTATCAGGAACCGGTAAAACTGGGCCTAAGGCTGAGTTGCTCCATCTTACTTTAACCGTAACTATTAGTATAACCGGTGTTTTTGTATGGAGTTTGAACGATTTTTGACGTTTGATATAGTTAAAGTAAGATTTTTTTTTTTTTTTTATGTCAAAGTTGACAAACAAGCAAGCGGCCCACCTGATCGAAAGTGGTCACCGCCGCTTATAAACACATAGAGGACTCTTTTTACCCCTCTCTTAAATCGCTGCATGTTGTACCGTAGCGGAAAAACCTCTGGTGGGAGATCGTTCCACATTTTGCAAGTCCGCGAAAGAAACGACCGCATAAAACGTACCGTATGCGATATCCACGTGTCAACAATATGTGGATGAGCTCTCTCGCGGTGTCGAGAAGAACGATGATAAAAGCGAGATGGCGGGATGAGGTTAAAGATTTCATCAGATCATTCCCCGTTATAATATCGGTAGAAGAGGCTAAGTGAGCCAATATTTCGGCGTAACGCTAGTGGCTCTAACTTGTCAGTTAGTACAGGACTGTCAACAAATCTAACGGCTCTTCGCTGTAGGGAGTCAAATGGTTGCAGCTGGTATTTCGGAGCCCCACTCCAGAGATGAGAGCAGTACTCCATATGCGGCCGAATTTGGGCCTTATAGAGTAGAAGCCGTTGGTTTGGCGTGAAGTACCGCTTGGCTTTGTTGAGGATACCAAGTTTTTTAGCAATTATACCTGCTTTGCATTCCAAATGACTCTGAAACTGGACTTCGCTGGAAATGTCCACACCTAAGATTCCTATACTTCCCGATAAGGTTAGGGGAATGTTCTGTAATTGAGGAACAACTAAAAACGGAGTTTTCTTTGCCGTAAACACGCATGTTTGTGTTTTTGTTGGGTTGAACTGTACAAGATTTCGTGTACCCCAATCTGAAACCTGTATCAGCGATCGTTCCACTTCAGACACAAGTAAGTTTCTGCTTTCCAGGACCTCTGCTAAAGGGACATTTGCACGGCCTGTATATCTTGCATCTCCCGTGCTTTCATCCGCATAGCAATGAATATTGTTTATTTGCAATAAATCATTAATATGCAGGATGAACAGCGTAGGAGATAGCACAGAGCCTTGTGGAACTCCAGCATTAATAGACATGGTCTCGGAATAAGCACCATTAACAACAGCTCTTATTTTTCGACAATGCAGAAAATCTTCAGATGCAAGATGGTGCAACTCAACCTAAATTGTTGTTTTAATTGCTTTGGTTTAGGTTTATTTCTTTGTTTATAATTAGGTTAGTTTTTATATTATATTGAGGTATCGACATAACTAGATGATGGTGTATATATTCTATATATATTATATCTAAACGTTACGTAATAGAAATAGTGTATATATATAAAAAAAAATGGCAACAACTCTACATTTTATAAATTCCAATTCGTACCTCCCCCCCCCCCCTTATAATAAGATACTACCCCGCAATAATTAATATTAATCAAATAACACTTTTATTCTATACACGCAATATTTTTAAGCTATTATGCCCTGTGAGTAGGTAAATTTAAATAAAGACTTAAAACGTAAATACAATAAACAACTTTCACTATTATACTAAAATCTATAGTCGTCTATATACTATACAGCCTGTCAAAACTATACACACTTACTTAAAAAGCTTCACCTACTCTAGTACCAAAGTCGTGTAAAATATAAAGTTCAAGCATAGGAAACTACATTTTCTGCTTTTGGTATCAAATAACAAGCCCATTCCAAGCCTTAAAGTCCAGTCACATATTATATTTCACGCTGGAAGTCTAAAATATTCTTTGAAAGTCTCGGAAAAGTCGGTTTGCCCATATCTCCATTGTGGAATATGTGGAATATGAACAAGAAATTCTACTGCAAACTATTCTACAATAGTGATGACTGTTGGTGGTATCGATATCGATATGTCGATACTATTACTATCGAATTATGCACAGCTATCGAATAATTAAATAAAACTGGCCAAGTGCGAGTCAGACTTTTGTCCCGCACACGGAGGGTTCCGAAAGCCATCTATCGAATTTCTAACGAACTTCTAACACCAACTAAGTAAACGTTAATACAAAGGTAGAATAGTATTAATAGTAATAGTAGTAATAGTAAATGTAGTAATTAATATTATTAAATATCTGGTTGACCGAGCTTTGCTCGGTATTTTTTGCCACTTAAACAGACAAATATGACTCTTCCCGACATCTATTGACGAATACTAATACTATTTTTTTAATTGAGAGCAACTAAAGGCCCATTTAGACGGGGAGAGTTACTCGTCTCGAAGATACGATTATCGAAGGAATATAAAAAAGATTATATGTCTAAACATTCACACCTCTCGCTCTTCCACTCTGGCGACAATTGACTCGCAATAGAATATTGATAGTGTCGGTCTAAACAGATTTTTATCGTATTTCGATTCTCGCACTCAAAACGGTTCAACCCGATTTGTACGATACTCGTATGAACTTGAAAAATGTCATACGAGATCGTGTTTATACAAGTCGAGACTCTCATAAGCAAGAATCTGCTTACCATACTTTTGTTGTGTAAACAAATATAGGCAATTATCGCCTAGCGATAAGTCATATGCGAATCTCGTTAGAAATAATCGTAGGCGAGATTTTAGTTCTTGCCTGTATGTAAACATTTTGATACGATTGTGTTATGGCGATTATTGCTTGTGATAGTAGCGTATGGTTTCTCGTAAGGAAACGTACGAGAAACTCTCCCCATCTAAATGGGCCTTAACTGCTTTACCGACACAGTACTTCTACTCGCCAATAGATGTCGGGGAGAGTCATATTTTAAGTTGATTATCAATAAAGTTGATTATTGAAAACACGAATTTACATAAATATAAACATTACATTACATAAACACGAACATTTTCTTAAAATGACTCCTAGCTAGATCGATTTATCGCCCCCAAAATCCCCTGTAGGTATACTAAATTTTATTTAATCGTTGGAGCCGCTTTCTAGATTCAGATTAAGGTAAAGACGATAGCGCCATCCTTGATTTGTTGTTATAGTGGCAACAGAAATACATCATCTGTGAAAATTTCAACCGTCTAACTATTACGGTTCATGAGATACAGCCTGGTGACAGACGGACAGACAGACAGACAGACGGACAGCGGAGTCTCAGTAATAGGGTTCCGTTGGTACCCTTTGGGTTCGGAACCCTAAAAAAGGAAAATATATTTGTTATGCAACAAAAAATTTCACTGTTATTTATTTTTAAACTTTACAGCTAGCTTTTGATTGATCAATTAGATAAGATAAGATAAGTTTATTAATACCAAAGAGACCTTATTTCTAAAGTACATATGTTTTATACATTTAAGTTTTATTTTAAACATATGATCATATTAATTAAGGTATTATAAGCAATTAGTGCACTGGCGCTTAAACTAACCGTAGCTGTGCAATAAGCGCAAGTTACGATTCGTGGTTAGTCATGACATAACATAATGTTCATAGTTAGTTGGTCAGTATTAAACATAATTATTAAAAAGATAGATGATCTCTCACTGTGAGTGTGTATGTGTGTGGGTACGTGAGTGTGTGCGTGTGTGTGCGTGAATGTGTGTGCAAGTGTTCGTGTGTATGTGTGTGTGTGTGTGTGTGTGTGTGTGTGTACCTATGTGTGTTTTATAATCATTGCAGTATATATAACAGTGACTCAGTTTCATCATATGATAGTTTTCCTAAGAAAGCTTTAACGATGTTTTTGCATTTGTATTGATTGAGGTTATTTATTGTCATAAGTTTACTAATTTTATTATACAGGTAAGGGCCAATATACTGTGTATGTTTTCTTGAAAAAGCTGTCCGATGGGAGTTTATTACAAGAACGCGGTCCTTTCTTCTTTTATTCTCCAGAGAAGGATGTCGAGTACCTGTTACATGTGTGCTTAGGGTTATTTTTAATACAAAAAACTGACGTACAGTTAAAACATTGCATTCCTTGTATAACAGACTTGTGGAGTGCAGCCTGGGTTTTGAGGTCATCACTTTCAGCACACCTCGTTGTGCACGTTCAAGTTTTATAAGGGCAGTTTTGTCCGTTCCACCCCACACTGATATACAGTAGCTAATTATTGATTATGAAAGCGAAAAATACACAGTTTTTAGGACTTGAAGGTCACCGATGTGGCGTATCTTTTTAAATACTGGCATCAGCTTTCTGGTTTTGTTGGTAAGCAGCTCAATGTGCTTGTGCCAGTTTAAGTTTTGGTCTACCCAGACTCCCAAATATTTTATGTGGGATACGTTTTTTAAAGGTGTGCAGTGGCAGAGGCTGGAAGAGTAGTTGTTGCAGGTATGGGAAATTAGTTGTGATATATTATCTTTAGGTTGTCCTTGTTTGTTTATGGAGAAAGTGAGATAATTAGATTTGGTAACTTTTATTGTTAATTTATTCAAATTTAGCCATTTTATGACTTCACTTATGCCAGATTCTGCAATTGATAAAGCTTGTTTCCAGGTATTACCATTGAAGACTATAGCAGTATCATCGGCAAAAGTGATTATTTGGGCGTTTTTAAGGTCAAGGCTGCACCATTGATTTATATAAATTAAAAACAGGGTTGGCCCTACAATACTGCCCTGCGGTACCCCATACGTTATTGCAGCATCCTCACTTATGTACGGACCAATCTTGACACGTTGAAATCTGTTTGTCAAGTAACTTCTAAATAGGGTGAGAGGGACGCCCCTAATACCCATTAGTGCCATTTTATCTAGAAGTTTTGGGATAGAGACAGTGTCAAATGCTTTTGCGAGGTCTAAAAATACTCCTACACATTTGAGGTTATTCTCAATACCAGAAACAATAGTGTCTGCAAGTGTTTTAAGAGCATCTTCTGTGGATTTCCCTTGTATAAATCCGAATTGATTGCGTGATATTAGTTTGTATTTATTTAGATAGGAAGTGAGTCTTTTATTCATCAGTTTCTCTAAAATTTTAGACATCGCTGTGAGGACTGATATTGGTCTGTAATTATTGACACTGTCTCTATCTCCTGATTTGTAGATTGGGTGTATTAATGCTCTTTTAAAAGGTTGTGGAAATACTCCAGAGCTAAAACTAAGGTTACATATAAATGTAATCACTGGCGTAAGTACCCAGTTAGCAAGCTTTATTACATTTGCTGGAATTTCGTCATATCCAGTTGCACAATCATCTTTCAGGCTTTTTATTACAGAAAATACCTCGTCACAGTCTGTTTCCATCAAAACAAAAGAGTTGATAGTTGTTTCCTTTGGCAATTGAGTAGGTTCACAGTTATTAATGCATTTGTTGGCTAGATTTTGTCCCACAGAAGCAAAGAAATCATGAATAGTGCTCACTGCTTGTTGAGGGTTATCATTTGTTTTTAGTAGTGGCTCATTTGAGACTCTTTGGCTATTTAGGGATGCTATATTTTTTATAATCTTCCAGGTTTTCTTTGGATCTTTATTGGCTTTTCGAACTTCAGTTTTTTCGTAGGAACATTTGACGTCATGTAGTATTTTGTTGCAGTTATTTCTGTACCGTAAGTATATATATTTCCGTTCGTTATCTTTAGGAGATTTGCGGACTTGCATATGTAAGCGGTCTCGGTGTCTGATACAGCGTAATAGTCCTGGCGTGATCCAAGGTTTGAGAATTATCTTGCGATGGCTAACTTTTTTTGTGCTTGAGTTGGCTCTAACAACATCTACTATTATAGTTATTAACTTTTCTAATGCTATATTAACGTTATTGGTATTGTAAATATTACTAAAGTTAATTTTGTTAAGGTCTGCAGCGACGCGGGTACAATTTATTATATTATTTGTAAATAGATTTTCGTATTTATAAAGCTTTATATATATTGTATAATGATCCGTTATGCTTGTGGTGATAACGTACACTCATGGTACAATTGATGATTTTATCATAACGTGGTCTAAGCAATTGTGCTCTCTTGTATTTAAAAGATGGGCGGGTAGCAAGCCATGTGAGGCCATCAGATTTAAATACTCAAGTGATCTGCTGTCGTTTCCATATTATTTGATGTTTATGTTAATATCACCTGTGTAGATTATTGTTTTATAAGAGGCTAATGAGGCTAAGACGGAATCTGTAGATTTAAGAAAGCTGTCAATATTATAAGTAGGTGGTCTATACACTGCAATTATGACTGTGTCTGATGGTAATTTAATAATAAGACAATTTGCATCATTGTAGTTAGGTTCAAACACTTTTGTCCGGATTTGGTTGTTTATATAGGCTACAACTCCCTCGTTTTGTGACATGTGTACTGTTGTATTAAAATATTTGTAATTGTCAAGGATAGGTGGGTTATTTGTTTTTGCTAGCCAACACTCTGTTAGAATAATAATATCAAATTGAATTTTAAATTTTGCTAAAAGTAGTTCAAATTGGGACATATTACAGCCAATGCTTCTTATATTTTGACAAATTATGTTTGTGTGCTCGTTAGAATTGATTATGAGTGATGACGCAGTATCCAAGTCGCAATTAATCGTATTGGCAATATTAAAATTATCTAACTCTATTCCGATGTCATTTATTTTATCCATAAAATAATAGGAGTGATATAGGGGCTGCTAGTAAAGAACTCAGGCGATTAAAAGGCCTGTGTGTGGGTAGACGAGAGTATCGTTTGTTTGCTTCTGTTCTTATTCTAATGTGCAGTTGTAATACTGGTTGTAGTGCTTGTTTTTGTTTTTGATGTGTACGTTTGGTTTGAATTGTCATGACCATGTATTTTGTTTGTGTAATGTGTGTAAGTATTATTAGTTTTGTGTGTAGGAGTGTAGTTTTACAATATTTTGTGACTTTGGAAACAGTTGATCTAATTAGAAAATTGAGAAGAAAAATGGCAGAAAACCACACTAAGTCCCAGGGTCCGAGTCACATTGATTTCTTTAGCGCCTCCAGCTGTCCCTCTGATTTTATTAGGATTTGTGTTGCTCCTTCCGACTTACGGAGATAGACCTTGCATTCGCAGTCCAGCAAAAGGCGTATTTTTGACTCCTGGCAGCCTCGCGCGCCAAGAAAAATAGCCTTTTTGCCTTGCTCGTGAGATGCTCCGAGATAAATATTGGCTTGGCGTCTTTTTTGACACCAATGCAAGCTGTGCTGAGAACATTTGGTTTGTTCTTAGCGTTGAATTGGCGGACTGCCTTTATTAAGGTGTTCTTGATAATCGGTGTGCCAACATCAGCAATTACTGTCGAGCTTGAATTCATCCTGCCGGGGATTCTGAATATGTCTCGATGTTCGCTTGTGGTGATGTTGGCGCTTACTTTTTTTGAAATGTCCAGGACTGCTTTGACTAAGTCTTCCCGGGTTTCGTTGGGCTTTTCAGGTAGATTTCGAAATTCTATTTTGCTTAGTCGAGCATGCCTCTCAAAATCTTCTAAACGCTGTTCTATACTTTCAATTTTATCCTGCTGCTCTTTTTTAGAAATTTCGAGTTCTGCCACTTTCCCCTTCATCTTTTCATAGCCGGCTGACATAAACTCTATTGATTTTTTAAATTCCTCGTTGTCTTTGCGTATGGAGTTATTTTGCGCCTTCACTTCGGCTACATCACTGGATATTTTACCGAGTATTTCTCGCATTTCGAGCTTAAATTGCTGCATTTCCTCTCGCCAGTCGTCGTGAGATGAACGTCTTCTTTTTTGTGATTTTTGCCGAAAAGATAATATTCTGTCCCTGTCCACCATGCCCGATGCATCAGAATCAGATTCTATTTGGGTGGTAAGTTTTGCGCCAGATGGTGGCGGTGTGCGCTGAGTACTCATTGTAACAAGTTGACGTATATTTTATAAATTTATTCTTATCTTCCCCAATTAGCAGTGCGCGTAAATATAAGGCATACAGTTTACGCGCGCTCCAAATATACTATGGGCTATTACAGTCTAGCAGTAGCCATCAATGTACGCCAAGCGTATCGTAGCTCGATGCGCCCGCGAGTCGCTCACCACGTAGCACGTAGCAATGTCGTAGTGCGTAGCGCTTGCAGCTACACCACGCTGGGCCGGGTGAGTAATTTTGTTAAGTACACAATATGATCGACTGGTGCAGTGGCTCGACTCACCGATTCTAGTGCCGCAGTATCCGAGTTCTAATCCCCTCTCCGGCTAGCCGCTTGAGTTGAACTAGGATTCATTCATGAATTTAATGCTATCCCTCTCTTGACACGCCTAGTAGGTGGAGCAACGTAGATGTTTCGCACGAGTGCAAGCGGGAATCAGAGTTTTCGTTGATCAGCCAATAACAAAAAAGCACTTTCTACAAAAGGTGCGCGGACGTGTTACATGTCCACTTACAACGGTGGCTAGCGCGCGAATTTGAATTTGAATTTTTTTGATTTTTGAATTTGATGTGATATTGCGAAATTATATTAAAATTATAAATGTTGAAGTTCATACGGCCTATCTATCTATTGGCTGAATGGACTTGGATACTTTTTAAGGTGGACGAAGCCACAGGACACAATATGGTAAAAATAAATGTAAAATTAATTTATAATAACGAATGTCGATATCGCTATCCAAGTCTTACCTACTCAGATACGGACACAAAAGTATCGATATCGATATTATAGTAGTACGACACTATTTTCATACCACAATGCCAATGTAACCCGTCTCTTTGTTCGTTCAAATACTTTATGTAACTACTGAGTTCGCAAAATAGAGAGATAGATTGCGAATTTACAATGTTCGAAATAGGAAAATGAAAATCTTTTCGTTTTTACTATTTTAGGGAAACTCTTTTACTAACATCTCAAGGTGTTTTGGGTTAGTGCAGTATTTTTTTAAATATCTTATATATTATATAATATATATTATATAGAGTTTGATCACTATCTTGCCTGGTAGTAAGCGATAATATGGCGATCACGCTGGGCCTAGAAATACTCTGCCTCTCAAGGGCTGCGTCCTGTAAGAACACCATAAGGTTATGGTGTCAGATTTTTGCTTCATGGTGGTAAGCTACTTTTTGGTTGCAAGTCAGGCCAAATTTGGACGATCGAATCAAACACTTGTAAAAGTTTCAGAGCCGGTGCACAACAAACATGACGGCCATTGTCTGATGACGCTCGAAAACTGCCGATGAGCCGGTGAGCTTTCTTTTTATTTTCCGGCTGTCTGCTGCACAGGGCTGTAGCATTTGTATACTGCCGTCTTACGGAAAATGGGCACATCTAACATTTTTTAGAAAAACACATATTCGGAATCAGAAAAAAAGGCATATTTGCCTGTAGAGTGTAGGTGGCGCTGTGGTCACGTAAACAAATAAGCTGCGTATTTTAAATAGATTTAAAATTGCTAAGTTAGTTTATAAGTGTATAGTAGTGATAAGTATTTGAATCTAATTGCAATAGACAAGATATAGTGTTATCAAATAATAAAACCAGTGAATATACTTAAAAAACGATATTTTAAATTGGGTAACGAAAGTGAACACAACCAAAACCTTCGGACATTGTATTTCAATAAAATGGAAACAAGTTCTGAGACTGAAACAAACCGTTTTAAACAGTGTAAAATAAACAATAATTGTACATAAATAAACCAGTGAAACTGCTTATAATTACGAAATATTTACTAGTAATTGTTTGCAAGTGATAATACCCTCTATTCAAGAATAAAAACTTGTAAAAATAAAGACGCAACCCACTTGAAAATTCGGTAACGTAATCATCAGACTGTTAGCGCAGTCTGTATCATAGAAGACTGCGAAACTGAAGCCTCGTGTTCAAATCTCGGCTGCCGAGAGTCTTTTTGCATGTGAAATTTTATTATTTGGTGATTTTTATATGAAGAAAATGTCTGCGAATAAAAACAAGCCAGCTACTCATCAAAAACCTGGAAAATGTTGTAGATGTATAAAGACAATTAGTGTGAAAGAGTATTTGTTAAAATGTATGATTTGTAAGCGGACTCTTCACTTGGAATGCGCCAACGTCTCGTTAAGGCGATATTATTTAATGAGTAGTGATGGAAAATCTAATTGGAATTGTCAACAGTGTTTGGAAAAAAAGGGTCAGAGAGATAAAGAAGTAGAAATGGTAAACAAAAATGCAAGAACGTTGGAATTATTGACGCCTTCTGGAAACAAATCTCCGCTTCATCGATAAAACAGTATGTTACATTAAGAGGCAAAAAACCACAATTGCAGTTGTCTCTCTCCGATGACGAAGATGTTTCTCTTTTGTCAATTGACTCTAATTTGAGACGTAGCCTTCCTGACTTATCGACCCGTCCGTGCGAAGAGGTTGAAGAGCTCAAATAGACAGTTAATAATCTAAAATTACAGCTAAGTAGCGCTCATATTGAAATTGAAAATCTCACTCTTGAAAAACATGAGCTTCAACAGAAAGTAATAGATCGTGATATAACTATAAATTATTTGATGAAGATTTGCAGCCCTAACAGTAGAAAGGTTCGAAAATGTGTGAAACCTCTGCCAGTGATAATTGATGAACAAGTTTTTATTGATAAGCAAACAAACGACGATCCGCATTTAGATACAGCTGATAATACTGCATTGTCAATAACTGTGCCACCGATGGATGAGCCTATGTATGTTGACACTACCTTTGAGTTACCTGAAAAATCCATCATTGAGGAAACTACTGGAAAGAATAAATTTTCTCTGGAAACAGATATTCAAAAAATTTATATTTTTGGCGGCCAGCAGTGCGTAGGCATGGCCTCGGCTCTTCTTCAATCTAGAACAAACAGTCCTTATGAAAAATATGCAGTGACCAGTGTTACGAAACCGTATGCAACGTCAGACGAAATTCTACGACAGTGTGACAACCTACGTCTACAAAAAAAGGACAAACTAGTGTTAAGTGTGGGTGAAAACGATACGAATCCTACAAAGCTTAAACTTGACTTAGCTATGGTTTTAAACAAATATCTAGATTCGAATGTAATTATTCTAAACGTTCGTAAAAATATTCATCTCAATGAAAGGCTGTTAAACCAGGAATTGAAATTGTTGTGCTCAAATTTTAAAAATTGTAAATACCTAGATATAAACTACTCTAAAGATAATGTACATAAAAATTATTTGGACTTTGCATGTAAAAGAATAAATTTCCTGGTAGACTGCATGGACTATGAAAATAAATACTTAAGTTTCAAGCGCAACTTACGATGTACATCATTTGCCAGATCTATCGGAAACCTACCAAAACAAAGACAGATGAGTGAAGCAAAGAAAGATACAGCGTACATCCAGACTTCTATCCTAGACTACTTTTCGATTGCAGTCAGATCAGAAAAATCTAAGCTAAAAAAATCTAATACATTGCCCGTATCAATGCCACTCAAAAACCAGTTATTTCGTGACAAATAATACAAAAACACTTACGATATTTCATCAAAATATTGCTGGCGTATTAAATAAGATGAATCTGCTGGAAATATGTATAGATGATTTTCCAAGTAATTTTAAACTTTATGTCGATATTATCTGCCTAAGTGAAACATTCCTGAAAAGTGGTGAAGAGGAGAACATTAAATTAAATGGTTTTTCTCTTGCTGCGAGTTTTTCACGAAAAGAAAAAAGCAGAGGTGGTGTATGTATATTATGCCGGCAGAATATCCAGTTTCAGGAGCTTTCTATAGTAAACACATTCCAATCCGAAAAAACATTTGAAGTGTGTGGTATATATGTCCCCTTCTACAATTGCAATATTTTATGCATTTATAAAATTCCAAAATCAAACCCTCACGAATTTTTAGTGAAATTTCAACTACTGCTTCACCAACTCACTATGGGAACTAAATTGAGATTTATCTTAGCAGGAGACTTTAACATTGATATTTTAAAGAGTACGAAAACTGCACATTTTTATTTAGATATATAGGCCAATAATAACTTAACTCTACACATTCAAAAGGCCACCCGACTCGATACCTGTATCGATCATATTTCAAGTAACATTAGTGATGGAAAAGGAGAAATACATGAAATTGGGTTATCTGATCACAACACAGGACAATCATTGACATTTTCTATACAAAAAAAGGTGAATACAACTAAAACTTTGTATTTAAAGAGAAGGGACTATTATGATGAAAATGTGCGTAAATTCCAGCAGGCATTGAATGCCCTTCGTTTTAATGATATTTATTTACAAACCAATTTTGACATAGCTTTTGAATCCTTTTATGACATTTTTAATTTATTTTATTCTCTTTGTTTCCCCATTATTAATGTAAAATGCGTTGTAAAAGTATGCGGTCCAAAATGGATTACTAGAGGTCTAAAACTGTCCGCTAGAACTAAAAGACACTTGAGATACAAATATTATACGGCGAAGCTCAAAGAAAGAGTGGGTTACAAGAGCCAATACATGGCATATTCAAAAATGTTAAAAAGGTGTATAATAGCGTCGCAGAAAATATATCATAATAAATATATGTGCCGAAGTAAAAATAAATGTAAGGCAGCCTGGAACATAATACAAAGAAAAACTTGTGGTAACAACGATATTTTTAAAACCATTGACTCTATTGAAATTGCTGACCAAACTTATACTGATAAAAAATATATATCCGAAATATTTAATAATTATTTTATAAATGATAATATGACAAATGTAACTTCTGATAAAAATAATTTAAATGAATCTAAAATTACAAATAATCTCTCAACTATATTTCTAAAACCTTGCGATGCATATGAAGTAAAACGAGTTATAGCATCATTAAATAATACCAACGCCGTTGGGTATGACGGCGTATCTACACATATGATTAAGAAATGTGTGAACGAGATAGCTCCAGTACTTGCTTACTTGACAAACTTATCATTCATACAAGGTGTATTTCCAAAAGAACTCAAGATTTCTATCATTAAACCATTACATAAAAAAGGCCAAAAATCAGATATCAATAATTATCGCCCTATAACATTAATTTCTATATTTTCGAAAATACTAGAAAAATTAATGCATGCTAGACTGTATGATTTTGTGGTTAAATGTAATATAATAAAAATTGAGCAAAATGCATTTCAGAAAAATAAATCGACAGCATTAGCAGCATATCAACTGTTAAATCAAATTGTATTTGGTGTAGATCTTAATAATTTTATATTAGTAGTTTTTTTCGATCTCACCAAAGCATTTGATTTTGTCAATCATGAAATACTGGTACAAAAATTAGAAAGGTACGGCATTCGTGGTGTTTCATCAGACTGGATAAAATCTTATCTAAGTAGCCGGCACCAATGCGTCGAAATTCAAGGACTGGATAACAAAAGTAACGTAACAACATTCAGGTCATCTTTCCAACTAAACAAGCGTGGAGTGCCCCAAGGCAGTGTCTTGGGACCTCTTCTATTCTTGTTATACATTAACGACCTTCCCGAAGTAACAAAATATAGCTGCGTGCTATTTGCTGATGACATATCCTTAATTTTCAGAAATGATAACAAAAATACTCATAGCCAACAATTGGCAAAGTCAGTCTCCGATATAATAAAATGGACCAACGCAAATGAACTAATTATTAATTTCAGTAAAACCCGAGTCTTACATTTCTATTTCAAAAGTAAACCTAACCATGAAACAACTATATGTGATGGCCAAGAAATAAAAGAAGAACCAAGCAGTATTAATTTCTTGGGGCTCCAGATCGATTGCCTATGTAACTGGAAGAGTCATATTGACAAATTATGTAAAAAAGTAAATAGATTTATTTATCCCCTAAAAACGCTGTCCAGAAACTCATCCCAAAAGGTTGCTCTCATGGCGTACCATGGTTATGTGGCTTCGAATTTACGGTATGGTATTATAGTTTGGGGAAATAGTGTGTGGGTAAACAAGGCTTTCATTGCACAAAAAAAATGCATCAGAGCCATTTGTGGCGTTGGACCCTTACACTCATGTCGAGAGCTATTCCCTAGTATTCGTATTCTCACATTGCCTTGTCTTTACATTTACGAACTAAGTGTTTTTGTAAAAAGGTATCCACAACTGTTTACAAAATTTAAGGACATATCAAATTTTAACTCACGATATCCGGATAAGCTTGTATATCCGAAAATACGAAAGCACTCTACTTCAAAAAGCGCTTATCCCATGGCAATACAAATATTTAATAAATTACCAGAAGATTTTAAGAAACTTCCTCTACGTCAATTTAAGAAAAAGATGTTTGAGTGGTTGCTCAAAAAAGCATTTTACTTGGTGAAAGATTTCTTGGATGTACGACATTTGACTTGATTATTAATAATTTATTCTTTGACATGTGTAATTATTTTTATTTAGACTAAACTGACAATCCAAATTGGTATAATGTATAAGATATAATAATTATTTTTAAAATGTTAATTATAATGCCTAACACTTGTATAGATATCATTGCCTATAATATAAAAACATAATATATGTAAATATTTGCACGCCTGTATGGGCAAAATACGGTATCAAGCACATACATTGTATTTTCACCATCATTATAACCTGTGTTTTATGCAAATAAACGAATCTGAATCTGAATCTGAATCTAATTTTTGGTAATTATTTAGGAAGGAGATAAACAGAAATGCTACAAGTGAAAAAAATAACCTCTTTTTATGTCTTTTTAAGTGAAAAGAGCACATCTGACTTATATTAGGTACGTCAAATACATAATATTATGTCAACTATGGGACTGTCAGCTGAATGACTTATTACTTGTATTGTTATTTTTTATTCAAAGATTTACATTATACATTTGCTATATTTATAAGATTATTGATATAATTTATTTTATGATTTATGACAAGTACTCGTATGTTATAGGAACCTGGCATAAATCGGTCGCAGAGATGTAGTTCTCAGTCCCGCCACAAGCGTCGTTAGTGTTCTCGGAAACCGATAATTTGATAAAAAATGTTGCTTGTAAAAGTTTTATTAGCTGCTTTGCTGGTGTACACGACATATATATTGTATTTGACATGCTTAACCAATTTTGCCGCCATAACACGGCCAATTTCTCCTTATGCATTCTACGACCAATTGAAAGAACTGTTGTTGAAAAAGTAGGGAGTTAGGACCCCTTTACTCTAGTCTCCATGTGAGTGTCGATCGAGGGCCTTCACAGTTCAACACCGGCAACTTCCGACATCGGCAGCAGTATATGGCAGACAAACGTCCGAGACACTTGTCCAAACAGCCTCCGGCCGAAATCGTCGGATGAGTCGAGTTTGGTGTACGAAATAATCATGATGTTAGCGCGATAAGTTTCGTATTACAACTAATAACTAGATATAAAAATGTTCAATAAATAGGTTCGTTTTAATAGACTTCGATCTATTGTTTTAATCAAAATCATACCTCACTGCTCTTTCTATTATTTTATGCGACCATTGCCAAAGAATGAAACATAGCCAATTTAGAAAGGTCCATTAAAAAACTAGCTAGCGTTCCGTGAGGCGGAAAAATAGCCCACTTCGTTTATAATGTCCGTATCTTGAAAAAACAAACCGTGGAAACGGAACGGAAAATTGTTCGGGGACTACGTCTTTTAGAGAGAAATGAAACTGTACTAGAGAAAATTGGAATAATAAACTAAATAGAGCCATCATCCTAGTGGAGTACTCTCTCTCGAGTCTCGAGCGAACATCCTTCTTTTGATGTGACCGTAAAATGTCTGTATGTCTGTCTGTCTGTTCGTCTGTCATCAGGCTGTATCTCATGAACCGTGATAGTTAGACAGTTGAAATTTTCACAGATAATGTATTTCTATTGCCTGTATAACAACGGTGTATAGGCGGCAATAGCCCAATGGATAAGGTATCGGACTGGCGATTGAGAGGTAGTTAGTTCGGTCCTCACCCCACCCATTGCACTATTGACGTGAACTCACTCCAGATACAAGCATATTTAGCTTAGTTGGAGGGGTTAACAAGAATACTAGTAATGTGCAACACACATTGCGTGTAAGTTTAAAAAAAAAACAACAAATACAAAAACAAAGTAGAAAAATTACAGGGGGTCCCCCTGTGATTTTTTTTCACAGATAATGTATTTCTATTGCCTGTATAACAACGGTGTATAGGCGGCAATAGCCCAATGGATAAGGTGTCGGACTGGCGATTGAGAGGTAGTTAGTTCGGTCCTCACCCCACCCATTGCACTATTGACGTGAACTCACTCCAGACACATGCATATTTACCTTAGTTGGAGGAGTTAACAAGAATACTAGTAATGTGCAACACACATTGCGAGTAAGTTTAAAAAAAACAACAGCATATATATACTATTACAAAATAAAAAAATTACAGGGGGGACCCTCTGTAATTTTTTTATATACAAAAAACGTGTTTTTTACGGCATTTCACTATAACGACACCTATGAACGTTTGTGTTCACTTTCACTTAGATGGCGTTAGACTTTCGTTAGATATTCCTTAGATGGCGTCATAGTAAATAAGCACGCGGCTCACAACTCTGTTTTAATCAATGTTAAGTATTTTACTGTGGTCGTAGGACTAGTTTCTTTTCTGTGCTGTTGTACGGGACCCTACATGCGTAACTGCGTATCCGACACGCACTTGGCCAGGTTATTAAATTATTTTTCAAAGTTCAAGGTTCAAGGTTCAAAATATATGTCAACAATCTTCGCATTTATGTATTACCTTTCCAATGAAACTGGTTTGGGGCACATCGGTTAGATCAGTTGGATTGTTTTAAAGGCGATTACGAATATATGTAGAAACATTTTTTTTCTTATATACAAGGTGTGGTTTTGCATTCTCGCCATGTATAGAACAAGAAGCAGTAAAAAAAAATATTAAAAAAAAACATTTTAATGATAGAGCCAGCTGGTAGAGCGGCGGCGGTACACGTCATTGACCGCCACAGCTACAGCTGACTGCTCTATCAGTGACATAACATCATCTACGTATGTGTGTACGCGCCTGCGCAGTTTACATGGCGTTTTTCTGATATTACTCGGGGATGATTCTGAAAATCACAAAATTGTTTTATCGAATATCCGGGTATTAATTCACGGGCGAACTTTAATAATATTATTAAGTGTTAAGGGTACCCGTTACAATCGACTATGTAAATATGGCGAGAATGCAAAACCACACCTTGTATATATAGATAGATTGATAACTGTAGGCAGTATTAATTATACGCCCATATACACGTCATATCATAAAATAAATTATATCAATAATCATTTACATAGCAAAAGTATAATTTAACGCTTTGAATTAAGCAATAATAATAAAAGTATCTAATAAGCCATTCAGCTTACTACCTTAAAGCTTTTAAATTTTATCAGATGAAAAAGATGTTCGGGCAAATAATGTTGCGTCTTAAAAAGTGTAACAAAACATTTACTGATTTTTGGATATATTATGAAATGTCTGAAATATGTTTTTTTTTACGTTTTCAACCTCTAGGTTGACGCACGCACGCACGCAAGCACGAACGTACGCACGCACGCACACACACACCCACACACACACTAACACACACACGCACACACGCACACACGCACGCACACACTGGTGTATAAACGTATGTTTAGGTATGTGTATTTCAATCAATTATTAATATATAATTATAATATTGTGAAACCTGTACCACCACTCGCACCACTTATTAGACCGGGATCGCTGCGAGATCAATCTGTAATTTTCTCAAATCTATTTCATCACACCCTGTCAATCTAGTGAAGCATACATTAGCTACCTATAAACCCACTATAAATTATTCAAGACATGTGTGATGTCTAAGTTTACTTCTATTGAAGTCATGAATACGGAACATTGAATAACTATGTAGTTTCAGAACATAATCATTATACATCAAGTGAATTAAATTATAATTAGGACGCCCGTGACTCAATTCTGTGGCGGTACGCTAACGATAACAGACTATGAACAATGTCAAGGTGTTAATGCAAAATTAACATGTTATATTTGATGTCATCTGTTGTTCATGTACTCATTATCTAATCAAGAAACTAGGCCTTTCGAATACGCCTAGCGACATCTAGCGGTTCACGTCAGTAGCTTTATCACACGATTTACTATGCCATTCATAAATCATAGGACGTAGCATAGATAACACAAAGTCAGTACAAATGTATTTGTCTATTCATTCATAGAAAACGGTCGAGTGAACTATTGTAAAATTATTGGTCGAATGAGATGTTCTGTGAAACATTTATTCGCCCACTCTCTTCGCTATTCAGGGCTCGAGCAGAGCACACGTATCAAATGTAACTCGTATCAGAAATACAACCGTATCAACGTCCATGTGGATTTCATTCAGTTCCCCGGATAGTTCCCCATTTCAGAAGAATCAGAACAAACTTCAGACGAACCCGCTGAGCCTGCGCGGTCGTGCTCCCTTTGAGGGGAGGAAGTACGCCAATTAACGCGCAGCGTGACCTTCGCACCCGGGCGCAGCGCCATCACCGCGACGCTGCCACCGGCTCCGCCACCATTTTTGGTGGCCCATGAGGGGAACTATCTCTCCGTCTAACCGTGTTGCAGATCAGTGATTAAAAGGGCGACGTGAGTTGGCAACGCCCACGCAATCGACCGAAGCCACGACATCAGGCACCGACCGACTGCAACTGCAACATCGTCAAGTGACAACGGATCAAAAAGGCGAGCGCAAACGGACGTGCGCTTCGTATCAAGATTCAGAAGATTCAAGATTCAGAAGAAAGTGAGGTTATGAAAATACTTCACATCACATCAGTGCTTCGTTGACGTCACGGCATACGTATTTCCGCCGCGTTCATTCAGTCACGTCAGACTGACGTATCCGCTTCAATCTTTCGTTCAACGGTAGTCGCCGATTCATTTGTGTTCTGTGGACTTTTCATTAGAGACTGTAGTTAGTCTGTAAAAATATCGTTCGTCAATTAGCTGTGGTTCAGTGCAGTGATAGTAAATTGTTGTTATTGTAATAAGTTTATCGTTTGAATCGTAAATATGGCAAAGAAGGCCACTTCGCAATTCAGATCAAAGTGTAAACTTGTTGTGGAAATGAGTGATTTGATTGAATCAGATAGGGATAACGCTTCGCCGGCGATACTCTTATCTTTCAGTAAGGCCGTTACCGATGCGATCGAGCTTTTTGAGGCAGTGCTTGCCCAGGAAGAGGAGATTGAGAAGGAAGAGTTCGTGCAGTTGCGAACCCAGTTCAGAATAATAAATACGATCGCTGGTAAGGTAGGAGGCGCGACTTGTGGGACGAGTCTCGCCACTCCCACGCATCAAGGATCAGTTCAGGTGAGTGCAAAACTACCTCTTATTTCGTTACCGAACTTCCGTGGTGAATTCTCGGAATGGTTAAGTTTTTCCGATTTGTTTGAATCATTAGTCCACAGACGTTCAAACTTATCAGACTCAGAGAAACATTACTATCTCAGAGCATCAGTAAGCGGTGAGGCGCTATCAATTATACGCCACCTACCTATGGACGGTCAAAATTATGAAGTCGCATTCAATTTGCTTAAACAAAGATATGACAATCTTAGGCTTCTCACAGATTCATATATTGACAGGATATTGAAATTGCCATCTATTCAAGATACATCAGACATCAGAAAGGAGTTGTACGACCCACTCAGAGAAAGTACTCAGGCACTTCAGACACTTAAATTGCCGGTCTCAGAATGGTCGTACTTGTTGTTATTCATTATTTTGCAGAAGCTGTCGACTAGGCTCAGGACATTGTTTGAAGAGCGTTGTGGGAAGGAGACTGGAGGATTACCCACGTTTAATCAACTGATGGAGTTTTTGGATGAACAATGCAGGCTGCAGCTCACGATGACAGACGCTACTCTCCGTCAGTCAGTTCAGATGCCAGCGCGTCAGCGGCAAACTCCATCACCCGACTACGCACGTCAGCGAGCGGGGCGCAGGTCGCCTCTCCAGAAAGTGCAGGCGGCACAGGCGACTTCAGTACCTCAGAAGAAGCCAGCGCAATCAAATCCGGTGAATCACTCATGTATTTATTGTTCGGGATCAGGTCACAGTCTTTATAAATGTTCAGATTTTTTAGAGCTTTCACCTAAGTTTAGGAAAGGCTGGGCGTGGAGCACAGGGTTGTGCTTTCGTTGTTTGAGAGATCATCTCATCAAAGACTGTCAGCAAAAGAATTGGTGTAAGCATTGCCACCAGGACGGCCATAACACTTTGCTGTGTAATCAGGATACCAGGAAGGTCATTCCTAAGGATCAGAGGGTAAACTCGCCGAGGCAGGGTGAGACCTCAATGACTCATGTGCAGACGGCACCCAGACGTCATTCTCCATCAGGTCAGTCTAGAAATGAAGTTATCTCAGGTCATATCAGTCCAGAGCGATTTTCGTCTATTCAGAATCAACCGCGACGTAGACGGTCTCCAGAAGCGACAGCTAGACTCGCTAATCAGAGATATGAGGAGCTGCGTTACGGCAGGCGTGGTTCGAAATGACGCCAGGAGAATGTCGACGCCACCATATCGAATAATCTTTGTCCCACAGCAATAGTATTAATCAAACATCACCACGGTCATTTTATCAGAGCCCGCGCACTGTTGGATACAGGAGCGGGAGTATCAGTCATCAGAGATTCACTAGTCAAAAGGTTAAAGTTGTGTCGACAATCGGACACATGCATTGTGTACGGGGTTGGTCGTCAGAAGGTACAACAACCAGGTGAAAGGGTGAAAATAGTGATCAGACCAGTCAATAAACAAGTACCTATAGTCAGTACATCAGCCATCGTTATGTACCAACTCACTGGTGACATACCATCAGTATACCTTGAGGCCAAGGAGATATCTCAGACCCATCAACTTCAGTTAGCAGATGAAGATTTCGGCACACCACGTGATGTGGATTTAATACTTGGCACTGATATATTAAATTATGTGTATGATGGAACCCGCATTAATATCAATTCCAGGTTGGCGGCATATGGAACGTGCTTTGGATATGTACTTCTCGGTCAAATAGAGGAGAAGAATCATCAGCAGGAAATCTGTCATGTTCAAGCATCAGAAACAAGCTCATCATCAGTACTTAACTACGGTACGCAGATATCTACGTTGGAACAAGCGGTAGAAAAATTCTGGAAGCTGGAAGAGCCTCCAATGGAACGGGTCAATAACCCCCTACATGAGGTATGTGAAAAATTATACAATGATACTACAGTCAGACTGCCTGATGGTAAATATATGGTGAGGCTACCATTACTCTCAGACAGGCGTCAGCTAGGTGAGTCACGCCATATTGCTATGCAAAGATTTAAGGCGTTAGAGCGAAAATTAGATAAGAATCCTGTCTTTGCTCAGAAATACCGCCAATTCATGAAAGAATATCAAGACCTAGGGCATATGTCAGAGTCGAGTTTTGACGGTAATTCAGAACATTACTTCATACCACATCACGGTATTTTCAAGAAAGAGTCAGACAAAATTAGAGTTGTATTTGATGGAGCTTGTAAAACATCGAATGGAGTTTCGATTAATCAATGTCTGCATTCAGGTCCGCCACTTCAGAACGACATAACAAAAATACTCATTAATTTCAGGCGCTATCAGTATGTCTTTACCACTGACATAGAGAAAATGTTCCGCCAAACGTACATTCATCCTGATGACCGAAAATATCAACTTATTTTATGGCGTAGTCAAACGTCAGACCCAGTCAAGGTATTTGAGTTAAATACCAATACCTACGGACTAAGATCTAGCCCTTTTGTTTCTATCAGAACCCTTTATCAGCTGGCAAACGACTGGGAATCGAAACATCTAAACTCAGCGGCGTCAATGATCATCAGGAACCAAACATTTGTGGATGATATTTTAGCTGGAGCTAATTCACTGTCAGAAGCTCACGACTTAAAATTAGAACTCATTCAGGTCATGAAAAGCGCAGGTTATGAGCTCAGAAAATGGTCATCAAATCACCCACAATTATTAAAGAACTTGCCAGGAGACCACTGTGAAATACCTCATCAGTTCGTTCAAGATGATAAGAGTTTTATCAAGGTATTTGGCATTCAGTGGGATCCGAATTCAGACTCAATATCATATCAGATCAATATACCTACAGGGCGCGCTATTACTAAACGAAATATACTTAGTACGATAGCGAGGCTGTATGATCCCTGTGGATATTGTAACCCGGTCATATTAAGATTCAAGGTCTTACTTCAAACATTATTTATCGATGGACTCAAGTGGGATGGCCCGGTATCAGAACCAGTTTGTAAACAATGGGAAGAAATGATAGCAGATCTTCATTATTTATCATACCTGAAATTACCGAGATGCATTTTAATTTCACAGGCCATCTCACACTCACTCCACGGCATGGGAGATGCTTCAGAAGTTGGATTCTCAGCGTGCATATATCTACGGTCAGTTGACTCATCAGGCAGAGTCAAGGTTCATCTAGTCATGGCGAAATCAAAGGTTGCACCTAAGAAGAATCGTATCACTATACCCAAGCTGGAGCTTAGTGCCGCCCACTTGGTATGTAAACTACTGAATCATGTAGCCACATCACTTGAAGACTCAGTCACATTGGACAGCCTCAACGCATGGTCAGATAGTTCGATAGTCCTCACATGGTTAAGGTCACAACCACATCAGCTTCAGACATTCGAATGTAACCGAATTCAGCAGATCCACAAATCAGAGCGAGAAATAATATGGAGACATATAAATGGAAAATACAACCCTGCGGATTGCGGTAGCAGAGGTATGTCAGCTCAGAACCTACTCAATCACAAATTGTGGTGGTCACCACCCTGGTTACACGAGGAAAAGGACAAATGGCCTCAGTCAGTCATCAACACACCGGAGGAGGTACCCGGATTCAAGAAAACTATTCATGTTACTACTGTAGTCCAGCCGTGGGACACAGATTTACTAGAGAGGACTAGCTCATTCAGTAAGTTAATAAATGTCACTGCATTCATTATCAGGTACATCAAGAATCTCAAGTTACCCAAGGATCAGAGGAATCTCAGTAAAGTTTTATCTCTGGAGGAGACCCGGAATGCAGTAAAATATTGGATAAAACGAATACAATCGTCATCATTCAGTTCAGAGATCAACTCACTAAAGAAGGGCAAATCAGTATGTACTTCACTTCAAAAGCTAAGTATTTTTCTCGACGAAGAAGGATTTATTCGAGTAGGAGGTAGAATCAAGAGATCAGAACTACCCTATGAGACTCGTCATCAATACCTCATACCGAAGGACCATCGGTTTGGTCAGCTGCTCATCGAACATTATCACAAGAGTTATTGTCATGCTGCGACGACGGCACTCATCGCTATCATCAGACGATCATATTGGATCACTTCGGCTCGACAACAGGTGTCTCGAGTCATTCGGAAATGTATGACTTGTTTCAGGTTCAAACCAACGGTTATTCCACCCCCGTTCATGGGTGACTTGCCGGCAGATAGAGTGTCAGCAGTGCGAACGTACGAGGCTGCGTCAACCGACTTTGCAGGGCCTTTCTGGGTAAAGGCCAGCACACTCCGAAACGCTAAATCAGTCAAGGCTTATCTTGTCGTATTTGTATGTACAGGGACTAAGGCTGCGCATGTAGAGGCTGTGGGGTCTCTATCAATCGAGTCATTCGTAGCAGCGTTCACAAGGTTCGTCAGTCGCAGAGGACTGCCATCGATCATCAGGTCAGACAATGGAACTAATTATGTGGGGACTCACAACCACATAAAAGAGGTAAATGAATTTCTATTACATAACCAAATCATACTGCAGGAGCAATTCAATCGTCAGAACATCAATTGGATTTTTGCGCCACCGACGGCGGCTCATATGAATGGGTTACATGAGGCATGTATCAAATCAGTAAAGTTGTTGCTCAATAAGGAAATCGGTGACACAATACTTACCTTTGAAGAATTTTCAACCTTACTGGTTCGAGTAGAGGCTATACTTAATTCTAGACCGTTAGTTGCAATGTCAGAGGACCCGTGTGATTTAGACGTACTCACACCTGGTCATTTTCTCATAGGTCAGCCACTGGTAGCGGTACCAGAGTATGTATGGAAGGATACTAAAATGTCACGGTTATCACGGTTTCAAGTAATTCAGAAAATGTCACAAAATATATTCTCTAGGTATCAGAAAGAATATTTAACTTCATTACAACAGCGTAACAAATTGTTCAAACATTCAGACAATGTAAAGATAGGTGATCTTGTACTAATTGTAGATGAAAATGCTATACCACTGCACTGGAGGCGCGGTAGGATCATTGAGGTTTTCCCAGGTAGGGATAATGTTATCAGATCTGTCAAATTGAAGACTCAATCAGGAGAATTGATAAGACCTGTAGTCAAATTATGTAAATTACCCGTAGACATAGAATAAGTATTCATAAGCGGTCAATCAAATGTTCAGTGCGGATCAATTTAAACTTTGTTAATTAAGGTTTTTATAAGATACGAGTTCAATTCAAAGTTCAGAGAGTTCATTGTCAGTCAATTACAATTCACATAGTTGAAAACATAATGATATTATGTTTTCGTTGATCAGAATAGGACTCGATCGTTCTTTCAGGCCCCCCGGGCAGGATGTTAATGCAAAATTAACATGTTATATTTGATGTCATCTGTTGTTCATGTACTCATTATCTAATCATGAAAATAGGCCTTTCGAATACGCCTAGCAACATCTAGCGGTTCACGTCAGTAGCTTTATCACACGATTTACTATGCCATTCATAAATCATAGGACGTAGCATAGATAACACAAAGTCAGTACAAATGTATTTGTCTATTCATTCATAGAAAACGGTCGAGTGAACTATTGTAAAATTATTGGTCGAATGAGATGTTCTGTGAAACATTCATTCGCCCACTCTCTTCGCTATTCAGGGCTCGAGCAGAGCACACGTATCAAATGTAACTCGTATCTGAAATACAACCGTATCAACGTCCATGTGGATTTCATTCAGTTCCCCGGATAGTTCCCCATTTCAGAAGAATCACAACAAACTTCAGACGAACCCGCTGAGCCTGCGCGGTCGTGCTCCCTTTGAAGGGAGGAAGTACGCCAATTAACGCGCAGCGTGACCTTCGCACCCGGGCGCAGCGCCATCACCGCGACGCTGCCACCGGCTCCGCCACCACAAGGTATTGTAAGCATACTACAAGACCTACAACAATCTTATTATTTTGATTAATAGAGGGCCCAGTGGTGTAGTGGGAGAATTGACGGCTTTGACGCCAGTGGTACCGAGTTCAATCCCCGCCATGTACTAATGGATTTTTGTATCGAAAAATGATGTGCGCTTTTCACAGTGGCCCTCCGGTGAAGGAAAAACATCTTTAAGAAACCCCCAACCCCCGCATGGTGGTAGAACACTATCTAGTTTCCGCCTGGCCAGCTAGCACCTTCGAGTTAGAAAATCTGTCGTCAAACATCATGTATTTCGGCAGCTATACTTGAGAGCCAGTTACTACCTATTAGACTTGGCTGGCACCGACTTCAAATAGAGAAGTGGGTAACGCTTATAATAATTTTAAGTAAATTATTTTTCGCTTTTGAGTGCCTTTTTGTGGTTATGAAGTCGGTTTTATTTTTTTTGAAAAATAATTTATTTACCCTTTTTAGTGCAAAAAAAGTTTTAATGAAATTACATGCATCTATTAAATTTCGTGTCTGGGCCGTTATACACTGACGGATATATACTTTTTGAAAATGTCAAGTATGTACCTATAACGGTTAAGAAGATACAGATCTGTAAAGTGCGCACATATAGACACACGGACGGACGGACGGACGGACGGACGAACAGACAACAAAGTCTCATAAAGTGTTCATTTGGTAGCCTTTGGGTTCGGAACCCTAAAAAAATTGACTTTAAATGCCGCGCTAAAGTGAAAATATTCACTAGTAATAATGATGTCATCAAGGTATCAAAGGACAATGTCCAAAATGGCCCTGTACAATAAAAGCATCTGACACACACGATAATTAACTGTCTATTTTATTACAATAATTCCAAATACTTTTATAACACGGACTAGTTGTATTTCAAAATGAATATTAAAAAGTATTATTTGCGATTATTAACATTAATTGCCGCCATATGGCCAACAGAGTACTGAATCACTCTACTACGTTATAAGAGGCACTTCCCTATATTGTGGATACCCGAATTATGAAAGCACTGTGTAGCCAACCTAACAACGGAAAGTATTATTTACGTAGTAACTATTATATAATATGTGGTTTTATGCTTATAATTTTTTTTTGCTGTGTTGATTGGTACAAAGTACGTTCATAATTCTGAGTTATTTAATTATGTATGCAGTGTCGCGGGACTGAAATGGCCGCCATCTTCGCCAAATGTCATGTCATGTCAAAAAATATTAGGAATGTTTAAAAAAGTTTACACCCTAACAAGACTTTGCCCGGTAGAACATTCCTGTGAAGACAAATTATTTATATTTATATATAATTATTTACTATAATTATTAATATATAATTATTTATTGAGGGCCCGGTGGCGTAATTGGGAGAAGGGTCGGCTTTGATGCCGTCGTACCGAGTTCAAACCGCCGTGCACCAATGAATTTTTCTATCGAAAAATATATGTGCGCTTCTCACAGTGGCCCTCCGGTGAAGGAAAACATCGTTAAGAAACCAATAACCCCCGCATAGTGGTAGAACATATCTAGTGTCCGCCTGGCCAGCTACCACCCTGAAGTCAGAAAATCTGTCGCCAAACATCTAATGTGTTCCGGCAGCTATCCTTGAAAGCCAGTTCCCAGTCTAGTCCACTTCTCTATCTTCGACCGCATCATCACTTAGCAACAGGTGAGATAGTGGTCAAACGCTTGCCTATAAGATATAAAAAAAAATATCCCCACCTTTATTTCTATCTCGCTCACAGTTATCGTAAGAATATCTTATATGCAATAGCAACCTCCATTGTGTATAATCTTCTTGGGACTCTTCTACTAAAACTAGTACATTCTCCTATGTTTGAGGTATTTATCTCTATATCTCTGGTGATACTAATCAGATCTCGATAAAATTAAAATGGGACCACCTCGGAAACGTATCCTACCTATTAAAAAAAGAATCATTTGAATCCGTTCACAATTGATGGAGAAATCGCGTAACATACACAAAAAAAAAAAACATACAGACGAATTGAGAACCTCCTACTTTTCTGTGAAGTCGGTTAAAAAGCGGCCAAGTTCGAGTTGGACTCGCCAACCGAGGCTTCCGTACAAATTTGTTAAACTAAGAAAAATAAACTGGCCAAGTGCACGTCGGACTTGCACTCGTAGGGTTCCGATTACGTACCACACTACAATATTTTATAAAATCGAGCAAAAAATGCTGAAAGAAATCACGTTTCTTGTAATAAATTGACAAATCGATCTAGCTAGGTTTTCATTTTCAGAAAATGTTGTTTTATCCCTGTTTTGAGGTAATGAAAAACTCCTACAACATAATTAGAATATGAAGGTATATTTCGTCATAGCTACATTGTTACGATAGCTCGGTGGGAGATCGTTCGGATGGCGATCAGAAGGATCCCGGTTCGAGTCCAGACGTGGTGATTAATTTTTCCAAGTTTGTTCTTTTGTAAGAAGACTATTATTGGGAGCAAAAAAATTACATAAAACACGATTTACAAAAAAAAAATGCTAGCAGAGCTCGGTCATCCAGATGTTATTATATTATATTACCATGTCAATTCCAAACAATTATTAAAACAGGAGCCGCGTCCTTATTCAGTACAACGCCATCTTACGAACACTAACGCCAACTAAGTAAAAGTAAGTGTAAGTGAAAGTAACACAAAGGTAATTAATATAACTAGTACAGTCAAACATTCATAGATGGCGTTATAGTAAAATGCCGAAAAACACGTTTCATGTATGGAGATCCCCATTAATTTTTAACTTTATTCTGTTTTTAGTATTTGTTGTTAAAGCGGCAACAGAAATACATTATCTGTGAAAATTTCAACTGTCTAATTATTAAACTTATAGATTTAAAAACGGGAATTTAACGTGACACTGTGCCAGTGCGAGGTTGAACGCGTCGGCGAGCGCCCCGCACTCAAGATCCTGAAGAAGGCCTCCGGATGAGGCCGAAACATATGTCGATCGCTATATCGACATCGCGTAAGTCACGTTAAATTCCCGTTTTTAAATCTATATGTCTAATTATTATTAAATATCTGGTTGACCGAGCTTTGCTCGGTATTTTTTGCTACTTAAACAGACAAGTATGACTCTTCCCGACATCTATTGACGAATAATAATACAATTTTTTTTAATTGACAACTAAGGCGACAATTGACTCTCAATAAAATATTGATAGTGTCGGTCTAAACAGAATTTTCTCGTATTTCGATTCTCGCACTCAAAACCGTTCAACCCGATTTGTACAATACTCGTATGAACTTGAAAAATGTCATACGAGATCGTGTTTATACAAGTCGAGACTCTCATAAGCAAGAATCTGCTTACTATACTTTTGTTGTGTAAACAAACTTAGGCAATTATCGCCTAGCGATAAGTCATATGCAAATCTCGTATGACATAATCGTAGGCGAGATTTTAGTTCTTGCCGGTATGTAAACATTTTGATACGATTGTGTTATAGCGATTATTGCTTGTTATAGTAGCGTATGGTTTCTCGTAAGGAAACGTACGAGAAACTCTCCCCGTCTAAATGGGCCTTAATTGCTTTACTGACACAGTACTTCTACTCGCCAATAGATGTCGGGAAGACTCATATTTTAAGTTGGTTATCAATAAAGTTGATTATTGAAAACACGAATAAAACAACATTTTCTGAAAATTACTCCTAGCTAGATCGATTTATCGCCCCCGAAATCCCCTGTAGGTGTACTAAATTTTATTTAATCGTTGGAGCCGCTTCCGAGATTCAGATTATGGTAAAGACGATAGCGCCGCGCCATCCTTGATGCTAGGTAGATGGCGCTGCGCTATCGTAAAAAACTTTTTTTAAACTTTTCTTTAATTTTTAACTTTGTTCTGTTCTTAGTATTTGTTGTTATAGCGGCAACAGAAATACATCATCTGTGAAAATTTCAACCGTCTAACTATCACGGTTCATGAGATACAGCCTGGTGACAGACGGACAGACAGACAGACAGACAGACAGACAGACAGACAGACAGACAGACGGACAGCGGAGTCTCAGTAATAGGGTTCCGTTGGTACCCTTTGGGTTCGGAACCCTAAAAAGACTTCTTTTGTACTAATCTTTTGATCCACATTTGATTCTTGTTTTTTTAATTAAATTAAAGCTGCATCATCATCATCAGCCTATATCCGTCCACTGCTGGACATAAGCCTCTCCTATGGCACGCCACTAAGCTCGATTCTCGAGCTATTCTCGAGCTTCAGCTCTCTGTTTCCAACCGCTTCCAGCCAACTTGCGTATATCATCGCTCTACCTAGCTGGAGGGCGCCCTACACTACGTTTACCGAGCCGTGGTCTCCACTCTAGAACAACTCTACCCCGACGGTTATCGGTTCTACGATAGATGTGACCAGCCCACTGCCACTTCAGCTTGCTGATCCTTTGAGCTATATCAATAACTTTGGTTCTCTTTTTTCTCTTTATAAGCTTTTATTTAACTTGCAATGTATGTATGTTCGGGTGGAATCTTGGAAGCTAAATTAGACCCACTTCTCGATGTCTGATTGGACTCAAATTTGGTGTATTTATGTATCTTCGGTGACAATACAATGATATGGTACCATGTAGCTGGTCTGATAATGGAGACGGAAGGTGGCCACGGCATCTCTGTGATAAAACAACATAACGATTGATTTGTGTTGAAGAGAACTTTTCACCTAGATGATATCCAGGGTTGATGATGAAGCTGGAAGGTGGCCACGGCATCTCTGTGATAAATCAACATAACCCTACCGAGTTTGGGCTCGATTGATTCGTGTTGAAGAGAACTTTTCACCTAGATGATCCAGGATCTGATGATGAAGCTGAAAGGTGGCCACGGCATCTCTGTGATAAATCAACATAACCCTACCGAGTTTGGGCTCGATTGATTTGTCTTGAAGAGAACTTTTCACCTAGATGATATCTAGGGTCTGATGATGAAGCTGGAAGGTGGCCACGGCATCTCTGTGATAAATCAACGTTACTCTACCGAGTTTGGGCTCAATTGATTCGTCTTGAAGAGAACTTTACACCTAGATAATATCCAGGGTCTGATGATGAAGCTGGAAGGCGGCCACGGAATATCTGTGATAAAAAAACAAAACACTACCGAGTTTGGTCTCGATTGATTCGTGTTAAAGAGAACTTTACACCTAGATGATGTTTAGCAACTGGTGATGAAGGTGGAAGGTGGCCACGGCATCTCTGTGATAAAATAACGTAACCCCAGTGAATTTGGGCTCAAATGATTCGTCTTGAGGAGCACTTTACACTTAAATGATAGCCAGGATCTGATGATGAAGCTGTAAGGGGGCCATGGCATTTCTGTTATAAAGCAACATAGCCCCACCGAGTCAATTGATTTTCCGCGAAGAGCACTTTACCCATAATCACATCAAATATCGTGGAATATTTTAAAACATCATGCCTTCTCTTAAATACTTAGGTAGTAGGTAGGTAGTCGGTATCTATACCTACCTACTAAAAAGTTAAAAATAAATTATAAAAAAAAATATTTTTAAAACCAAGCTTTTATCCCAGATAAAAGCTTGGTTTTATCTATAAAATATTTTTTTTGATTTCTAATTGATTAGGAAGGTAAGTACTTACACGCCAAATACTTACTAGAATTTATTTTTTACATTTTAGTTCATTGTCCCAGACAAAAAGCTTGTTTTTAAAAATATTTTTTATTTATAATTTATTTACTTTTTAGTTTTCTTTTTAAAAAAATAAAACCAACTTCATTACCACAAACAGGCACTCAAAAGCGAAAAATAAATTACTTAATATAATTATTATAAGCGCTACCCACTTATCTATTTGAAGTCGGTGCCAGCCAAGTCTATTGGATAGTAGATAGATACTATGTATGTAGTAGTAGTAGTAAGTAGGTAGATACATGTAGGTAGTATCTATCATGTAGGTAGTAGTAGGTAGTATATTAGACTTGGCTGGCACCGACTTCAAATAGATAACTGGGTAGCGCTTATAATAATTATATTAAGTAATTTATTTTTCGCTTTTGAGTGTCTGTTTGTGGTGATGAAGTCGGTTTTATTTTTTTTGAAAAATATTTTATTTTACCCTTTTTAGTGCAAAACAAATTTTAATTAAATTACATGTATCTATAAAATTTCGTGTCTGGGCCGTTATACACTGACGGATATATACTTTGTGAAAATTTCAAGTATGTACCTATTACGGTTAAGAAGGTACATCTGTAAAGTGCGCACATATAGACACATGGACGGACGGACGGACGAACGGACAACAAAGTCTCAGAAAGTGTTCATTTGGTACCCTTTGGGTTCGGAACCCTAAAATGCCGCGATAGTGAAAATATTCACTAGTCATAATGATGTCATCAAGGTATCAAAGGACAATGTCCAAAATGGCCCTGTGCAATAAAAGCACCTGACACACACGATAATTAATTGTCTATTTTATTACAATAATTCCAAATACTTTTATAACACGGACTAGTTGTATTCCAAAATAAATATTAAAAAGTATTATTTGCGATTATTAACATTAATTGCCGCCATATGGCCCACACAGTCTGAATCACTCTACTACGTTATAAAGGTTGGCACTTCCTTACATTGAATTATGAATTATGAAAGCACTGTGTAGCCAACCTAGCAACGAAAAGTATTATTTACGTAGTACCTATTATATAATCTGTGGTATTATGCTTATAATTTTTTTGCCGTGTTGGTTGGTACAAAGTACGTTCATAATTCTGAGTTATTTATGTATGCAGTGTCGCGGGCGGGACTGATATGGCCGCCATCTTCGCCAAACGTCATGTCATGTCAAAAAATATTAGGTATGCTCAAAAACTTTGTACATTAACAAGACTTTGCCTGGTAGAACATTCCTGTGAAGACAAATTCATTCTCCCCACCTTTGTTTCTATCTCGCTCACAGTTACCGTAAGAATATCAGAAGTCAATAATACTTAAATTAAAAAAATTAAAACCACCCCCGACTGATTTGTATATGTAATCCGAGTTTATAATCAAAGCATATGAATAACTTTGTACATTGAGACCATTCCAAGGAGACGTCTCAGAATTAGATCAAGCTTACCATATTTTTGCAATATCATTGAAGTAACAAGATACTGCGACAGCGCCATTTTGATTTTTTGACGTCCGCGGTCAAATGACTACGAGCTTACGAAAGTTGCTAACGTAGTTTTTTTTAACAAAAAAAGAGCTGATAATATTTAAACGGCTGAACAGATTTTCATGAAATAAAGCTAAGAACAATCTCGACGAAGACATCTATCAAACAAACCAAACTAAATCAAAATCGGTTCATTCGTTTGGGCGCTACGATGTCACGATGACAGACACACAGATACACACGTCAAACTTATAACACTCCTTCGTTTTGCGTCGAGGGTTAAAAACAACCAAAATCAACGTGAAGAAAGATGTAAAAACATTATTCAAGGTCATATTTTTTAGTCTTCAAAAGTATATGCAATAGCAACCTCCATTGTGTATAATCTTCTTGGGACTCTTCTTCTAAAACCAGTACATTCGCCTATGTTTGAGATATTTATCTCCATATCTCTAAAGATACTAATGAGATCTCAATAAAATTAAAATGGGACCACTTCGGAAACGTACCCTACCTATTAAAAAAATAATCATTTGAATCCGTTCACAATTGACTGAGTAATCGCGTAACATACACACAAAAAAAAAAACATACAGACGAATTGAGAACCTCCTCCTCTTTTGTGAAGTCGGTTAAAAAAGTCGAATTGATAACTTTCTCCTCATTTGATGTCGGTTAAAAATGCCGATTCAAACGACAAAGCTTTTATTGAAAGTGCCATAGAAACCTTAAAATTATTTCACCGCACTATAATCATGATATTGGAGCGGTAAGGCTTAACTACACCGAAGGTGCTCTTATTAATAGAAGAGCCTAATTGTTTTATGACTTCATCTCTGATGCTTGGTTAGAAGCATAAGCGATAGCGGCTATACGCTGTCTTTTATGCTTCTAACCAAGATGGACCAATCAATGGAGAAATGTTCTCAAAATTTACTCGAAAAATTATGAGCGTTTTTCACAGTGACCCTCCGGTGAAGAAAAAACATCGTTAAGAAATCCCCAACCCACACATGGTGGAAGGACACTATCTTGTATCCGCCTGGCCAGCTACCACCCTTGAGTTAGAAAATCCGTTACCAAAACATCTAGTATGATCCCTCAGCTGTTCTTGAGAGCCAGCACCTATAATAGATCTAGCGTTCTACCATCCTCGACCGCATAATCACTTATAAACAGGTGAAATAATGGTCAAACGCTAGCCTATATGGTACAATAAAAAAGTACTCGTAAGGCCTTCGATGCTTCATTTTCACCAAGTCTGTTTTTGAAAAATATAACACTTGTGCTTTTTAAGCAAGATTTTATTCACGAAATGTTGTTAATAATAGTTTTCTGAAAGTGAAATGAAATACGACTTACGACATCCTTCATTTTTCTAATACCGTTTTAAGCGCCTAACATACACCAGACCCTGAATAAAGGTTAGTCCTTGGTCCTAACCACCAGTATAATGAAGTTAGAGCAAGGCACTACCTTGTTACCTGAACCAATATTTACTCAGAACTTTGTCCGATAAACGACCGACGTGACCTTCAAGAATGTAACGGTCAGTTTCACAGGATTCTGATAGATTCCCTGATAGCATATAAGAAACCTACCTGCCTGTTAAACTAAACAATGTTTTTTGCAGCTTGTATAACAGACAGTAGGAGCATCATCATCATCATCAGCCCGTGTCAGTCTACTGCTGGACGTAGGCCTCTCCCAAGATGCGCCACTGAGCCCGATCTTCGGCTCGGCAAACGTAGCGTAAGACGTCCTGTGACCAGGTGGAGCGACGACATACGAAAAGCGGTGGGCAGTGACTGGAAGAGGAGCATAATAAATCGATGTTGTTTGACTTGCTACCAAAAAGTAGCTTACCACGCCGCCATAACCTTACGGTGTTCCTGAAGCACACAGCCCTTGAGAGTCAAAGTTTTCTAGCCGCAGCGTGTTCACCATCTTCGACCACAACCACAACGCTAACTAACAGGCGGGAAAGTAGTAAAACGTTTATGAGAAATAAAAAGAAAATATAGCGATATGGAGACTACACAAATTACAACTGTTTCAATACCTAGTTTCAATACCTATTCGATTTACGAGTTTCGAAGGCCCAGTGGTGTATGAGGGAGAATGGTTGGCTTTGATGCCAGAGGGACCGAGTGCAATCCCCGCCGTGAACCAATGGATTTTTCTATCGAAAAATGTATGTGCGCTTTTCACAGTTGCCCTTCGGTGAAGGAAAAACATCTATAAGAAACCAACAACAAACCTACCCGCATGGTGGTAGGAGGTACACTATCTAGTGTCGGCCTGGCCAGCTACCACCCTCAAGTTAGAAAATCTGTCACCTCACATCTTATATGTTCCGGCAGCTATCCTCGAGAGCCAGTTCCCATTCTAGGCCTAGCGTGCTTACCATCTCCGACCGCATCATTATTTACCAACAGGTGAGATAGTGGACAAACGCCAGCCTATAAAATATTAAAAAAAAACAAAAACTAGACAATCACAATTCCACCTTAAATACGTCGTCACTTATCTATCCGCAATAGAAAAAGAATCAACAAACATGCGGTACTCAAGCCAAATGGTAGTCGTAATTACATACAATATATGACAGTCTAATATATTGGCATCTTCACAAAATCATAAGCGGTCTACCACCCTCAACTCTACTTGTTGACTCGGGCTGTTGGCGTTCTGCCACGTAGCCATCATAATTTCACACTCGATTTATCATTTTCATAGTGTATTTTCATGTGTAAGTAATATTGTATTTGTCAACCGACTTCAAAAAGGAGGAGGTTTTGAATTAGATATTTTTTTAGTGAATCTTCTTTAGGCGCACTGGGGTAAATTGGATTGGGTAAACGGAAATCACGTAGCGTCACGGTCTGAAGGCAGCGGAAGTGCAAGCGTCATGTTATCCTTACTAATATTATAAATGCGAAGGGGAGGGGGAGGGGAGGGGTAGGGAAGGTGAGGGGAGGTTGAGGGGATGTGGAAGTGAGGGTAAGGGGGGAGAGGGAGGGTAGGGTATATTAGGGGAAGGGGAGGGGAGGTGGAAGTGAGGGGAAGGGAGAGGGGAGGGTAAGTGAGGGGAGGGGGAAGGGGGGATTACCATGAAGTGGTAGGGTGCGGTGTAGCTGGGATAAGTATGTGTCTTATTAGTTAATGCTACCCAAAGACACTATTCCACGCGGACGAAGTCGCGGGCACAGCTAGTATTTTATATTTTTAAGCGTCCTCTATTGTAGAACGGCGTAACTACGAAGACGTATTTGCGTATTTGCTAAAGGTCAATATATGGAGCTTTACAACAAAATTATTAGTGATGTCGAGAAATATATTGCAAGAACTTGGAAGTAGCACTTCTAACGCTTAGCTTTCTACGCACCCTCTTTTTAACCGACTTCACAAAAAAGGAGGAGGTTCTCAATTCAACTGTTTTTTTTTTTATCTCAGAACGCCGTCAAATCTTAACCGATTTGAAAAACTCTTTTTTTTTGTTTGAGAGATTATGCCTCCCGTTTGGTCAAATTGTATCGAGATCTGATAATCGTCTCCGGAGATATGAGGATAAACAATACAAACAAATTTGATACCTCGATGACATGATTATAGCTTGTGGATATTTTCACTATCACGGCATGTGACGTCGGTTTTTTCGTTTTGTACGATTATAAATTAATTTATTTTTATTTTTGTTGCCTTTAGTTTAAGTTATTTAGTTTGTTTTGTTAAATATGAAGAGATATATACCTGAGATATAACCACCTAAAAAAGTTTTTTTATAATGGTAAAAGGTAACAGGACAAGCACGACGCTCGTCTAATGGTAAGCGATGACGTCTACCTATAACAGATACAGCGGCATGCAAAATTCTCAAGAAAAAACAATATTTGGCAAAGTGGTGGTACTGCCCCAGGCGGACTAGCAGAAGTCCTACCACTACAGATGTTGTACTAAAAATAACAAGCGCGGCATTCAAAGGCCTTTTTTAGGGTTCCGTTCCCAAAGGGTGAAACGGGACCCTATTACTAAGACTCCGCTGTCCGTCTGTCTGTCTGTCCGTCTGTCACCAGGCTATAGCTCATTAACCGTGATAGTTAGACAGTTGAAATTTTCACAGATGGTGTATTTCTGTTGCCGCTAGAACAACAAATACTAAAAATAAAATAAAGTTAAAAATGAAAGGCCCCATACAAAAAACGTGTTTTTAAACACCATCAATCTAATTAGTTTCGGCAAAATGACATAGATGGCGCTGGTAAACGAGCCCCGTCTTTCTAGATCGCGACCAAACCAAATATTCTTGGTAATATCAATTAATCAAATATATGAGGTTGAAACTCTGTTATGTTTCGTATTGTACGGAACCCTCCCTAAGTGTGCGATGAGAGACGCGATGCTGACTCGCACTTGGCCAGTTTTATTTTCACTTTGTAAACTATTGAAAGCCCCATTGACGCAAAGGATAGATGGCTTGATTTCCAAACGATAGGTCGGTGGTTCATATTCTAGCACGAGTGTTCGTCCACAGTAGGAGCTTATTCGACCACATCATAAAAATCTTAATTAAGACTATACTTAATATAATATATATATGTATGTATACATATATAGTGAAATATACATAATTATAGATAGTGTGTTTCATGTAGGTAATTGTTTTTTGTCCCATTATGTTGTCGTAGCGTTAGACAGTACCGTATCTTGGTTTTTTATCAATGGTCAAAACTTAAATTATGTTGTATTTGACACGGTAAGACTTTTTAATCTAGTTTGGAATATTATCCCCGTGTATGCCAGACACTACATTGTGGGAATTGCCATACATCAAATAGCTCGGTGAACTATATATAGTTACTTCTACTATTATTAATTCTGTGGTATAGTCATTAGTGCTTCGATCAATAATGTTGTAATGAACACGGCTATTAGGTACGATTGCTTAATTCTCATGAGGACACTGAATGCTGAAACATAAGAGATGAAGCTAATTTAGCAGGGCATTAAGATACCTTTACAAGAGTCTATTCTATATAATATCTGTACAACATTTTAGACATTTAGGACTTGTTTCACCGGTTCTTGATAGCGCTAATATCATAGAAAAGATAATAATGCTACGTATAGAACGGACACTCTGTTCCCCCTACCAATCCGGGCTACCTCACCTCGCCACCGATTCTGGAGCTGTCGAGGAGCTAGTGTGAGCAAGGACGCCATACGCGCACGATTACAGAACAATACTACATCACAAGGTGAATAACATCAACTTTATACATGTATGAAGGTAAAACACCGATATATTAATAATAAGTATTATGGAATATTTCTGTGGGACTAGGTAGACACAAGAGGTTCAAATTTACGTAGTTTTTATATAATATATATATTAATACACTCATATTTGTATACCTAACTATATATTCGTATTTTAGAATTCATTTTCATAAATGAAACAACGATATACTCGTGCGTATATAAACCTTAGTTTAAAAATATTGAATAAAAACGTTCTTAATAATTTATTTATCTTTGTCACTTTTTCAAATCAAGTAAGTAATAGGTCGTTAAAACGCGAGTTTGTATGGAGATTTTGTCAAGTGTCCGGGGTGTGCTAATATGAAGAAATCTGACAGAGTTTTGACAGATTTTCTAATATGGCGTCATGTGTCAGATAACTATCTAACGCATTATCAGGACCCGGTGTTACTAGGCCTGAATGATGTATCTATCTTCTTGAAAATAATTGACTTATTTTTGAAGTGCGTACGATTTTTATACAACAGTTTATTGCACAAATATGAGTAAATGATCCAAAAACTTGCACTGAAATCATGCTGAAATCACATCTATTTTCGGTCTTTACAAATGGGAAAAAAATCTACTATGGTTTAATTGAATAATACAAACATAGTATTCCATTAATATTATTTTGGGTTCCGTATCTCAAAAGGAAAATAGGATACTTTGTTGTCTGTCTGAATGTCTATCCGTCTGTCCATCTATCAAGACCCTTTGTCAGGAACGCGTAGAGGTATCAAGTTGAAACTTATATCAAATACTGGGATTTACGGTACCCTTCAGCTGCAAAAAAAAATTTGAGAAACAATAACACATAAAGTAAAAAAAATAAATACCGTTAATAGTTTAATAACAAAATATACTGGCCACGTGCAAGTCGGAATCACACTAGTAGAGTTCCATAAAACACAGTAGAGTATTTTATAGCTATAATTTTTTTTAGTTTAAGTTCTATAATGGAGGGGAGCCCCCTTAATCTTTTTATTTTTATTTTTGTATAAACATCGTAAAGCTGTTCACAGAATACACCTACCTACCAAGTTTCAACTGTGTAGTCTGAAGAGCAAACGCGGGGTGCAGTTTTCCATACAAACGTATTCCCCCGTTTCCTCCCTGGAAAATACTTCTTGGCCCTTCAAAAATCTCAAAGAGGATATTAAAAGGCTTATATTTCTTTTTGCAATTGGTTGGTCAAAAAAAGCAAATGATTGGGGCGTAGCTACAGCAGACCTTGATTTTTTGTGGAAACAAATTTTGCTCTAAAAGCATTTTCCAGGGAGAAAATACATTTATATGAAAAAGTGCACCCCGCGTTCGCACTTAATAGTTTCGGTATAAAGTGGCTGTGACATACGGACAGACAGACAAACAGACAGACGTTTTTTGCCATTCGGCTATGGAACCCTAAAAAGCGAATTTACTATTACAAACTTATTTTTTGCGGTTAGTGCATTAACCGTATATAGACATCTGCAAAGCTAAGTTTGTCCTTTAACCTAGTTTGAGAAGTTGGTACGGAAGCCTCGGTGCGCGAATCCAACTCGCACTTGGCCGGTTTTGTTTATTTTATTGCTTAATAGCTTCAGAATCTCTTTAGCGATTCAACGCGGGAATGCAGCCAGCGTCCTTGGCACTTTACCACACTGACATCCCTTAATTTTTAATTAATTGAATTTAATTTTAATTTTTAAATATTTTACTTTGCAATTTAATAAACATCATTTAATAGCTTAAAAATATCCTAAATATGATCAAATTGTGTTTAGCCGCTTTTGACTAAATAAATGCACGTGTCATTATATAATCAAACTTATTGGAAGTCGATTCTAAATATGGACAAAGTTAACTTCTTATTTGAAGTGTATAACCGTTCTGTTCGAGGTATTTCCGTCCAAAATACAACCGTGCCGGCTCTGGAATCTTGCCAGATATCAAGGGACCATTTTGTTATAGTTTGAATTAATTGCTCGCTTTAAATAGTGATGGATCATATTGTATCGATAAAAATTCAGTATTGACACACATTTTATGCAGTACTTAAAAAACATATCCTGGGCCTAATGAACTTTTTTAAATGGAATGTGTGTTGAACATTACTAGTATTCTTGTAAACCCCTCAAACTAACCTTGAAAATAAATTCAAAGTATCACATAGTTATCAGCCATTATGACGCCATTCGGTGTTATAAAAGTTGTCAAAAAATCATCAAATAAGTTTTTAATCAGAATTTACCGTATCGGTTGGCATGATTAATTCAATACATTTTTTTTTTTGGAAAAAACTATTCTTGTTAACCTAAGCAGAAACTAAGCTAAATAATAATATCCTTGAGTCTGGAGTGGGTTTACGTCAATAGTGCAATGGTTGGGGATCGAACTCACAACCGATCTCGATCGCCAGGCCAACGCTTTAGCCATTGTGTTATTTTTTTACAATATTAAATTACATAAACGATAATCAAAAATATAGCATTTATATAAATAGTATGGAACCCTCTCCACGCAACTTAAACTCAATATCGTAAAAAATAGGTGGTTGTGCCCCACTTTCTTTAAACAACAGTATTATCGATAAATAGGTACCTACTATCTTTTGTAGTAGGATAACATCACTATATTCCTGAATAGGGTGAGTTTGCCTTGACTCTCAGACGCCATTATTGTTTACGTTGAGGAAGGCTTTCAGTGAGGTATTATAATATAAGTACACAAGTTTTGCTGATAACAACAAATCAGTATTTATTAGCCTCACTAGTTACGCCCCGCGACTTTGCTTTGTAATTATAATAAGTCCTATTTAACCATTTTGGCAATGGTAGAAAATTGTAGCCAAATTGGTTAAGCCGTTTATGTCTTTACTATAATATTATAAAGAGAGAACATTTGTCTTTTTGTATTTTTGTATGTTTGTAATGATTTTGCTCAAAAACTACTGGACCGATTTAAAAACTTCTTTCACTTATATATAGAATAGACTTTCGGAATGAAAATAGGCTATATACTATCCCGTTTAAATCAAAGGTACATTCGTGGAGACCTAATTTGCAACCTAAGTCGACAAAAAAACGGTCGAACAAACACGGTCGGAAAACACGTTTCTTACGAACGCTGCTCAATTGAAAACAGATGGAAGAATATTTTCTATGGAAGAGTTGTACAACTTAATAAGACCTACAAAAAAGTCCGTGACAGCATATGTCTATCTCTTAAGGTTGACTCATAGTAACCATTTTAACCTTTAATTTTTTGTTAAAAAATATTACATAACTTCCAAGGCTATTTTCAGGTATATAGTATTAATCCTTATCCAAATAGTTACGTTAATTAGCTTGGCCACATATTATAGATCAAAATTGTCCTTTACAGTATATAATTCAAATGAAAACTCTAGAAGATATCACGAATTTCACATACACGCGTCGCAAAATTAATAAAATATTTGCAGTGTAACCACAGATTAGTTCATAGTTACTGAGAAAATATTAATAAAAGCTTAGCTATTCTGTAGATCCCCACCGATCACAATACTACCGACAATAATACCGATCACAATGACTCTAAACACGTCATTTAGAATCTGAGCTGTAAGTTGGTGAGGATTTGAGTATTCTGTAGAGTCCAGGAGATGTCCCAGCATCAGGTCAATGCTTCCATGTTCTTACAATATCGTTGAAGAAAAAGATTTTCGAATTGATCAGACCTATGAAAGTTGATTTCATAGCGCAATTAACTAAAAGCTCATAGTGTTATAACGATTGAACGAATTTTCATAAATCAAAGCTAAGAACACTCTCGATGAAGATATCTATCAAACAAAAAAAAACTATAAATAATAAAATCAAAATCGGTTCATCCGGTTGGGTGCTAAGATGCTACAGACAGACACACAGATACACACGTTAAACGTATAAACCCCTACTTTATCCTTACGTTAAGGTTACGGCGGCAGATGCTCTGCTTGGTGGTAAGCTATTTTTCAACCGACTTCCAAAAATAAGGAGGTTCTCAATTTGTCTGTATGTTTTTTTTTGTGTGTGTATGTTACCTGATTACTCCGTCAATTGTGTACTGATTCGAATGATTATTTTTCTAATCGGTAGGGTACGTTTTCGAGGTGGTCCCATTGTAATTTCTATAAGTATCTCTAGAGATATGATGATAAATGTCTCGAACTTGCTACTGAAGTTGACTCGCGGGGCATTGAAGTCGGTTGTTTTAGTTAAACTATTTTAATTATTGGTAGATTTAATGATCCCACTACCTCTGTTCGAAAACCCATGATTCAGGAATGCAAATAAACTTTGATTGGTAGGTATATAGCTAGGATTAGAACCAACGACCGTCGGGTCAGAATCAGGATAACTATCCTTTACGCCAAAGGGCCGTCCAATATCACTACGTAAGTATTATAAAACAAAGTCCATCACTGCGTCTGTCTATCTGTTCGCAATAATCTCAATAGCTACTGAACGGATTATCATGCGGTTTTTACCACTAGCCAGAGTGTTTATGAGGAAGGTTTAAGTGCATAATTCGTTAAGGTTTTGTGTAAATTGGTTGAAATATGACGATGATTGTTAAATATGTAAAAATTTTATATTCAATGCAATAAACTGATGCAAATTTTGTAGGCATATATGTTCTACCCGTGCGAAGCCGGGGCGGGCTGCTAGTAGTGGATAAGAAAGTTAGAACAAAATATGTAGGTATCTTTTGAGCAGGCGTGTTACATCTTGGACCACATAGTTCTTAGCTTTGAATAATAAAAATCCGTTAAGCCGTAAGACCCCAACCCCATATAAGACTGTGAGTTTTTTCTAGTTGATGACGCAATGAGAACAACACTCATAGGTCTGATCAATTCAAAATTTGGTATACTCTTACTTCAATGATATTGTAAGAACATGATAGCATTTACGAAGGCTGATACTGGGATATCTCTTTTATAACTATTATAACTTATTTGTAATATTCCTTAATTAATGTAATTGGTCCTTGTGCCGTTTTGATTGAGGTAAATAAGTAAATAAATCTCCTGGAATTTGCAGAATACACTATTTCTCGCCAACTTTTAGCTGAGATGTCGTGTTTAGGCTCATTGGAATGGTCTCAATGAACGGTTTTTACATAGATCAGTCGCAGTGGTATTCAATTTTTAATTTAAGGCAAAACATCCATCCTACTCAACGGATTCCGCACTTCAGGTAAAACTCATATTTAATGGCAAGATTCATAAGAAATTAGTTAAATCCTTCATGTAAAGTCTATGCAAAAGTCGAGACGCATCACAGCCAAGTTTATCATTGTCGAACAAAGGAGTCGTTTCTCATTTGCGTCAGTTTCCAATGAAGTCTTTGACAGCGGAATGTTTCATCAAAACGCCCAGTCGATCGCAAAGCGAGATCCGCACAAAGGATGGTATTTTAAAAACATTTTTGTTCATTTCAATTCTGTTGAATCAATTTTAAACATTCTTTTCGAAAGGATTGAAAGTCTTTAATAAATAGTTTTGTTCCTTGTTGCTTTTGACAAAATAATGAGGGAAATTTGGTGTTACTGTGAATATTATACTTGTGTTTTAGTATGATAAAATATTTGCTACAGGCCACTAGTTATTTATTAGCTTAAATAGGTCGTAGAAAATTACAATAAGGTACGATCACACCACGGCGTCTTGTGTCTGCGTGCGCGTTCGAGATCTGTAAAAGTCATGCTCTATAATTTGTGGTTTTAAAATCGGAAAATGCCGAAGATTGCCGAAGTTGGTTTCCGACAGATTTCGATTGAAGTTGAGATTCGCATTTTGCTGCTCCCTCGGAAAATAATTCGATCCGTGAAAATCGGGAGCTTTCGAATTCGACTGTATCCGATTGAAATGAGAATCATGGCACTGATATACAATTTTTTTCTGATCGCCGTAGATCGCGTCCAGAGTCCACGTGCGCGTTTGCGATCTGATTTGCAATCGTTTTCTAATCGCCGTAGACAGCGTTTGGTGTGAACCAGTCAGTACCAAATACTATCTGTGATCTAGGCGGCGATAATATGGCGCAGTTATATTTGTACCGACTGGTTCACACCAATCTACGGCGATTAGAAAACGATTGCAAATCAGATCGCAAACGCGCACGCGGACTCTGGACGCCACGGTGTGGCCATACCTAATAGACATTTATGGAAGTGGTAGAAAGACTCATCAATCGAAAACGGAACAGTACTTAAATTCAAAATTTTAAACCATCCCTGACTGAACTATTTATAATCTAAATTTTTAGGTTTTCATGGTCACTGACACTATTATTAGTTATTAACTATTAACGGGATATCTACCATGTTTTTTATTATTTATGAGTTTCCGATATTTCGGCTCTGTTGCAAGCGCCATGATCACGGATGAACTGTAGATTGCGGGTCGAAGTAATGTTTACGAGCAAACGAACTTACTTCTTGGTACTTGGTGCGCGGGCTCCTTTCCGCAACTAGGCCGTATGTCGGCCCTTTTTGCGTGTGGTTGGTGGCGCAGCAGTCCAGCCATCCGATGTCTGCGAGGAAGGCCAGCAGCTCGCTGGTGCCGGTGCAGGCCTCTCGCAACGTCGTCGGGGACCCGAGGAGTGTTCGCCGCTGTGCCTCCACGCTACTGCACTCCAGTAGCACATGCGCGGCCGTTTCCTCAGCCTCCATGCATCCTCTGCACAGAGGGCTATCGGTGACACCTATGATAAATAGGTGTTTGTTTAGTGGGCAGTGTCCTGTGATTATTCCGACCATTTGTCGGAGTTTCTCACGTTTTAGGTTCAGCAGTTTTCGGGAGTATCTGGAATTTAATTCCGGGAACGCCTCCCTCGACTGTCTGCATTCCTTTAAGCCTGCCCAGTATTCTTGATGTTGTTTCCTTATGTTTTCACGAATCCAAGCTTTGATTTGACTGAATGGTATGGGTATCATCGGTTCTACTCCTGCGGGATGCAGTTTAGATCCTCTCCTTGCCAGTTCATCAGCCGCATCTAGAAGTTCGCTAGAACTTGGCTAGAAGGGTTGAACTGAAGGGTTATGCGATTATGTTTACATACCTCTTCTAGTAGTTGGTGACACTGCATGGTTAGCCCCGATGAGTAGTCATACCTTTGAAGGGCTCGTAGCACAGCTGCACTATCGGAGAGTATTCTGATGGTTTGGCCAAATACCTGCCGTTGGAGTACCGCTGATGCCGCCTGGATTATACCTACACATTCCGCCTGGAAGATGGAGTTGTGCATGCCCAGGGGTGTTGCTGTGTGGATGTTGAGGTCGTCCGAGAACGTCCCTGCACCTGATCCTGTGTTCATCTTCACGAGCAAACGAAACGGACTACCCTCTTTCGTTCTCGTTTTGAACGCTCGGCACCACTACCACTGGTTTTCACTGAAACTCGATCGCGAACACAACACTCACAATATCTTCCTATTTTTTATTACGACGCGGGCTTTTTCGAGATGAACTAAAATATAATATAAAATAATTATAATCTGTTGTTTTGTCATCATTGTTCACAGTTGACCATTCCAACGAGCGCGAACACGACATCTCGATTGTAAGTTGGAGAGAAGTAGAGATTCTGCAGATTCCAGGAGATGCCCCAACATGAGGTCAATGCTACCTTGTTCTCATAATATAATTGAACTAAGACCATACCGAATTTCGAACTAATCAGACCTAAAAAGGAGATCTCATAGAGTCATCATTTAGAAAAAAACCTCAGTCTTAAAACGGCTAAACGGATTTTCGTTAATCAAAGCTAAGAACATTCTTGATTAAGACATCTATCAAACAAAAAAACACTAAATCAAAATAGTTTCAACCTAGGGACATACATTGGTTTGACATTATGCACATAAACATATATACACATACACTCAAAAACAACTCAACTCCAAAAAAAAATTCAGCTAAAAGTTCACAAAACATTATTGCTCACGCTGATAAAAATCACTTAAACCAAAAGTTCCCCAAATAAAACCGCCCATAATATTAATAAATCCTCTGAACGTCAGACGGTCATATTTCATGATGGTAGCTCATTAAACTGAAACGGTAATACTACTTTCCCGGTCCAGTGCCGGATATCAATCTGCTTGTTTTAATTAATTTTGTGAAACTGATTTTTTATATTTTAATTATAATTAACTAAAAATGATTAAAAGGTATCTTCTAAGCAAGCGTGCCACGTCGTAAATCACAACATCATAATTGTTGGAGTAATCACGTTACAAACATACAAAAAATAAAACAAAGACGAATTGAGAACTTCCTTCTTTTAGGTAGTCAGTTGAAAATGCTTTCGGGTGGTTAATTAGGCCTGAAATGTTTTGTAGCATACAACATTTTTCCAGTTTTATAAAGCCTAAGGTTTGGGAAGAGATGAATAGTAACCAAATAATTAAGATAGTGTAAAAACTAAAACAACCGACTTCCATGCCGCGCGTTTCAGTAGCAACTCAAACTTGCTACTGAAACTGACTCGCGCGGCATGGAAGTCGGTTGTTTTAGTTTTTAAACGTTTATCATATCTCTGGAGATACAATGCAACTACTATAGAAATGTATCCTACCAATTAAAAAAAAAACATTTGAATCGGTTCAAAATTGACGGAGTAATCGCGTAACATACATACAGAAAAGACAAACAGACGAATTGAGAAACTCCTCCTGTTTGGAAATCAGTTGATAACAAAAAAAAATTAAATCAATAAACTGTATATAACTAGCAGACAGTTCCTCCTGCCAGCAATGTTTGTTTATTAAACGCTTATTACCCCTTTATAGTTTAAAAACTAAAACAACCGACTCCGATGCGCCGCGAGTCAGTTTCAGTAGCAAGTTTGAGACGTTTATCGTCATATCTCTGAAGATACTTATCAGATCTCAATAAAATTACAATGAAGACACCTAGAAAATGTATCCTAGCGATTAAAATAAGAATTATTCGAAACGGTTCACAATTCACGGAGAAATCGCGTAACATATATACACAAAAAAAAACAGACGAATTGCCTCCTTGAACCTCCTCCTTTTTGGGGAAGTTAGTTGATAACTACACAGGTTCAACTCTCCAAAGAAGAGAAAACAAGGTGGTAGGAGCAAATTATATCGCCTGACTTGCTACCAAAAATTAGCTTACCACCATCATGTAGAAAATCTGCCACCATAACCTTACGATATTCCGGCAGCACGCCTTTAGAGTCAGAGTATTCTAGACCTAGAGTGAACACTCTAGGTCTAGAATAAGGTAACCGATAATGTGGTCAAAGATAAAGAACGTGTGCACACGTTAGGCCTCAATAATTTAATTACAAAAATGTACAAAATTGCAAACTACGAACTAAGCTCGAAACTGAAATACGTATCGAACGGATTGAAACATCACTAATATAAGCCTTTTGGGCGTAACACGGCTTACCGACTGACGTAACATAATTGTCAGTACGTCTGGCAGTCAGCCAACGGAAAAAGGTGTTAGTGCCCTGTACAATGGATAGAAATATAGACCCGTGAATAGACTGAGTCGATTAAACGGAGTGAACTGGCTCTAATGTACTTATTTAAAGCTATAAGAAAAGATGTCTTTTGCAGCTGTTTGTTTATAGGATTTTTGTTACTGATATACATATTAAAGACAATAATTAAGTAGCGACTTCCATGTCGCTCAATTTTGTTCCAGTAGCAAGTTTTAGACGTTTATCGTCATATCTCTATAGATACTAATCAGATCTCGATGGAATTACAATGGGACCCACCTTGGAAATATACCCTACAATGTAAGTAAAAAAATAATTATTTAAATCGGCTCATAATTGACGGAGTAATCGCCTAAACATACATACAAAAAAAAGTTGCTAGAATTAACACTTAACACAGATATTGTAGCTCGCAAAGTACTCCGAATTTCTAAAATTTTGCGTGTCACTGCTTCCGTTACTTGACAGATTTAGATAGTCTTAGCTGTACACTCACAGGAATTTCAATATACTAAATATCATCTGGATACCAAACATGAATTGTAATTAAAGGTCCTGATTCATACCCCAATTCTTCAGAAACAAAACACTCTCGCCAACACAATAGGAATCCCTTCAACTGAACAAGTTCGGAACTAATTAGTTCAGCAACGCTTATGGCCTGTTCAAATTAGAATTGAGGGTACCGCGTAGAACCGCGCATCAGTTACAATATAAAAGTATCACAGTATATAATTATTATCATAGAATGTTGTTTCTGTATAGGATATTGAAGCTGTTGCTCATTATCAAATGCAATAGTTAAGTGCTTAGTTAATGTGATATGTATGGAGTGAAAACTTCTTTAGCGGCATTATGCACTTTTCTTGGGATGGGCAAAAAATGTTGAACTCGCGTCAGGGTCACGTGTCCTGATCGTAACACGAAAATTCGTAAGACGGAGCGCAGGGCGCTTGCGCGAGGTGTGATTCCAATGGAGCGCAGGGCGCTTCCGCAAGGTGTCATTCCAACGGAGCGCAGGGCGCTTGCGCAAGGTGTCATTCCAACGGAGCGCAGGGCGCTTGCGCGAGGTGTCATTCCAAAATATAAAAAAATTATGTGTTCAAATGTTCACTTCTGCCGGCATTCTCGGAGTGCGACCCGTTATTTTTTTTAAATCGTATAGGCATGCGTTTGACCACTATCTCACCTGTTGGTAAATGACGACGCGGTCGAGGATGGTAGCACGCTAGGCCTAAAATGAAAACTAGCTCTCATGGATAGCTGCCGGAACACATAAGATGTATGGAAGATATTATTATATTTTCCAATTTGAGGGTGGTAGCTAGCCAGGCGGACACTAGACAGTGTCCTACAACAATAAACGGGTCGTTACTAAATTGAATATTAAATTATATAGAAATGAAACATGATTATATGATAGGGCTTTATCCGATTTAAATTTGTAGATAATCCATTAAGGTAGTGACCTCGGTTCTATCTTTTATTTATAGTATAGACTATAGGTATTATTATTGTAGTTTATATAATTTTGATATTGTCATCAGGTAATTATTTTTAAATTATTAAATATTATGTTTCTTTGAAGTGTCTCACACTTTATATTTTTGTAAATTATTTTTAAGTTGTTTTCTTAGATTATGATGTTTTGTTTGGTCTACAATAAAGTATAAATAAACAAGGTAATAATACATCAAGTAGTGTGTTCATTCTGATATCAACCACACCGAAATGAGAATTGATTGTGCTTAATTTCGTCACACCTGTGAAATTAAACAAAGACGAGTAGCCTATACAAAATCCTTGGTGAAAGTAAACGAAGTTAAAAAGTAAGTAATGAGTATAAAGTAAGTTAAAAACCAGTATCAGCAGAAGTATCAGCCTGTAGGTATATAAAAAGTGTCACAGTAATCCACATAACTTATTTTCCTTTGGCCAAAAATAGATAATTTGAATCCTCACCCATAATGTTTCCGCTTCAAATAATTATTCAGGTATAACCTTGTAAAGGTGCTCAACTGTCTTTAAAACACGAATAAATGCCCTTACTGTGTCAATATTCCGAAGTTTGACCAAACATTTCCAAAAACTGTATATTCAACGAGCGGATTCGACAGATGAAAAATGTATGTGCGCTTTTCACAGCGACTCTCCGGTGAAGGAAAAACATCGTTAAGAAACCCCCAACCCCTGCATGGTGGTAGGGCACTATCTAGTGTCCACCTGGCCAGCTACCACCCTTAAGTTAGAAAATGTGTCGCCAAACATCTAATGTGTTCCAGCAGCTATCCTTGAGAGCCTGTTCCCATTCTAGACCTAGCGCGCTACCATCCTCGACCGCATCATCACTTACCAACAGGTGAGAGAGTGGTCAAACGCTAGCCTCTATGATAAAAAAAAATATTTCGTGGTTGAGTTAATTGATAAAGTGGTGATAACGCCCTAGACAGAATAGCAGAAGTCCTACCGCTACAGTTACGTCTTATCATACTTAAGAGATTTTAACAAAAGTTCGTACGTCGTAAGTATCACTTCGAGTCAGTTCTTCAATACCGAAACATGACTTAACAAGCTTCCTGTTCATTCCGTGACCGGCAACTGTCCTTATCGTCTGACTGAACAACTGAGTGAACAATTGAATGCACAAGTAAGGCCTTTTTATACGGCTCGACGGACAAAGCTGTGTAGATTGCGACTTTATTATCTTCGACACAAAACGAGTTTGATAGCCATTGGCGTAATGGATATAAGGCCATTTCAAATCCTAGTAGACATGTGTCAGCTAGAGCGAAACGTAACTGAAAACGGTTGCCACTCCTATAACGTACCATATCGATATTGACATAGCTAGCAACGGTTTTATGGTTACCAACTAAGGCAACTATACATAAAGGTAGTTAGGTACAAAAACTACGATAACGCGCGTGATGCTGCCAACAACAACCAAAATAATTATACCTTCTCTTTCATTCTAAGCGATTCATCTCGTTAAAAACAGAGACAGAGCGAATATTGGCTATCGCCATAGTTACCATTATCCAGCAACATTTCACTACTATTGGAAACCAAAGACGACCTTATCTCTACTACGCTAAGGCTTAAAGTAATGAGGTTCGTTAGATCCAAACTGTAATGGACAGTGGTTTTTGCAGTTGCACTTTGCTTCGCGCATGCGCGAAACCCGTTCATTACCTATGCGCGATTTAGTTAGTTGAAAACCGGCTTTGATAACGATATTCGGCAACGGTTGTCAACACCGATATTGAAACCAAATATCGGCTAGATAAGGTATTAGGAGAATATTATATCGATTTCCGCTTGACTTGCTATCAATAAACTGGTCAAGTGTGAGTTGGAGTCGGACATGTAGGGTTCCGGACCACAGTACAATATTATTATTTAATAAGATATTATTTTAAGAAGAACAAAATTTGCCGAAAAAATAAGTATCTTCATTGTCTTTCTTTCGTTATTATTTTCCTTTAATTTTTTAATTTAATTTAGTTTCTATAAAGAAAGAGGTTCTCAATTCGTCTGTATGTTTGTTTTTTTTTTTGAAAGATTACGCGATTACTCCGCCAATTGTGAACCGATTTGAATGGCTCATTTTTTAATCGGTACCGTACATTTTGTGGTGGTCATTGTAATTTCATTGAGATCTGATAAGTATCACCAGAGATATGACGATAAACGTCTCAAACTGGCTACTGAAATTGACTCGGGGGCATGGAAGTCGGTTGTTTTAATTTTGAAACTATCTAAATAATTATCATAACAACAAATAATTTAAAGTTACGAACAATTCCTTAAAAGTTGGCAACGCATCAACAGCGCCCATGATGTTGATTATGTTCATATGCGACGGTAACCACTCTCCATCAGGCGGGCCGTCTGTATGATCCCTAATAAAAAAAAACTAAGACACGATCTCACCACGTGACCTCACTCACGAGGAAGAGCTACGGTCTTGCTAGAAATCTATAGACCGGCAACCTCGTGCGCGACCGTCCCGCGGGGTGACTGACGGTGGCGGGGACGAGGTAGCGTTCATTATAGCACACGGCTACGCAGTAACTATTATATCATCTGTGACACGGCTAAACACGCTTCCCTTCCCCGCTACACCACCCGCTACCCGCTGACATCTTGGGTACCTCGTCCCCGCCACCGTCTGACACCCCGCGGGACGGTCGCGCACGAGATTGCCGGACTATAGGTCAAGATGTTTCGACTAAAGGAACGTAAATTACAGCTTGTATGTAAATATCTTCAAATAAAATCAGAATTAAATTAACCTGTTCGTATTTTATCTACAGTTTGCAAACCACTATTTACAGTCACAATTTAAGCATTCACAAACCAAAAAGTGGCTAAATTAATGAGTTTTATTTCACCTTCGGGTTTAAATTGGTTTCGGTTTGTATTACTGGACTATAGCCCGGCAATCTCGTGCGCGACTGTCCCGCGGGGTGACAGACAGTGGCGGGGACGAGGTAGCTGTCATTCTAGCACACGGCTACGTTACTAACTATTATATAATATGTGACACGGCTACACGTTTCCCTTCCCCGCTGCACCATCCGCTACCCGCTGACATCTTGGGTACCTCGTCCCCGCCACCGTCTGTCACCCCGCAGGACGGTTGCGCACGAGATTGCCGGACTATAAATCCAGACATGATGTCGTTTTAAAAATATGTTCTGAAGGTACGGACACACCGCAGCGTTCTGCGGACGATCAGATAGCGCAGTAGTATTTGTACCGACTTGTTCACACCAAACTCAATCAGAAAACAATTGAAAAGTACAGAGATCGCGCCCGCAGATCGCAGGGCGCCGCGGTGTTTCCGCACCATGAGTTCGAATGCTGTAAATACTTGTTGATCTATAACAATGCTTATAATATGATAACTGTAGAAATCATAATTTTTTATCGTGCTATTGTTATCATAGGATACAACCATTTTCAAAACTTATTTTTAACCGACTTCAAAAAAGGATGATGTTTCTCAATTAGACCGTATATATTTTATTTTATTTTATGTGTGTTCGCAGATAACTTAGTCGTTTAAGAACCGATTTTGATTATTTTTTTTTGTTGCAAAGTAGTTTTTTTAGGGTTCCGTAGCCGAATGGCAAAAAACGGAACCCTTATAGATTCGCCATGTCTGTCTGTCTGTCTTTCCGTCCGTATGTCACAGCCATTTTATTCCGAAACTATTAGGACTACAGAATTGAAACTTCGTAGGTGGATGTATTCTGTAATAGTATATTTCATTACAAGTGCGGAAAGGCTGTCATTGCAAAGAGTTCCGACAAATGTCTACGCGAGCCGAGGCGCAGCCGAAGGCGAGGGTTGACAGTCTGAACAAGTTGCAATGACGGTGCCGCACGTGTACTGAACGACTATTTTTAATACAGTTGCGAAAAAATGAAGCAATTTAATAAAATAATAAAAACAATAAACTCAACTAACTTAACATTTATTTCTTATAAAAGTTATAATTCACATATACATTGAAATTGGTACAGTTTTTTATACTAACTGGCGTTTTTTCTTCTCTCCACGCAATAAATTCGTCGTACTATGTAGATATGTAGCGACTTTTTGACTTTTCCGGTAAAATGTTCTCCGAAGCATTTTGTGCAGTTATACTGAGTTCCGGTGATGTTAATTCAAAAAAACTAGGGTCGAAATTACTCATTTTGTGCAACAAACAACGAAACTCGCATAGAAAATTTCTGAAAAATGGCGCCAACCGTAGAATATAAGCAGATTTTTTTTTCTTCACCTATTCTGGTAGGCAAAGGGAACTATGCCCATACAGCCAAGTCTTCAGTAGAATTTTTTTATTGATATGAAATGAAAATGAAATTTAATGAGATGAAATGAAATGAAACCTAACCTAACTCATTCAATCAAATCATTTTTAATCTGATATTGAAACAAATTATTAGCTTCTTTTTAGAAATATACGCATTTGCATGAATCATAAAAACTTCTATGATTTTTTTTAGTAAAAACTTCATGGTTTGTTTTTCTTTTTAAAAGACATTATTTTGACAGTTGGGAAAGAGAACGCACGAGTTCGGGAAAGGTAAAAAAAAAGCACGATTATAAAATAGCCCTCATCCCGAACGCTATACGTCCCTGCAATACACCACTTTTTGAGCAACTGTATTAAAAACCGCTTTCCGATATTTATTATATATTATATTATATTACAAAAATGAAATATATAAAAGTTTAAGGGGGGGGTGGGCATCCAATACATGGAACTGAAACAAAAAAAAAATCTTCAAACCTATACGTGTGGATAGGTCTTCAAAAATGACATTGAGGTTCCTAAAATCATTTTTTCTCAAAGTCAATCATTTGAAAGATAGGCGCGTCTAAAGTGGTAAAATGTGTGTCCCCCCCCTCTAACTTTTAAAGTATGGGAGTTAAAAATCTAAAAAAAATATATGCTGTAGATCTCAATAAAAACTAACAATGAAAATTGGTTTGAACGAGACACAGTCAGCAGTTTTAGAGATATGGCGACCGCAAAGATAACTTTGTTTAAAGTCGGTTGTTTTGGGTTTTAAACTATCTTTTAGTATTATACAAATAAAACCGACCAAGTGCGAGTTGGACTCGCGCACCAAGGGTTCACGTACAAACTTGTCAAATTACGTATTTTTTTCATTAAAAGCTGCCAGACCTTGCTTCTTGCCAAATCGTATGATCTTACGTCAACGGGAACGTCTGTTCAATTTAAAGTATGCGACATATGTCTTGACAGACGGTCAGATGGACAGACAATCAGACGGACAACAAAGTGATCCCATAAGGGTTTTTAATTTCCTTTTGAGGTACTGAACCCTAAAAACGAAAATAAAGAGGGTGCGTAGAAAGCTATGCGTAAGAGGTGAATCTTCCTAGTTCATTCAATTTATTTCTCAACAGCACTAATTATTTTTTTATGCAACTCCATCTGTAGATCTTGAGCGAATAGTGTCTTCCTAGTTACGCCGTTCTACAATAGAGGGCGTTTATAAATATAAAATATAACATTACGCTTGACGCTTACGGCCTTTCCACTGCATTTGGACCGTGACGCTACACATGCGTCAAATTTTACACCAGTGCGCCTATTTTTTTGGCGCACTGGTGTAATATATAAGTGGATTTTATGTATATATAATATATAAATTAAAGATACATACATATATTTAGGTTTATTATTAAATTATTCGTTAATTTTATTATGAACTTTTTTATTTTTATTTTTTATTATTATTTTATTTATTGTACACCACCGTCTGTTACTTCCTGTATTTCTGTCCATCCAAAGGTTGTCTGGTAGAAATTGCTGTCAGCAATAAGACCGCCCATTGTAACCGAATAGTTATTATGTTTGTTTAAATGTTTCATTGTATTATTTATGTTGGTATACAATAAAGAATTTTTGTATTGTAATGTTTTGTGTGTTTTTTTTTACTTCAAAAATGTGTGATTCAAATCAAAAAGTCGCCCAATCTGTCTATACCCTTGTTCCAAAATCATTCCGCATGACTGATCATTCTTTATCATTAATCTTGGTCCTTTAAACTTTAGGAGTTTGATAACTTGGTAGCTTTCGAACTAATTTGTTTAACGATGTGGTTTATTAGAGAAAAGTTTTCAAGTTAAAACCTGAAAAGGTAAGAAAAGATTTTGAGAAATTTCTTTTGTTTTCAACCGACTTCCAAAAAGGACGAGGTTCGCAATTCGTCTGAATTTGTTTTTGTATGTATGTTACGCTATTACTGCGTCAATTGTGAACCGATTCGAATGATTCTTTTTTAGGGTTCCGTACCCAAAGGGTAAAACGGGACCCTATTACTAAGACTCCGCTGTCCGTCTGTCTGTCTGTCTGTCTGTTTATCTGTCTGTCTGTCTGTCTATCCATCTGTCACCAGGCTGTATCTCATGAACCGTGATAGTTAGACAGTTGAAACTTTCACAGATGATGTATTTCTGTTGCCGCTATAACAACAAATACTAAAAACAGAATGAAGTTAAGAATAATAGAGGGTCCCCATACAAGAAACGTGTTTTTTTCGGCAATTCACGCCATCTATGAACGCTTAGTTAGGTAAATGTCCCATAGATGGCGTTATATTGAAATGTCGATCCCTAACACCTTTGTTAGACGTTAGATGGCGTTATAAGAAAAAAAATGTTTATTAATTAATTATTTTCCTTGATCTTATAAAATAATGTAGTGTGGTATGGAACCCTACTAGTGCCAGTCCGAATTGCACTTGGCCAGTTTATTTTTTAAATGGTAGGGTACATTTTCGAGGTGGTGCCATTGTAATTTTATCGAGGTTTGATAAATATCTCAAGAAATAAGGAGATAAACAATGTCATTCCTATACGTTTGAAAGCTGCGATTGGCGTGAGCGCTAACAAAAATAGTATTTCTGTTACGCTAAAGTTGCATTTGGCGTGGACACTAATAAAAAATTTATTGAACCTAGAAGGTGACAATAAGTAAAGATACGGTGAAAGACGGAATTTAGTTATGTATTGTTGCGCCAGTTACTAGAATTTAATATTTATTGGTAAATGTTTGAAATACTAAGTCCTTTATGCTCCATCCACACTCTCGAGAAGCGCCTCCTAGAGGCTCTCGGCACTAGTCTTGGCGAGTGGAGGCGGCGGGAATGTTAGCCATCTACACTCTTGATTTATTCAGCTTCCCGCTACATCTACATCAAAATGTCTCCTCGCCCGAACTCGTGCCCGAATAAGATCGTTTAAAAAACTAAAAAAACAGACGCCAAATGCCGCGCTATTAATTTTCAGTACCAAGTCTGAGGTCTTTATCTTCATATCTCTGGAGATACTTATCAGAACTCAATGAAATTACCATGGTACTACACTTTGGATATCTCCTTTCCAACAAAAAAATAATATTCAACATTGATTCTTTAACGACGAAGTTAGCCGCGAACAAAAATAAATATATATATATATATATATATATATACGGTTGAATTGAGAAACCTTCTCCTTCATTGAAGTCGGTTAAAAACCGACACGAAGCAGAGCGACAACGAGGCGAGGCGAAGGAAGACGAGAGGACACGAGCGCACCGTCCTCACTCCTCGCACTCGCGTTTCCTCGTGAAGCCTCGTGAGTGAGAGTGAGAGTGAGAGTCGGGATGGGGCATTATGGTGGCTGTACACTCCCGCTCGAGAGCACTCGCTATGTCTCGCCCAAGACGCCTCGGCCGAGACGTGTAAGCTCGGTGTGAACCATGCTCACTCTGCGAATGAACAGCGACGCACTCGCAGAAGGCGCGAGGCGGCACAAGACCATTTGACTCAGGCACGGGTGTGTGTGTGTCAAGCGCATGGTAGGATGTGTAATGTTTTTTTATTAATTTAATTTATTTCTAATGCATATTATATAAAATATTCGCTTTCTGCACTCTTTCTTCAAATAAACTTTAACTGTGCCAAATTTCATACACCTCCGTCCGCCTAATTTTCGTAAATAGGGGTAGGTCCGTAGGTACAATATTTTTGCTTCATATGTCTATAGATTATACTTCTGTTCTACTTTAACTTAACATTAGGTACTTACAGTGATTGTGAGAGGTACTTCGACAAACCCAGCTTAGAGATTTTGCTCCCCTTGATGCCTTCATTCACGATGTTGGTCACCGTCAAAAAATTCTTCGTCATCGTTGACTCCTGTGACGTCACTATCCACACAGAAAATCGGAAAAATTAACAAAAACCGGAAAAAACGCTAGGTACCAAAAAGTACTGGCCAAACAATAAAAATAAATAATGAAGTGATGGCCACAATAAAACAACTGACTTACTCTTTTTTAAAATGAGAACCCAACATCGAATTCTATTTTCAAATTTGAATTTACGCAACAGGTAACACGCGAATAAATGGTTAACGGTTAACGAAAAATATTTTTTTCTGTTCACAAAAGACACTGCATCTCTCTCGATATTTTATCACAGATTAAAATTTCGATGTTTTTTATTGCTTTAGTAGCACTGATTTTGAAACCTGTAAAGAAATAATAGGATTTAGTTACAAACTGCAAGTTGTCGATTTTACGGTCCAAAGTCTATATAATATAGTATATTAGTATAATATTAGTATATATATATACATCAATAAAAATACATCATAGTTTTGAAAACACATTTGGTTAGCAAGAAAACTAGAAATGTACCTTGAGTTAGTTATTAATTTTAGTGTTTTGTTTGTATTTGAAAGGTTTTAAATATGAAATCTACGTCTTTTCCACTGCTTACATTATTCGTTACTCGCTCTTTGCTTTTCATTTAATTTTCTTTAACCAATTTAAAACAAAATAGCAAAAGAAACCCCATTGTAACTTTTCATTAGTAAATGTCAGATTAGGTAAGTTCCCTTGTACAGCTAAGCGATCTCGAGTGGACTAGTAGTGATGTGAAATTGTCGGCAAGAGTAAAGACCGTAAGTTTTCACAACATCAGTAAGAACTCTATTATAAAAACTCACGTTCATTTTAAACTTATAGATTTAAAAACGGGAATTTAACGTGACTTACGCGATGTCGATATAGCGATCGACATATGTTTCGGCCTCATCCGGAGGCCTTCTTCAGGATCTTGAGTGCGGGGCGCTCGCCGACGCTTTCACGTGTCAGGCAATTGTTGCGCTCTCCAAAGGATAAGGATCCCCTAGGAGCTCCTGGGGTCTACGTCGTTCCTTGCGACTGTGGTGCAAGCTACGTAGGCGAGACCAGAAGAAACGTGTCCACAAGACTCAAAGAACACATTGCTTCCATGAAGAACGTGGACAGCGGTAGCTCGGCGGTTACAGAGCACGCTCTCACATCTGGGACGACGCACTACATCAGATTTGACAAGGCACGGATTTTGGCGCGTGAAAAGTACTTTGTACCCCGCAAAATCCGAGAAGCCATTGAGATCAGTCGTCGTCGTAACTTCAACAGAGACAGAGGGTGGTACCTGTCAAATACGTGGAAAACCGTTCTTCATGGAAAGCACGTCACCAATGGCAACAGTGAGGAGGACACCTTGAGTTCCGTCTGCCGGTTGGATGAGGTTTCGTCTGAAGTAAACAGCAGTGATGAAGACGAAGCCCGCCAACCTAATCCCGCGCCTCCACTATGTACACCGCATCATCACCCCCCACCAACACCACCACCGCCGCCGCCGCCGCCCGCTCCGTCCGCCCGCGCTGCACGAGCAGCGGCCCGCAGTGCGAGGTTGAAAGCGTCGGCGAGCGCCCCGCACTCAAGATCCTGAAGAAGGCCTCCGGATGAGGCCGAAACATATGTCGATCGCTATATCGACATCGCGTAAGTCACGTTAAATTCCCGTTTTTAAATCTATAAATCAGTAAGAACTCGTTGATTTCAGAGTTTTCACTCTGTAATGGCCTAGGTTTGTGCCCCTTTGGAAAGATTTGATTGGTAAAATTTAACTCTTGGTCGTTTTGTTCTGTGATAAAGATTAAAGAATAGGTTCAATTTTTTTAAATTTCTTTTTTAAAGATTACTCGCAATGTGGATTGCACATAACTAGTATTCTTGTTAACCCCTCCAACTAAGCTAAATATGCTTGTGTCTGGAGTGGGTTCACGTCAATAGTGCAATGGGTGGGTTGGGGACCGAACGCACGACCTCTCGATCGCCAGTCCGACACCTTATCCATTGGGCTATTTCCGATTATAAAACTATTTCAATGGTGTATATAAATAAGTACGTGAAGCGAAAATTTACACATTTTTAAGAAAATTGCGTTAACGTATAAACTGTGGAATTTGACTCAGTTAAAGTTTACATGGAGAAGAAAAAGAGCATAAAGCTATGTTTTTATATTTTGGACCACTGGACAACCACTAGTTCAGAATAGATTATTTGAAGTGAAATAATATCTTTAGGTGCACTGGAGTAAAATTTAACGGAAGTGACGTAGAAAGAAAGAAAGAAAGAAAGAGAGAAAAAACGTTTATTTCGACAACAGAATATCCTGTACACAACAACAATGGGTACAGCAAAATAACAAATAAAAAATACAAAATTAAAAACATAATATTACAAAATAAGCAATGTAATCCTATGAAAAATTATGAGATCGTCAAGTATTTGTGCTACAAAGAAAGAGTTCATTTTGCTGAAGTGTACAGTACCTGTAGCCTAAATAGATTCAGTCTCAGCGAAATGCTGCAGACGACTACAGCGCTGATTTTCAGCCTGGACCTTAGGTGACGTAGCGTAACGGTCCGAATGCAGCGGCTTTTCACTATGGGATATAATGAAAATTACATCTTGAGCTACTCGTATATACTACATCCCGCGATTGCTGTTCACACTGTAAGATATATAGTTCAGCTTTCGTTGTCTATGGTTTCATTCAAACACTGGCTAAATACACTAATTGTGTGGAGCCATAATAAAAATTAAAAAAACAAAAAAAAAACTATTGGCGACGCAGGGGGCGGCGCGGTGTCCGGGGACGTGAGGTAAAATATAAACCTTCAAATAACGCTCAGTCAGTCGAAAAAATACTTATCGCTTGGGATGTAATATATAATTATTATAGCATAGTATAAACGGTCTCATACAAAATGTAGGACGAGCGATAACATTTTATATCTCAAGATATAATATACATAATATTACATCTCATAGTGAAAAGCTGGCTTCATGTTATCTATATATATAAAAGAAAGTCGTGTTAGTTACACTATTTATAACTCAAGAACGGCTTTACCGATTTGGCTGAAAATTGGTGAGGAGGGTAGCTTAGAGCCAGGAGACGGACATAGGATACTATTTATTCCGTTCGACAGCGATACATTTTTTTTTTTCATCAAAAGACCAACTTATCAACTATGAATATATAAATAAAAGAAAGTCGTGTTAGTTACACTATTTATAACTCAAGAACGGCATTACCGATATCTATATATATAAAAGAAAGTCGTGTTAGTTACTACACTTATAACTCAAGAACGGCTGGACCAATTTTTATGATTTTTGTATTTTTGGAATTGTCTTTGTCAGGTATAGGATAATAAGTATTAAAAACAATGAATAACTGACCTAAAAAAAATGATATAAGAAAAAATATTTTGCCAAAATGCTCCTGGGTTTCAAAACCGCCAATCATTTGATGTTCAATTGTTTATGCCGTCGATACGGTAAACCGCAAATTAATAAAGGTCATTGCTCCACACGATTTGTGTATTTAGCCTGTGTCAAGTATAAAAATTCAAGTGTTTGTGCATTCAAGTCATGTAGATTTTTAAAACGTTAAGAAATTTTAAATACTGTCAGTAATGACAATTGGTTGACATATTTATTGATTATCAAATATGCGTGCTTTCAGAAATGTATGTTTACAAGCAATCAAGACAACAATAATCAATGCCTAATCAATTTTATATTTTGTCAGTTTTTTTTAAATATCTTATAGGCTAGCATTTGACCACTATTCACCTGTTGGTAAGTGATGATGCGGCCGAAGATGGTAAGCATGCTAGGCCTAGAATGGGAACTGGCTCTCAAGGATAGCTGCCGGAACACATTAAATGTTCGGCGTCAGATTTTCTAGCTTGAAGGTGGTAGCTCGCCAGGCGGACACTAGATAGTATCCTACTATCATGCGGGTTGTTGGTTTCTTTTTCGATAGAAAAATCCATTGGTACACGGCGGTTTGAACTCTGTTCCTCTGGCATCAAAGCCAACCGTTCTCACGATTACGCCACCGGGCCCTCATACGGGCCACGGGCGCTAGAATGTAAATACAGAGATATGCAAGAATATGATAGCCAATTTATGAGTGCCGTATACAGTCTCATCAATAAGGCAAAAAAATATTAGAAAGTTATTAATGGAGTAAGTATACTTATTCAGAATTAAAATTATATACTGGTGATTATATTTAACAATTAAAATTAAACTCAATCAAACTAATGCTTGACATTAGTTTGATTGAGTTAATAACTTATCTATAACAATAATAACATTGTTTCATTCCATCGAGTCTTGCTGACACGCGGTTGAAATACTTGATTATCGTATTTTTATTTTATTTCTTTATTGCCATAATACATTACTTAACTTAATATATCTTTTGTATTCATTGTATTACGTTCATAAACGCCTAAATTAAGTTGATCTAAATGGTAACACAACATTCATTGTCTGTTAGGTGGTACGAAGTTCACCGGGCCAGCTAGTATTTTATATTTATAAACGCTCTTTTTGTAGAATGGCGTAACTACAAAGATGTATTCGCTATCATTCGGGCATTCGACCCACTAAGGGCCGATTTCATCAGTGAATATAAACGCGATCAGGTCGACTTGAACTTGATTTAAATGTTTAACTGAGATTAAACTGGCACTTTGCATTTCACCACTAAACTGAACGCAGTTACAGTTCAAACGAGTTTTAATTCTGAACTACCGATTTTGGACGTTTAGCGCTCTTGATCCCGTTTACACTGTTAACAGCGACTGTCACTCTTATTTTCCGCGTTCGTTTCCGTGTACGTGCATGGCGTAACAAGACGAGACGTCTTGTTATTTAGTTATTAATATTATAAATATTTTAATTCCTTGGCCTACAATTTAAAATTTGAAATTCACGATTCAAAACACAAAAATATATACCATGCACGGACATAGAAACGAATTTGATAATATTAATTCGTCAGTTTGACAATGCCAAAACAATCTAATACGACAGCTCTATGACGAGATTTTACGTTCCATTGTGCGTAATAGCATTAAATCTTGGTTTTGGTAAACACGATCAAATGAAGCCTCATGGGAGGTGGTGAAATCAAGTACGCGTAAATCAAGATCAACATCGACGTTTAAACACGTTTTAGTATAACTTAGTTCAATAGATCTCGATTAGTAGCATAAATGGTGAAATCAACCCTAAGTTCAACAGCTGGAATTGTCCAAAAAATAATTAGTGATGTTGAGAAATAAATTGAATGAACTCAAAACTCAAATCCCACTCTGTGAAAAAAGTTTCACTTCTGACGAGTAGATTTTTAGGCACCCTATTTTGTTATGAATTTTGTCTTTAAACGACCTTAATTATTGTGAAATTTGGTCTGTTGTTGTCGGCGTAACCTTTTAAGCGAGGTTTAAATTCGTTTTAAGGTGGATTTCATTAATTTCTAGTACCGATTTAAAATTTGAATACAAATGAGGTTTTCGTCGATAGCTATTCAGGAAATAAGAGGGGCTCTTACAAAATTAACTTACGGCCGTATTCAAAGACAATACTTAAATATAAAGTGCGTAATACGATTAGATAATTTTCTTGAATATTAGCATACTTATGGTCATTCTTAGGTAACGTCCCAATGATGAATAACTGTGGTAGTATAATTACAAAATTCAAATGGATGGAGAGACAGACAGTGATGGCCATGGCTAACTTGACATAGGGAACTGTAAAAAATAGGCGAATAAAGAAAACAACGGGTTGCACTCCGGGAGTGCCGGCAGAAGTGAAAAGTTGAACAAGTCATATATGAATATTTTGGAATGACATCTCGCGCAAGCGCCCTGCGTTCCGTTGGAATGACATCTCGCGCAAGCGCCCTGCGCTCCGTCTAACGAATTTTTTGTATTACGATCAGGACACGTGACCCTGACGCAAGTTTAACATTTATTGCCCATCCCTAGAAAAGTGCACAACGCCGCTAAACAAGTTTTCACTTCGAAAATCGCTGGTGAGTCAGAGTGGGTTAATTAAAAATACCATCTAGGTAGGCTCACCACACAAGCACTTCTCACGCTTAGCGTATGGCAGATGTTGTTTCCGACACTCCATAGAATAATTTTACTTGAACACGGTTAATTGGATCCGTAATTTACCGTAAAAACCTTTTCACAACACTAAAGAAATAAATTGTCAAATTTCGAAGTAGGTAAACTTTTCCTTCTGTGTGTCTAAGTTTAAGTAAAGTTACTTTATTCCGATCAGTTCAAAAGATGTCTGACGCAAATTAGAAAAGATTTAATGTTTGGTCGACTTACAAAAGGGTACACAATTCGTTAATTTGAGGATCGTTTAAAAAACGAAAAGAACCGACTTCTTCAAATGCCGCGCTAGTTATTTTCAGTATCAAGTTTAAGGTGTTTATCTCCATATCTCTGAAGATATTGGACATATCTCGATGAAATTTCTATGAGACCACCTGTAAAGCACAACTTCTAGAAGGAAATCCAGAGGAGAATTCAGCTAGGCTGGGCAGCATTCGGTAAACTCCGTCGAGTCTTCTCGTCACCTATACCGCAGTGTCTAAAGACAAAAATCTTTAACCAGTGTGTCCTACCTGTAATGACATACGAAGCCGAGACGTGGACACTCACAGTTCGACTGGTCCACCAATTTAAAGTCGCTCAGCGAGCTATAGAGAGAGCTATGCTCGGTATTTCTCTGCGGGATTGAATCCGGAACGAAGTAATTCGCCAGAGAACTAAAGTTATCGACATAGCTCAACGGATTAGCAAGCTGAAGTGGCAGTGGGCTGGTCATATCTGCCGCAGGACTGATAACCGTTGGGGTAGACTTGTCCTGGAGTGGAGACCGCGAATCGGCAAACGTAGCGTAGGACGTCCTGTGACTAGGTGGAGCGACGACAAAGCGCAGTGACTGGAAAAGAAGAGCCGAAGATCAGGCTCAGTGGCGCACCTTGGGAGAGGCCTACGTCCAGCAGTGGACGGACACCGGCTGATAATGATGATGATGATGACCTGTAAAGCCTTTCAAACAAAATAAGAATTTTCTACATCAGTTCAGGTCAGGTAATCTCTACACATGAATAGCAATGAATTTCGACGGATAATCGTCGATAAGAAAAGAGATGCACATAGCAACTGTCTAGCTACATCTCATTCTAGCAGACGTTTGCGATGATAAGACGCATCGCTAGCAATGTAGAGATTTCCACCCTAGGCGTCTTCGAGTGATCGGTGAACACACATGAAAAAGAAAAGATTCCTAGGAATTGAGAACCTGAGAAGCTATTAATTTTTTGTTAAGTCGGTTAAAATTGTGCTGAACGAAACGATTATTAAAACGTAAACAGACACAAGCATATTTAGCTTAGTTGGAGGGGTTAACAAGACTACTAGTTATGTGCAACCACAGACCAAGGATTTACTACGATTAAGGTAATGAATCCGAGGTCCTATGTGTGTGTCACATTGCTAGTAAGCTTAAAAAAATGCTTTCACATTAATTCAGGAAAGGAATGCAATTCCTTGCCTGAGTCTGTCCAATTACAAACATTTGACGGTATTCTAATCGCGAGTGAATAGGTATAAGATATATAATGTGTATATGTACTACATACCAGATGTGGCGTCGCGAAGTAGATCTACGTTCAATTAAAAAGCATGCAAAGTGCTGAATCTTCATCTCGCTTAGTTTAGCGTAAGTACTCCTGATCGGAATAAATCTCCGTCATTTAGCACCCGTTTTGGAAAATGTAATTTGTTTGTTTAATTTCAGACTGTATATAGAGATATATGGAGATAAACACTTCTAACTAATTGCTACTGAAAATGACTAGCACGGTATTTGTGGCGTATCTTGGGAGAGGCTTATGTCCAAAAGTTGACTGACACCGGATGATTTTTTTTTTTTAATATCTTATAGGCTAGCGTTTGACCACTATCTCACCTGTTGTTATGTGATGATGCGGTCGAAGATGGTAAGCACGCTAGGCCTAGAATAGGAATTGGCTCTCAAGGACAGCTGCCAGAACACATTAGATGTTTGGCTACAGATTTTATAACATGAGGGTGGTAGCTGGCCAGTCGGACACTAGATAGTGTCCTACCACCATGCGGGGGTTGTTGGTTTCTTATCGATGTTTTTCCTTCACCGGAGGGCCTTCACTGTGAAAAGCGCACATACATTTTTCGATAGAAAAATCCATTGGTGCCCGCGGGGTTTGAACTTGGTACCTCTGTCATCAAAGCCGACCGATCTCCCGATTACGCCACCGGGCCCTCAAATGATTATGATGATGATGATTATGAAAGGTATTGTTCCACCTCAGATCCATCATCATCCATCATCCACATCTATCAGATCAGACTAAGAAAAGCCATACCATTATCGCTTAATAAAGTTAATAGAATAAGCTGGATATTTCTAATACCCAGCGACTCTGTTGGGCCCATAACCTCAAAAAGCACCGATAAATTCAATCATTATGTGCTTATCAGTTTTTCAAGAAAAAAGACCTGGTTAATAAATCCCAAATCATCCCCGGAACCCGAAAATGGAGCCGCAAGACCGGATGAGATAATAAACGGATAAAATAAACGATTAGGGACAGGGATGGATTAAGGTAAGGGCCGGGGGTAATAGGTGATTAAGGTAAAAGCCCGGGCTAATGTTGCTTGTTTCGGTTAATGACTTCTTTGGGATATTATATGTCAGGTCATATCATTATATTAAGAAGATGTTCGATAAAATTCAGCCAACGCAAGTTGTGAAATTTTAGAATATTTTATTTTACAATTTGGTAAAGTAAACTGTTAGTAAAAAGATAATGCAATAGTATAAAATTTTCTTTACTATGTCATTTAATATATATTTCATATATATTTAATCTTACTTATTTCAATTTCAATTTTTTTTTAAATTAATTGTTAAAACATAACGCTGTAATGATTCGTTTAATGACCTTGTAATATCGAACACTTTTCAGTAATTTTTGTCAAGGGAGTGTATTATTAACTCCCAGGGAATGTGACCCTTGATTCGTCCCTGGCATCTTAAGGCTCTTGAATGCTAATGTATCGACCTCGCTTTAAGGAAATCTTTTAAGAATAATCGACGCTTAAACATCGTTTTGAATGTTTCTGTTTCCGCCATCTTGGAATTGTTTGATCTCGTTAGTCGTAATCGTTCAGTTTATTTATGCTTTACTTTTGCTTTGTATACACATCGCCAGCCAATAAATTGACGCCTTGGGAAGAATTGATAAATTGACTTCTGTACTGAAAGTTATGAGTCCAGGCCAGGAAGAGATCCTTAGGGATTAAATTTCATCGACATCTGTAGGTTTAAGTGCATTTCAAATTACGGGATACTGTAATAAAGGAAATATTAAATATTTACACCACAATTAATTTGTTTAGAAATAATGATATAAAAGTATTTGAAACTATTAACTAGACAATGACAATTAAAGGTACACACCGCAGCGTCCTGCGTGCGCGATCTAGGCGGCGATCAGATAGCACAGTAGTATTTGTACCGACTGGTTCACATCAAACTCGATCAGAAAACAATTTAAAAGTACTGAGATCGCACCCGTAGAATGCAGGATGCCGCGGTGTGGCCGTACCTTAAGAATCTGTACACTATTTTAATAATGTTCTTAAATAACTATTTTTAAGTTTTGTTGAAAATATATTTCTATAACCTCAAAATAACAAGCAGATTGTAATTGACGCCTGTATTAGACACTACTATGAAGAAAAAAACATTTTTGAACACAAGCTGTAAAAAAGCAATGATATCATTGCATAACGAAAAGTACTTATGCTAACAATACCATCACTAGACCAACTTAGACTGTCTTTCTATTTTCCTTTACGATATTCCAGTTCCTAGAGACCGGCTCCGTCATAAAGTCAGCTCCATGGTACCATATTACTGCATTGTCATCGATGTTACGCAGGTATACCAAATTTGAGTCCAATCGTACGCCAGGAAGTGGTTCTAATTTGTCTCCAAAATTTGAACCGGTTAAACATACTGATACGCTAAATTAAATAATAGTATATTATGATACGTGTGACTTAAGTAGTCAATTAATGCACGGCGTGAAATTAGCACCCGAGCGCAGCGAGGGTTCTACGCAATAATAGACAACTTAAGTCACGAGTAACGTATATTACTTTATAGCTGTCAGTAAGACATAAACCCGCACTTTACGCTTGCTACGCTTTTCCGTCAAATAGAAGATTATCATCGATTATTGCACGACATCTAGCACCCTCGCTGCGTTCGGGTGCCAACTTCACGCCGTGCAATAATCGACTATTTAAGTCACGGAAAAACGTGCGCAAAGTGCGGGTTTAGGCCACACTGTGCTATAGAAGCTTTTTAAAAATCTGGATTGCTAGAAATATTCTGCGTATCACCGCATTGTATCGGATATGATGATGATGGTGATGATATAAAATAGCAGAGAAGATTTGTTTTGATGTCTCTTCTTATACTCCTCTATAACAGACCTAGAAACTAGAGATTACCTACATTTATCCTTTTTATTATATATTGAATCGTTTCATCCTCCTCGTTTAGCCAATAGCGGTGCTTCAATAACTCTGACCAAGAACCGTTCTAATGCGCGCTGACCTCATTCTGTGACGTCTCAAATCACAGTTATCGTGGACAATTTGCTTTGGATATATCAATACGAGTTTATGGTCGTGTGGCAGTAATTATAGATATTAACTAACCTATAGGTAGTAGACAATAAATCGCTTTATATACTACTAAAATTAAAATTAAAATCCACCTCCGACTGTTCTATGCATAATTTGTTCATTGAGTCTATTCCAATGAGCACAGAATCGACATATCTGCTTTGAGTTGGTGAGGAGTTGAGTATTCTGCAGATTCCAGGATTTGTCCTAGCATCAGGGTAATGTTACCATGTTCTTACAGTATCGTTGTAGTAAGAGAAAATTTCGAATTGATCAGACCTATGAAAGTTGATCTCATAGCGTCATCAACTAGAAAAAGCTCATACGATCTCAAATTATTATGATCTCAATTAGTAACACTACTATATTTCTCGAAGTTTCGGGTTCATTATTAATCGTCGTAACAGTATACATTATATGATACGTGTAGTAGGCATAGCAACCCGTATTATGTTTCTTTTTGTGCCTTACACGTTCACAGTAATAAGCGACTAATGATGTCACACGTATCAAATTATTGGCATAAGTCTGACAAGTTCAGGACATTCTAAAAGTCTTTCTTCTGAGAATGATAATTATTACTAGCTCGACTGTATTGCTGGGGCTTTGGCACGTAGTACTAAGAAGATAATATTTTGACACGTCCGTCTTTTGCCGTTATGAACTATAATTTTAAAAACTTCAGAGAAAATTCAGTTCAACTTCAGAAGAAATCCAGCAAAGAATTCAGCTGGGCTGGGAAGCATTTGGAAACTCCGTCGAGTCTTCTCGTCGCCGATATCACAGTGCCTGAAGACAAAAGTCTTTAATCAGTGCGTCCTACCCGTCATGACATATGGAGCCGAGACGTGGACAGTCTCGGTTCGACTCGTTCACCAATTTAAAGTTGCTCAGCGAGCTATGGAAAGAGCTATGCTCGGTGATTTCTGCGAATCCGGAACGAAGTAATTCGCCAGAGAACTAAAGTGATCGACATAGCTCAACGGATTAGCAAATTCAAGTGGCGGTAGGCTGGTTCGAGAGTGGAGACCGCGAATCGGTAAACGTAGCGTAGGACGCCCTGTGACCAGGTGGAGCGACGACATTTGCAAAGCGGTGGGCAGTGACTGGAAACAAAGAGCCGAAGATCGGGCTCAGTGGAATTACTTAGGACAGGCCTATGTCCAGCTGTGGACTGATACCGGCTGATTATGATGATGATGATGAAATATTATTTAATTGATGTGTTAGTTACTCAATTACTGGTGGATGTGTAAGCTGTTATGACTATTTCTATTTAACTCTTTTCGTCTTTGTATGGCATCAAACTAAAAAACACCCCTACTCCTTGAAGTTTATCGAATGAAAAAGTTGTTAGGACAAAAAAATTGCGTGACATTTTTCGAAATGGCTGTTATATTAATGTGTTTGATTTTAAACCCGAGGGGCTTAAAATCAAACACATTCATATAATTTGCGCTTATAAATTGGCGCCATTTTGAATATTTTCAAAAAACCTAATCGACATAAAAAAACCATATAATTACTGCTCACAGAGGTTCACGAGAATCGGTTGTGAAATGCGACCTATTTCCTGATTCTCAATCATTCGAAAACCTATTCGGATTCGGAAGCTTCATTTCTAATTTTGATAATAGATAAATCCGTGAGCTATCTTGTCGCGGAAATCATTCCAGTTAAATTAACTGATTTTATCGAATTAAAATATCAAAAGCAACCGATCGGAGCATTGTGAACTGCAAAGATCCAATTCGAAGTGAAGGCAGTTTCCGAATTAGAATTTGCTTTCGAATAATTGAGAATAACCCTGCTGTAGAGGAAAACAGACATCCGGATAAAAACGAAATCATTAATGCCGAAACTAAAACGGAGATCTTCGATTTGCTCGGTCAACTATTCTTGCAAATAATATTTTAATTATTTTTCTGGGACAACATTTTCCCAGCTTAATGCGGCAAAATATATTATTATAATACATTAATATAATATTATACCTACATATATTATTTTATAATATAATAATTATTAATCTCGAGCTAACAAATATGTAGATAATATAAGTATTTGTATTTGGAGAAGATTGTTTTCAAACCAGAAAAGCGTGAACGTGATTCTGGTTAAATTAAGTTTTATTGATAACTCTTATATCAATTTCAATAACCGCATAGCTTAACATTTTTAATCTGTCTTTAAAATAAACTCGATTGAGATTTGACTCTCTTTGCGAAGTATTTTGTAACGAAACGTTAATGTCTGTCTACGTTTCGGACAGTTCTGTATTTATGTAGCCATTGCCCTCGTTCTGTTACGTCATAGGACCGTTTTGGGCGTTGTATCGCTTTGTGTTCTGTATTTATCAAGGTTTGTTTTGGGTATAACTGTAGGGTACTTGGAAAATAATACGAACTGGGTACTATGTACTATGTAAGTAGTACTATAAAATATTCTGTAGTCTATGGTTTGAACTGGAATATGTCTTTTTAGGGTTACCGTACCTTAATAGGAAAAAAGCGTTTTGATTTAAAGATTATGATATAACTTTTGTGCTATGTCTAATTTTTTTGATCCTTTAATATAATTTGTGTGTCGTCCGATCTGGGGCCTTATTCAGTATGAACAATGAGACAACGCGTTCCTTAACGCGCCACGTTACGTTATTGAAAAATTGTATTCTGTATGCCACACGATTGGTAAATTATACAAAACGCGCGCGTTACACGTCCTCATATGTCACGATATCTCAAAACGCGCTCATAACCTTACCTTACCGCGTTACCGTACTTGAAATTGGCATAGAGGATACCATAACGCGGAGATAACGTAACACGGCACGGTAAGACTTTAAAATGCTCATACTGAATAAGGCCCCTGATATGCTAGCCACCACTATCTTGCCTGGTGGTAAGCGATGATATGGACGAAGATGGTGAACACGCCAGGCATATGGTCTGACTTGAGAGTCAGACCTGGTGAGTCAGGGGCCTTATTCAGTATGACCATTTTAAAGTCTTACCGTGCCGTGTTACGTTGTCTCCGCGTTTGAGCTGTCAAAATATCGTGACATATGAAGAAGTGTAACGCGCGCGTTTTGTATAATTTACCTATCGTGTGGCATACAGAATACAATTTTTCAATAACGTAACGTGGCGCGTTAAGGAACGCGTTATCTCATTGGTCATACTGAATAAGGCCCCAGTTCTTTTTTTTAAAACGATCATAAATTAAATTATGTAATAGTGTAACAATAGTCGGACTTATCGTTCTAGCATAGACAGACTTCATCGCTTACCGACAGGAAAGCTTCACACTATCGTTACGAAAATGTGCTTTAATTCTCAAATTTCATCAAAATCTATTTATCCGTTCTATCGTTCAAAATGTAAAGAAAAACAAAATATGAACTCTTCACATTATAATTTAAGATCTGAATCCGGTCGCGTTTATATCAACTTCGACCTTATCACGTGAGTAGTTTACCGGTTAAATAGTAATAATAATTTAAGATCGTTTAAAAACTAAAAGAACCGACTTCGAATGCCACACAAGTCATTTTCAGTATCATGTTTGACGTGTTTATATCCATATCTCTGGAGGTACTGGACATAACTCAATGAAAATTATATGGAAGCACTTGGAAAGTATACCTTTAAAAAAAAAGAGTGTGTGTACTTATTTATGTACACGCGTTAGAAGTTATACTTCTGTGGCGTATGGAAAAAAATAACTAAAATGCAGTAGTGATTAACGATAAATATTAAAATTAATCAAAAAGATTTGATTTAAATAAAAAAGGTTTTACTAACGTAAAAATATGACGTTAAATATGACATATACTCGTACAACTTGAACATAGTCATGCCACCTAGAACTAACTTCACGGTGTAGAATTTAGTTGTCGGTGTGCGCGCGCATCGTAAAAATTCACTCTCATCATTTTTCTCTATTGCGCCAAAAGAAGTATAACTTCAAAAAGAATTTTCTTAATTCGTCGCAAGCGTCTTTGAGTAATTGGGGAATATACATCCTACCCATATTATAAAGGCGAACGTTTGTGTGTGTATTTGTTACTTCTTCACGCTAAAACTACTCAACCGATTGCGCTGAAATGTAGTATGTAGATAGCCTAGACCCTAGAATAACACATAGAATACTTTTTATCCTGATATACTCACAGGAACGATGTTTACGCGGGTAAAACCACGGGGCACAGCAATTCATACATAATTATACACAGCAAATGACCTGTAAATCATCTTGACAAACGAAGTAGACCGAAACCCGTGTAATACCTAGATCTGTCCTCAATCTAGTGCCTAAAGGGGCGGTTAATACAGTGAGTGGGCAAGATTGATGGCGTAGCTGTATTTGCAGCTAACTAGTTTATGTATCTTCAAGTGTCAGTTCATTAGAGTATCGAACATCATTGACCTATTGATACAGTAGTTTATGAAACTGTTGCAAAATGAGTATGTATATGATATTAAACACGAGTGTTTCAATACTAAGTATGTGTAGTTTTATACACCACTTTACCTACATTCATGCAATAGTTACCTATTCAATAGTACGAATGTTAGCAATAACTAAATAAAGAAATGTATGGCTACGTACCGGCTTGTCTGCACGGGGAACCCACCTCTTTATGTCCTCACTCTAAGGCTGTCTGGTAGAGATTGTTTCAAGCAATTAACCAACAAACTTTCTTCACTTTCTTCTCCATTCTTCAAAACGTCAGTATCAGCGACAAAAAAAACAGCAGGCCGCCTGACAGTCTCTGACCACAGATATATGGGTATACTATCTCACTCGTATACCATCTATTCAAAAAAGGAGACAACACTGTGCTTAGCATTTGTGGACTATGAGAAGGCCTTCGACTATATCAAAACCTGGTCTGTTCTGGAGTCCTTGCAGCGTTACCAAGTCGACTGGCGATATATCGAAGTGATGAGATGTCTGTACAATGCTGCAACGATGAGTGTACAAGTACAGAACAAGCGTACTAAATATATCCACCTGCGTTGAGGAGTAAGACAGGGAGACTTCACATCCCTGAAACTGTTTACTAACGCCTTTGTACAAGTACAGAACAAGCGTACTAAACATATCCACCTGCGTTGAGGAGTAAGACAGGGAGACTTCACATCCCTGAAACTGTTTACTAACGCCTTGGAGGATATGTTTAAGACGCTGGACTGGAAAAATTGTGGCATAAACATCAACGGCAAGTACATATCTCACTTACGATTCGCAGATGACATCGTCTCTATGGCAGAAAGGCTACAAGACTTACAAAGGATGTTGAATGACCTAGCTGATTCTTCTCGTCGCATCCGTCTTCGGATGAATTTGGATATAACCAAAGTTATGTACGAGCACGTTGTTCCGGAACCAAATGGTGTAGATGGAAACCCTCTCGAAGTTGTTGCGTAGTATGTTTACCTAGGCAGACGCTCCAACTAGGCAAAAATTACATCGAAAAGGAAATCGAGAGAAGAATTCAGCTGGACTGGGCGTCATTTGGAAAACTCCGTCGAGTCTTCTTAGCCATAGCTCGCTGAGCAATAGAAGCAATTTCGATAGAAAGAGCTATGGAGCAATAGAAGCAATTTCGATAGAAAGAGCTATGCTCGGTGTTCCTGTGCGGGATCGAATCCGGAACGAAGTAATTCGCCAGAGAACTAAAGTGATCGACATAACTCAACGGATTAGCAAACTGAAGTGGCAGTGGGTTGATCATATCTGCCTTAGAACCAATAACCGTTGGGGTAGACTGGTTATAGAGTGGAGTGGAGTGGAGCCGTGTGACCAGGTGGAGTGACGACATTCGCAAAGCGGTGGGCAGTGACTAAAAACAAAGAGCCAAAGATCGGGCTCAGTGGCATGACTTGGGCGAGGCCTATGTCCTGCAGTGGACTGATACCGGCTGATTATGATGATGATGATGATGATACTATCTCTGACCGTCGAATATGAAATAAAAATAAAACCTTACATCAAAGGTTACATGCAAAGTGTATTATAGATGGTAAAAGCGCCATCTAGATATCCTAACTGGCTATACCCAGCATCATGGCGGCACTCAGCCAACCGATTGGTGATTTGATTTATGCAAACTGCATGATATGACGCGAGCTGTCAGGTGCACCGAACTGATACCTCGGATAATCCTACGATAATAGTTTCAAGCACGATAATATACTTGGACTTGGTTAGAAGATACGAAACTACGAATAGTAGCGCTATATGGATGGGACTAAAGTCAGTTTTTTTGTTTTGTAACCAAGTTCCAATTCGCATTTTTTTAAATGTTTGTTACCTCAGAACTTCGTCATTTATTAACGGATTTAAAAAAAACATGATTTTTTGTTGGAGAGACTATGCGTCCAGTTTAGTTCCATTGTTATATTAACGAGATCAGATAGGTATCTTGGTGATAAAACCAAACTTCGAGACTCCGCTGTCTGTCCGTCCGTCTGTCTCCAGGCTGTATCTCATGAACCGTGACAGTTAGACGGTTGAAATTTTCACCGATGATGTATTTCTGTTGCCGCTATAACAAAATATAAAAAACTAAAAATAAAAAAAAACTAAAAACAGAACAAAATTAAAAATTAAAGACAAAAAAATAACATACAAAAAACGTGTTTTTTACTATAGCGCCATCTATAAACGATTGTTTACCTTATTAATTATATTAATTTCCTACCCTAACACCTTTGTATTAACTTTCACTTAGTTGGTGTTAGAAGTTCGTTAGATGGCGTTGTATTATAGTTAATAAGCATGTTTAGTATTGACACGGTAATATAATAAAATATTACCGTGTCAATTATGTAAGTATTGCGGTTCGGGACCCTCGGTGGCAAGACAAAAGCCCGTCTCGCACTTGGCCATTTTTATTTTGTACACGATCTTAAATTATTATGGTATGGTAAAATAAACTGGCCAAGTGCAAGTCGGACTCGCACTAAAAGGGTTCCGTACCACACTACAGTATTTTATAAGATCGAGCAAAAAATACCACTATCATTTTTCGCCAGCAAAAAATAATAATTAATAAACATTTTATTTCTTATAACGCCATCTAACGTCTAACAGGTGTTAGGGATCGACATTTCAATATAACGCCATCTATGGGACGTTTACTTAACTAAGCGTTCATAGATGGCGTGAAATGCCGAAAAAAACACGATTCTTGTATGGGGACCCTATATTATTTTTAACTTTATTCTGTTTTTAGTATTTGTTGTCAAAGCGGCAACAGAAATACATCATCTGTGAAAATTTCAACTGTCTAACTATCACGGTTCATGAGATACAGCCTGGTGACAGACGGACAGACAGACAGACAGACAGACAGACAGACAGACAGACAGACAGACAGACAGACAGACAGACAGACAGACAGACAGACAGACAGACAGACAGACAGACAGACAGACGGACAGCGGAGTCTTAGTAATAGGGTCCCGTTTTACCCTTTGGGTACGGAACCCTAAAAAACGGAACCATTATGAGATCACTTTCTTATCCGTCTGTCCGCCTCTCCGTTTGTCACCACCGATTTTCTCAAGAAGTTAAGTTTGTCCCTTAATATAGTCGGAGAAGTTGGTACAAAAGCCTCGGTGGGCGAGTCGAACTCGACTTGGCCGTTTTTAGGGTTCCGTAGCCGAATGGCAAAAAACGGAACCCTTATAGATTCGTCATGTCTGTCTGTCTGTCTGTCTGTCCGTCCGTATGTCACAGCCATTTTATTCCGAAACTGTTAGGACTACAGAATTGAAACTTGGTAGGTAGATGTATTCTGTGAACCGCTTTCCGATTTTTATACAAAAATAAAAAATATAAAAGTTTAAGGGCATCCCATACATAGAACTGAAACAAAAAAAAATGTTTTTCTTCAAACCTATAGGGGTGTCTATGGATAGGTCTTTAAAAATGATATTGAGGTTTCTAAAATCATTTTTAGGTTTCCGTAGCCGAATGGCAAAAAACGGAACCCTTATAGATTCGCCATGTCTGTCTGTCTGTCTGTCTGTCTGTCCGTCCGTATGTCACAGCCATTTTATTCCGAAACTATTAAGACTACAGAATCGAAACTTGGTAGGTAGATGTATTCTGTAAACCGCTTTCCGATTTTTATACAAAAATAAAAAATATAAAAGTTTAAAGGGGGGCATCCCATACATGGATTTTTAACAAAAAAATTTTTTTTTTTCAAACCTTTACGTGTGGGGGTGTCTATGGATAGGTCTTCAAAAATGACATTGAGGTTCCTAGATCATTTTTTCTCAAAGTCAATGATTTAAAAGATAGGTGCGTCTAAAGTGGTAAAATGTCCCCCCCCCCCCCCCTCTCTAATTTCTAAAGTAAGGGAGTGAAAAATCTAGAAAAAATATATTCTGTAGATCTCAATAAAAACATTCAACGACAATTAGTTTGAACGAGATACAGGAAGCAAATTAGAGATATGGCGACCGCAAAGATAACTTTGTTTTTCATACAAACACTATGAAAAACAAAGTTAATTTTGTAGTTGCGAAAAATCAAAGTTATAGAATACTCTACTGTGTTACGGAACCCTACGAGTGCGAGTCCGACTTGCATTTGGCCAGTTTATTTGATATATGGATCTTATATGCTAGCGTTTGATCACTATCTCGCCTGATGGTAAGCGATGATGAACTCGCTAGACCTAGAATATTCTCATCCTAGATAGTCAGGGGTTATGTGCTGCCGGAACACCGTAAGGTTATGGCGGCAGATTTTTTCCTTGATGGTGATAAGCTTGGTGGTAGCAAGTTAGGCGAAACATCAATATAATATGCTGCTACGACCTGTAGGATGCTAGGATTAAGGTTAGGTGATAGGATCTAAGTCGGAGACCTTTCGTCTGGTAGTCTAGCTAACTATCCTTTACGCCAATGGGGACTTTCAAAATTAATAGTAAAATAATTTGAAATCATTTAAAAAAATAAAAGAACTGACTTCAAATGTCGAACACATAATTATTATATTATAACATAATTTCAAAACAAAGTTTCAGGTGTTTATCGTCATATCTCTGGAGATAGGTACTGAATATATTTAGATGAAATTTAAATAGTACATCCTGTGAAATATAAGTTATTTTTCAAAAAAAATAAAACCGACTTCATAACCACAAAAAGGCACTCAAAGCGAAAAATAATTTACTTAAAATTATTATAAGCGCTACTCACTTCTCTATTTGAAGTCGGTGCCAGCCAAGTCTAATAGGTAGTAGATAGATAATACGTACATGTACCTACCTACCTACTTACTAACCTACATGTACCTACTTACTACTACTACATACATAGTATCTAATATCCAATAGACTTGGCTGGCACCGACTTCAAATAGAGAAGTGAGTAGCGCTTATAATAATTTTAAGTGAATTATTTTTCGCTTTTGAGTGCCTTTTTGTGGTTATGAAGTCGGTTTTTTTTTTTTTTTTAAATAACTTATTTTACCCTTTTAAGTGCAAAACAAGTTTTAATGAAATTACATGCATCTATTAAATTTCGTGTCTGGGCCGTTATACACTGACGGATATATACTTTTTGAAAATTTCATGTATGTACCTATAACGGTTAAGAAGATACAGATCTGTAAAGTGCGCACATATAGACACATGGACGGACGGACGGACGGACGAACAGACAACAAAGTCTCAGAAAGTGTTCATTTGGTAGCCTTTGGGTTCGGAACCCTAAAAAAAATTGACTTTAAATGCCGCGCTAAAGTGAAAATATTCACTAGTAATAATGATGTCATCAAGGTATCAAAGGACAATGTCCAAAATGGCCCTGTAGAATTAAAGCATCTGACACACACGATAATTAATTGTCTATTTTATTACAATAATTCCAAATACTTTTATAACACGGACTAGTTGTATTTCAAAATGAATATTAAAAAGTATTATTTGCGATTATTAACATTACTTGCCGCCATATGGCCAACAGAGTACTGAATCACTCTACTACGTTATAAGAGGCACTTCCCTATATTGTGGATACCCGAATTATGAAAGCACTGTGTAGCCAACCTAACAACGGAAAGTATTATATACGTAGTAACTATTATATAATATGTGGTTTTATGCTTATAATTTTTTTTGCTGTGTTGATTGGTACAAAGTACGTTCATAATTCTGAGTTATTTAATTATGTATGCAGTGTCGCGGGACTTAAATGGCCGCCATCTTCGCCAAATGTCATGTTATGTCAAAAAATATTAGGTATGTTTAAAAAAGTTTGCACCCTAACAAGACTTTGCCCGGTAGAACATTCCTGTGAAGACAAATTATTTATATTTATATAATTATTTATTATAATTATTAATATATAATTATTTATTGAGGGCCCGGTGGCGTAATTGGGAGAACGGTCGGCTTTGATGCCGTTGTACCGAGTTCAAACCGACGTGCAGCAATGAATTTTTCTATTGAAAAATATATGTGCACTTCTCACAGTGGCCCTCCGGTGAAGGAAAACATCGTTAAGAAACCAATAACCCCCGCATGGTGGTAGAACATATCTAGTGTCCGCCTGGCCAGCTACCACCCTCAAGTCAGTAAATCTGTCGCCAAACATCTAATGTGTTCCGGCAGCTATCCTTGAGAGCCAGTTCCCATTCTAGTCCACTTCTCTATCTTCGACCGCATCATCACTTAGCAACAGGTGAGGTAGTGGTCAAACGCTTGCCTATAAGATTAGAAAAAAAATTATCCCCACCTTTATTTCTATCTCGCTCACAGTTACCGTAAGAATATCTTATATGCAATAGCAACCTCCATTGTGTATAATCTTCTTGGGACTCTTCTACTAAAACTAGTACATTCTCCTATGTTTGAGGTATTTATCTCCATATCTCTGGTGATACTAATCAGATCTCGATAAAATTAAAATGGGACCACCTCGGAAACGTATCCTACCTATTAAAAAAAGAATCATTTGAATCCGTTCACAATTGATGGAGAAATCGCGTAACATACACACAAAAAAAAAAAAACATACAGACGAATTGAGAACCTCCTCCTTTTTTGTGAAGTCGGTTAAAAATCATCATCATCATCATAATCAGCCGGTATCATTCCACTGCTGGACATAGGCCTCTCCCAAGACACGCCACTGTACTCAGTGGCGTGTCAGTATCATGTCATTGAAATATACAAAATGCATCGATGATTTTTATTGATTATTAAAACCGCTCGACCGTTAAAATGTAAATTTGTCCACCTGGGAAGTATATATATATACGTATACCTTTGAAACAAAACAAAAAAAGAGTGTGTATACTTATGTACACGCGTTAGAAGTTATACTTCTGTGGCGTATGGAAAAAAATAACTAAAATATTAAAATTAATCAAAAAGATTTTATTTAAATAAAAAAGGTTTTATGAACCTAAAAATATGACGTTAAATATGACATATACAACTTGAACATAGTCATGCCACCTAGAACTAACTTCAGGTGTAGAATTTAGGTGACAGTGTGCGCGCGCATCGTACCACCTAGAACTAACTTCACGATGTTAAATTTAGGAGTCGGTGTGCGCGCGCATCGTAAAAATTCACTCTCATCATTTTTCTCTATCGCGCCAAAAGAAGTATAACTTCAAAAGAATCCGACGAATTGAAAACCTACTCCTTTTTTGTGAAGTCGGTTAAAAAACTCGTAATTAACACTTATTACTCCAACTACTCAGCATCTTACCCGATAAATTCTGAATAGGTCTTTAATATTTCAACCGCAAATGAAACCACTAAATGCTGTATAAATTATCTCCTGTAGGTATAGGTACCTATTGCTTAATGCTAACGCGGTGAAGGGAATTCCACTGTATTTAGTCATCAATATTTGTTACCCAATTACTCTTAGTATTTGCATACCTAAAGTATAAATGGAGATGTGGCATTAGTTAAGCATTAATAGCTGTGATTTATATAATATTATCTACTAATTACTACATTATGGGCCAGTTTCACTGGTTCATGATAAAGTTTATATAGTTATCTGACAGATGACACCATCCTAAAGTTGCAAAAAATCTGTCAAATAAGTTAGGGTTATCAGGCACCAGTGAAACTGGCCCTGAAAAATTAAAGGATGAGTAAATAAGTAAATTCTAAGTTTGTTAGTGTTAGTTAATATTGAAGAAGCTTAATTAAAAAAAAAAAGTATAAACTACAAAAAAGTTTCAATATATTTGATACACATGTATATACAAATTTATATGGAACCAAGGTATATATATATCAAGGTATATATATATCTATTATATTCGAGGTATATCTTATCCAATAATTGAAAATAGTTAAAATCGGACTACTCTTTAAAAACGCTCTGTAAAAACGACGCAGATGTAGCACATCGGGCTTTAACAGCTTGGTGCAAATGGCGCACACTTACCGATGTCCTACGTGACAAACGGATCCCTATAAGAACCAAGGGAAAAGTCTATAAGACAGCAGTAAGATCAGTTAACTATACGGAGCAGAAACCTGAGCTCCGCCAGTAAAAATTATATAATCTGTGGGTCCGCTCAAAAGACACGAGCAAAACCTACACACAACTGAGATGCGCATCTTGAGATGGTCTGGCTGTATAGCCTTGAAAGATCATACCGCAACGAGCATGTAAGAAGGATCCTAAAAGTTCGACCGATTACAGACAAAATTGCTGAATCTAGGTTACGATGGTATGGACACGTGGTGAGACGACCGGATGACCACGTCGTGAATAATTTAAGATCGTTTAAAAAACTAAAAGAACCGACTTCTAACATCGCGCTAGTCAAAGTAGCTAGTAGACGTAGTAACTATTATATAATCTGTGCCAGTAAGTAAAGTGCCAGCCAAGTAGTAAGTCGTCGAGATAAGTAAATGCGTCGTAATACAAATGTTGATTTATAAAAAACGGCTTGGCCGATTTAGTTAAAATTTAAATGGGACCACCTGGGAATTGAAAAAAAAAAGAATTTTCTAAACCGGTTCAGGCATCTTCGAGTAATCGGTGAACATACATAAAATAATATCGTTTAAAAACTAAAAAAACAACCGACTTCAATGCCGCGCTATTCATTTTCAGTACCAATTTTGAGATGTTTATCTCAATATCTCTGGAGATACTTATTATACCTCGATAAAATTACCATGGTACCACACTTGGGATATCTCCTTTCGAACAAAAAAAGAATAATGGAAATCGGTTCATAAACGACGAAGTTATCCGCGAACAAACATTAAAAAAAAAAAAAAAATATATATATATATACGGTCGAATTGAGAAACCTCCTCCTTTTTTTGAAGTCGGTTAAAAAAAGATTCCGACGAATTGAGAACGGATAATAAAATTCCTTTTTTGGGAAGTCGGTTTAAATGTGATTTTCCATGGCTATACTAAAGAAAGGGAGAAGAAGACCTCTGGCTATCTGGGCATCAACAGTCCAGCGCGTCATAAGACATTAAACGACACAGAGACGGATGCCAAAGATCAGCTAAAGTGGCGCCGCATGATTCCTTAACCCAACCCCGAAGAAGAGGACTACTCTGTAAAAAGTTATGCGTGGTCAAATATTGCAATTGCTGAGTGAACAATGTTTTCTTCCTACCCTTAGGGGTGGATTTCTTTTCCAAATGTATATGGGACCAATTTCAGGGTATACCCTTTCTAAAACTAAAAAACTAGATATAAAAATCGGACTAATCTGTGAAAAGTTATGCGTGGTCACACATAAAAAAGAATACGCGTCGACTTGAGAACCTGCTCCGTTTTTCGTCGGTTAAAAATTGGTCCACAATTGACAAAGGCATCGGTGAACATAAATACAAAATAAAACTGGCCAAGTGCGAGTCAGACTTTGTCCCGCACACGCAGGGTCCCACACGCCATCTAACAAATATCTAACGAACTTCTAACACCAACTAAGTGAATTAAAACACAAAGGTGTTAGTAATTAATATTATTAATAAGGTAAACAATCGTTCATGGATTGCGCTATAGTAAAAAACACTTTTTTGTATGGGGTACCCCCTTTAATTTTTAACTTTGTTCTATTCTTAGTATTTGTTGTTATAGCGGCAACAGAAATACACCATATGTGAAAATTTCGACTGTCTAACTATCACGGATAATGAGATACAGCCTATTGACAGACGGACAGACTGACAGACAGACAGATGGACAGCGAAGTCTTAGTAATAGGGTCCCGTTTTACCTTTTAGGTACAGAACCCTAAAATACATATACCTACAGATGAACTGAAAACCTCCTCTATTTCGAAATCGGTAAAAACAAGGCCTCGTACATAAAACAAAACTGACATTAAATGACACAAAGGTAGAATTCTTGTCTCCCATCTCTCCTCCCATTCTTAATACAACTTTATCCTTGATAAATAGTTTTCTGGTCATCCAATTATTTCGGGTTTCCTTGCGTACCATAGTTTGAACTGTTATGATACCTTCAAGAAACTATGCGATGTCTTTGAAATATTACGAATAGCTTTGTTTTCGACGGAACCGTACTTTTGGACTGAAGTTATAGTAGCGATAGACCCACCGTCGTATTCACAAACAATAGTATGAGGTCGAACGCGTAGTGTCATTCAATTCAATACTGTATTGACATTACTTGTGTCAAATACACCGCTATGCGTTCGTTTAAACCTTCATAAATACAATCGTCAGATATTTAAGTTAAGATTATGACTGTACTTTGTTGTTTCTTGGATGTATATGTCGCAGCCAACTAACTTTAGCCGTTCATTCAACAGCCTAGCCTTTTTACTTTCAGCCGCTAGTTGAACGGCGGCTTAGTAAAGACTAAGCTGTTGACTGAACGGCTAATTGAGCTATATGGCTGCGACATATAAATACTGTGCATTGTATAGGGTTTTCCATAAAGTGTGCAAATTTTTTGAAGATAATTAACGGTAATTTTAGTGATGCTACAGCTGTCAAATTTGACATGAAAACTTAGGTATTAAATTTTGACACATATGATTCAAAATTCAACAAATATTTGAAATTGTTAAAATATGTCATCGAAATCAACCCACTGAGTTGACTTCGCCGTAAAACAGTTCTTGCTCACAACGTAGAATGGACTGTCTGATGTTTTTGCATAGTATCTCACTTAGCAACAACATATTTAAAATGTCTTTTATTAGATCTGAGAGGCACGATTTATAAGTCATAATTAATTTTAATGTAAGGAGCAAACTACCAAAATACAGGCTAACAACGCCTAGGTCAGTGACCAAAGTAATGTAACGGCATAAAGCCGGCCGGCGAGCCCGTCATCTCGAATTTATAGATCTGACGACAGCTAGTTTGAAAGATTCAGGATGACTTGAACATTGATTTATTATTTTATTTAAAAAAAAAATAGTGTGATTATTAAAAACAATATTTTAGTGTGCAAAAGCGTGGAGTGTTTTTAAAGATATTTAAATTTTGTTTTTTTAACTATACTTTATTTATGATTTTAAGTCTTTGTCGAGCATCATCATTGCATAGCAAAATGTCAATAATACTTAAAATAAAAATTTAAATACTCCCACACCACCGCCGACTGATTTGTACCTATATGTATAATTAAAGACCATTCTAGTGAGCCAAAACACGACATCTCAGACGAACAGTTGAGAGTATTCTGCAGATTCAAGGAGATGTCTCAGCATTAGGTCAAGTATACCATATTTTTGCAATATCGTTGAAGTAACAGTTAGGATATTGATACTTGAAATGATTACATAATAATATGATTTGACTACTGTTATTAATATTTCTGTGGATTTGACTAATGTAAACTACGCTAAACAGACGACAGCATTGTGACAGGTAAGTAATGCGCAGAAGCGCCATTTTGATTTTTTTGACGTCCGCCTTCAAAGGACTATGAGTTTACGAAAGTTGCGACAGTCGTTTTTTTTTACCAAAAGTTGTATTCCTCGAAAGTTGTATTCTAATGAGGTGATCTACACCATATCTCCGAAGATTGCGACACACATTGTGACACACTGTAAATAAGACCTGAAACTACCCCGATAGAACAAAAAATTACACACATATATAAAACATAATTATGGAAATGTAATCATAATCATCATCATTAACATCCAGAATTCGTCCACTGTTTGACATAGGGCTCTCCAAATGTTATAAAATAATTCTGAATTTTTTCTATAAAAAGAAATAGAAATATAGTAACGCGAAATTATTACAATTTATAACGGCCCGGGAGGTACCACAATCTCGTTTTCGATTTCCAGCCAAGCATAATTCTGTCTTGAAACATCTACTAAAAACATTTCTTTAAGTTCAAAAGAAAATACACCGAAATTTTATTTTAGAAATTCTTATATCAAACTGCTGCATTTCACATCTGTATCCGGCTCTGACGTCAAACTTATTACGTTTCATATTTTTGATATATTACAATTCGAAAGGAAATTAAATAAAGTCACAGATTTTGACGCGAAATATTCAATATTGAAAGAGTTACTATTACATTTTGAGTTTTACGCTGGAGGTTTTCAGCGCTTTGATGCAATGCAATATTTTGCAATATTAACGATACCTATTTTTTGCAATACTTTTAATAAAATCGTTTGATAGTTCATAATAGTTGTAAATATACAGTTTAATAACAAAATAAAGTGAATGTACTATTTACAAACTTATTATTTGCGGTTGGTGCAATAATCATGTCTATTGATCGAACGGCAAAGCCATTTATTTAACCTAGTTTGAGAATTTTGTTTTTCACTAACCGGCATTCACTCGCGTTTATTTCTCGGATAATGCTCCGACCGGTTTCGACTCGATTTGAGAGTCTTCGTCCGAGAGCGGCTGAAGAGAGCTGTGACTCGCGGCGTGCCGCATGAGCTTCCCAGCGCGACTCAATTATATTTATATTTTTGTTTAGTTAAAACAAAATATGAATATCCCTCGTGAAAAGTTCATAACTAGTTTGAGAAGTTTGTACAAAATTCTCGGTGCGCGAGTCCAACTCGCACTTGGCCGGATTTTAATTAGACCAGCATGAGAAGTGTTTAAACGATGTTAATGATTAGTCTTCACGAGTTTCTTTCATGTGCAACTTCCATTGAGTATAATTTTGGTCTTCATTGGGTAAAATTGGTGGCCGCTACTGATATAATAATAAGAAGAAATTAAACGTATAACATTTTATTCATAGGATAACAAAGTTTTTGTTCCAAAACTATTGTTTCAAGTCAAAAAATGAAACAATGTATATATTGTAAAGGATTTATTTATATACTTTACAAGAGCGTATTATCAACTGACTTCAAAAAAGGAGGAGGATCTCAATTCGTATGTTTTTTTATGTTTGTTCGTCGATTACTCCGGCAACTTTGCTTTACTTTTTTTTATAAGATGTCATAAGTATTGCCAGAGATATGACGATAAACGTCTCAAATCGCGTGGCATGGAAGTTATTTTTTTTTAGTTTATATTTATCCTAATAAGGTATTATTTATATTTTTGTGATACAGATATACTTGAAGATTGACGTTTATTATATTATAGCTTCTAATATAAGATATTTTTTTAAACCACATTCTGGACGATCCCAAAAAACCCCTAGGTAGGTGTAAATAAAACAAACCTTTAACGAGTACAGAAATCACAGATTTCCTCACATTTATTTAGATTCACAAGATAGCTTAATTAGTATCGCGTGCGAATCTTCTCACCGCGATCTAGAAATTAGAGGTCACAGCAAAGCGCCATCTATTGACAAAGTGGCGTACTTTTATGTTAAGAGTGTTAAGCCATTAACACATTCTTTGAATCTTAGGCTAGCGTTTGACCACTATCTCGCCTGGTGATAAAGATGATGTGGTCGAAGATGCCAGAACACCGCTGGGTTATGGTGGCAGATTTTCTCTGTGACGGTTGTATCTAAGCTATTTTCTGTAGCAAGTTAGGTGAAACACTGATACAATGCTCCAGGCTTCTACCACCAGTGGACTGGCCATAGTAAGAGGACTTAGTAGGATATTACCTAAATATCTAGCTTTTTATCCTATCTTGTATTTCTAACCTTGTGTATTTCCGGTCTTAGACGTTGAAATTAGGTTATGTACGCCACGCTCCAAATCATGGAGCACATAATCTTGCAATGTAAACACAGCTATGTTTCATGGCATTCCGCGTTTACAGACTAGGTAGTCGGTTTGTATCACTACATAATATTATAAAACAAAGTCTCCCGTCGCGTCTGTCTGTTCACGATAAACTCAAAAACAATTGAACGGATGTTCTTGTGGCTTTCACCAATAGACGGAGTGATTAATAAGAAAGGTATTAAATCGTAAAGGATTTCTGTAAATTGGTTAAATTATGACGATGATTGTTGAAGATGTTTATTTATATTATACTCAACGCAACAAACGAATGCAAAAATGCAAGCATTACAGCTCTATCCGTGCAAGGCTGGGGCGGGTCGCTAGTTACTGATATTTTAATATATATGAAACATTTGATGTTTACATCAAATGTTTAACTTTACGGAATGGAATTTAGCACTTGAGGCACAGATAATGCAAATTATCGTATAACACAAGTTTGAGGAAAAAATGCAATTTAGAAAAAACACACACATTTTCACGTTCCCGCGAAAACTCTTAGGACAACATAGTTTAATCCAAATACCACAACTATCTTAAATTGTCTTTCAAGTTAGCACCGTTCGACAATCATATTTATGAGGAAACGCGCGTGCGTGGTATTTGAAGAAAAGGTATTTTAAAGAAACTATTGCCGTTGCGCAGTGCCCGAACATCCAACAAATTAGCAACTCAGACCCATTTTACCTACAAAATTTAACTAAAATAAGGTTTTGTATTCCCCTGTTTCCTGCTCCTGCTCCTTGAAAACTGATCCAATTAATTTTTTTTTTCAACATTTTTGCAACTGAGAGTATCCTTACCCCTATTATTTTTTGTTGGTCTCAAAACTCTTTCAAATTTGTATGGTAGCCGTTTAAGATTAGGGCAGTAAAATAGGTATTTTTTCAGGTTTTTAAATGGTCATGTCTGGAAGAAATCGCTCTATGCGATAAGACCGCCGATTATATTGCCTTACTATATTACTGTATACTAGATAAGTCGTACATTTTGTAAATATGTTGTCTGGTAATCAATAAAGAGTTTTGTATTGTATTGTATTGTATAATTTCTTTTTGCAATTGGTTGGTCAAAAAAGGCAACTGACAGGGGTATAGCTACAGTAGGTCTTGATTTTATTGTAGAAAAAAAATTGCTCTAGAAGACTTTTCCAGGGAGGATACAGGGGAATATATTCGTATGGAAAAATGCACCCCACGTTCCCTCTTAAAGTATTGTTTGTGAATAGGAACGTTAGATACAATATCATGTAAAGTTAAGTCACCTCATCATTACACATTTCACACCGTGTGCCAACTATACTTCTGTCCCTTACGCCCACATCCGCATAACACATAATAACATTTTACGAGCTTCCCTTATTGAAATACTTTGTTTAGTGCGAGCGATATTGGCCTGTATTAGCATTGTATGTTACGTGCGGTATTATGCTTTTGCGATTGTTAATGTTGGGAGCAGATCAGAAGCAACATGGAGACATAGAAATTATTTGAGAAGGTGGTAGAAATTAAATGTGAAAGTATTTTTGGAATGTTAAAAACTCTCTTTATATATCATTTATTAAAAATAAAAACAAATACATATATAATATTATGTTTCTTTAAAGTGTTTCACATATTATATTTTTTGTAAATTGTTAAACACAATGCATAATTGGGTTAACAATTGCAATCTACTAATTTCGTCGTATCGATGGATCGAACCGTGGCTTAATTGGCAGAGCACCTGGACGTGTAATCCGGGGGGTGCGGGTTCGAGTCCCGTCGGTACGATGTACGGATTGTGTTTAACAATTTACAAAAAATACATATCTAATTTTGAAGTTTAAAAATTGTTTGTCTGTACAACGATATTAGATACACGTAGCGGTAAATATAAAAATAAAATCTTATAAAATAAAACCCTAAAGAGTTATACTTTATAGACCTAATTTAGAATCGTGAGCAAAACTAAAAAATACTACTTCTAATGCCGCACTATCCATTTTCAGTACGTTTAAATTGTTTATATCCATATCTCTGGAGATGGTCATAAGATCTCAATAAAGTTAAATGGGAACAAACAGCAAGCATACCCTCTCAAAGAAACATTTTCCAAATCGGTTAATAAGTGATAGAGTCCTGTAGGGTTATTCTGTAAGCTAGTTTACTCATCTCGCAAGCGGTGAGGTGCGTAAACTAGCTTACAGAATAGCCTACCTGGTCCTGAGGTGTCATATATAAAAAAGGCGAATTGAGAACCTCCTCTTTTATAGTGAAGTTGGTTATAAAAAACTTATTTTATGGAGGTAACTTTTATCTGGCCAAAGCTACTGAAGTTTGCGACAAGCAATAAAATACTTTGTTATGTGTTTGCAATGCTACGTTCGTAGTAATTTTACTGCCTGGGAAGTCATAAAATTGTTGGTATATATGATTGACTAAATTAATTTTATTATGAATAAAATTATTAGGTAAATACTTTTTTAACTTGTTTCAGATAATTAAGCGGCAATAGTCCAATGGCTAAGGCGTGGACCTGGCAATCGAGCGGTCGTGAGTTCGATCATCACCCAATGTACCATTGATGTGAGCCCACTCCAGACACAAGCATATTTGCGCAGTTGGAGGGGTTAACAAGAATACTATATAATATGATTTGTACTGCAATTAGTCTGAGTTTTATTTATTTATTATGTTTCATTATTTCACAATTTTTTGGATAAAAATTGTCTGAAGTACTGAAACATGCACTGGGTTGCGGGTGCACGTAATAGTACGGTTGGCAACCCTACATTAATCAGGGGAATTAAACATGTGTTTTAAGTGTGACGTTCGACGTCTAGATGAAAGCTGAATGGCTCAATACCTTTGTTTTTTTTTGTAAATTCAAAGCAGTAAGTTATATTTCTGTTATATCTGTAATAATAATTATTGAATATGATATTATTTAACGTGTGTAAGTGTACTCGTATATGGGCAAATTAAAAATTTGCCCATATACTGAACAAACAATAAACAAACAATATACTGAATAAATGCTTTGACTTTACTAGAATGTGCAACCCACATTGCTAGTAAGCTTTATAAAATGAAAATGAAAATAAATAAAAATAATTACAGAAGTATTGGCATGTATTATATTAGTCATATATTACAATGTAACTTATTTCAACTTTAAAAAAAAGAAATTAAGAAAATAATTTTCAATACAGGACTTAGATACTTCATATCGCGTGCAAAACTGCAAGGCACTAACTGGTAACTATAAAACGAAAATCGAATGTTTCGTTTAAAAGGCCAGTTATTTGTGTCCCAAAATAACTTAATCGAAACCTGTCTATATTCTCTTAAGAAACTTCATATAACTTTATGCTCATTGCTCATCAATATAAAAAGGTAGATGCGGTACTCACTCTTATGCTACGTAAACATAATGGAACTAGAAACAACTACATGATAACACGAATTTCTGATGTCGAGTTTGATGTGCATGAAGAACAGCAGATGGCATTGTTGCTAAATATTTAAATGGATCTGCGATAATTGCACTTATAATTCTGTACGTGCTACACAAACGCCAGTTCGATTGAGACTAAGGTGAAATTAGGTTCGTAAACCTAATTCATACGGTCCACATTGAGGCGGGGTGCCTTATCTCCTATTTTTTTATCGATGTCATTGCTCTATAATGTGCACATACCTTTAAGCTTTCACTACTAGTGAAATCCTAGGTCTTTGATAATGTGTTATATATATTAAAGTCTTATACAGGCGGTTCTATTTATATAACCAAACAAGTCAGTACGCTATGTGACTTTATTTATGATCCTCCGGTACCTTTTGGGTAACCCTATCCCTATATCTTGGAAACAAAATGACATAGGACCGAACCGCACTCCACCTATCAAACAAAGAATTGTTATTGTGTTTTGTCTGTGTTATTTAATGTATACATTGAGCTTTACGTTCAATCTATATAAAATGTATTATGAGTACTCACAAATTAAGTGTTATTTTTTTTATATATATTTGCAAAGTTTTCATACATTTAGTTTTACCTAATAGAAAAATGATCTCCTAAAAACTAAAAAAACGACATGAAAAATACTACGCGAGTCATTTTCAGTGGGTACTATTTTGGAATACATGAAAAAAAAATAACTTTGAAAAATCCGTCTAAATATGAAGTATTTACGCAAGTAACACATACGAGTTAAATACATTTAAAAGTACTTATGTAAGAAGCTATAATTTTTTTTTACATCAAACTGGGTCTCAGCTCTTGGCAACTGTCTCACCTGATGTTAATTTATGATGCGATCAATAATAGAGCGTGCTTACCCAGAAGATATACACAAGTTAATAATAGTAGTTTATGGAACTGTTGCATACTGAGGGCCATTAGGGCATCATGTTCACACTCGAATGTTTTAATACCTATTTATGTGTAGCTTAATATACTAAATTCCTATCTACTGTCACGTAATAGGTAAAAACTGCACATAATACTGCATAACACACTCGTGTTACTATTCAAGCCAAGCGTAGCACTCGTAGCATATCGTAGCATGTCGTAGCTAGGCAAGTGGAAATAATTTTATTAATAGAATAGAATGATTTTTTATTGTACACAAAACTAAAACATACATAACTTATTTTTTAACGAAACAATGGTAATACAATGGGCGGGCTTTTCGCTTGAAGCGATCCCTACCAGACAGCCTTTGGATGGACAGGATTTCACATATAAGTGTCGCTGGGGGTGGACAGTTACCACGTTATAATACATAAAATACATACACTACACATACATTAAATACATATATAATTAATTAATGCTTGTTTTATACTTGTTCATTCAGCATACACAGCATAAATTAGTATTTAAATGAATAAGTACTTAAAAACAGGAAATGCCGCAAATTAAGTTAAGTAAGCGCACGTACTTTATCATAAGCAAAAAAAAACCAGTTGTGTGGATTCAAAATGTTTAATTCATATTAATGTTAGCATAAGATGTATATTAACAAAACCGGCTTAAAATTGTAAAGCCCGCAATTAGAAAAATGCTTGCGAAAAAATAAGTAGCATAATATTAACCCTAAAAAGGTGGCTTATAATTTGGTGCGCATTTACAAGTACTCACACTCAGTTTAACCATTGTGTGTGTGTGCGTCTGCGTGTGCGTGTGCATGTGTTTGTGTGTGTATGTGTGTGTGACTGCGTATCTGTCGATGCCACCGTTGATAACTATGCAAGATTATGGAATACTTGGTCTGATGCTGCAGCTAGGATATCCATTACACTAATACACTCTTGAAAAAATAATAGCAGAAGTATGTCGTGTTTAGATTCGTTTTTATCAGTATTTTTAGGGTCCCGTACCTAAGGGGTACAAACGGAAAAGTTATATTCTGTGTACAGTGTAATACATTTCAATATTATAAATGCGATAGTCAGATTGTATATTTTTTTGTTTGGGGCTTCTTCACACTCAAACGGCTGGATCTATTTAGCTAATGCACGGTGTTAGGTCACTATCTAGTGTCCGCCTGGCCAGCTTTCACCCTCAAGTTAAAAAATTTGTTGCCCAAACATCTAATGTTTTCCGGAAGCTATTCTTGAGAGCCAGTTCCCATTCTAGGCCTAGCGTGCTTACCATCTTTGACCGCGTCATCACTAACCAATAAGTGAGATAGTGTTCAAACGCAAGCATTAAAATGTTTTTTAAAAAAGCTAAAATTTTACATTGGATTGACAGTATTATGGATGAGTCTATAGGGTACTTTTTAACATGAGAGAATCCGTGGGGCTCAGTTAGCATATAAATAAATTAATTGTATTTTTTCTTCTTTTGTGAATATAAAAACTCAGTGGATTATACATAGAATATCGGACAAAAGATAAAAGATCACCAACTCGAGTGTCACCACAGAAAGTTAGTCTAACATAGAAATGATTGATATGACTCCTAACTTTGCTTACATAACTTGATAACTTGGTACGTGATCTAAGTTGCGCACAGTCATACTTATAATCGATAGTTTAACTAATCAATAGTTAAAAACTGACTTCAAATGCTACGCTAGCATGCTAGCAGCTTCTCCTATTTAGACCTTTTTCAAAATGAAAAATGTTCATTTCGTTATACTAGCTAACCCGACAAACGTTATGTTTTATTTTATATTTTTATACATTGTTACACATAGTCCAAAATTTCATCGTACCGACGGGATTCGAACCTGCTTCTCCTGGTAAACATGCCCAGGCGCTGTAACCAACTAAAACTACAAAACGATCTTATAAATGTGACGAAACTAATGGATTGCATTTAAACCATATATGCATTGGTGGGTCCAGGAGGCGCGAGTTGGAATTCCGTCAGTACAATGACATTTTGGATTGTGTGTAACAAGCGACAAACGTTGATCTGCCATATAAATATTTAAAAAATCGAAAATGTAAATCAAAAGTAAAATATGAAACTGAAAGTGTGCTGTTGTCACAGACCTAGGACTCACTTATGGTACGACCACGCCGCGTTGTCCTGCGTCCGCGTGCGTGTTCGCGATCTGATTTTCAATCGTGTTCTGATCGCCGTAGATCGCGTTTGGTGTGAACAAGTCGATACAAATACTACTGCGCTATCTGATCGCCTCCTAGATCGCGCACGCAGGACGCCGCCGCGGTGTGGTCGTACCATAACGTAGTGAATCTAAGTCTGTGGCTGTTGTAGTGTGTCGCAGTTCTGTTCTAGAATGATTTAAATAAATTGTGAAAATTTTCCACGGACTTTGTTGTGATGTGACATAACAAAGATATGCAGAATATCAAAGTGATGCAACACCTCATATAAATAACTTCATATGAATGAACGACGGTTAAATTATTTGAATATTGTTCATACAAAAATACTTAAATCGCGATGTAAATATATGTATTAATAAGTATTTTAATCATCCTATCCTTTATGGATGATTAAAAATACTTTACGACCTATTCTCATACCTCCTACATTATACAATAAAAAATCATTAAAATCGGTCGATCTGTTCCGGAGGAGTGAAATCTCAAACGCCGTGACACGAGATATTTATATATAAGTTGCGCCTCGTGGCTTTGCCCGCGTTTAAAAGTATCCTATGTCCTTATCCTAATACTGGCTATAAAATGGGCAAAATTTCAACCAAATCAGTCAAGCCGTTTGATCGTGAAGAGATCCCAAACAAACAAATAAATATACAAACAGAATTCTGCATTCATAATATTAGTAGGGTTACAAACCAGTATCTAACTATCAGTGGCACGACCTGCTTGTCTCGCTAAATTAACATAAAAAGGTATCACGAACTTTACAACTCTTCAAGTAGCATAACACCTCTTAAATTATGTTTGTGGCAATTTCAAACTTTCCTTTATTTGTTAAGTCTAACGAAGAACAAGCGGATTTTTATAAGTTTTTCTACTGTATATAAGCAGGTTGGTGAGTGGAACTTGACGTTCTAAGCGCTGTTTTTTTGGGGTCCGCAGTTGTTTTAAGGGCCCGGGGGCCGTGATCGGGAGAACGGTCGGCTTTGATGCCAGAGGTACCGAGTTCAATCCCCGCCATGCACCAATGGATTTTTCTATCGAAAAATGTATGTGTACTTTTCACAATGGCTCTACAGTGAAGGAAAAACATCGTTAAGAAACCAACAACCCCCGCATGGAGGTAGGACGCTATCTAGTGTCCGCCTGGCCAGCTACCACAAGTTATAAAATCTGTCGCCAAAACTTCTTAAGTGTTCCGGCAGCTATCCTTGAGAGCCAGTTCCCATTCTAGGCCTAGTGTGCTTACCATCTTTGACCGCATCATCATTTACAACAGTGAGACAAACAGTAACAACGGTGAGATAGTAGTCAAACGCTAGCTTATAAGATAATAAAAAAAAAGTTAGAGGTGCTTAAGGTAAAGCTAGCTAGGCCATTTGACCGTCAAGAAGTCTCAAAGAAACAAAAAAATATTTGAGTATTTGAGTATTTGATTTACTGTTCACTCAGTCACAGTGAACATAGCGATCTCACCGCGTGACCTCACTCCCGAGGAAGAGCGACTGACTCGCTCGAAACCTAGGTCGATAAAATTCGACTAAAGGTACGTGAATTATAGCCAGTATATAACAATAATAACGATTTATAAGCTTGGCGTTCAACGTGTTAATCTGGAATCTGATACATTGTCTAGTCTAAAAGCATATCCTAAAACTTTACCACCATGTTCTTATAAATAACTTGAAATTGCTGTTTAAATATTAGATAGGCCATATTTTTGTATTCTAAACGCCAACTCGAGAGCGATTCATATTTTATTTATATAGCAATCTGAGGCAGGTGCTAAGCAGGTCACGTGATAGGCATGGTATTAACCCACTGGGACTTTAGAACTTTGGGACTTGATGGGTAAAAGAATTATTAAAAGAATTATTGTCTTGATGGGTAAAAGAATTAAAAGTAGAGTTAACAATTACTTCAACATTTTCAACACTATGTAAATGTGCACCTTTTTTACCTGTTTCTATATATGTTTTTGTTTTTTTTATAAATGTTTTTTTTCTTTCCAGCTTACTTTCTTTCTTTGGTCAGATTCACTGGTTATAGATAGGGTTATCGGAAACAGTTGAAAATGACCCTTGATCTAGTTATAAAATTTGTAACAGGTCTTTTAACAAAAAAAATCTATGTTATAGTGTGTAACCATGAAATATTAAAAACGAATATAAATTGAGGTTAATTAATAAGAAATGTTTACTATATAATAAAAATAGCAATTTTTCTATCTAAAGATTTCTTCTTTAGAACAACAAGGAAAGTTTTGGCAAGTCTGATCGCCTTGTCGGTTGTTTTTGTACTACTTCACCAAATATAACGACCAATCAAAGCCTTTAATAACTCAAAATTATTTTTATTATGGCTAGCGTCCACTATCTGGCCCGGTGGTAAGCGATTATGTGATCAAATAGTGAACACGCTAGTCCTAGCATACTCTGATTCTCAAGCGGTTTGTGCTGTGGGAACACCGTAAGGTTATAGCGGCAGATTCTCCCTTTGATGGTAGTTTATAGTTACTTTCGGTGCTTCGGTAGCAAGTCTGGCGGAACATCTATATAATATCTATATAACTCGCAGTTGTGACTATGAACTCCCTGAATGCATTCCTGACTGCTAACGCTGAATGTGACATTATTTATGATAAATGGCATGACATTTTAATTTTTAATTCTTAATGACATAATATGTATGTATATATAGTATATCCTATATCGAATATTTAGACTGACATATATACGTATAATAATTTGTGAGACTTAATTTGAATTTGAATTTTGATAATTAATTTTTTTTAACGTAAGTTAAGTAATATGAACATGACATTAATTTTATAAGTGTAATTCAATTTCCATTGTGTATATCAAGTAATGAATTTGTTTATAGGTTGGTACGTTAGCAATAAGTAGAAGTGGTTATTACCATTCTTACTGCAATAAATAAATATACTTCTACCTCCTGTGGAGGAACACCAATGCTAGGATCAGAACCGGCGACCTCTAGCAGCCTCCCTCACTCGCTCATAGCTACTGCGATTTATACCTAAACTTTCGTCAACGCCGGCGGTACTATCTGTCGGTTGTCACTGCTCACGCGCGCGCAACGTATATTATTATTCAAATGACGGGATAACTGCGCATTCGTATTTTATATAAGAAACGATTTAAGTTTTTCATAGTCATTTTGCGGGTTTGACAAAAAACAAGCATAATATGTTTCATTTTTGTATGCTAACGATACTAAAATGACAAAACGGCGTAGTTAGGAATTTTGATGGTCTTTTGTGAGGGAAATAAAAAGAATTCGTAATTATTTTTTTTATTTTATTGAGTCAACCCTTTACTTGTATCAGGCGCGCGATGTACCGGCGCGCGCCGGACGAAGTAGTAACAACGCTATGTCTAGCGCCTTAGACACATTTTTGCTTGTATTGTCTGAAATAAACATTGGTATTGTGTTTATGTAGGGGATTGAAGTATCTGTTACGTAGTAACTATTATATAATCTGTGCCTTTAGCTTAAAAGTCTAGCTATCTATCCATTATGTGAACGGGGCACATACGAGTATCTCATTACTAATATTTTAATTAATTAATAAACTATGTGCTCAGATCGCAAGACGCAAGCTAGATTGTAATACAGACAAAGACGCGAAACTAAATGATAAAATGATAAATAAAACATTATAGCGATAACGATAGCGAATATCTTCAGCACGCAGTGACGCACGCACAAAAATATTTACACGGTAAATATAACCTAGTTTGACCCATACGTCCCACAAAGTGACTAAGACAGATTCTATGCGAATCCCACGGGGCAACCCATATCAAAAAGATATTAACTCGTTCCATGCTCCAATCTTATCATTATCATTGCTATTGGAATGGGCGGGAATGCGAAATTGTGTTACTGTGCATTTGGATTTTTTGAAACACTTCTTGTGGGTTTTGCTTGTATTGACCAGCTATCCTTAAGTTGGAAAATCGGTAGCCAAAATATCTTATACTTTCCAGCAGGTATCCTTGAGAGCATGTTCTTATTAGACCTAGCTTGCCACCCTCACTACCACCCTCGACTATATACGCATCATCACTTACCTACAGGTGAGATAGTGGCCAAAGGCTAGCCTATATGATATAAAAAAATATTACTCTATAGCTCTGTAGTTAAATCTTTAAAGTATTTGTAATTCGGGTTCCGTAGCCGAATGGCAAAAAACGGAACCCTTATAGATTCGTCATGTCTGTCTGTCTGTCCGTCCGTATGTCAACAGCAACAGTATTCCGAAACTATTAAGACATACAATTTGGTGGGTAAGTAAAATTATTTTTCTCAAATTCAATCATTTGATCAAGATATACACTTCTAAAATGTGTATCCCCCCCCCCCTTCTCTGACTATGATAGGAGTGAAAAATCAAAAATATATAATGCTGTAGATCTGAATGAAATCTTTCAACAAAACTTGGTTGGAACGAGATATACTCAGCAGTTTTCGAAATATAGCAACCGCAAACATAACTTTGTTCATCATACAAACAATGAGAAATACAAGTAATTTTTCGGTGGCGATAAACGATAGTTATAAAATACTCTACTGTGTTACGAAACCCTAGGAGTGAGAGTCCGACTTGCACTTGGCCAGTTTATTTATTTTTTGAAAGACCCGTTGGCGTAAGATTTTTTGACTTCTAAGCAAATTCCAGCTAGGTGCTCGTCAACAGATGGTAGGAGCCCTTGCTAGGAGGCTACCAAAAAGTACCTTATCACCATCAAGGAAGCCAGTTACCACCCGACGAGATAGTGGTTAAACGCTAGCCTATCTTTAAATAGTATAAAGCAAACTCACTCCCGCCGTCTGTACGCTTAGACTTTTAAACTACGCAGCGGATTTAATGCAGTTTTCAGCAATAGATAGAGTGATTCAAGAGGAAAGTTTATACGGTTATATAACCAGGATTAAACGCAGGTAAACTTGCGGGGCACTACTAGTAAGATATAAAAAAAGTTTAAGTAGTGTGAGTTTAACCTATATGTACAATAGTATGTGAGTTGTTTGTGTGGCTATGAGGGATTTAGTAGGCGAATCCCGAGGATGAAACGCTAACACTATCAAGGGTAAGTAATAAGGAAAGATAGAACCGACTTTATATGTGTGTTTTGGTGTGAGGCCTTAAACATGACTAGCTGTGAACCGTGGTTTTTTGTTTCTAATAGTCCCTTTGAGGGGATGAGTTTTGAAAATATGAATTACTTATGTCTTATTTTAAAGCCTACACTCGATAGTATAGGTAAGTACGCTTTAAATTTCATTAAAATCTGTTAAGTAGTTATGGAGGTACATGGTAACAAACACACACACACACACACACACACACACACACACACAGTTGGTAATAGTTGGTAAATAAACTGACGGCCTGCCTGTAGTTAAGCGGTCACCGTCAACTATGAATATTTGCAACACCGTGGGCGTTGATTATGCGTTTACCTAAACAAGATAATATTGTTTATATTCATCGCTTACCGCCAGGTGAAATGGTGGATAAACAATAGTCTATCAAATATGTATAAAAATGTAATGCAGTGTAAAAGTACAATAAGAATACTTAAATCCAAAATTTGAAAGCACCCCCGACTGATCTATTAATAATCTGTTCCTTGAGACCATTCTGTTGAGTCCAAAATCAACATCTCTGCTGTGAGTTGGCGAGGAGTTGAGTATTCTGCAAATTCCAGGAGATGTGCCAGCATCAGATCAACGCTACCAAGTTCTTTTAATATCGTTGAAGTAAATAAAAATATACCGAATCACGAATACATCAGAACTACGAATGTTTATTTCATAGCGTCATCATCTAGAAAAATGCTCATAGCCTTTAAACGGCTGAACTGATTTTCATTAAGCTTTTTGCTAAGAGCATTCTCGATCAAGACGCATTATTAAACAAAATAAATTAAATTAAAATAAGCCGTTTAAACGCTTTGATGCCACAAACAGACACATAGATATACACGTCCAAATTATAACACCCTTTCTTTTTGTGTCGGGGGTTAATCACTCGTGCCGCATATGAAATTATTTGAAGTTATTAATTGAGACCATTCCACCTTTACTTGATCTCAACCTATCTATACAAGACTCCTTATTCAATAAATTTTTGCTCAATAAATCTAAATTACTTAAACATACCTATAATTTGACAGTGTGATTGAAAAATATTATGAAGATAAATTACATCTCAAATCATAAGTACCATGAAAATCTTTTTCCTTGTATGTGAAAAATAATTATATTCGCGAGGGGAAGCGCGCCCGCTGACAGGTTGAGACAGGAATGCCGTTGTCGAAGACTTAAGCCACAGCTAAAATTCTTGGCACTGTGTTGTTATCAACATAGATTTTTATCGGTGTTTTGCACTTCCTTATTTATCTAATCCTTTTTAAATGCTTTTATTTAACTTGAAACGGCTGTAAGTTTATTGCGATTAGCTTTTTTTGTTATACAAGTGGTAAGAGCATATAATATCGATGTTCCACCTGACTTGCTACTAAAATGTAGCTTTCTAGTATCAAGGACAAAATCTGCCGCCATAACCTTACGGTGTTGCAGCAGCTCCCAGCCATTGAGAGTCAGAGTATTCGAGGCCTTTTGTGTTCACAATCTTCGACCACATCATTGCTTACCACCAGGCACGATAGTGGTTAAACGCAAGCTAATAAAATATTTAAAAAAAACACACGCACTCCAAGGAATACTAATATAAAGAATACTCTGCCTGAGTCTATAATGATTTAGTACAAATTAGGGGTCTTCAAGTCGCAAGTGAATCTTCTAGATAAGTAGCTACATCATCGATCACATCGTCACTTAAAATCAGGTGAGATGATGGTCAAACGCTAGCCTATTAAGAATTTAAGAAAGTGTTTCAAGGTGTTGGGCGACTTTGTATGAATCTAATAACGCACAAACTCGTATCCACCTGGGGCCTTATTCAGTATGATCAATGAGATAACGCGTTCCTTAACGCGCCACGTTACATTATTGAATAATTGTATTCTGTATGCCACACGATAGGTAAATTATTCAAAACGCGCGCGTTACACGTCCTCTTATGTCACGATATTTTGACAGCTCAAAACGCGCTCATAACCTTACCCTACCGCGTTTTAATTGGCATAGAGAATACCATAACGCGGAGATAACGTACCACGGCACGGTAAGACTTTAAAATGGTCATACTGAATAAGGCCCCTGGTTGGCTACCACCCGTAAGTTGAAAACTGTCTCCAAACTCGTAGTGTGTTTGGTGGGATTTCAACAAAAAGTAAAATGAATGACCGTCAAATTGTAGTAAGCCACTAGTTTATAATATTCTGTTTGCAGAAGATCATAATTTTGCATTTCCTAAAATTAAAAGCGACCGTGTGTCCAACTGTATAATAAATTCCGATGAGTTATTTATTACTTGTCAAAAAAAACAAAAATATTTATAAATGGGTATAAAATTTAGCTGACAACCTGTCAATATGTATCAATAAAAAATTGACAGCGAAAATGCTTTGTTGTTTGCATTTTTTAAATAATAAATAACGTTAGTGTATTTAGGTTACGATACTTCAAAGGTTTTCAGTTTTTTAAAAGGTTTTAAGGTTTCATAGAATTTTGAGTAATCAAGGAAATAAAAATATTGTTTGTTATTTTATACTATGTTACTGAATTAAGGAAACAAAAAATTTGTTGAATGGGTTATTCTGCTATGTTTCAAACGAAAATTTTCTGATATTCTTAAATAGAATTATTTTATTAACATATATCAACATTCTGTCTATATTCTGTATATAATCTGTATATATCAGCAATCAGAATTCTGTCTGATTACACATTTTATGTATGTATTTTGCCTAATTTTTTAAGTTTCTTTGAGTTTTATTTCGTTGTTGTCGAAAGGGTATTCCTCCAAGAAGATTCCTCTTTTGTGATCAATAATTTAATATATTGACTATAAGCAATATACCATCACTGGTACTAAAGTCGACATACTTATTTAAATATAATATAATTGTTAACTAGTAACATGACTGACAGATCTGTTTTTTATTTATTGCTTACTAAGAGTTTATATACATTTCAATATTATCATAACGTAGTAATTAGGATATTATTAAGAAGACTTAGTAGTAAGTAGTAGTAGTAAGACTCAGTAGGTATATATAACTTTATTGGCAATTCGATTTTAAAACTCAGACTTGCACGCTGTTAAATTTGCCCATGTCTGCTAGATGATGAGTACAAAATGCTTTTAATGCTAAATATAGGTTTTTGTACAATAAATAATAAACAAACAAAAACAGAAGACAATACATAGTTTTCAATATTTGTTCAATTCCCTTTTTTTAAAACCATCTATTACGTGAGCGTATTACTTGCTACTGTATGATTTTGTGTACATCTTGAAATGGTTTTATTAATCAATAAATATAAAAATAATTATTTGTTATGGAATATAACAACGTCGAATTTAGGATAATTTTGTACGTCATAATTTATGTACCGCGGTGTTGGTAAAATATTATTAAAAATAAAAAATAACACCTTAATATCAAAGACACACCTGTACTGATAATGCAAGTTATTAAATTAATAATTAATATATTAATGGCCAAAATTTCCACACCTAAAAATTTGCTAAATACATCTATCAAAACACACAAACACTTTGGACAGTAAAATCGACATGAAAATAAAAATATATCATCACAAAAGAATATTAATCTCAAACTTTCATCTGAAAAGTGTATACAAACCTGTGTTACATAATACTGAAATTCAGTCCATCTTCTTCCAACCTAAAACGCAACACTTTAACTTCTGTATACAACACTTATAAATATTATTGCTTTTTTTGCGAAGAAAAGAAGATATTTATTAAGAAAGAGAGAGATAGCGAGAAAGAACGAGCGACGTGCCCCCAACGGCAACGGAATAACGACTGAAGCGTCGTACCAATCTCGTAGCCGTAACAAAATCGTAGCTGCGCGTAGCTAACGGCTACGGACTCGTAGCAGTTAGAATGGTAATTTTAGATGTTTTTAAATAAGGAGATAAAAGTTTAAGTGGCAAGTTGGGTGTTTTTAGGCTTACTGCAAATTGTTACAATTAATTTTATTTGTATGGTTTACCTTATGAATATGATTATGGTGTATAATTATATACTTAAATGTACATTTATAAATAGTATAACCCATTTATATAACAAACAAACATAAGAATAACCCCACAAGTACACCTTGAAAGGTATTTCCTGTATACATATTATGAAGATTCAGGAATAATATAAATATATATGGAACTTAAAACAGACAGATACACACGCCAAACATATACCCCTGTTTTTGGCATTGGGGTTAATGAACTATAAATTTGTGATTTCTAATTATAAAACTCCGATTTAAAAGTTTATAGTTGTTTCTTTACTTGTGCTATGAAACATTGCTTATTGTCAAATTTCATGATCTATCTATAAATTATGTAGCCATTAATTACCATAATTTTTGTTAACGGTGACGAGGCGCGTGATTTTATTATACTTGTATGGAAGGGAGAGACTTATTAAGTAATTATGAATTCACATTTATTTATTTATTTAATAGCGTATTTTGGGAGAGGCCTACGTCCAGCAGTAGACTGACACGGGCTGAGTATGATGATGATAGTGATTCATTAATTTATAAAATAGGGTATTTAAAGGCATATAGGGGAAAACGTAAGGGTCTTCGCCTGTTCAGTGGTCTTGACAGTCACATAGATCATAGACAGTGATCAGTATGCGTTTATTTAAAAGTTATGTTTCTCTTAATCACATTTTTAAAATAAAAATTGTTTGAAATACTGAATCATACAGGTGCGTGTAATAGTATGGCTGGCAACTTTTCGCTAATATTTTTATAAATAGTGTGACGTCAACGATTATATGACAGCTGAATGGCACAATACATTTGTTTCGTTTTTTTATTCAAAGTGCTAAATTATGATTTTGTTTTGTTTAATTGATTATTATTTATTTTATAATATAGACGTGTATTGTGTGTTTATGCATACTGCCTGCATACTAAATAAATGCTTTGAAGATTTTGACACAAACAAACGAACGAACAACGAAGAAATCTCATAAATATTCCATTTTTTCTTGTGAATTATGGAACCCTAAAGTAAGGAAAAAGACACGGTAGTGTTCTTAAGGTATCACATAACTTTTTACATGTATTTGTGAACATTTCACATTCAAGTTGCGTGCCACCAGGGAATTGGATTTTTTGCTAGCGTCCATGTATCCTGATGTCTTCAAACAGTGAATAAATAAGGAAAGTATTGCCATACTAAGCTTTCTTCGACTTTTATTTCTACTCACCTCACAAAGGCTTTAAAGTTTACCAATTTGTATTTAATTGTTGATAAGTTGTACTAGTCAAACTAATAAGTAACTAGTCAAATAGGATAGATTGGTCTTGGAGTGGAGACCGCAAATCAGCAAATATAGGGTAGTACGCCCTGTGACTAGGTGGAGCGACGATATACTCAGAGTGGTGGCTATGATTGGAAAAGAAAAGCTGAAGATAGAGCTCAGTGGCATTGGGAGTGGTATATGTCCAGCAGTGGATTAGCACAAGCTGAATAAAACAATATATAGGATATATCCTTTACATTATACATATATCCTATACAAAAATGTTAAGTTATGTCGTATGTAATGACGTATTGTAATAACTTAATGATTCATCAGACCCACTCAATAGCGCTCCATTGTTTTCCAAAGAAGTATTATATCAACGTTCCGATTAACTTGCTACCAAATAATTAAGATAGTTTAAAAACTAAAACAACCGACTTCCATGCCCCGCAAATCAGTTTCAGTAGCAAGTTTAGAGGTTTTTTTTGTTTTTTTTTAAAATATCTTATAGGCTAGCGTTTGACCACTATCTCACCTGTTGGTATGCGGTTAGTGATGCGGTCAAAGATGATAAGCACGCTAGGCATAGAATGGGAACTGGCTCTGAAGGATAGCTGCCGGAACACATTAGATGTTTGGCGACAGATTTTTTAACTTGAGGGTGGTAGCTGGCCAGGCGGACCCTATATCAAGTGTCGCGTCCTACCAGCATGCGGGGGGTTGTTGGTTTTTTAACGATGTTTTCCTTCACCGGAGGGCCACTGTGAGAAGCGCACATACATTTTTTTATAGAAAAATCCATTGGTGCACGGCGGCACTGTGAGAAGCGCACATACATTTTTTTATAGAAAAATCCATTGGTGCATGGCGGGGTTTGAACTCGGTATCACAGCATCAAAGCTGGCCGTTCTCCCGATTACGCCACCGGGCCCTCGATCGTTTATGGTCATATCTCTGGAGATACTTCTCAGATCCCAATGAAATTGCAATGGAACCACCTCGGAAATGTACCCTACCGATTAAAAAAATAATCATTCAAATTGGTTCTCGATTAACGGAGTTATCGCGTAACATACACACAAAAAAAAACAAAAAACAACACAGTCAAATTGAGAACCTTCTTCTTTTTGGAAGTCGGTTGAAAATAGTAGCTTACAGTGGTAAGCTATTTTGTGGTAGCAGTTTTTTTCTTGATGGTGATCAAGGAGAAAATGCCGACATAACCTTAAGGTATTCCAGAAGCACAAAGCACTTGAGAGTCAGATCGTTCTAAGCCTAGCGTGTTCACAATCTTCGACATCACCACTAACCACCACGCTAAATAGTGGTCAATCGCTAGCCTATAAAATATTATTGTAACTGTTTATTTGCTTAGCACATTAAAAATAGAGTTTTAAAAGGCTTATAGTCTAAAGCAAAGCTTATGAGCTCTGAATCTCACACTAGAGAAAACCCTGTGTTGTAAGATTCAGTCTCTTCCTGTAGTGATCATTTAGATATAGAGTAAAGGAGGACTAGTTATTTTAAACATAAACAAAGAAAGATATTTAAAAAAAATTACATCTCTCACAGTTTTAATTATAAACGAATGTCCTTAATACGAGTTTGCTGCAAATATAATATTGGCACATGTGAATAAAATAGGCCCTTTTGTTCCTTAAATCGGGCGCTGGGTTCCATGGGTGTTATGTTTGGTAATCCGTACAGAAGGGTTGCGAAGGGATTTCTTGTCTACGTGATGTTGACGTTAATTAAAAATATTTGTCCTATTCAGTGACGTCACCATAAATAAAATAATTAAATATGTTCTAATCTGGGTCGTAAACTACCATTCTGTGTGCCAAATTTTATCGAAATTGAGATATATTGCGCGAATGTGGAACAAACACGCAAACATTCAAATATACAAATTTGTCATTTTTAATGTTAATTTTTTTTTTCCTCAACACAAAGCAGATAACAAACTAAAGACTTATAGTAAGTAAGTGATGAATTAAATAAAAAGTAGTTACTTTGTGTGAGCTGGTGCCCGACATAGGTTTGCAAAAAACCTGTTAAATGCATATACATATATATAAAGAAGGGTTCTATGTCAGATGTTCCTAAATACATAATTTTTAGGGCTCCGTATCCAAAGGGTAAAACGGGACCCTAGTACTAAGACAGCGCTGTCTGTCTGTCTGTCTGTCCGTCTGTCACCAGGCTATAGCTCATTAACCGTGATAGTTAGACAGTTGAAATTTTCACTGATGGTGTATTTCTGTTGCCGCTAGAACAACACATACTAAAAACAAAATAAAGTTAAAAATTAAAGGGGGTCCCCATACAAAATACGTGTTTTTTTAAACGCCATCTATCTAATTAGTTTCGGCAAAATGACATAGATGGCGCTAGTAAACGAGCCCCGTCTTTTTAGATCGCGACCAAACCAAATATTCTTGGTAATATTAATTAATCAAATATATGAGGTGGAAACTCTGTTATGTTTCGTATTGTACGGAACCCTCCCTAAGTTTGCGATAAGAGATGCGATGCTGACTCGCACTTGGCCAGTTTTATTTTTATAATATGTGATAACAAGACAAGCTAGACGCTCATACGATGATAAACGAAGATATATCCCTATAATAATGAATGTTGTATGAAAAAGTCTACTGTTAGTAGAAGCATATATCGATTTTCCACCTGATTTGCTATCAAAAAGTAGCTTACCACTATCAAGAAGAAATTCTGACGCCATAACTTCACGGTGTTCCGGCAGCGCACAGTCCTTGATAGGCAGACTATTTGTGGCCTAGCCTGTTCACGATTTTTGATCACAGCATTGTTTCCCACCAGGTGAGATAGTGGTCAAACGAAGCCTATCTCTGAAGCCTATCTATGTAACAATAATAAACGATATGTATTGCAACGGTTCTTCGGACAAAAGAACATCGAAAATGAGACTGCAAGTGAGCTTGAAATATTTGATAGATACTACAAACGTTTGATTACATGCGTTGGTTAATCTTGATGTGGATGTTAAGAGCTGGGATATAATCGTAATATACATCCTAGCTCAGAGCCCCGGAGACAGTGGGAATCTCATATATGTTACTCAAAGCAGCTCATTAGATGAACTCCCTACATACAAACGGTTCGAGGAGTTTTTGACAAATCGGTATCAAACTATTGAATATCTGGAACCTGGATCTACCTTCAAACGAGGTCAGACTCATCAGGGAATCTGTAACAATCCTACAAAATCCTACATCGTTTAAAAATAAATCCATATTTCTCTTGGTCACGGCATCACGAGTGGACTGCTGAACCGATTTTGCTAATTATTTTTTTGGTTGTTTTATTATTGTCATGAGAAGGTTCTTATGGAAAAAAGTTTTAAATCAATGAAAATAGTTTATAACGCGGGCAAAGCTGCGGGTCACATCTAGTAAAATATTAAAAAAAATTAAGAAGTCACGTTTTTATATCATATAGGCTAGTGTTTGACCACTATTTCACCTGTTGGTAAGTGATGATGTGGTCGAGGATGGTAGCACGTTAGAGCAAGACTTAAAACAGGCTCTCTAAAAATTAATTGTAAACATTTAAAATTATTTTAAATCATTAAAAAAAACTGTAATTATTTTTTAATGAGAACAGCTCATTACGGAATCCAACGTCAAATAAAGTCTAAATTAGACAATTTAGACTTATAGTTTCCACCTGTCTCTCTTGTATGAAAACTAACGAGGGCTCAACTTTCCTTCTCATGTTTCAAACAAAGTTCAGAACAACCCGTTTGTAAAGTAGTTCAAAAATAGTACACGTGCTTTAAAGGACACGTTCTAACTCTGACCCTTCCTTAACGACAACAGTATTCCCTGTAATTAGCCCTGTAACTTTGTCTGATGTTCATGTGTTTATGTGTTACAATAGTAGGGTGAATGGTACTTATAAAGGTACATATAATGGTACTTAAGGTACTCATAATCGGGATATGTATGTTCATTAAAGTAGTTTGGTCAATGTCAAAGTAAAATGCTCAGTTATAATAAGCATAAGCGGCAATAGTCCAATGGCTAAGGCGTTGGCCTGGCGATCGAGAGGTCGTGGGGGTTATGGAATATTACGAGTAATAGTTTTTTTTACAGGAAATTAACTTTCCCCACCCATTGCACTATTGACGTGAACCCACTCCAGACACAACACATTTTGCTTGCATGTACTCAATAAATGGGAACATTCTAAAATTAGAGCGTGACTGCAGTAGTCGGGTTTAAGTTTTTTACTTACTTTTTATACAAGTTATAATATTATAACTTCCTCATAATCGGGTCAAAGTAATAATTTAAGATGAAGAAACCGACTTTAAATGCTGCGCTAGTTAGTAATATTCAGTAATAAGTTTGGGGTGTTTCTCCATACCTCTGGAGATACATACCTGATTTCAATGAAATCACAATATAAATGTACCATACCAAGTAAAAAAAGAATCATTCATTCGAATGATTATTTTTTCGGTTCACAATTGACGAAATAATCGCGTAACATAAATACAAAATAATATAAAAAAACACACACACAGACGGAAGAATTGAGGGCCTACTCCTTTTTGGAAGTCGGTTGAAAAGAGGAGAGACATGGTTCCATTCCCGAGATATCTGAATCGACCTCAAGAGATCCCAGATTCGACGGAAACCTAATTGCACAAAGCACATTAGTTAAATGGGTCACTGGCGTGTCTTATAGAAGCTTGCAGACAGTTGTAAAGGTTTCATGTTTTATTTCGGTTCTCATTTTAGCTCCACATCTTTTTTTTAAACTCCCGACGCAAAAAGAAGGGTTGTTATAAGTTTGACGTGTGTATCTGTGTGTCTGAGTATGTGTGTGTCTGTCTGTGGCATTGTAGCACCCAAATGTATAAATTGATTTTGGTTAACTTTTTTTTTGTTTGATCTGTGTTCTTAGCTTTGTTTCATGAAAATATGAGCTTTGTTTTAGTTGATGACTCTATGAAAACAACTTTCATAGGTCTGATCAATTCAAAATTTAGTATTCTATTACATTACTGATTTTGTAAGAACATGGTAGCCTTGATGAAATTTTGGATTGTGTGTAACAATGTACAAAAAAATATAAAGTGTGTAACACTCTTAGGCCCACTTGCATATACCAGAGCTAACACATATATTTATAATCTAGGGTTATGCAATCTACGATCGAATTATGTATGAGTAATTGCAATGTTTTGCTCTATTTCTCGCGACAGTATTTTAGGTTAGCCAATCTTTTTATAAATATTTATTATCGTATTTTCAACTGACTTCAACAAAAAGAAGGATTTTTTTTCTTTTTTTTTTGTTTGTATATTACGCGATTACTCCGTCAATTGTGAACCGATTTTAATGATTCTTTTTAATCGGTAGGGTACGTTTCCGAAGTGGTCCCATTTTAATTTTATCGAGATCTAATAAGTATCTCCAGAGATATGACGATAAACGTCTTAAACTTGCTACTGAAATTGACTTGAAATTGACTCGCGGAGCATGGAAGTCGGTTGTTTTATCTTATCTCTATCTTATCTTTATCTTATCTTTATTTTTTTATTATTATCTTATTATTATTATCTTTATCTTATCTTTTATCTTAATTATATTGTTCTATGTTGATTTGTGTCATTCGTGTGTATCGCCTAACTCTGGATTATAAAAATATGTGTTAAAGCTGGTCTCTGCAAGTGGGCCAAAGAAACATAAATTAGATTATATATAATATATATAGATCAGTCGTGGGTGGCTTTAAAATTGGAAATTAAGTATTATTTCTGTAAGAATACAGAAATAATACTTAATTTCTAAATTTTGCAACCTACTGTATTCCACTGTAAAAGAAGAAATTCTTATGAGATTTCACTTCAAAGTCGTTTTATGTAAATAGCGGTTTCGAGTTGTCGCTAGTTATTGTATTTATGTAGCGGAAGTAAGGTAACTTGCGCCAGAAGTTATAAGCTCACTTTATGAAACGGTCTGGCACTAGTTGCTAATAGAAATAGCTTAAAGCTACTTAGTTTGAAAATAGAGTTATTAATATACCTTGCTCTGAAAGAAGTAAGGTTATGCAATTTCTACCCGTATTAGAAATGTGAAAGCTAGCTTGTTTCTCAGGTCTTTATAGATTAACGCCTAGACCGATTTGAATTGAAATTTTATAAAATCCAGCAATATATTATGAAAAATCACGTTCCTTATCAAGGCAAACCTACATTATGATTGGTGATATGACGATATCTATTACAGTTCATAAAATTGAGCGAAAATCGCCAGGAAAAACACGTTTCTTCTATGGGGACCCCCTTTAATTTTTATTGTATATTATTTTTAGTTTTTGTTGTTATAGTACACATAGTAATACATACTTTATGAACATTTCAAGTATCTACCTATTACGGTTAAGGAGATACAGCCCTGTGAAAGTCGGACAGATGGACGGACGACGGACGGACGGACGGACGGATGGACAGTGAAGTCTCAGTAATGGGGGTTCCTTTGGTACCCTTTGGGTTCAAAACGCTAAAAATGAACGTTTGGATGTTTACTTTTAAGTAGGTAATAAATTTGTATAAATAATAATAATTGTATTTGAGATATAACGGGAAAAATCATTTTTTGCTTAATTTCGTTTGCACTCTTTGTATGCTGAATAGACAAGCGATTGACCACCATCTCGTCTGATGTATGATGTATGAATGTATGGTCCAAGAATGTAGCATGCTTGCTAGTTACATATTTCCTCGCGACTTGAAGACCCCAGATTGTCGTTATCGGGAAACATGACTCAGTCAAGAAATTCCACTCCTTGGCAGTGCGTATGAGGAATGTAGAAGTAAATCACTTTTCAACATTTCTAAAAAAAAAGTCGTTATCGGGAAACATGACTCAGTCAAGAAATTCCACTCCTTGACAGTGCGTATGAGGAATGTAGAAGTAAATCACTATTCAACATTTCTAAAAAAAAAAAAATTAATATGTGTTCATTTTCCAAGTTCTTGTTTTCCCGTTTTCCCAATATTTATCTCAAAGTAAGATTAGAACTGCAACAACAAAATGCAGCGGTGCGCTGGAACGGTAACTCAAAAGTGTTTAGACACATGTTTCGCTTTTACACGAGCATTCTCATAGGATGTTAACTCGAGGGCTACGATAATATTTTTGACAGACTTAAAAAATGAGGAGGTTTTCAATTCATCGGATTTTTTTAATGTATGTTCTCATTTAAAAGGTAGCCAGCCATATTATTACACGTTTATTATCTGAATTCTAAGATTTAATATCTGAGCATATAATGTGATTTCCGAGGTTTATTTTTCGGAACCGGATTCCCCACACGTTATTGGTCCCCACCGTATATCCCCACCTGTACCCCTTGCCATTTGTCATGTTACTCTGAGCCGATATTCGAATATAATCCGGGAAAAGGTCCACTCGATTTTCAGGGTCGAATCGATTCGCTATTGAAGTTGAACGGGGCAGGTGCCTAGGAAGGCATGGGTGGGGCCAAATTTCACTGTATATATATTTTTATTACCCAATTGCGAAAAGGAGGGTAAAGTGTTTCGCGCGTATGTATGTGGGTTTTTTTCTTTGTTGCCACCTAGAAGCCAAACGGCTAGCCGATTTCAATAAATGAGGTCTTGAATGAAAGGCATTTATCTCATAAATGTTATCTTTACATTAGTATAAAACTATGTCGCTCCTGTAGTCTGTACGTTTAAAACTTGTAAACTACGCAACGGATTTTAATGCAGTATTCAGCAATAGATAGAATTATTCAAGAGAAAGGTTTATAATCAGGATTAAACGCGGGCAAAGCCGCGGGGCGCAGCTAGTAAGCTTTATAAATGTAAAGGGAAAACAAAATGGCGGATATTCTGTAAAACACTTTAATTTTTTTGCTGAAATCATACCATATTTGGTATCGAAGTAAATATGACACTTACAGTTTAAGTTATGGTCCTATAGAATTTTGAAAAATAAAAATCACGCAGTCGAGTTTTTTGTTCTTTTCAATTATTCACTTGTTTGTATTGCGGTAAGACTATAAAAAGCATAGACCTAGAATTCACTATATTACGTGTGGGTGGATAGGTAGAAGAGTATGACCGTCTGCCCCCGAAACCTAAACGTGGGGGTGGATAGGCATAGGTATGTCCGTCTGCCCCCACGTGGGGGCAGTCTTCGGGGGTGGATGGGAATAAGCCGTTAATAGTCGTAGGTCTGTCATTGAATGAATATTGTCACTTGTTATGAAGTCCGGTCTAAATTAGCATCTAGATTAGCAGGAAGAAGAAGAAGACAAACCTTAGACAACTGATACACACATCACCACGCAGCTATGCTATCAACACGCAGCTATGCTATACCAACTCTTACTCTGAAGAAAGGTTAGGATTGTCATATATCTACTAAATATGCTGGTGAGTAACTAATCTTCTTGTTGTAATCTTTAAGCTTACGCGGTCTGAACACAGTTTTATTTACCTCGACGTTTATTAAACTTAATGTTTTAAACTGTTTTTGAACTGTTTAATGATTTTTAAGATGACGTTTTTTTATGGAAAACGTTTTTATGGGTATTATTGTCATTCATGATTATTGATATTTTTTATATTAACCTTACTAAATATTAATGTGTTCAGAAATATGTAGGGCAATTATATGTGTGACTGTGCAAAAATACCGTATTATAAAAACTATCTTATGTTTGTGTCTACTTTTTGACAAAACATGTCTGTCAAATTATTTAAAATAAAACTGGCCAAGTGCGAGTCAGACTTTTGTCCCGCACACGGAGGGTTTCGAACGCCATCTAACGAATATCTAACGAACTTCTAACACCAACTAAGTAAATGTTAACCAAAGAAAAGATAATAATACTACGCGTTAACACAAAGGTGTTAGTAATTAATATTATTAAATGTCTGGTTGACCGAGCTTTGCTCGGTAGTTTTTGCCACTCGCTCGGGAAGAGTCATATTTTTCTGTTTAAAATCTCTTTCCGACATCTATTGACGAATAGTAATACATTTTTTTTATAATTGAGAGGCCTAGATCGATTTATTGCCCCCGAAATCCCGTGTATACTAAATTTTATTTAATCATTGGAGCCGTTTCCGAGATTCAGATTCAGATTCCGAGACTAAGGTAAACACGATAGCGCCATTTATGATGCTAGCTAGATGGCTAGATCGTACAAAAACACGTTTTTTGTTTTAAACCCTTTAATTTTTAACTTTGTTCTGTTCTTAGTATTTGTTGTTATAGCGGCAACAGAAATACATCATCTGTGAAAATTTCAACCGTCTAACTATCACGGTTCATGAGATACAGCCTGGTGACAGACAAGCAGACAGACAGACAGACAGACACTCAGACAGACGGACAGCGGAGTCTCAGTAATAGGGTTCCGTTGGTACCTTTTGGGTTCGAAAGCCTAAAAATTGATATAAAGTGTATAATATCATTTATATATAAATTCATTTGAAATTAAGCATTATCTTATCACTGTAATCCTAACAAGCACATGTCATGCATCTCTTACACACGGTAGCACACCTTCGCTGCGAAACCGTAACAACGGAACCGCAGTAATATCGCCATATTCTGTCAGTTGTAGGAGACGCGGAACACTAGCGAAACTGTCTGTTCAACGTATGCATAGATTTGACTATAATTCTATCTCATTCCCTGCGCGGTTTCGTCGATCTACTCCGACGCCAGCCACACCTCTGTCATTTATGTAGTGGGAGGACTTCTGCTAGTCCGTCTGGGGCGGTACCACCACTTTGCCAATTTATTTTCAGCCGTGAATGTTTTTCGGTTCATATGGCAAGGTGTCCAGTGAAATTACAGGGCAAGTGAGACTCAACATCTTTATGTCTCGAGGTAACAAGTGCAGTGCAGTGATATGCAAAATTCTGGCAGTCCAGAATTTTGCATGCCGCTGTATAGGTAGACGTCATCGTTTACCACCAGGCGAGCTTTGTGCTAGCCATGTTACCTTTTACAATACAATATTTAAAAAAAAAATTACAGTGCAGCGTTGATTTTGCGCTTATTTGTCAAAATCGACAAAACACCTGGGAAACGGTAATTCAAACTATACTTGATCGCGGAGGAATTTACCCAGGTACTACTGTATTATATTTTAAATTGCCTCCATCCCCTCTCCTAGATCCTTAGTTCGCCCACCAAATGAGGTCAATTTGACAGCCCCTGTGGGAATGACCGGTGATTTGAAGGGCCGTAATATTGAACCTTTTAAGCCGCCATGTCCGATATGGTTCACTTTTAACTGTGCATAAATGAATCGACAGGTTTCAGTTCTAGTTTGAGAGAGGGTAGTTAGGATGATGGATCGAGTTTATTGAGTTTTTTCTATAGGCAAGATATTTATTATGTTCATGATGGCTTTTATTTAACTTGTAATATCTGTTTAGGTTAAATACGGAGATGAAATTTACCAGGTTGATTCACCTGCAATGGCAATTTATTGTGGTGTCTTATTCTAAAATCTGTCAAATGAAAGCGTGCTACATCATCGATCGCATCATCACTTAACATCAGGTGAGATAGTGGTCAAACGTTTGCCTATCTGAAATAAAAATAAATGCTTTTTTATTTCATTACATAAAATAAGTAGATAAGATAGGCGCTCGCGCGATGGTAAGAGATAATTTAAAAATGTAACTTTGAATTCTAACGTTTTGCGTGTATTTATTGTTACTTTTTATCTTACTTTCCACTTACTTTTGGTACCACCCCAAAAAGATCAGCAGAAGTCCAACAAGAGTTTCATACTATCACTAAAATCTTATCTTCCATTTTTTATTTTCAGTCACTCACATTCTGTCTTAAACTTTCTCGCTACTTGACAAGTGTTATACTGTTTTCAATTTAAATACCTTTTAAATTTTGTCCAAAATATCTTTGAGGCGATACGATTTAGCTGAGAATTTGAACCTACTACTTTTCCCCGCCGAGCACCAATGTACTTTTCATTTGAAAAAAATGTATGAGCGTGTTAGTCATAATACATATTTCCGATGTTTTATTATGATTTAACTTATAAATTTTTAATAATGCCTCAAATGGGGGTGTTTATACCGTGATCGATATATTTGAGGGTAGTCTAAACCTTACCAGATGTGTCAGAGCCGCCATCTTGGTTTTCTGTTTGACTGATGCTTTATAAGGGCGGTAGAAACGTTAGATGAGACACTTTTGCTCGAGCAGCCTTCGGGCTAACATCGTCACCTTTACTTTGTCGGGAATATCGTTCAGACAACAAAGTGCTGTCCAACTCAATGAAGCTAATTATTTGTATTACTAAATGTATAGCATAACTGTGGCTAGAATGTAGTTTTCTAGGATATGTTTATAATAATGATGGTTTCACCTAGGAATGGTGATGATAGTGTTTTAGCTTCGTTGAGGGTGGTAAGGAAAGGCTATGAAAGGTGGAGGTCTTTTGGGGGAAACTCCATAATATTTTGTATATAAATAATGTAAATCGGTATAGATTTTCACATGTTATCTCTTGTTAAAAATTGCCATAAAACTTTGTGATTTTAAATTAAATACTTATTGATATATTGCTGTTCTGTTTGTTCTAAATGTATTGTTAACGATATTGTCTATTATAATGGCCCTGAGTCTCCTGATGGTACAATCGCCTTCATTTGTGCGTATCCACCTTAAGGAATAATTTCCCGTGCACTCTTATTGAATTGGCATCTCGCTTCTGTCTATGTTGACATTGTTGACCAATGACTAGAAGGGACAAAGTCAAAAATTATGTTTTGTTTTTGGTTTTGGCTCTTCTGATTGGTAAGAATTTTTTTTTTTTGGTTTTGGCTCTTCTGATTGGTTAGAAAAATAATCGATACTTGCAACCGAAAATGTTTTGAAACTGGATACGCACAACTGTACGCGATTGTACATAAAATGTTGTTATAATGATGAAGTTACAATAAAATGCTTTCTCAGTGATGTCCTGACTTTTCTATTTTATTAATAAGTCCTTCCTATAAGCTGAAGTATAGGCAGGTAGTTTTGGACGTGGTTCCAGGTGAATATTTAGCTCCAGATATTAAGTTTATGGTAGAACATTAGACTACCACCTACCACCCATCGACATTGTCACAAATTGTCACAAAGTCGCCCATTGGTGACGTAAAAACCTCCAGTATGGAGTAGGACACTGTCTAGTATCCGCTTGGCCAGCTACCACCCTCAAGTTGAGAAATCTGTCCCCAAAACATCTATTGTGATTCGGCAGCTGTCCATTACAGCCAGTTCCCATTCTAGGCCTAGCGTGCTACTATCTTCAACAGCATCATCACTTACCAACAGGTGAGATAGTGGTAGAACACTAGCCTATAAAGTATACATAATATTTTATATAAAAAAGACGAAACTTCTGTACCAGAATTTTAAAGCTAAGTTCTTAACGAAGGTCTCCTAAATAAATGTAAACCCTTCATTATCATATTTTAACTGGTGTGTTAATACCGCGGTCAAATTTGGCCAGCTTTTTGGGTTAGCTTGTAGATCACAGGCGTCTTGGAGTCAAGACACAGTACTAAAGAGGCAGAAGGTATATTGAGGATCTGACAATATATTCCTCTATTTCTATATCTTATAAGCTAGCGTTTGATCACTATATTACCTGGTAGTAAGCACTGATGCGATCGAAGATGGTGTGGTGTACATGCTAGGTCTAGAATACTGTGACTCAGAAGGGCTGTGTGCTGCTGAAAGATCGTAAGGTTATAAGGCGACAAATGTTCTCCTTGATGGTGGTAACTTGGTAAGCTACTTTTTGGTAGCAAGTCAGGCGGAACAGCGATATACTATGCTAGTACCTATAGGCGAAAACCCGTGTTAAGATTTGATCCGATGATCTTTCGCTTAGAAGTAAAGCCATCCATCTTATACGTCGAGTACGTACCAACGGGACTCGTTTAAAGAAAAATCATTGTTTCGCATGTCTGTCATGCATTCACGATACTATATAAATTTCTGATTTTCCGCTGTGACCACATAACGACCCTAGCAGTTCTCAAATTAAGGTCGGGGCGCCGCGAACGGCTGAAAAGCGCTCATAATTAAGGCCTGAAATATTCAACCGGAATAAACTGAGACACTGGGTGTGACGTCACCAGCGCACAGATAGCAAAAAAACTCATTCAAGATTAAACAAGTCTTAAAACAAGTCTAAAAACTTAAGATCTCTCATAGATTGTAGTTGTTTACAAGTCCAATTTAGTTCAACACAGTAGTATGAATTTCGTAGACTGCTCAGTCTGTAGCACTCGTAGCGGTCGTAGCATTGTCAGGCATGCTACGTCGTTGTACAATCGTAGCAAGACAATTAATATAAGTAGACCTATTCTAAACAAATTCTGTGGCGTTCTACGGCGTCTTTACACAAAAATAATATGTACATGGATATATATATAATACAGTGAATGAAACAATTTAAGCTTTTAAAAAAACGATTAAAAATATTTCCAAAATACCAATTTTGAAGAAGTGATTGTCTGTTTGTTACATAAGAGTATATAAAACATTTTCCACTGCAAAGTCATCAAAATATTTTTGCATCGTCTGCATGCCACTGTATCTGTTATGCATGCATACATAATCACATACCGTTACACAAGCATTTTGTTTGTCCAACTATTAATAAAAAAACTTGACTCTAAAAAACAAACGCCCCTTTTTGTGCAAACGAGTATAAAGATATTGCTTTTGTAAATACTGATTAAATCTTAATTGAACTCTATTCTATACCAAAACGAATTTATATTCAACATTTATATTCTGATTCCGTTCGAATAATGTTAAAATTGAAACGTCACACAACATAATCTAATTTTCTAAATACGTTCAGTTTACAAAGCGAAATATATTTAAATGAGTTAGTACTCGAAAATGGACCTTTATAGAATACTAATCGTTCAGTGTTGCGTATCTTTAAAAGACTACGTGGTATGAGATCGCTTTTTGACTTTGCAGAAGAGGGGGCACTCAATTCGCGTAAATGTTGTCTTTTAACCGACTTCAAAAAAGGAGAAGGTTTCAATTCGCTTATACATTTTAGTATGTGTGTTAACTCAGAACTCCGTTATTTATTAAACAACTAGCTACGCCCTACAGCTTCGCCCGCGTTATAAAGTATCCTGTGACCTAATCAACTATACTGACTACTACTGAGCAAAATTTCAGCTTAATTAGTCGTACCGTTTGACCGTGAAGAGGTCCCAAATAAAAATAATATGTAAACTGACTTTCTCACTTACATACAAAAATAATAATTAATAATAAAATAAATAAATAATAATAAAAATATTATTATAAAAACTCACGTGCATTTTTAAACTTATAGATTTAAAATCGGGAATTTAACGAACATATGTCGATCGCTACATCGACATCGCGTAAGTCATGTTAAATTCCCGATTTTAAATATATAAATAATGTAAATATATTAAAAAACTCATTTAATCTTGCGAAGTTCCTTTTTCCAACGGTACATATGAAGTGTTAACTTCTACATTCATATCTTACGTCACACGTGGCTCCCTCTGACGGCCTTTTGTTTCGTGATCTCTTATTTACAAAACTGTAGGCTCTAAATGTGAAAAGAGTTCATATTTATTTCAACAACTCTTTTATGGCATATTCCATTTTTTCCCGGCTGTAATAAAGCTTTTGCCTGACTACGAAAGAAAATATGGGAAGGTTATGTGTATTTCTTTGTGATGCTAGAAACCTAAAGTAACTATTTTGACAAAAAAGTAGCTTACAACCATCAAAGAGAAAATCTGCCGCAATAACTATAAGGTGCTTAGCTTCAACAACATTGCCCTTGAGAGTCAAAGTATTCGAGGCCTAGCATGTTCACCATCTTCGACCACATCATCGCTTACCACCAGGCGAGATGGTGTTCGAATGCCTGCCTATAAGATTATATAAAAAAAAACAATGCAAGTAATAAAATTAAAAGTCAATTTTAACCTTTACGAGACGATGACAATACCAATATTTTGTGTCTTGAGGCTGATTTTTTGATGGATAGGTTGATAGTATACTCTTCAGTGGCTACTTCTAAACCCTTTACTTTAAGGTTCATTTGATTCGTTTTTACTAGTCCAATAAAGGCTTATTAAGTTGCAGCCAGGACTGTACTTTTTAGTTCAAGCGTGATATATAAGTTTTTTACAACTGTATTTTACCATAGTCAAGTCAAGCCAGACTCTCCTGTGGTGGTAAGTGTTGACATCTGCCTGTGACAGATGTTGTGGCACGCGTTACTCTAGGTCTTGTCACTGCATAGAACCATGTTAGTTTTACAGGCCCTGTAGTTTTACTGGACTCTTGGTCAATCAAATGGAAATACTTAGAAACGTTTTTAGGGTTCCGTACCTCAAAAGGTAAAAAGGAACCCTTATAAGATCACTTTCTTGTCCGTCTGTCTGTCTATCTGTCTGTCTGTCTGTCTGTCCGTCTGTCTGTCCGTCTGTCCGTGTGCCACCACCAATTTTTCCAAGTTAGAAAATCTGTCGGCAAACATCTAATGTATTCTGGCAGCTATCTTTGAGAGATAGTTCCCATTCTAGGCCTAGCGTGCTTACCATCTTTGGCCGCATCATTATTTACCATCAGGTGAGATAGTGGTCAAACACTAGGCTATAAGATATAAAAAAAAATCAGAAAAAAGTTCCTGGTTATAAACCTTCCTCTTGTATCTCTCTATCTATTGATGAAAACTGCATCTAACAAGCGTATAGCGGGAGCGACTTTGTTTTATACTATGTAAAGATATGATTATAAAACACCGACTATTATACTCACTACTGTTTGTTGTCGACTGTCGACCTAGGTTTCATGCATGTCCAATGCACATCCTCTGGAGTTCACGCAGCGAGATCGCGACGAGCACTGAACTCCCTTCTCGCTGCGTGAACTCCCGAGGATGTGCATCGGACATGCATGAAACCTAGGTCGAGACAGTCGATAACAAACAGTAGTGAGTATAATAGTCGGTGTTATATAGATAGATAGATAGATAGATAATCTCTTTATTGTATACCAGAAAGAACCTTAATATCTAGACATAACAACCTAATTCGGTGATACAATCGGCGGTCTTATCGCATAGAGCGATCTCTTCCAGACAACCAAGTGTGGAGTAGTAACAAAAAACAAAGGGAGTTTGGCGATGGCGATTATTTATGTTAACTGGAAACTACAATAAAATATTTATTTATTATTATAAGTAAAATACTAAATATACATATATGGACATACATACAAATACATATAAATTATATAAAATATATATACATATATTACATAAACATATATATAATCATGATTCAAACTCACGATAACTTTAAATCTAAAATGTGTAAAGATAGTTAATCGATTGGATTGCCTAATGCTATTATCGTATCGGATGTAAAGTGATAACGTGGTCTACATATTATCTGCAATACAAAACCGTTACTTCAAAAAACCCATTCTTGTTTTGAAGACCTCAAAATAATTATAAATTTAATCAACGTTTTTATAAATACAATCTCAAATAAACTTAAAACAGACGACTTAAATACAAGCTTCTAAGCTTACATTTTAATTTAGTTGCATGCTTCAAATGAAATTGCTTGAACAGTGCAATCTAGTGCTAACAAAGGAACAAAGACTTTATCTAAACCATCTTTGGAAAAGTACCACCAAATTTACTTGAAATAACTCCAACATTGACCGCGATAAAATAGAATATACCGCACTAGCTGCTACCCGCGACTTCGTATACGTACACCAATAACTGTTAGCTTTGTCAATCAACATTTTATTGTGTGATCTGAGCTGTTTAAGGTATCACGATTTTATTTTTAAAAAAGTAGCCTATGTCAATTCTCATATTATAAAGTATCTTTTTTTCGATTTTCGATTAGGTATAAAATAGACAGGGTGGTAAAAACCAAATATACAGGTACAACAGGGTGACAGAGTAACAAACATTTTTATAATATTACTTTGGATGACAATGAAGATATTTTACGAGACTTTGGACCAATTTCGATTTTAAGTGACAAATAGTTCTGACATATATCTAATACTATAAGAATTTTGTCCTGACATACTGACTGACTGACAGACTGACAGACAACACACAGCCTAAACCGCTGGTCGTAGAGACTTGAAATTTAGAGGGTATATTAGTCTTAGTACGTAAAGGTGTACTAAGAAAAGATTTTCCAAAATTCACCCCATAATTTATTTTTTTTAAAAATGGGGGTTCAAAGTTTGTATGGAGAACAAGATAAAAAAAGTATGTTCTATCCGAAACTTCACACAAGTGCTTCAGTAAAAAAATAAGTAAATACATGTGTCAGGTTTTTTTTTTAATTCCTAAGAGGGTGAAATGGGATAACAAAGTGTGAAAATAAATATTGTTTCAGATTGCGCTGAAATTTGGCATGCAGATAAGTTATTACGACGGTAGTTCCCATTTAGATAGGATTTTCCAAAATTCTGAATTTGAAGGGGATGAAACGGGTTTCAAAGTTTGTATGGAGAAACAAGATTAGATAGTTAGTTATATTCGAAACTTAACACAAGTACATACGTGTTTCAGGCTCTTTTGAAATTACACCCCTAAAAGGGTGAAGTGGGGTAACAAAGTCTAAAAATCAATATTGTTTAGGATTGCGCTGAAACTTAGAATGCAGATAGTTATTATGATGTAGGTATCCGATCAGAAAGGATTTTCAAAAAATTCCTCCCAGATCCGGAACGGGGATTCAGAATTTGTATGGCGAAACAAGATGAGATAAAGTACGTGTCGTAGGATTTTTTGAAATGGGGTAGGTTACAAAGTCTGAAATTTTGGGTTCTTCGGGTTTCATAAATATGAATCCCGAATTGCCTTAGTCACGCAATAACATGAAAACGGGTGAACCGATTTGGCTAATTCTCATTTGATGTCTTTAATTATAGAATCTCAATCTCAGATCTTATAAAGACGTATTAAGTCGCGAAAAATTATCAGGTAAGTTCTTAATTTACTAGGTATTTACTAGGTTGAAACTTGTTAAATGGCTATCAGAACTGGCAAAACTAGCCCAAATTAAATGACACGATGTACATTAAAAGTAAAAATCCTTTTGTAAAGATGTAATCATATGTAACTAAAAGAACTGATGATAACAATATGTGCTAGCCTAAATTGGACAATCCTAAAATGTTTCATTACAGATTTAAAATCCCTACAGCCCGGCTCCATCATCAGGTCAGCTCGATGGTACCATATTATTGCATTGTCACCAAAGATACGCAAGTATACCAAATTTAAGTCTAAATGAACATCAGAAAGTGATTCTTATTTAGCTTCCAAGTTTTGACCCACACAACCATACATTACAACCGACTATTATACTCATTACTGTTTGTTGTCGACTGTCTCGACCTTAGTTTCGTGCACGTCCGATGCACTTTCTCGGGATTTGAACGCAGTGAAATCGTGACGACCACTGCAGACCGCCACTCGCCGCGCGTGGCTCCTCAGGGGAGGGGGGCTCGGAAAGCAGCGCTGCTCGGTGATAGTGGGAGATTGAGCTTGTCCGATGTATGACAGATCTTCATCGTCACTCTTGTCAAACATCTAATGTGTTCTGGCAACTATCTTTGAGAGCCAGTTCCCATTCTAGGCCCAGTGTGCTTACCATTTTCGACCGTCACTTACCAACAGGTGAGATAGTGGTCGAACGCTAGCCTATAAGATATGAAACAAAAAGGATGAGACAGTCGACAACAAACAGTAGTGAGTATAATAGTCGGTGTTTTATAATCACGATTCAAACTCACGATAGCTATAAATGTAATAATAACCTTATGGGTGAAAAAAAGGCAAGGCATTCTTTATATCTGCCGAGTTACTTACGTCCCTGAAGCTACCGGATTTGATACTTAGGTCAACTAATTCGATATGGGAACTCGACTTACCTAATCTTTACGCCGAGCGAGTCGTCTAGGGAGAATCAGGCATATACCAAGCTACATATTATTTTGCCAACTTTGTAGGAAGATGTGGTTTTAAGTTCGTACTATGTTTTTGTGTTTGTTTCATAATATCTTCGCCGCTGCACCAAATACAGGTAATATTGTACAACTGCATCAACGACGTTTCGACGTAAGCTGAATGGCTCATTTTTTGTTTTTATTTTAATTCAAAGCAATAAGTTATGTTTTTGTTATATTTAGAATAATTATTATTGATATGATTTATTTAATCTAAAAATCTGCACATACACACGTCAAATAGTGTGTATGTGCAGATTTTTAATTTGCCCATATACTGAATAAATGCTTTGAATTTTATTTTTGACTCTTTAACGTAAAATTTTACTATGTTGTTGGCTGTCATATTATTAAAGGCGATATGTTTATACACCCCGACGCAAAAAGAAGGCGATTTAAAAGTTTGACTTGTGTATCTGTGTGTTTGTCATTGGCACTATAGCGCCCAAGCACACTAACCGCTTTTGAGATTTTTTTTTCTTTTGTTCCACAGGTGGCTTGATCGAGAGTGTTCTTAGCTTTGATTCATAAAAGTGAGCCCGGTGGCGTCATCGGGAAACAGTCGGCTTTGATGCCAGAGATACTGAGTTCAATCCCCGCCGTGTACGTGGATTCTTCGATCGAGAAAAACTTATGTGCGCTTTTCACAGTGGCCTTCCAGTGAAGGAAAAACATCGTTAAGAAACCAACAACCCCCGTATGGTAGGACACTATCTTGTGTCCGCCTGGCCAGCTACCACCCTCAAGTTAGAAAATCTGTCGCCAAACATCTAATGTGTTCCGGCAGCTATCCTTGAGAGCCAGTTTCTATTCTAGGCCTAGCGTGCTTACTATCTTCGACCGCATCATCACTTACCAACAGATGAGATAGTGGTCAAACGCTAGCCTAAAAGATATAAAAACATAAAAATAAAAACTGTTTTAAGACTATGGAGCTTTTTCTAGTTGATGACGTTATGAAATCCTCCTTCACAGGTCTGATCAATATGAAATTAAATATTACTTCAATGATATTGTAAAAACATGGTGGCACTGACCTGATGCTGGTATATTTCCTGGAATCTGCAGAATACTCAACTTGTCACCAACATACAGCAGAGATGTTGAATTTGGACTCATTGGAATGGTTACAATGAACAGATTATTCATAGATCGATCAAGAGTGATTTTAATTTAAGTATTATTAATACCAAATTTGAGGTGTTTATCTCCATATCTCTAAAGATAAACATCAGATGTCGATAAAATTACAAACCTACAGTATACTCTTTCAACCAAAAAAATAAGTTTCCAAATCAGTTAATAACCGACGGAGTTCTAAGATAACAAACATAAAAAAATACAAGCGAATTGAAAACCTCTTCCTTCTTTTTAACCGACTTCAAAAAAAGGAGGAGGTATCTCAATTCGACCGTATATATATATATATATTTTTTTTTTAAATGTTTGTTCGCGGATAACTTCGTCGTTTATGAACCGATTTCGATTATTCTTTTTTTGTTCGAAAGGAGAGATCCCAAGTGTGGTACCATGGTAATTTTATCGAGGTATGATAAGTAAATCCAGAGATATTGAGATAAACATCTCAAAATTGGTACTGAAAATGAATAGCGCGGCATTGAAGTCGGTTGTTTTTTAGTTTTTAAACGATATTATTTGAAGCCAGTTAGAAACTGTAAACAATTTATGAGATTTATAGATTTAAAAACGGGAATTTAACGTGACTTACGCGATGTCGATATAGCGATCGACATATGTTGTGTGCGAGGCTGGACGTGTCGGCGAGCGCCCCGCACTCAAGATCCTGAAGAAGGCCTCCGGATATCGACAACGCGTAAGTCCCCGTTTTTAAATCTATCAGTTTAAAATGAACGTGAGTTTTTATAGTAAAATTTATTAGAATGCTTGTTGTACTTCTTGTTTCTTCCAAATAACAACAAGTTTCTGCGGTCAACTTTTAAGTCACGAAGTTGATAATTCACTTTCCAGGACCAAAAAGTGATCCAATTAGGGTCTCTGGTTATCTTTACGCGTAGAATAATTAATGTGGAGGTCCACAGAATTACAGGGCACAGAATAAACAATAGTGTTACGTAGTCCTTGAAAAATTTCACGGATACAGTGTTAGCGGAGAGCGGAATAGATTAAGCGGAATAATTAATGTGTTCCGGCAGCTATCCCTAAGAGCCCGTTCCCATTCTAGGCCTAGCGTGCCTACCATCTTCGACCGCATCATCACTTACCAACAGGTGCGATAGTTGTCAAACGCTATCCTACTATTCTTCCTACTTCCTTCCTACTATAATATTATAAATGCGAAAGTAAGTGTGTGTGTGTGTGTGTGTGTGTGTGAATGTTTGTTACCACGTATCTCGATAACCACTAATCCAATTTTAATGAAATTAAAAACATAGATAGTGTAGGTTCTAACTTAAGACATAGGCTAATCTTATTTTTGAAAATCATCTCCTAAAGGGGTTAAATAGGGTGATAAAGTTTCTATGGAAAATGTTATTCATTGGGCCGATTTACACAAAATTCGGTACAAATAAACCTTAAAACAAATAATGATACACGTGTATTTTATTTTTTCAAATCTACCCCTAAGGAGGGTGTAAAATGATTTTGTTTGGAAAAGTCATAGAAAATTCAGTAATGTTTGTTTCCACGTATTCCTTAGCTCGGTACATATAATCTATAAAACAAATAATGATACACGTGTATTTTATTTTTTCAATACTACCCTAGGGGGCTTGAAAAATGAATTTTCTTTGTAAAAATTATTAAAAATTCAGTTATATTTGTTTACACGTATTCCTTTGTTCGATTCACTCAAAACTCGGTACAAACACACCTTAAAACAAATAATGAGACACGTGTTTTTTATTTTTTTTAATCTACCCCTAACGCGGGGTGTAAAATGATTTTGTTTAGAAAGTCATAGAAAATTCAGTAATGTTGGGATCCACGTATTCCTTGGTCCGATTCACTTAAAACTCGGTACATGTAATGTATAAAACAAATAACGAGATACGTATTTTTATATTTTCCAAATCTACCCCTAGGTGGTGTGTAAAACTAATTTTGTTTGGAAAAAGTCATAGAAAATCCAGTCATGTTTGTTTCAACGTACCTGCATAACTAATTACCGATTTCAATGAAAATTGAAATAGGTTAATTAATATAATTGAAATAACACATAGGTTAATTTGATTTTTAAAATCAACCCCTGAAGGAGTTATAGGAGGATGATAAAGGTTCTATGAAAAATGTTATTCCTTGGTCCGGTTTACTTAAAACTCGGTCAAATATAAGTTATTTTTCAAAAAAAATAAAACCGACTTCATAACCACAAAAAGGCACTCAAAAGCGAAAAATAATTTACTTAAAATTATTATAAGCGTTACCCACGTCTCTATTTGAAGTCGGTGCCAGCCAAGTCTAATAGGTAGTAGATAGATAATACCTACGAGTACATGTATCTACCTACTTACTAACCTACATGTACCTACTTACTACTACTACATACATAGCATCTATCTAATATCCAATAGACTTGGCTGGCACCGACTTCAAATAGAGACGTGGGTAACGCTTATAATAATTTTAAGTAAATTATTTTTCGCTTTTGAGTGCCTTTTTGTGGTTATGAAGTCGGTTTTATTTTTTTTGAAAAATAACTTATTTTACCCTTTTTAGTGCAAAAAAAGTTTTAATGAAATTACATGCATCTATTAAATTTCGTGTCTGGGCCGTTATACACTGACGGATATATACTTTTTGAAAATTTCAAGTGTGTACCTATAACGGTTAAGAAGATACAGATCTGTAAAGTGCGCACATATAGACACACGGACGGACGGACGGACGGACGGACGAACAGACAACAAAGTCTCAGAAAGTGTTCATTTGGTAGCCTTTGGGTTCGGAACCCTAAAAAAATTGACTTTAAATGCCGCGCTAAAGTGAAAATATTCACTAGTAATAATGATGTCATCAAGGTCTCATAGGACAATGTCCAAAATGGCCCTGTGCAATAAAAGCATCTGACACACGATAATTAATTGTCTATTTTATTACAATAATTCCAAATACTTTTATAACACGGACTAGTTGTATTCCAAAATGAATATAAAAAAGTATTATTTGCGATTATTAACATTAATTGCCGCCATATGGCCAACAGGGTACTGAATCACTCTACTACGTTATAAGAGGCACTTCCCTATATTGTGGATACCCGAATTATGTAAGCACTGTGTAGCCAACCTAACAACGGAAAGTATTATTTACGTAGTAACTATTATATAATATGTGGTTTTATGCTTATTTTTTTTTTGCTGTGTTGATTGGTACAAAGTACGTTCATAATTCTGAGTTATTTAATTATGTATGCAGTGTCGCGGGACTTAAATGGCCGCCATCTTCGCCAAATGTCATGTCATGTCAAAAAATATTAGGTATGTTTAAAAAAGTTTGCACTCTAACAAGACTTTGCCCGGTAGAACATTCCTGTGAAGACAAATTATTTATATTTATACATAATTAATTATTATAATTATTAATTTATAATTATTTATTGAGGGCCCGGTGGCGTAATTGGGAGAACAGTCGGCTTTGATGCCGTGGTACCGAGTTCAAACCGCCGTGCACCAATGAATTTTTCTATCGAAAAATATATGTGCGCTTCTCACAGTGGCCCTCCGGTGAAGGAAAACATCGTTAAGAAACCAATAACCCCCGCATGGTGGTAGAACATATCTAGTGTCCGCCTGGCCAGCTACCACCCTCATGTCAGAAAATCTGTCGCCAAACATCTAATGTGTTCCGGCAGCTATCCTTGAGAGCCAGTTCCCATTCTAGTCCACTTCTCTATCTTCGACCGCATCATCACTTAGCAACAGGTGAGATAGTGGTCAAACGCTTGCCTATAAGATATTACAAAAAAAATTTCCCCACCTTTATTTCTATCTCGCTCACAGTTACCGTAAGAATATCTTATATGCAATAGCAACCTCCATTGTGTATAATCTTCTTGGGACTCTTCTACTAAAACTAGTACAATCTCCTATGTTTGGGGTATTTATCTCCATATCTCTGGTGGTACTAATCAGATCTCGATAAAATTAAAATGGGACCACCTCGGAAACGTATCCTACCAATTAAAAAAAGAATCATTTGAATCCGTTCACAATTGATGGAGAAATCGCGTAACAAACACACAAAAAAAAAAAAAAAAAACATACAGACGAATTGAGAACCTCCTCCTTTTTTGTGAAGTCGGTTAAAAACACAAAACAAATAACGAAACATGTATTTTTTATTTCTTTCAAATCTACCTCTAGGCGGAGTGAATATTTAATTTTATCGGAAGAAATCATAGAAAATACATTAATGTTTGTTTCCACGTATCCTGCATAACTACTAAATCGATTTTGATGATATTGAAAATGTAGATAGTATAGGTCCTGAAGTAAAACATAATAAAGTACTTTAATTTTCAAAAATCATGCACTAAAATGGTTAAATAGGGTGATATAGTTTCTATACTTTCTATAGTAAATTTTATTACATACTTGGTTTGATTCACTCAACATTCGTATGCATTCACTATGTAGGGAAATACAGTTTAACGTAAATATGAAATCTGTATATATAAACGGCAAACGTTACCGACTAACTAAATTATCTATCAACGCACAGCACAAACCACTTAACGGATTTGGCGAAATTTGGCATTCAGATAGTTGTTGAAATATGACTAAGGTATCCGCTAAGAAAGGATTTTCTAAAATTCACCCCTTAAAGGGATGAAACGGGAGTTCAAAGTAAGTAAATATAGAAATAACATGAGATAATATAAGTCTATTTAATTGGAAACTTCACACAAATACTTCTGTACATAAGTAAGTAAATGTGTGTTTCAGGCTTTTTAGAAATACCACCTTTAAGAGAGTTAAATGGGATACAAACAAACAAAACAAAGTTTGAAAATCAATACGATTTTTTAGGTTTTATAAAAATGAGTCCCTATGTCCCTTGGTCACGCCATAACTTGAAAACGGGTAGACCGATATGGCTAATTCAGTCTTTCATGTGGTTTTACGAAAAAAAAAATAAAGTTATTAACGCGGGCGAAGCCGCGGGGCACTGCTAGTATGATATAAAAAAAAACTAAAAGAAAGCGATTATTTGGGATTTACTTACAGTTTTAAAATATCATATCATATATTTATTTATAACTGAGTTATAAGTCATGAGTACAATACTAACAATAACCACTCACAAGTAAATTACATAATGTAACAGACACTAACAAATCTGAAAAGCTAATAAGATTTTTATCTACACTCAACTCTAATTATATATTTGCCAAAGTCAGTTTGAATATTATTGTTTCTTTTGTTTGTTACCTCTTTACGTTCAAACAAAAATTTTGCACGGGGAAAGCTATTATAGCAGATTAATACTATTAAACGCAAGCGAAGCCGCCGGGTGCAGCTAGTTAAAACATAGGCACAATAATATCATGCTATTAAGTACATTGCCGCTTACATTAGGACCCCACCCTATGTTAACCCTTCTTCAACTGCTTTTAATTTTCCAATTTAAATGGAGATGTTCGAGAGCAATTATTATGATTTATTTCGCAATTTTTTTTTCGTAATTTACACTCAATTTTATTTAAATAACTATTTATTCATTAGTAAAAAAATGTATTATGGTCAGGACACATTGTTCAACTGTGTTAACGTATTATCTTACTAGCTGTGCCTCGTGGTTTTTCCCGCGTAGACATCGTGCCTGGGGGAATATCGGGATATATAGTACCCTATGTGTTATTTCAGGGTCTAGGCTATCTTCATACCAAATTTCAGTTCAATCGGTTGACTAGTTTTAGTGAGAAGAAGGTAACAAACATACTTACACACTCACATACTTTCGCTTTTATAATATTGGTTGGAAGTAGGATAGTAGGAAGTAGGAGATACTTACTATCTTTGCCTCGCAGCTTCATCCAAGTTAGAAAGTATCATAATATTGTAGTAATTAGTAAGTAATCTAGCTTATAAACTCTATCTAGTTGCTAAATTTCCTCCAAATCCGTTCGGCCGTTTATTGCGTGATAGAGCAACAAAAACAAAAACACAAACATCAAAACATTGTTTTTTTAGGGTTCCGTACCCAAATGGACCGTACCGTACCGTACCGTACTATCAGAACCCTATTACTGAGACGTCGCTGTCTCGATCGCGATGACGATATCGTTACGTGGAAATTTATGTCAGAGGCTTAGAGTACACTCTGGCTATTCATTCAGCTTCGAGCAAGTCACCCCTGGGTCGTGCCATCCTTATTATTTTTTATCTTATAGGCTAGCGTTTGACCACTATCTCACCTGTTGGTAAGTGATGATGCGATCGAAGATGGTAAGCACGCTAGGCCTTGAATGGCAACTGGCTCGCAAGTATAGCTGCCGGAACACATTAAATGTTTGGCGACAGATTTTCTTACTTGAGGGTTGTAGCTGGCCAGGCGGACACTAGATAGTGTCCTACAACCATGCAACATAACACAAACCCCCACGGCCCTAACGGTCCTAATCGGGAAGGTAATGCTTGAACAAAACAAATTATTTTTTTTAATATCTGATAGGTGAGATAGTGGTCAAACGCTAGCCTATAAGATATTCAAAAAAAGTTGTAAGTTCATACTCGTACATAAAGTATGCCATTATGCTACCATTTTTAAATTCATATCCAGAACTTTACGGCATGAGTGTAGATAAAGACGGCAGCGGAAAACCTCAAACGGAGGAAATATGCTACTATTGGTAATAGATACATATTTCTTCCGTTTGGGGTCGAAACAATGGGCCCATGGAGTCGAAATGCCCGGGGTTTCGTTAAGGAGTTGTCCAGATGCCTAATTGACATCACCCGTGACCAAAGAGAGCGGTTACCTCGGCCAACGTATTAGCCTAGCTATACAACGAGGTAACATCACTAGCTTTTTGGGAACATCACCGGCAGGTAGTGACCTAGGTTCTATCTTTTTATTTATGCATCAAAGCGCTGAAAACCACGTAAAACTCAAAATTTAATATTAACTCTCTGAATATTGAATATTTCGCGTCAAAATCTGTGACTTTATTAAATTTCCTTTCGAATTGTAATATATCAAAAATATGAAACGTAATAAGTTTGACGTCAGAGCCGGATACAGATGTGAAGTGCAGCAGTTTGATATAAGAATTTCTAAAATAATCTTTAGGTTTATTTTCTTTTAGTACAATATATGAATCAATCCAAAATTGGTATTACTGGTCTACGAGTTGAAAGGTCTAGTGCAGTCTATGTTAATTTAACTAAGTATTACATATTGTAGTTTATATAATTTTGATATTCACATCATCATCAGATGGTGTTAGTCCACTGCTTGACGAAGGCCTCTCTCAAGGTGCGCCACTGAGCACGATTTTTGGCTCTTCTTTTCCAGTCATTGCCCACCGCAATTTTGATATTGTCATTAGGTAATGATTTTTAAGCTGTGTGATAAAGACTATTTATCATATTGCATTATATTTCGATGGGTTACAAATGAAAAGAAAAGGCATGATTCCTTCTATACAAAAGTTGCTTGTTTCATCGTTGGTCCATAACAATTCTTGAATTTCTATTTCGGCTTGTCAAAGACAAAGGCCCTGTCGTGGACAGTTATTGATGATAATTAGGCTATTGCAAATTGAATTCACTCAGTCATGGAATAGAGTCGGTAATTTTATTTCTATTTAATTATAATAATAGTAGAATAAAATATAGTAAGTAATATTGGTACACACAATCCAAAATTTCATCGCACCGACGGGATTCAAACCCGCACTCTCCTGGAAAACATGCGTAGGTGCTCTGACCAATTATGCACCTGAGCATGTTTCTCAAGAGGTTGCGGTTTCGAATCCCATCGGCACGATGAAATTTTGGATTGTGTGTAACAATGTACAAAAATATAAAGTGTGTAACACTTAAAGAAAGTTAATATTAAGTAAGTAATAGATAAAAAATAATTAAGATAGTTTAAAAACTAAAACAACCGACTTCAATGCCACGCGAGTCAATTTCAGTAGCAAGTTTGAGACGTTTATCGGCATATCTCTGGAGATACTTATCAAATATCAATGAAATTACAGTGGGACCACCTCGGAAACGTACCCTACCGATTACATAAATAATCATTCGATTTGGTTCACAATTGACGGAGTAATCGCGTAACATACATACAAAAAAACATGCAGACGAATTGAGAACCTCTTTTTTTTGGAGGTCGGTTGAAAATACCAAAAAAGACGTTGATGAACCACTTAGCTTTTGTTTTTTTTTATGATTAATATTATACTGTATGAGCCATTCATAATTTTGTCTACATTTCAAGAGTCTACTCATTATGGTTAGGGAGATACAGCCCTGCAGATGACAAACGGATGGACGGACGCAGTTTTCCTAATATATGGTAAATTTCCAATGCCTTAGATTTTAATATAAATATAAACATTATATCTAAAGTACACATAACATAACAGCGCTAAATTTCACACGAAACTTTTCGTTTATAAGCAGCATAGATAAAAAAAATTTCAAACTTAGCTCGGTGTTTCCTTGGAGAGCTAATTTTGATATTATCATTTGTTTCTGGAGTAAAATATCTTGTCAGGAAAGACAAACTACGGTCCGCGGCCGGCTTTTACCAGCGTCTTTCAATCGGACCCAGAAGGCTTATGTTGATTTTATTATAGCTTTTCCTTTATCTTAGACTAGTTGCGCTTGTGAGATAACGACTATCATAAACTTTTTTTAACTAACCTATTATATACCACTGCTTTGCCCGTAGGGAAGACAAAGGTTTCCCCCATTTTTCCACGTATCACTATCCAATGCCATTAATTTGGGCTAGTCTTTGTAAAAAAACATCTAAATGACGTCCACGGCCGCCTTCAGGCAACCATTGCGTGACAATGTTAGCCCACCTGTCGGGATGTATCCGACAAGTATGACCCGCCCAGTACCATTTCAGCATTCATATCATAAACATTTTTTTTTAATTTTCTCTGCGCTTAATACAATTTACTCAGACCTTTAAAATTGATTATGATGGTATATTTTGCAGACGCTAAGAAATTATTAATTAATGCAAGCATTTTTTTATGATACCAATGCAGTGATATTGTGGCTCCTATAATTGGATTTATATTATTGGTGGTGACATATTGGGTGACAATTTTTGGAATTACGATTTTTAAGCCCCTATAAGAAAAACAGTCAAGGTTCCAGACCACAGGTTCGCGATCTGAATTCCTATTGTTTTCTTATCGCCGTAGATCGCGTTTGGTGTGAACCAGTCGGTACAAATACTACTGCGCTATCTGATCGCCGCCTAAATCGCGCGGCCAGGGCGCTGCGGTGTGGTCGTGCCTTTACAACGCCTGACATAACAAAACCTTCCTTGTTCGTAATTTTCGAAAAAATATAGGGTTATTTTCTCAAGAAGATAGGAATTCTGGCCTTTCCTCAATGTAATTTTAAAGAAAGTCTTAAAAGAAACAAGAATATTATTATATATTCCTTTTCACTCATTAATAAAAAAGCCCGAGGGTAACTTTGGCTTATAAAGTTTTATTTCAACTTTCCGTAACACCGGTATAATAATAACAATATACAGTAAGATTATATTTTTAACCCCATAATAAAAGACATCTCGTCTAAGCTGTCCTCGATATAGCGTCGCAACTAAACAGAGTTAACCTAAACCAATTTCCCTCAGGTAGGGCCGGTGACGGATATCTAGTTTAACCGGAATTCAGTTAGGTTCTTGATATTAGATCTTGTAGCTATATATATATGGTTTAGGCTAACTCTGTTTAGTTACGTGATCTTGTAGCTATATATATATATATATGTATATAGCTACAAGATCACGTAACTTCGTTCACGTAAACCAAGAATGTTATGACTGTAAAGCTCTATTAATCAACATTTGTGTGATCTGAGTTTTTTTTAAATCTAATTATTGGAAGGGCTTTTGTCGCTCAGCGACTATGTCAGCCCTTTGTGATATGAGTTTTTTAAGCTATGTGTAAAAATCATGATTTTATCTTCACAAAAAGTAGCATTATGTTCATATTCATACTCTAACGTATATTCTTGTTAAATTTCAGTAAAGGACGCTGGATGCCGGACGGCGTCCTGCGATCTGCGGGCGCGATCTCAGTACTTTTCAATTGTTTTCTGATCGCGTTTAGTGTGAACCACAACAAATACTAATGCGCTATCTGATCGCCGCTTAGATCGCGCACGCAGAACGCTGCGGTGTGTCCGTACCTTAAGATCGGATCGTCCGTTTAGGCGTGATTAGGTGCCAAACAGACAGAGTGACAAAGTTACAAACATTTGTGTAATATTAGTCTGAATGTAGAGTAGATCCATCCATCCACAGAAATATGCATAATAAGGTATGCATCTATCAAAATGAGTACTTAAAGAGACCTTTGTTATTAAGAGTGATTGGGATATTGAAAGGGGTGTCAAAATAATAATGATTATGAAATTGTATTATCTATTGTAAATGTATTATGATTATTTTCACTCCCCTTATGAAAATCCTGAAAGATCACAAACGTATAAGTTACGCACATGTTGTTAAATGTTGACTTCATAGACAACAGTAACCACTTTACATCAGGCCGGTCGTCTGTTTGTTTGCTGCCAAAAATAAGGTAAGTTAGTACAAATAAAACTGACCAAGCCGAGTTGGACTCGCCCACCGAGGCTTCCGTACCAACTACTCAAACTAGGTTAAAGGATAAACTTAACTTTGCAGTTCCTAGACACTGTTGATGTACCAACCGCAAATAAAAAGTTTGTAATCATAAACTAGTTTTTAGGGCTCCGAACCCAAAGGGTACCAAAGGAACCCTATAACTGAGATATCGCTGTCCATCCATCTGTCTGCCTGTCTTTCTGTCTGTCCGTCTGTCACCAGGCTGTATCTAATGAAACGTGACAGTTAGACAGTTGAAATTTTCACAGTTGATGTATTTCTGTTTTCGCTATAATAATAAAAAATACTTAAAACAAAATAAAGTTAAAAATAAAAGGGGGACCCCATACAAGAAACGTGTTTTTTCAGGCGTTTTATGGTCAATTTTACAAACCGTAATAGATAGAGACTTGAAATTTGTCCATAGTGTGTATAATAGTGGTTGATATAACATCAAGTAATAAACCCTTTGGGTTCGGAACCCTAAAAACTAAATTAAACTAAAAGTTACCCATACAAAAAACTTATTTTTCCGGCAAATTTTGTTCAATCGGAACCCTACGTGTGCGAGTTCGACTCGCTTTTGGCCAGTTTTTTGTTCTTAGAACTACATATTTACGGTTTTTTTCCCATATCAGTGCTTCAATACCTTGCTTTTTGCCAAATTTCATGATTCTAGGTCAACGAGAAGAACCCATTAACCTAGAAGTGGGTACCTAGAAAATATGCAACATAAACGGTCATATGTATCTGATGACTGCGTTGACTTCAAATTTTGATTTTTTCATAGCTGAAAGATACCGTAGAACCGAGTATTTGATATGAGTTTCATTTTAATACTTTTACGCGTTCCTGAGAAAAAGGGTCTTTACAGACATACAGGCAGACGGAAAACAAAGTAATCCTATAAGGGTTCCTTTTTTTTAAGGTACGGTACCCTAAAAAGAAGGTTTTGGCACAAAAACTACTGGTTTTTATGTGAATTTAGGAAGTTCTACGGCCACCTTCCGTATCCATTATCTGAACAGCTCAAGCGATGGTACTATCACAACATTGCATTTCATCCAACATACATATGCGTGCAATGATAATTCAGTTCTATCAAGCACCGGCAAGTGGGTCAAATTTAACTTGCAAGATTTGATTACCTACGAAACCAGGACAGGAGATACTAAATAAAAGCTTGCAAAGATCGAAGTCGTTTCTTTATAAAGTTTTTGAACAAAATTATTATACAGCGATACTTTTGAAAATCAAAACACGTAAACGATATAAGATTGTGCTCAAAATTTCACGTCACGTATTCAGTGACGTCACAACGCTTGTATAGAGCCAGATGTTTTCTGGACTTCCGTGTTGTTTGTTAGGAGGCATTGGAAACCTGTCACATAAGTACTTTACCATTAGAAGCGTTATGCTAGCAACCACAGACAGACAATAGACAGACACACACATACACAGACACACAGACACATATATACACATATACACAGATCCACACGTCAAACTAACACCCCTTCTTTTTGTGTCAAAAGTTCAAAACAGTGACAGCCAAACTCGTCTTCCGTCCTACCTTACACAATTTTGGAACTTGGCAAACCGATTGAAGCGTTCAATTAGTGGTTGAGCTATGGTTGAAGTCTACCATCGGTGTGGTCTCATAGTTTTTGCACCACCCAGAAAGGTAACATTAGGGAACAATAATATCCCCCTGGGTGACAATAACTATGAAATCTTGAAAAGTTGCCACTGCACATCATGCTAAAAATTGGTAACATGTAATGGCTCGACCACGAGATAAATACCTAACAATTATTATATCATTTCATTTTTAACCGACTGCAAAAAAAGGAGGAGGTTTCTCAATTCGACCGTATATATATATATTTTTTTTTTTTGTTTGTTCGCGGATAACTTCGTCGTTTATGAACCGATTTTGATTATTCTTTTTTTGTTCGAAAGAAATATTGCAAGTGTGGTACCATGGTAATTTTATTGAGGTCTAATAAGTATCTCCAGAGATATTGAGATAAACATCTCAAAATTGGTACTGAAAATTAATAGCGCGGCATTGAAGTCGGTTCTTTTTTAGTTTTAAACAATATTATACTTTAGAAAATATTTTTTTTTAAACAAACTCATAACATTATCTAGGATGGTACAATCGGCTGCCTTATCACAAGACAACGATCTATTTCAGGCAACTGGGAGATGATAGAAAACAATATATTACTTTCTTTCTTTCGTTTTGGCGATGGCGAAGTTGGTTTCAAAACAAAAATAAATCTTCTTTATACCTACATTAATATCGGTGGCGTTTATATTTTAAAAAAATGTCTCTGTTTTGAAACAAGTATTTAGCAAAAGAAAACAGAGCTTTTACAAAAATAATATTTGACTTGTGACATTTTTGCGGAGTGAATTTTCTTGCGAAAACGCTGGCAAGTAACATGACCGTTATCTCAAAGATTGAGGAACAAACATGAATTTTACATTAGATCACTCAACTCGACAGGATTGCCGAATAGCTGCGTTTTTGAAGCGTTATTACAATGAATTATGTAAGGGTCCTAAGGTTTGAGACGATTGATTTTGAATTAAGTTATTTATTTTAGCTTTTTTTGTAGTCTTTTGGTTTTGTTTTTGCTGAAAATGAAATGATTGTTTTGGTACATATTGCTCGATTGTAGATTGCAATAAAAGGACGAACTTTAAACAATGAACTTTCACAGTTGCCCTTAGATGATGAAGAACATCGTACTAAAACTCCTTGAAATGGCAATTCAGAGATTTTTAAAATTTGTTTTTTAGTAAATGTGGGTTAAGGCAAGCCACACCGCGGCGTCTAGGCGGCGATCAGATAGCGCAGTAGTATTTGTACCGACTGGTTCACACCAAACACGATCTACGGCGATCAGAAAACGATTGAAAATCAGATCACGAACGCGCACGCGGACGCAGGACGCCGCGGTGTGACCGTATCTTTAAACATTACTAGTATTCTTGTTAACCCCTCCAACTAAGCGTACTAAGCGAAACTAAGCGTGTCGGGATCACGAAAATAGTGCAATATGTGGGGAACGATCTCACGGCCTCTAGATCGCTAGGCCGACGCCTTAGCCATTGGATTGCCGCTTAGAGATAAATTCTCTATACACATTATAGCTCTATCTATACACATTGTGTATCAGTAGATACTCGTCGTACTACAGCTGAATTGGTGCAGCGCCGGGCAGTTTCCAAGGAGGCGTGGGTTCTAATCCCGTCGGCACGGTGAAATTTTAAATTGTGTATAACAATGTACATAAATATATAGTGTAGATAAAACATAAAGAAACATAATGTTCACTCCGTAGGTTACTTTGAAAATAAGTCGCATAATAATTAAGTTAATAATTTAAGTTAAGTTTTTAGAAGTTTTTTAATAAGTTAAGTTAATAATTAGGCTAGCGTTTGACCACTATCTCACCTGTTGGTGAGATAGTGGTCAAACGCTAGCCTATAAGTGCCTCTAAGTGATGATGCGGTCGAAGATGGTAAGCACGCTAGGCCTAGAATGGGAACTGGCTCTTAAGGATAGCTGCCGGAACACATTAGATGTTTTGGCGACAGATTTTCTAACTTGAGGGTGGTAGCTGGCCAGGCGGACACTAGATAGTGTCCTACCACCATGCAGGGGTTGTTGGTTTCTTAACGATGTTTTCCTTCACTGGAGGGCCACTGTGAGAAGCGCACATACATTTTTCTATAGAAAAATTCATTGTTGCACGGCGGTTTGAACTCGGTACTACGGCATCAAAGCCGACCGTTCTCCCGATTACGCCACCGGGCCCTCAAAGTTTAAAATCTAAAACTACCGACTTCCATGCCATGAGTGAATTTCAGTAGCTTGTAGATGTTTATCGTCATATCTCTGGAGATACTTATCAGATCTCAATGAAATTACAATGGGATTACCTCGGAACCGTACCCAACCGACTAAAAAAAAACCATTCGAATCGGTTCACAATTGACGGAGTAATCGCGTAACATACATACATAAAATAAAAATATTAATATACAGACGAATTGAGAACCTCCTTCTTTTTGGAAGTCGGTTGAAAAGAAGACTTATTCTGAACGGAAAGTCTGTGAGATTTTTTAGACTATGTCCTACGTGGGATTAAGCTGGATTAACTGGCAGACTGATATAAAGCCAGCTTGAGCTATTGAGCTTCTTAACTGTATTTAGACAGTATATACAGTAGTGTGAGTAAATTTATATTGTCACTAGATTTTTAGGGTTCTGTAACCAAAGGGTACCGAAAGAACCCTTATTACTGAGACTTGGCTGTTCGTCCGTCCGTCAGTCTGTCTGTGCGCATTTCACAGGGCTGTATCTCCTTAACTGTAATAGGTAGATACTTGAAATGTCTTTCATTGTAGGTACTGAAGGAATGGTGCAAAAATATGCAGATTAGAAAATGGAGAATCAAACTCATCTTTCGCAAAGGAATTTGGCGTGGGTCATTCGACAATCTCAATGATTTTTAAAAACAAGAACCGCATTAAGCAGTCGTTCAATTCAAATATTTTGAAACTAAAGAGATTATGATTTAATATGTATACATAGTAGTTTTTCTATTAAAATACCTAAGTATATATTTACATAAAACAGGTTTTTTTTTTCACAAAACGCTTATTATGACGTGTCTGTCAATGTTCCTTTCGGTGTCATAATAAACGGATTCTACTGTTTTATAATGGCTGTTATAACAGCAAATAATAACAATTAAATTAAATTAAAAATTGAAGGGGTCTTCAAAGTAAAACTGATTTTTCCGAAAATTTTTGAAAAAGCGGCAATAGCCCAATGGCTAAGACGTTGACCTGGCGATCGAGAGGTTTTTTTTATATATTTTTTATAATTACCTATATCGGCGCGAAGGCGTTATTACACTCCCACTAAATGATAATTCATTATGAAAAGCTAGATTAATAATTTTGAATGTCTATTTGAAAATGTTAAGTTGATTGAATTCATTTGAGATTGTTAAAACATTTTTTTTTTTTTAATATATTTATTTGGTGCATACCACAGATTACAGAATAATAATTACTAAATAACATGGTGAATATATCAATACGATTCTGTAGTCCAGTATTAGGACATTCAAATCGATAGGTACAATTAAATTAAATTATAATAAAAATAAAACATTACATCCATAGTTAATCACATATGAAACAACGCGGCGTACGTACCTACCACGTTGTTGTTTTACTCTATATATTTATAAATCATATTTTTGACAATTCAAAAATATGATTTATTTTGGATCTGTGTCTTGGTCTCAATCAATATTGAGACCAAGACACAGATCCAAATCATTGACAACTTCATCATCATCATCATCATTTAATTTACTTACTTCATTATTTATTACCGAAATCACTTCACTATTGTTTCTAAATTCATTTTATGATTTATAAAGCTTCAGGCTCCTAGAAATATTTTAATCTTTCAAACATTTTAAACGTAAACTCAACGAGATGAAGTTGGTATAAATAAGGCCGCCCGACGCTCCACAATTCATTCGAGCTCGGACCTTCGAGCGGTACGGGGCTCCCGATATTGCTGAGTACTTGATATTTGAACAGAAGACTTTTATTTCAAGTCTTCCACTATGGGTGATCCTCACCATGATGACGAGCGAAAATCACGTGACGTCAGCACTGCTGGCGTCACACTCTTTAAAGACAATCGTGGGGTACCTCCTTCGTCATACCTTATAGGCTAGCGTTTGATCACTATCTCACCTGTTGGTAAGTGATGATGCGGTTGAAGATGGTAAGCACGCTAGGCCTAGAATGGGAACTGGCTCTCAAGGATAGCTGCCGAAACACATTACATGTTTGGCGACAGATTTTTTAACTAAAGGGTGGCAGCAGGCCAGGCGGACACTCGATAGTGTCCTACCATCATGCGGAGGTTGTGGATTTCTTAACGATGTTTTCCTTTACAGGAGGGCTACTGTGAAAAGAGCATATACATTTTTCCACAGAAAAATCCATTGGTGCACGGCAGGGATTGAACTCGGTACCACGGCAACAAAGCCGACCGTTCTCCCGATTACGCCACCGGGCCCTCAACTCATGTTAACGTGAAAGTAGGCATATTTTTATCCTAGGAGTCCATTATATTTAATGACGAAGAATTCTTGAAATCGGACGGATAGTTTAAAAGATAAGCCGGATCATCTAAACTTAGAAAGGTCACTTCCTTATAAAATCAGTACTTAACATTAAAATCAGTAGTAAACGTACAGACAGCAAAGATGTATCTATATATATTTGTTGTATGCGTCAGGTACAATAATAAAATCAATGAATATTGTTTCAAAGTTATAAATCCTCAGTTTGTAACATTACGCGACATTGCGAACTCGCCGCGTGACCTGGTTTTCAAAGAAGAATGTCGTATACATTCCACACCTAGTTCAAATAATATTCGATGTAGAACGGTAAAAATCACCATCATCAAATAACAGTGCTCTTTGTATAATTTTTCATGTCTTACTGGGTACTTTGTTTCAGATAATCTAGCTAAAATGGACATTGCTCAAAAGCTGAATGAATTTTTCTCTATATTAATGTTGTCACTTCCGGGATATAACGAACGACGTTATCAATTAATATAAAAGCCTCTTCACTGAAAAAATGCGAATAAAACCGCGGGATGGACCTTGTATGAAAATAACGATGTGCAATTTTATAAATTTTACACTTCAGTCTGACACTTCAACCGAATGTGTGAAATGACTATAGATATATTACATTTACAGTACACATACAAAACAGTACAATTCTATATGATGGGTGCCTTCTATTGATTTTTTCTCAACAACATGTAAGTGCTGCCATCTAGTCAAAAGTGCCGTAAATATTTGAATCGAAAAGTTAGTTAGCAGCAGGTTTGTCTTGAGAGTTGGAACGAAAACCTATAGATGGCAGCTGAGGTCGTCGAAATAACGTACACCAAAGTAAATACAAAAATAAAAAGCAATTACCATCCAACGGTCGCCCTGTAAAGCCAGAATACAATTTTACACGAAATAATAGTTACCCATTCGTCTGCGCCGAAATGCTCACATCCTTTCTTTATTATACTCTGTCCTTTTCATTCCTTCTAATCCTCCTTACCTTAAACTACGTTTTCAATTCTTGCATAACTCACACTCCCTATCCTTACGCTCCGCTGAAAACTTAGTTTTAAAGATTCTTTTTCATTCTTCTGAATATTTTGCCAATTCCTTTGCAGTACAAGCTGCACGACTCTGGAACGACTTACCTTTGGACATACGAAGAGCCAAATCATTAGCAATTTTTAAAAACAAGTTGAAAACTCATTATCTCTCACTTGTGTAACTATACATAAACTGGCATTTAAACTATTGAAAGTATAATGTATTATTATTTATTTATTGGTATGTATAGTAATGTATGTATTGTATTGATATAGAGTATGTTTTATATGTGTAGTATATATGTTTGAGTTATTTATATTATTCTACCATCTAATGTTGTACATATACTTATTATTGTACACCACCGTCTTATTCTTCTTGTATATCTGTCCATACAATTGTAATTTTTTTCGCCCATTGTAATACCACATAGACATAATTTTTTTATTTTTGTAATAGATATGTACCTAATTGGTTTGCAATAAAGAGTTTTTGTATTGTATTGTATTGTAATAGTTATGTATTGAGAGCTATATAATTAAAACTCGTTCATATTTAAGTACTTACCCTAAAGTTTTAGTACTGATAAGTGGAGTCTTCAGACTGAGAAACCCGTTGAGTCTACTGGTTTTTTCCCTGCCACCGTCACTTGATGAATCAGCCCTGCGGACAAGTAAAATAAAAATATGTTACCTAATATTGTTTGCAGACTGAAGAACTTAAGACTTTCGGGGGTATTGGGATAGGTCAGACTTCTGGTAATACAGTGTTGGAACTTCTAGTCTGTCTGTAGTATTAGCGTAGCGTTATTCTAGGTAGGTATGTAGATTACATTAATAATAATTAATATTTATACTATATTATTTTAAATTGCAGACCGCGAATTGACAAACACAGCGTAGGACGCCGACGCCCTGTGACCAGGTAGAGCGATGACATACGCAAAGCGGTGGGCAGTGACTGAAAAAGAAGAACAGAAGATCGGGCTCAGTGGCGTGTTTTGGGTTGGTAGAGGCCTATGCCCAACAATGGACTGTTACCGGCTGATTATGATTATGATGATGATGATGATAATGTACTCAAGGTACGTGGTAGCATAATAACTATTGCGTCAATGGTTGACAAGTAAAAAATAAATATATATTTTTGGATTGAATATCAAAGCTCATGTAATATTTCAGGGCACCTGAGACCCAATATATTGGTATCTCTAGATAACCGGTGTTGTGACGTGACAAAATTCTGTCTAAATCAAGTATAGTGATGCATAAAGGGTTCTAAAATATTTATGCTTGTATAAAAATATTATATCATCAATCAATATATAGTCTGTAGTAATAATCGTCTGTTTAGCGCCATCTTTTATCTCCAGACGAAAATGCCATGTAAAAAGTTACCAACCTCAAATGTATGCACTTGTAGCTACGTTTTATAGAGGTCCTTGTAAAGGTACTAACTAAGTTAGTGTTCCATTATAAAAACAGATGGCGTTAAAACAAGCTGAGATACTTTATCAAGAAATAATGTAAAGGATTCATGGTGGCATTCTTATTCATACTATTGAAGTAAAACTTCTTAAGGCGTTACTTGAGAGAAACTCTTGAGAGAGACTTGAGAGAAGATTATTTTTCAGACAGAAATGTTGCTGACGCACTTTCCGCTATTTAAAAATAGATTGGCATTTGGTAAATTTTATAAAAGTGGACCTAAAAATATATGGTTTGGAAATACCTCAAGAAAAAGGTGCATGCCTAAAACTCATAATATTACACAAAATAGCTTCCATTGCAAAAAAATAGCTAATTAATCAAACAATAACCCTATGCTCTCCAGCGATACATAAGCGTTTAGTTTGTAAATTTTACTTCCATCACGCGTAAATATTACGCACACATTATTTTTAAAGCTATATTATAAAATAAATTCCAGTCAATATTTGATGGCTTTATGATTGTTATCAACGTATTTTCAACCGACTTCCAAAAAGAGGTTTTCAATTCGTCTGTATGTTTTTGTGTTACGCGATTATTCCCTCAATTGTGAACCGATTCGATTGATTCTTTTTGTAATCGGTAGGGTACATTTCCGAGGTGATCTCATTGTAATTTAATTGAGATCTGATAAGTATCTTCAGAGATATGACGATAAACGTCTCAAACTTGCTACTGAAATTGACTCGCGTGGCATTGAAGTCGGTTGTTTTAGTTTTTAAACTATCTTAATTATATAAATAGAACTTACTTAGATACTTTTTAACGTGGGCTAAACTGCGGGGCACAGCATGTTATGTCGGTTCACATTCTGGACAGTAAATATCAGCCAACCGAAACCTGCATTATGTCGCATTCAGCTCTAGGGAATGGCATCCAAATGAATTGCTGAGCCTATTTTATAGGTATCTAGTATCTATGTGGCTAGACGTTGGAATTGCAAACTTGCTGCGTGGTTGAAGATGTTTGACTAAACTATCTCACCTGATAAAAAGTGTATTTTTATTCGAGAGCATAACCTTGACAATGTATGTATCGTGTACGTTTATCATGCTACTGATAGATGATACAGAAATAGGAAACTGGAACTTTGGGATGTTTGTTTCATAATTAAGCAAAAACGACTGAATGGATTTGGACGAAATTTGTCACGCAGGTAGTTTAGAACCTAAATTTACTTACAGTAATACACTTGGAATATAGGCAGAGTCTCAAGAAATAGCCCTGACAAAAATAATGTATCTGCGATATTTGTATCGTAGCAGCCGTAGCTAAAGTGCTACGCTGAAACATATTGTAGATACTCGTAGCCGTAGCATGATCGTAGCAATTTGTATTGATTGCATTTTATCGTGACTGAAACGCATTATTATAATAATTTTATTTTTTATCTCAATATAATTATACTTTTCGCATGAATCTAAATAAATAACTCAATTTAGTATTACGACGTGAAATTATGTTGCGGTATTTTCTTCGATTATCAGTGGTATTGAACTTCTAACCTTCGAAAGTTTACATGGTTAAGGCTACGTTTCCACCAGATATGTGAAAGGTACCTAAGCAGTACGTGAATAAACAATGCACTGCTAGTGTCATTTTATTGCAAAATGCACCTCAAACGGGACGTCAGAGCAGGAAGTATCGCCCCTACCTCAAATTAGTGTCTCTTTATTTAAGCAAGGCTGGGAAAAGAAATGAATTTAGAAATGGATTTGATCGTCATACCACTTAGTTACCTAAATACTCTCTGGTAGAAATACAGCTTAAGGACCTGTCAATGAAAGCATTACGTTTCACACCAATAGATTTTTGTAAAATCGTGTGACATTTATTTTGAAATCATTTGTGAAATGGGTCAAAACAAGTTTATAATATAAGGTTAACATAATTAATAAAATATATTCTAATTTTAAATGTTATTTTTTTATTCTGTTAGAATTACATTTTTGTTAAGTTTGTATACCAAAGCTTGCTGCAACCTATGTCGAATCCTTAGATATTAGTATAGTGGCAAGACAACGTCTATCTGGTTCACTAGTTTATTTGTAACGGTGTAAAACGGCATCAAAGAAATTTACGAGCCGACTTAACCCAAACGTGACCCAAACGAGCGTTGACATGAACTTGGTATATTCCGACTATACACGAACTCGAACCGACTTTACCCGAACGAGACGACTTAACCTTAACGAGTGTTGACATGAGCTCGGCATAACTGAAGTTTACCCAAACTAGAGCCGACTTAACCCGAATGAGCGTTGACATGCACTCGGTATACCTAAACCGGATCGCGTACACCGGGCCCCATGAGAACAACCTTGAACGGACCTTTCTTTTGTATAGACAACTTATATATATACTATACGTATACCATACATATAGTATAGAACATATATGTGACTATCAGGTTGTTAGACAAGGACACACTCCTACCCTGGTGTCTCTTTAATTGGGCCGTTTTGTTCTACAAAACAATTACAACCTTATTGTAAAAGCATACGGATTAAATTGAATTTGTCAAAACATCTGCAGCGCACCATCCTTTTTATTACGTCTATGCCTAAATTAGAGCTGACTATACCCGAACAAGCACTTGTGACGGCTAAGACTTATTCACTACCCACAAAATCCAGTGCAAGGCACCCTTCAAGAAGTTTTTACTTCAAAAAAGTTAGTCAATCCACACATTCACTTTAAAACTTTTGCCCACCATACATAACAGAGAATATCGTTCATAATAAATCCACAACAACATATTGTGGAGCCATCACATTACATTACCATTTATATTACTTGTTACCTACATATTATACTTGTCTACATACTTCAATGCATATATTAGCCCTAATGACCATGTATGACAAACATGGTTCAGTACTTAGAAGTTGTATTAATTGTTATACTTACTAGCACCGTCTCGCGGTTTCGCCCGCGTAGTTTCTGTTCCCGTGAGAACACGGGGATAAAACATAACTTATGTTAATCGCTGATAAAGTAGCTTTTTACAAGTGAAATGTTTTTTAAAATCGGACCAGTAGTTTATGAGTTAAATCGTAACAAACAAACAAACAAAAAATCGAATCTTTTCTCTTTATAGTATTAAGGTATGGCCACACCGCATCGTCCTGCGTGCGCGATCTAGACGGCAACCAGATATTTGTACCGACTGGATCACACCAAACGCGATCTACGGCGATCAGAAAACGACTGAAATACAGATCGCGAACGCGCACGTGGACGCAGGACGCCGCGGTGTGGTCGTACTTTTAGTGAAAGAATGTTTGAAATCGGTTTAGTATTGTTTTAGTTAAATCGTAACAAAGAAAAAAACAAAAATCGAATCTTTCCTTTTTACCCACGGCGGAACGGAGACAGTATATGCGTTTGGGGTGAGAGGATGTTTGTTTGTTTGTGTGCAAATCCATGTTGCCATTTTTCTCCAAAACTAGTTTGATTTTGATGCAGATTTCAGTTATGGGTTCGTGTTTGATTGGTGCATGTTTTTAAATAGGTGTAACGGTGTCAACTCACTAGGGGGCGCTGCAGTAAACATTTGTTTGTGCAAATCCATGTTGACATTTTTCTCCAAAACTAGTTCGATTTTGTCTTTAAACGGTTCGTAATTAATCAGTGGTGGTTCTTAGATAGATTTTATGACGTTAATTTTCTCAAGGACATTGTCGTGGGTGTTTATTCAAAATTTTAATTTTGTTACTTGTATAATATAAGTTAAGAATAATAATTTTAACTACGACATCGTGGCTGATTGTACCACGCAGTATGGTTTACCTTAATTTTTTGACGTGCTTTTGGCTTTTAACAACTTAGGTCAGTTAATTTTCTTTATTAAGTAGAAATAACTCATAGATCTAGGCTAAGTGAAAACCTGGATTAAAAACTTAATTTAAGTCTGATGCGTTAAACAAATTTGCACCATTTTCTAGCGACCGTCAGCGGCAGATGGTGCCTGGCGTTTAGCACGCTATATTAACTTTTAATGTATGGTACAAGTGATGAACTTATAAAAAATAATATTTAAAGCCACCCTCGACTGATTTATGTATAATCTGTTAATTGAGATCATTTCAATAAGCCTAAACACCACATCTCTGCTGTTAGTTGCTAAGGAATTGAGTGATTCTAGGAGATGTCCCAGCATCAGGTCACTGTAGTGGTAGGACTTCTGATAGTCCACCTGGGGCGGTACCACTACTTAGCCAATTAATTACAGCCGTAAATAAGAATGTTTCCCGGTGGAAATGGCAAGGTGTCCTGTGAAATTACAGGGCATATGTAACTCGACAGCTGTCTGAAGGTAACAGGCGCAGTGCAGTGACATGCAAAATTCTGGCGTCCACAATTTTGTATAGCACTGTATCTGTAATAGGTAGACGTTATCGCTTACCATCAGGCGAGTGTCGTGCTTGTTCTGTCACCTTATATTATAAAAAAAGTCAATGCTTCTGTGTTTTTCATTTATATAAACATTAAACATAACACCAGCATCATCAAACGTAAGCGCCCATAGCCCAATGGCTAATCCCCACCCATTGCTCTATTGGCGTGAACCCACCCAAGACACAAGCATATATATCTTAGTTAAAGGGGTTAACAAGTCTACTAGTAATGTGCAACCCACATTGCTAGTAAGTTAAAAAAAAACACCACTACAATAGCACAGAGCCAAACAGAAGCTACAGACTATACTAAAAAAAATATCACAATCAATATTAAAAACATAATGCAGAATTTATTAACAATATAACAAAAAATTAAAGATTTTCGACACATTTCTGTGCCATTTCGTTGAATTTCGACAGGCTGCTGTATTATTACAATATCATTGAAGTAAGAGGATACCGAATTTTAAAATGATCAGATCTATAAAAGTTGATTTCATAGCGTCAACATCTAGAAAAAAGCGCATAGTCTTAAAACATCTAAACGGATTTTCATTAATCATAACTAAAAACACTCTCAATAGACACCTATCAAACATTAAACAAACTAAATCAAGCAGTCCAGACAGACACACTCATACACGGATGCACAGATCCACACGTCAAACTTATAACACCCCTTCTTCTTACGTCGGGGTCTAAAAACACGCTATTAGAATAATTAATAAAGATTCGAAACAAAGAAATCGTTGTAAGGTAAATACAAGAAGCTCATTAAAACATTTGCAAAAACATCGAAGTATAAAATGAGTAAACAAAGGAATAAAAATATTTCAACAAAGCAAAATAAAACTTGAACAATAAAAATTGAACCCTGCGAATAAATAGCTGAAGAGCTCTCATATCGCAGATTCAGAATATTTAATCATGCAGCAATCAGCATCATGCATTACATTTGAAATGCATGATGCTGCTTTTATTTAACTTATACAATAGTACTCGTATATTTCATTACAATTGCGGAAAGGCTGTCATTGCAAAGAGTTCCGATAAATGTCTACCCGAGCCGAGGCGCAGCCGAAGGCGAGGGTTGACAGTCGGAACAAGTTGCGATGACGGTTCCGCAAGTGTACTGAACGACTATTTTTAATACAGTTGCGAAAAAATGAAGCAATTTAATAAAATAATAAAAACATAATAAACTCAACTAACTTAACATTTATTTCTTATAAAAGTTATAATTCACATATACATTGAAATTGGTACAGTTTTTTATACTAACTGGCGTGTTCTCTTCTCTCCACGCAATAAATTCGTCGTACTATGTAGATATGTAGCGACTTTTTGACTTTTCCGGTAAAATGTTCACCGAAACATTTTGTGCAATTATACTGAGTTCCGGTGATGTTAATTAAAAAAAACTAGGGTCAAAATTACTCATTTTGTGCAAAAAACAACTAAACTCGCAAAGAAAATTTCTGAAAAATGGCGCCAACCGTAGAATATAAGCAGAGTTTTTTTTTCTTCACCCATTCTGGTAGGCAAAGGGAACTATGCCCATACAGCCAAGTCTTCAGTAGAATTTTTTTATTGATATGAAATGAAAATAAAATTTAATGAGATGAAATGAAATGAAACCTAACCTAACTCATTCAATCAAATCATTAAATTTGATATTTAAACAAATTAGTAGCTTCTTTTTAGAAATTTACGCATTTGCATGAATCATAAAAACTTCTATGATTTTTTTTAGTAAAAACTTCATGGTTGGTTTTTCTTTTTAATAGACATTATTTTGACAGTTGGGAAAGAGAACGCACAAGTTCGGGAAAGGTAAAAAAATAGTATAATAAGTAATAGCCCACATCCCGAACGCAATACGTCCCTGCAATACGCCACTTTATGAGCAACTGTATTAAAAAATACTTTATTCTACACCTCTTAAAGTAACTTACGAAACAGTTAACTTATAAAAACTATAGTACAATGGGCGGACTTATCGCTAAGAGCGATCTCTTACAGTCCACCTTGGGATGGAGTAAGAGAAATAGTGAGTTGACCCAGGTTTCTACAATACAATACAATACAAATACTCTTTATTGATTACCATGTAAAAGATTACAAAAAATACATTTTTTTATACACTGTAAAACAATCGGCGGTCTTATCGCTTATAGCAATCTCTTCCAGACAACCTTTGTACGGACTGAAAAAAAATGCTTACATACTAGCGGTGATCAGGTAAAACATATTTGACTTATTAAAAAACAATTTACCTAATATTATTTACATAAATCTATTGCACTAAATAACTACACAGTAATTACAAACATAATAAAATATACAATCATACATTATAATACATAAAAATAAATTCAAAAGTATACATACACACATATTCATATATATATATTCCATAATTCTACATATATATATATAAATATATATTATGATAAAAATACAAATTATTAATAATATACACATAAATAAAAAAAAAATAAAAAAAAAAATAAAGCAGTGTGAAAGATAATTTTAACTGGGCATTGATAGATAATGACGCTTAACCATAGACTTGAAAATTGAAAGAGATTTAGCATGTCTGATGTCTACAGGCAGCCATGTCATTCCATAACCGGACGGCTAGCACAGTAAACGATTTTTCATCAAAACTGGATGAATGGATAGGAAATATTAACTGGAGAGTTTCAGAGGAGCGGAGGGCAAGAGGATTAGAAAGGTGCAGGAATTGAAAGCGTTCTTTAAGATATAGAGGCGTAGAAGGGATGAAAAGAACAGTGTGCAAAAGTGAAAGAATATGGCTATATCTACGGTAACGAATCGGAAGCCACTGAAGTTTCTGCCGATATTCCGAGACGTGGTCGTACTTTCGTAACCCATATATGAAACGAATGCACAGGTTGTGTAAACGTTTCGAGCTTATTACGCTGCTCCTCAGTCACATCCAGATAACAGGTGTCGGCATAATCCAGTATGGGAAGTAGGACTGATTTAGCAAGTGCAGTTTTGGTGGAGACCGGAAGAAAATTGCGTAACCTACGTAGAGAACTAGCTGAAGCAAAAAGTTTCCTACTTACTTCAGCAATTTGTGGTTGCCATGAGAGAGTTCTATCAAAAAGCACACCGAGGTTTTTAACTGTCTCACTAAGAGGTATACAGGTACCATCGAAAATGACTTGAGGTAGGCGGAACCAGTCGATTTTAGAAATCATCCTGGAACTGCCAATTACGATCACTTGCGTTTTAAGTGGATTGACGCTAATACCATATGACTTACTCCAACTGTGAATCTTGTGTAAGTCGTTGTTAGTGAGAAGAATGGCATCAGACAATTGGGTTATTGGAACTTGCCTATAAATGTGTAAGTCATCTGCATAAAGGTGGTAGGACGAAGCAAGTTTTCTATTGCAGAATATAAAAAAAATGAAATAAAATATGTAAATATATATATACATATATATTATAATAATAAGAAATACTCATTATAAAAACAGGAAACATCATAATATAATAATATAATAAATAATTATATATTTATTTATTTCTCATCACAAGGTACATACTATGAGAGTAATTATGTACTAGGTATACAAAACCTATACTTTAATAGATCCTTTTATAGTAGTAGCTACTACTTGTGAGAGGTAGTGCCTGATGTAGGTAATGTAGGTTTGTTGAGAAACTTGTATTACAGGTCACCAGGCAGTACAATATGCCTTGTATCACTGCTATCTTTCAACTCCAGACAAGCACAATTCCATTTTAGACCGAATCTTCACTTAGCACCTGGTGAGATAGCGGCAAACACAGACTCATGCAGGGTATTCCATTCCCTGACGGTTCTTATGATGAACGAAGCAACAAATCGCTTAAAACGCTGTAAAATCCAACATAAATAGGCGCATTTCTAACCAACTTCAAAAAAAGGAGGAGGTTTCTCAATTCGACCGTATATATATTATTGGAAGACTATTTGAGAAAAATCAAAAAGTATAAAACGCGGCGCAAAGTCGGCGCCACCTCACTATTGATCGAGAGTTTGTGCAGAGCGGACGTTATTTTGAAAGTACCCTAAGTTAAAATATTAATTGTTGTTTTTATGAAGTAAAGTTTAAATCTAGGTTATTGTCGATTATATTTTTTTAAAAACTAAATCCACTTTTGATTGTTAATATCAGAAGTGGGATAGAATACCGTGCTCACACAATATTTTGTTTTTTCTGGGTTATAAACCCTGCTAAATTGTTTTAGACGTCCGTAAAGTACATACTTTTCGATCTTTTATTTTCTTTAGCGTCTGTTTTTTCGGTGAAGTGTGTTTTGTGTTGTGATCGTGTTTTATCTGTGTTCATTAAGCAGAAAATGGATCGGCAGCGTCGATCTCGATCACGAGAAGGACGTTATCGTAGTCCTCATGACCGACGTTCCCGTAGCAGGCGTTCGACAAGCCGTAGGTCACGAAGCCTGTCGAGAGGATATACTCCTCCTACTAAAACACGGTACAGTGCTCATAGCTGTAGTCATAGCCGCAGTGATGATCGCAATGGTGATCGCCGCGACCGCCGTGATCGCAGTTACAGCCGCGATCGCTACCGACATCGAAGTAACCGCAGTCGCAGCCGAAACCGTGAGTATAGTAGCCATGGATCTTGGCATACAATTATTTCTCGTCTGAGTGCTTTGGAATCACGCGCGCTTGTGCCACCCGTTCCCGACCAGCCGACTCCGGTCGTTCCATCTGTAGAAAATGGGACTAAACGGATAGTGGAAGCCATCCAGTCATTAAAATCTGTAAGTACCCACAATTATTATGTGTCGAACTTTGATCCTAATGTTCACGACGTGGACACGTGGTTTGATGAGGTAGATAGGGCTAGGTTCGCCAATCGCTGGGATGATCGTGAGTGTCTGGCTCGCATTGGTGGGTGTTTGAAGGGTGAGGCGAGAACATGGTTAGATGAATGGGTCACAAGTGACCGTTCTTGGACTAATTTTAAAAAGGATTTTAAGTGTTTGTGCGTCAAAAAGGTAGACAAGGCTAATATTCTATATGAAGTTATGTCTACTGATTCGAACAGCTACCGCACATATGCTGAATATGCGCGCAGATCGTTGCTGCGCTTACGGATAGTTAAGGGCCTTAGTGATGACCTTGTTACAGCTATAGTATTACGTGGCATTAAGGACCCGCATGTTAAGGCAGCGGCGATCAACGCAGACTTATCTCCTAATGAATTGGTAAACTATCTTTCGACATTTACAAAACCTGCAGCCTCAGATGTTCGAGAGACGCGTCGTACAGCTTTTCAACATGTCAACAATAAAAATCAAGGTAACAAACGGTCGGCTCAGACTTCTAGCTCTAATGTCAAGTGTTATTCGTGTGGCGAACGAGGGCATAAGCAAATTAATTGCTCTAAAAAGCCTAAAAGGTCTGGCCCTGCTGTACCAGCAACGACAACGAATGATCCCGGACCAAGTAAGTCATCTGTAAAGACAGACAATAATGTTACATGTTCCTACTGTAAAAAGCCCGGTCACCACATTTGAGATTGTTTTGCTAAGCAACGTTCTGATTTAAATAAAAATAAAGTCAACTTTTGCTCAGGTGTTCAGGCTCAAAATAGAAATGATGTTGTGGTAGGCGTAATTGATGGTATACCGGTGGATATTTTGATTGATAGCGGTGCAATAGACGTTTCCCTTATATCGTCAGGCGTGGTGAACCATATTTCTTGTCAAAAGAAACCTATCAGCCGACAGATAAAGGGGGTAGGTGAGTCAATTACTAATGTCAGTTCTTATGTTTCTCTGGTAGTTGAACTAGAGGACATATCTTTGGATATAGACTTTTTAGTAGTTTCTAGTGAAAGCATGAATGCTCCGGCTATAATTGGCACGGATGTGTTAAACCGAGATGGCGTGACTTACGTCAGGACAAAGGACTCGCAGCGCATAATACGTGAGTCTAGGCCTTCAGTTGTGTCAGCTGTGGATTCAGGTCAGCAAAAGCGTTCGATAAACACTTCACTTACAGGTCCCGATCTGGTTGAGCTCAGCGAGATCCTTGACCAATACTCCGATCATATGATTTCTGGGACAGCTACCTCCACAGTAAAGACAGGTACTATGCATATACGACTGACTGACGACACTCCAGTGTATTACAGACCTTACAAAATGTCCCACGACGAAAAAATTAAGGTTCGTTCTATTACTCAAGACCTTCTTTCCAAGGGTATCATACGCGAGTCGGAGTCACCTTACTCCAGCCCCGTTTTACTGGTTAAGAAGAAAGATGGATCCGACCGCATGTGCGTTGATTTTCGTGCTCTGAACCGAATTACGGTAAAAGATCGATTCCCGTTACCCTTAATAGACGATTATATTGACCGCCTAGGTAAGACTAGCTACTTTACAACCCTTGACATGGCCACCGGGTTCCATCAAATTCAACTAGACGAGGACTCAATTCCACTAACTGGTTTCGTAACACTAGAAGCACATTATGAGTATGTGAAAATGCCGTATGGTCTGGCTAACGCGCCCATAGCCTACCAACGCATTATAAGCAAAAATTTGCATAAACAGATCGCGGAGGGAAATGTTTTGGTGTATATAGATGACTGTCTGATTCTAGCATCCTCTATTCAAGAAGGATTGCAGACCTTACGCGAAGTGTTAGACACTTTAACTAACGCGGGGTTCTCGTTGAACCTAAATAAGTGTTCATTTCTATGCACCGAAATCGAGTACCTGGGGCGAGTGATCTCAAACGGTGAACTGCGACCTGCTGCTAGTAAAGTTCGGGCCCTTGCTGACTCTCCTATCCCACGAAATGTCAAACAAGTCCGGCAATTTCTCGGGTTAGCAGGGTACTTTCGAAAGTACATCCCGAACTATTCTACTAAGACTGCTTGTATCGCGCGTCTAACGTGTGAAGATGTTGAGTTTAACTGGAGTACAGAACAAGAAACTGTACGCCAGGAAATTATCTCAACCTTGACAAATGCACCGGTGCTTGCCATATTTGACCCGAGTCTACCGACTGAGGTGCATACCGACGCAAGCAGCCTTGGCTTTGGCGCGATCTTACAACAGGTTCATAAGGATGGTAATCGGCGCGTCGTGGCTTATTATAGTCAGGTTACGAAAGGTGCCAAAATACCATTCTTATGAACTCGAGACCCTTGCAGTTGTTAGGGCTCTCAAATATTTTCGACATTATCTGATAGGAGTACAGTTTCAGGTCGTTACGGATTGTAATGCTTTAAAGGCAACACAAAATAAAAGAGATTTGTTTCCGCGTGTGGCAAGATGGTGGATTTATTTACAAGATTTTAATTTCAGCATATCTTATCGAAAAGGAGCCATGATGCCACACGCGGACTATCTAAGTCGTAATCCTTGTGCTGTTAACAACATTGATCGTCCACGCAACTGGGCACAAGTTGCTCAAGCAGGTGACGATGAGACTCAAACTATGCTCCAGTCGTTAGAACAAGGTCAGTTGGACCCGACAAGGTACGTAAAGCGTAACGATATTTTGTACTATCGATACACACCGACAGGTGAAGATCCTAGGCTCCTCTGCTACATACCGAAGGGGCATCTTTTGAGTCTTCTGCGCATCTTTCACGATGAGCATAGCCATATTGGTGCAGATAAAGTAGTGGACTTAATATTGAGACACTTTTGGTTTCCTAACGTAAGGAAGTTTGTTGCTAAGTACACGTCTCATTGTTTGACATGTATCGCCCACAAGCGCGTACCTCGTGCACCCTTGCAACTAATCACGTCTTGGGAGAAACCTGATGTCCCATTTGAGACCTTACATGTTGATGTTTTGGGACCTCTTCCCGCTTCAAAGGGCTATAGGTACGTCATGCTTGTGGTCGACGCATACACGAAATACTGTTTGTTAACACCTGTAACTCAACAAGATCTTGATGAACTTAAGCGTGTATTTAATCTGTAATGTCACTGTTTGGTACACCTAAGTTAGTAGTGTCAGATAGGGGACGCATGTTCGAGTCGACGGGCTTCATTTCGTGGATGCAGGTTCTGGGAGTACAGCTTCATTATATTACTCCAGAGATGCACCATGCCAACGGGCAAGTGGAACGTTATATCCGTACCGTCCTTAACATGCTCCGCATCGCAACGAACCATCGAAAGAGCGAGTGGGCTGAAGAGTTATGGCAGTTGCAGCTCATTCTGAACCTAACAAAGCAGAGAACGACTCAGACCTCTGCTCTTAACCTTTTGATCGGTCATGAGAGTGCGACCCCTGCTATTCGAATGCTGATTCGAGATGTTGCAATTCAACCAGGACCGCCATCACCTAACCGGGAGTCGAGACGAGAGATGCTCAGGCAGAGGACGGCCGAACGGTTGAAGAAGAATCAATTGCAACAGGATGCTGTTGTTAATGACAATCGAAGACCTCCTCGTGTCTTTCAGAAGAACGATCTGGTATTTGTTATTAAATACGCCCAATCTCAGGGTAAATTAGACCCTGGTATGCGAGGGCCGTACAGAGTTGTGAACTCTCTTCCTAATCACCGTTACGAGCTAAAACTTCTTGCTGGGGCATATGGAAAGACGACATATGCGGCTGCCCAGTACATGGTCCCTTGGAAAGGCGAATGGACCCCTGAGACTTGTGCGACGTTCTTTGAAGGTGCGTGTTCACACTTAAGTTATTACCTGCCTATTGTTGGAGGTACTTTTGTTCATGCCTTAAGTAAGCTGTTAGCCTTGCAAATAGTTATCGGGGGAGTACACACTCTTTTTCCCCCGATAAGAAAGCTTTTCACTATGTGAAGAGTCGTTGAGGGCGTACATACTCTTTTTGCCCTCAACGTGAAAGCTTCTCACTATGTGAGGAGTCATTGAGGGCGTACATACTCTTTTTGCCCTCAATGTGAAAGCTTTTCACCATGTGAAGAGTCGTTGAGGGCGTACATACTCCTTTTGCCCTCAACGTGAAAGCTTCTCACTATGTGAGGAGTCATTGAGGGCGTACATACTCCTTTTGCCCTCAATGTGAAAGCTTTTCACTATGTGAAGAGTCGTTGGGGGAGTACACACTCCTTTTCCCCCAACGTGAAAGCTTTTCGCCTTGCGAAGAGTCGCCGGAGGATTACATGCGCCTTGCCTCCGGTGTGGTTGAAAGCTCTTCGGTATGGGCCCGTACCGAAGAGTCTCTGAGTGGCTTGGTCGGTTCCTAACCGTACCACGGCCATGTAAGAACTCAGTGTTTTATTATTACTTTTGTTACATGCATGTCAGTTTGAACGTATATTAAATACCTTTTATTACATATGTGTTGCTATGGTTTATGGGTGACTTACTTACTAACTCTTGAGCATAATTACTTGAGTGGTACCCTGACTATTGTGCATTTGATTTCAGACACATCTGATGATGATAACTCGTGCTCGAATCCAGAACCAGTGGTGGATGAGGCTGGACCCTCTTCAGCCCCTATGACCCAACCCTTGAGGTCTATGCCTAGATTGATTTCTGAATCTTCGGCAGATGAAGAACCTGACGAGGACGCCAGGATGTCAGGAGAGGCCGTATTGGAAGACTAATATTTGAGAAAAATCAAAAAGTATAAAAGGCGGCGCAAAGTCGGCGCCACCTCACTATTGATCGAGAGTTTGTGCAGAGCGGACGTTATTTTGAAAGTACCCTAAGTTAAAATAATAATTGTTGTTTTTATGAAGTAAAGTTTAAATATAGGTTATTGTCGATTATATTTTTTTAAAAACTAAATCCGCTTCTGATTGTTAATAATATATATATATATATTTTTTATGTTTGTTCGCGGATAACTTCGTCGTTTATGAACCGAATTTGATTATTCTTTTTTTGTTCGAAAGGAGATATTGCAAGTGTGGTACCATGGTAATTTTATTGAGGTCTGATAAGTATCTCCAGAGATATTGAGATAAACATCTCAAAATTGGTATTGAAAATGAATAGCGTGGCATTGAAGTCGGTTCTTTTTTAGTTTTTAAACGATATTATAGTGTATCTAGTTGTCCGATTGTAAAATAGGGATGGTGGAATCAAATTTATGCAGTTCCATAGCACACTCTCCGAAATGTATCCGATAAATAAAACGATAAACAAGCAACTTTGCGGTGATGCTCAAGATTCTAGAGTATCTTGCTCACTTACTTGTCCTTCAATTAATTGCAATCCGGATAACAAGGAGTTTACAATTACAAATCTATATCTTTATCTATACTAATAATATTATAAAGAGATAACATTTGTATTTTCGTATTTTTGTATGTTTGTAATGATTAGGCTCAAAAACTACTGAACCGATTTAAAAAATTCTGTCAATAATACGTAGAATGGACTTTCGGAATGAAAATAAGCTATATATTATCCCGTTTAAATCAAAGGTACATTCGTGGAGACCTGATTTGCAACCTAAGTCGGCAAAAAAACGGTCGAAAAAACACGTTTCTTACGAACGCTGCTTAATTGAAAATAGATTTATTATAATAATAAATATTTTCTATGGAAGAGTTTTACAACTTAATAAGACCTACAAAAAAGTCCGCGACAGCATATGTCATCTCTTAAGGTTGACTCACAGTAACCATTTTAATCTTAAAATTTTTGTTAAAAAGTATTATATAACTTCCAAGGCTATTTTTAACCGACTTCAAAAAAAGGAGGAGGTTTCTCAATTCGACCGTTTTTTTTTTTTTTTTTTTTTTTTTTTTTATGTTTGTTCCATGATAACTTCGTCGTTTATGAACCGATTTCGATTATTCTTTTTTTGTTCAAAAGGAGATATCCCAAGTGTGGTACCATGGTAATTTTATCGAGGTATGATAAGTATCTCCAGAGATATTGAGATAAACATCTCAAAATTGGTACTGAAAATGAATAGCGCGGCATTGAAGTCGGTTGTTTTTTAGTTTTTAAACGATATTATCAAGTATATAGTATTAATCCTTATCCAAATAATTACGTTAATTAGCTTGGCCACATATTAAAGATTAAAATTGTCCTTTACAGTATACATATAATTCAAATGAAAACTACTATACACGCATCACAAAATTAATAAAATATTTGCAGTAAAACCGCATATTAGGTCATAGCTACTACGAAAATATTATTATAAGCTTAGCTATGCTGTAGATCCCCACCGATCACAATCAATTTGAAGTCAATATAGTATAATAATATGATCTATTGTATAAAGTAATATTCATCTATATATATAATAATATAATATTTTAAACCACCCCGACTGATCTATGTATAATCTTTTCATTAAAAGCATTCCAATGACTTAAACACGACATTTAAAATCTGAGCTGTAAGTTGGTGAGGATTTGAGTATTCTGTAGAGTCCAGGAGATGTCCCAGCATCAGGTTAATGCTTCTATGTTCTTACAATATCGTTGAAGAAGAAGATTTTCGAAGTGATTAGACCCATGAAAGTTGATTTCATAGCGCAATTAACTAGAAAAAAGCTCATAGTTTTATAACGATTGAACGAATTTTCATGAATCAAAACTAACAGAACTCTCGATCTATCAAACAAAAAAAAACTATCAATAATAAAAACAAAGTCGGTTTATCCGGTTAGGTGCTAATATGCTACAGACAAACACACAGATACACACGTTAAACGTATATTATCCCTACATTTTGCGTCGGGGAACGCGTAAGGTTACGGCGGCAGATGTTCTCCTTGGTGGTAAGCTACTTTTTGGTAGATTTAATGATCCAACTACCACTGTACGAAAACTCATGATTCATGAATGCACATAAAACTTTCATTGGTAGGTATATAGCTAGGATTAGAACCAACGACCGTCGGGTCAGAATCAGGGTAACTATCCTTTACGCCAAAGGGCCGTCCAATATCACTACGTACGTATTATAAAACAAAGTCCATCACTGCGTCTGTCTGTCTGTTCGCAATAATCTCAATAGCTACTGAACGGATTATCATGCGGTTTTCAACAATAGCCAGAGTGTTTATGAGGAAGGTTTAGGTGCTTAATTCGTTAAGGTTTTCTGTAAATTAGATGAAATATGACGATGATTGTTATGTATGTTAATATTTTATATTCGATGCAACAAACTGATGCAAATTTTGTAGGCATATATGTTCTACCCGTGCGAAGCCGGGCTGCAAGTAGTATATATAAGTCTTTGCCTATTAAATATTTGACAAAGGGCCCATACCGTCCGCGTCCCAGACAGACTTGCAGAAGTCCAACCACTTTTATTGTCTGTAAAAACCCTTGCAAAACCCATCCTTGTGGCTAACAGCGCCTACCCAATTAGCTTCTCTCTAAAACTGCGGTAAAATTTGAGAGTGCCAGCTGATGAGCTAGCTTTACTTTCTTTTGAATAATTTGAGTTTTTAGCGCAAAACTGAATCCACCTGGAAATATTTTTGAAATGAAAACTTCTTTAGCGGCGTTGTGCACTTTTCTTAGGACGGGTAAAAAAATTTAAACTCGCGTCAGGTCACGTGTCCTGATCGTAAGATGGAGCACAGGGCGCTTGTGCGAGGTGTCATTCCAAAATATTAAAAAAAACTGGCCAAGTGCAAGTTGGACTCGCACTCGTAGGGTTCCGTAACACAGTAGAGTAATATATAACTATGATTTTTCGCAACTACAAAAATAACTTTGTTTTTTATAGTGTTTGTATGAAATACTTGTGGTCTTGCGGGGGACAGACATTTTACCACTTTAGACGCGCCTGTCTTTTAAATGATTAAGTTTGAGAAAAAATTATTGTAGGAACCTCAATGTCATTTTTAAGGACCTATCCATAGACGTATAGGTTTGAAGAATTTTTTTTTTGTTTCAGTTCCATGTATGGGATGCCCCTTAAACTTTTATATTTTTTATTTTTGTATAGACATCACAAAGCGGTTTACAGAATACATCTACCTACCAAGTATCAATTCTGTAGTCCAAATAGTTTCGAAATAAAATGGCTGTGACATACGGACGGACAGACGGACAGACAGACAGACAGACATGGCGAATCTATAAGGGTTCCGTTTTTTTGCCATTCGGCTACGGAACCCTAAAAATGACATGTTTAAGATTTCACTTCTGCCGGCACTCCTGGAGTGCATGCAACCCGTTGTTTTTTTGCTAATATAAATTATTTGTAGTAACAGAAGAAAGTTAATGTTTATTCTATTGCATTGTATGTATAGATCAAGGTTATGATAAATAGCGATGGACAAAATAAAATACAATAATGTAATCTATATAGTTATACAAAATAAATATATAAAATCAACACCGATATAATATGTTAGGTACGGTTTAGGTTCTTTTAACGACGTTTAAATAGCAGCTTGTAAATTTTTGTGAGATTAATTGAAGGTTAACCTTTTTGTAGTCATAATAAAACTGGCCAAGTACGAGTCAGCAACGCGTCTCTTATCGCACACTTAGGGAGGGTTCCGTACAATACGAAACATAACAGAGTTTCAACCTCATATATTTGATTAATTGATATTACCAAGAATATTTGGTTTGGTCGCGATCTAGAAAGACGGGGGCTCGTTTACTAGCGCCATCTATGTCATTTTGCCGAAACTAATTAGATAGATGGCGTTTAAAAACAAGTTTTTTTGTTTGTAATAAAGTTAAAAATTAAAGGGGATCCCCTTTAATTTTTAACTTTATTTTGTTTTTATAGTATTTGTTGTTCTAGCGGCAACAGAAATACACCATCTGTGAAAATTTCAACTGTCTAACTATCAAGGTTAATGAGCTATAGCCTGGTGACAGACGGACAGACAGACAGACAGACAGACATACGGACAGCGGAGTCTTAGTAATAGGGTCCCGTTTTACCCTTTGGGTACGGAACCCTAAAAATCATATCACGAGACGTCCATTGTTGCAAAGTGCAAACAAAAGAAAACTGACAAATAAATAATCTCTAAAAATATTTAATAAAAGAACTTCACATAGGTGGCCAATGATGTACAACCACATGTACAACCAAGCAGATTTATATTAAAATTAGCCATCAGTCAATTAGTTAAAAAGTTTATAAACTAAAACAACTGACAGTGACTTCCATGCCCCGCGAGTCAGTTTCAGTAGCAAGTTTGAGGTTTATCATCACCTAGGTTTCATGCATGTGCATCGGACATGCATGAAACCTAGGTCGAGACAGTCGACAACAAACAGTAGTGAGTATAATAGTCGGTAATTTATAATCATGATTCGAACTCACGATAACTATATAAATCTAAAAGGTTTATCATCATATATAAATAACAATGGGACCACCTCAGAAATAAACCCTACTAATTAAAAAAATGATAATTCGACTCGGTTCACAATTGACGGAGTAATCGCGTAACAAACATACAAAAACATAAATAAATAAATAAAAACAACATACAGACGAATTGAGAACCTCCTTATTTCTGATAGTCGGTAGAAAATAAATTCAAATTGCTTATTGGGCGCCGATTTTCTGAGATATTTCGATTAGATGACCAGAACCAAACGCAAAAAACCTCAGTTTTTTTTTTTTATTATTATTATTATTTTTTTTAACCTAAGTAACCTAAGTAACCTAAGTAACCTATGTAACCTAAGTAACCTAAGTCTAGACGTAGGTTCTGTCAGTAGACAAGCCGGCATTACGATTCAAAAGAAGTTGGCAGAGTATCCAAGTTTGATTGTTCCTTACGTACCGAGCCGAACATGATGACTGTCTAATTGCCATTCTGAATAATGACCACTATTTTTTAACCAACTTTAAAGCATGGAGGAGGTTTCTCAATTCACCGTATGTATTTTTTTTAATATTTGTTCGCGGATAACTTCGTCGTTTATGAACTGATTTTGATTAATCTTTTTTTGTTGGAAAGCAGATATCCCAAGTGTAGTAACATGGTAATTTCATTGAGTTCTGCTAAGAATCTACAGAGATGTAAAGATAAACACCTCAAAATTGTTACTGAAAATTAATAGCGTGGCATTTGAAGTCGGTTGTTTTAGTTTTTTAAACGATCTTATGGACTTGGTGAACGCGGTCCTGTATGAATTTGACTATGAGGGAAAGATGCTCAAAAAAATTAACATCCAGACTTAATATTATAATAAGTTGAGATTGTTTAAAAAACTAAAAGAACCGACTTCAAATGCCGCTCTATTAATTTTAAGTTTGAGGTGTTTATCTTCATATCTCTGGAGATACTGAACTTATCTTTATTTGAATGGGACCACCTGTGAAGTGTACTATACACACAAACAAAAATAATTTTTTAAATCAGTTCACGCGTCTTCGAGTAATCAACGAACATACATAAAAAAAAATCCAACGAATTGAAAACTTCCTCCTATTTTGGGAAGTCGGTTAAAAACGTATGTAACTCTGTCACTCTGTCTGTTTGTTACCTAATCACGCCTAAACGGACGATCCGATCTTACTGAAATTTAACAAGGATATACTTTATAGCATAAGGGTGAACATAGGCTACTAAATTCTTGGAGTACGTGAACGAAGTCGCGGGTATCAGCTGGTTACCTATAATAATATAAGATCGTTTAAAAAACTAAAAGAACTGACATCAAACGTCGCACTAGTCAAACTAGCCAGTAGACGTAGTAACTATTACATAATCTGCGCCAGTAGTAGTAAGTCGTTAAGATAAGTAAATGCGTCGTAATACAAATATTGATATATTTAAAACGGCTCGGCCGATTTCATTAAAATATAAATGGGACCACCTGGGAAGGGTACCATTTGAAACAAAAAAGGAATTTCCAAAATCAGTTCAGGCATCTGTGAGTAATCGGTGACAATACATTAAAAAATAATTAAAAAAAACCGACGAATTGAGAACCATCTCCTTTTTTGTGAAGTCGGTAAAATATTGTCTAACAATTCTTTTTGTTTAAAACTTCTCATATCACTACAACGGAAGAGGTAGGTACCTAGGATCTATCTGGTCTTTACAGCCCTGTCTCAAAAAACCACTTATGCATTTAGCTGCAGTTCGTCTATATACTTTTATTAATACACCAGCGACCCGCCCCGGCTTTGCAAGGGTAGAGCATTATATGACAAATTTTTTGCATCAGTTTATTGCGTAGAGTATGAATTAACATTTTCCACAATCATCGTCATATTTCAACCAACTTACACAAAACCTTAACAAATTATTCACATAAACCTTTCTCATGAATTACTGTGTTGATTAGTAAAAACCGCATGAAAATAGATTGAATAGTTTTTGAGTTTATCGCAAACCAACAGACAGACGCGACGGGGACTTTGTTTTATAAATTATAGTGTAATAATTAAATAAAACCTAGGGTGTAATTTGATTTGATTTCTTCACATCAAAGTTGCTGCTGAAATGACTCATGACGCGGCATTGAAATTACTATGACTCGGCAAGTTGCTTTAAAGTTACGGAAACACCGCAGCGGCCTGCGTGCGCGATCTAGGCGGCGATCAGATAGCGCCGTAGTATTTGTACCGACTGGTTCACACCAAACGCGATCAGAAAACAATTGAAAAGTACTGAGATCGCGCCTGCAGATCGCAGGACGCCACGGTGTGGCCGTACCTTTAGAGTATTTAAAGCAATATTATATTTCTTACTAGTAGTCTTACTAGTAGAGCCCTGCGGCTTCGCCTGCTTTTAAAATTATTTTTGTATGACTGTATTAATTCAGTTTCATACAATAGTTGCGTTTTAATAGGGGTAACAAGTGACATTTTTGAAAATTTTTCGAAATGTCTGAATTATGAATTTATAACGTTTTGAACGCATATCTCCACCATTTAAAAACAGTTCCAAGAACTGAAACGACAAAAAAAAAACAAACAAAGGAACGGCGAAGCCGATGCGATCTGCGGGCGCGATAAGATAGTGAAGTTGTATTTGTACCGACTGAAACGCCGACAAAGTGCTGAAATAAAATTGTGATTTTTTTTTTTTTTGGGTAGGTTATCATATAGGGGATATGAGAATTGGGGATGATTTTTTTTTCATCTACCCCATCGTGTGGTGTATCGTTAAATAGGTCTTTTAAAATGATTTAAGGGTTGCTAATACCATTTTCGATTGAATGCTGAAAATTTTATGTTCCAGTAGGGCGTCCCCCCTCCTCTAAAAGCTAAACTGCTGGATTGAAAAATCTGGAAAAATTCGTGATAATAGCGCATTTCATGAACTTTAAAGGAAAACTATAGCGGTTAAGATACATTTATTAGCTTAGCAGTAATAGTCGTTGAACTTGGGTGTTGGATAATTTTGTACCAAATACAAAATCCTTAGAATAAATCCTTTAAAGTGACAAAGACGGAGTACCTAGTTGCTTGTTTATAACGGGTAAAGACTTGAATTGAATAATAGGCTACTACGGAACCCTACACTGCGCGTGGCCCAACACGCACATGGCTGGTTATTTTTTATGTATGTTCATCGATATTTTCGCCAGTTGTGAACCGATTTATAAAAATCTTTTTTAGTTAGAAAGAGTATACTCTCGAAGTAGTCCCATTGTAATTTCATTAAGATCTGAGAAGTATCACCAGAGATATGACGATAAATGTCTCAAACTTGCTACTGAAACTGACTCCTCGCGGGGCATGGAAGGCGGTTGTTTTAGTTTTTAGGGTTCCGTACCCAAAGGGTAAAACGGGACCCTATTACTAAGACTCCGCTGTCCGTCTGTCTGTATATCTGTCTGTCTGTCTGTCTGTCTGTCTGTCTGTCCGTCTGTCACCAGGCTGTATCTCATAACCGTGATAGTTAGATAGTTGAAATTTTCACAGATGATGTATTTCTGTTGTCGCTATAACAACGAATACTAAAAACAGAATAAAGTTAAAAATAATAGAGGGTCCTCATACAAGAAACGTGTTTTTTTCGGCATTTATATGTCTATGAACGCTTAGTTAGGTAAACGTCCCATAGATGGCGTTATATTGAAATGTCGATCCTAACACCTTTGTTAGACGTTAGATGGCGTTATAAGAAATAAAATGTTTTTTAATTATTATTTTTTGCTGGCGAAAAATGATAGTGGTATTTTTTGCTCGATCTTATAAAATACTGTGGTGTGGTACGGTACCCTACGAGTGCGAGTCCAACTTGCAATTGGCCAGTTTATTAAACTACATATTATCTTAATTACTTCGTGAGCTATTTAGTCGCGGATAGTTAGGTTTCCCAATTAGAAGCACAGTCACTTTACACATTCAGTCATTTTACACATTTATTTTTTGAACTTTTTAGAAAGAGTTATGGATTAGAGCATTGTGAATTGCAAAGATCTGAGTAGTGGGAGAGGCTGTTTCCGAATCCGAATTTGTTTGCGAATTATTGAGAATCAGGGAGCTGAGTAAAGACTGTGTATAAACTCATATGTAACCCATAAATATAATGCGTGACTTTAACCTATAAATGTCTAGATTGCGTGCCGCCAACGTTTACTCCGACCGTTACTCCAGTTGAATTGATACGAATAAACTTTCTATGAAAGAAAATAAATAATACACCTTTTCAAGACAGTAAATCGTTACTGTTATTTAACATTTATTAGTCTTTTAGATAATTTGTGAAGAATATTTTGGTAACAAGCTTTTATGTTTCATTGTTCTTTTATTGTTATTTAATATCTTTTAGGCTAGCGTTTGACAATTATCTTGCCTGGTGGTAAGTGATGATGTGGTCGAAGATGTTGAACGCGTTAGGGCTAGGCCACAGAATAGGTACTAGTCCTGTTAGGCCTAGAATAATCTTACTCTCAAGTACTGTCGGAACAACGTAAGGTTACCGCGTAAAATAGCTCAAGGAATAAACTAAATTTAAAATAACGGTTTCGGATTCGAAATGTACTGCATTTAAATTAGAATACCTATGCTGATCTTTATAAAATTTATAAAAATACCACCCTTGATTGTTAAAATTAACTTAAACCCATCAGGGACAATGGAAAAATAGTACTTTCTTATATTTTCTACAATAATTGTGCGTTAAATAAAAATCCTTATTATTTACATACACCTTACCACACCACATAAGAAAACACGACAAAACTTGATAGAAGACTTATATTCGACGATATCGAGTTGAACTTAGTCCATAACTCACAAACTTTAACTCATTCGGCGCAGCCTTGTCTGATCATTGGAGTGGCGCTAATGAGAACTGGCGTAGCTGAGTAAATAAACCGAACTGTTAGATTACTTAAGTTGGATGGTCGAGGTCAAAAGTCAACTGCAATAGTGCTGCTCTAATTCTGAACTTTCAGTCAAGTCACAGTATTAAAAGCCTAGCTTCTATCGAAGCGGTGAGTAGAAGATGTGTAGAAGATAGTAGATATGTAAACAATTAGTATTGTATTGCATCGCACTGTTTGTGAGCGCTCATTGTAATATTACCTATTTTATTTTATCTATACTAATATTATAAAGAGAGAACATTTGTATTTTTGTATTTATGTATTTTTGTATTTTTGTATTTTTGTATTTTTGTATTTTTGTATTTTTGTATTTTTGTATTTTTGTATTTTTGTATTTTTGTATTTTTGTATTTTTGTATTTTTGTATTTTTGTATTTTTGTATTTTTGTATTTTTGTATTTTTGTATTTTTGTATTTTTGTATTTTTGTATTTTTGTATTTTTGTATTTTTGTATTTTTGTATTTTTGTATTTTTGTATTTTTGTATTTTTGTATTTTTGTATTTTTGTATTTTTGTATTTTTGTATTTTTGTATTTTTGTATTTTTGTATTTTTGTATTTTTGTATGTTTGTAATGATTTGGATCAAAAACTAATGGACCGATTTGGATTGATGATTTGGACTTTCGAAATGAAAATAGGCTATATATTATCCCGTTTAAATCAAAGGTACATTCATGGAGGCCTAATTTGCAACCTAAGTCGACTAAAAAACGGTCGAAAAAACACGTTTCTTACGAACGCTGCTCAATTGAAAATAGATAGAAGAATATTTTCTATCGAAGAGTTGTACAACTTAATAAGACCTACAAAAAAAGTCCACAACAGCATATGTCTATCTCTTAAGGTTGACTCACAGTAACCATTTTAATCTTTAATTTTTTGTTAAAAAATATTACATAACTTCCAAGGCTTTTTTTAAGTATATAGTATTAATCCTTATCCAAATAATTACGTTAATTAGCTTGGCCACATATTATAGATTAAAATTGTCCTTTACAGTATATAATTCAAATGAAAACTCTAGAAGATATCAGGGATTTCACATACACGCATCGCAAAATTATTAAAATATCTGCAGTGAAACCACAGATTAAGTCATAGTTACTACGAAAATATTATAATAAGCTTAGCGATGCTGTAGATCCCCACCGACCACAATCAATTTGAAGTCAATATAGTATAATAATATATTTTTACTGTAAAATTATAAATCCTATTGTATAAATATAGTTATGATCTATATATAAACCACCCCGACTGATCTATGTATAATATTTTCAATAAAAGCATTCCAATGACTCTAAACACGACATTTAAAATCTGAGCTGTAAGTTGGTGTGGATTTGAGTATTCTGTAGAGTACAGGAGATGTCCCAGCATCAGGTCAATGCTTCCATGTTCTTACAATATCGTTGAAGAAGAAGATTTTCGAATTGATCCGACCTATGAAAGTTGATTTCATAGCGCAACTAGAAAAAAGCTCATAGTTTTATAACGATTGAACGAATTTTTATGAATCAAAGCTAAGAACACTCTCGATGAAGACATCTATCAAACAAAAAAAAAATCAATAGTAAAATCAAAATCGGTTCATCTGGTTAGGTGCTAAGATGCTACAGACAGACACAGATACACACGTTAAACCTATAATACCCCTTCTTTGATCCCATGATTTGATTGATTTTGATTCCATGATCCCACCCCCTCTGTACGAAAACCCATGATTCATGAATGCACAGAAAACTTTCATTGGTAGCTAGGATTAGAACCAACGACCGTCGGGTCAGAATCAGGGTAACTATCCTTTACGCCAATGGGCCGTCCAATATCACTACGTAAGTATTATAAAACAAAGTCCATCACTGCGTCTGTCTGTCTGTTCGCAATAATCTCAATAGCTACTGAACGGATTATCATGCGGTTTTCACCAATAGCCAGAGTGTTTATGAGGAAGGTTCAGGTGCATAATTCGTTAAGGTTTTGTGTAAATTGGTTGAAATATGACGATGATTGTTGAATATGTTAATATTTTATATTTGATGCAACAAACTGATTAAAAATTTTGTAGGCATATATGTTCTACCCGTGCGAAGCCGGGGCGGGCTGCTAGTATCTTATAAGCTAGCGTTTGACCATTATCTCGCCTGGTAGTAAGTAATGATGTTGTCGAAGATGATGAACAAACACGCTATGCCTAGAATACTCTGTCTCTCAAGGGCAATGTGCTTTCGAAACACCTTAATGTTATGGCGGCAGATTGGTAGCAAGTCAAGCGGAACATCGATATAATATGCTCTTACCACCTGCATTACATTAGCATTTTTTTAAATTATCATATGCATGGTGGTAGGACACTGGCTCATGTCCGCCTGGCCAGCTACCATACCTTCATGTTACAAAATCAGTCGCCAAACATCTAATGTGTTTCGGCAGCTATCCTTGAGAGCCAGTTCCCATTCCAGGCCTAGCGTGCTACCATCCTTGATCGCATCATCACTTACCTACAGGTGAGATAGTGGTCAAATGCTAGCCTATATGATATAAAAAATAGACAAAATATGGCGGCAAAGACCAGCCGTTGGAATCTATTCACGAACTGTGTCATACGTTACTAAAATAGGAAGATCGAACTGTTTCTATTCGTGACCATATTCTACATGTGAAGAGATATAATCTAATGTTTGTGCAATTTTACAATCTTACAAACTTCTCTTATTTTCTATAGCGAATGTTATATTAACATTACATTCATAATCGTTATTACATTACATCATCAGCCTATAAAACTCCACTGCTGAACATAGGCCAATCCTTTTTTTTTTTTTACCCAGGAAAATCCTTTATGGATACCACTCGCCCGGGGGAGCGAGATGGTTATGTGGCAGTCACTGCCAGAAGGGCAGTATACCCACTAAAAACCTGGGGTGAGCAGTCCTCCGCCGAGATGGGGCAAGATGGGGCCGCGCTAGTATTCGCCATCTTGCCCCGGCGGTAGGCCTGGATCAAAATTCCAGGCCCCGGCACAAGGAGGGGTGACCTTGCTCACCAAGGCCACCACTCAGACGTGTGTGGTCGTGCAAGCCGGCCGAAAGTCCCCCGACCTTCGGCCAGTGACCTCACTATGAGTGCGGGGAGAGGAGGCGGGCAAACCGCCTCCTCCTTCCCCCCGCACGTCTGCGTTGGATCGGGTCAGAAGAGGCGTCGTCCTCTCTGGCCCGCTCCGCGGTCTCCTTCTGCGTCATCACATTTTCGCAGAAGGAGACCACCGCCTGCCACGATCTCTCACTGTCGAGCATGGCGTTTACCACGCTCGGCAGTGAGAGATCCTGCCCTATGACCGCTGAAAGCGTGCGCCGCTGCGGGCTCCATGCGGCACACGCCCCCAGCGTGTGGAGCGCCGTATCCTCTGGCGCTCCATACTCGTGGCAGGCAGGGGTCACCTCCCGCCTCGCGATTTGGTGCAGGTACTTACCGAAACATCCATGCCCGGAAAGCAACTGCACCAATCGGAAGGTCAGCGACCCGAACCGCCGCTTCACCCACCTCCGAAGGACCGGCCTAACCGCATCCACCGTCCACTGTCCAGGGACCGGTGGGGCCAAGTCCTCGGTCCACCGCCGCAACAGGGCGTCCTGCGCCTGCCTACGCATGCGTGCAACCTCCTCCCACGCTGGGGGCTCTCCTCGGGATCTCCTCGCCGCCACGAAGTGGTAAACTTCGGCGAGGATCTCCGCTTGGAGCTCCCAGGGGGGATCACTAGCCAGCACGCACGCCGCCGTCCAGGACACCGTCCGGTATCCCCGGATTGCCCTCGTCGCTACAACCCGCTGCGGACGTCGCAGCAGGGTTTTGTTGCCGCGACTGAGGGCGTCTACCCAGACAGGTGCCCCATACATAGCCATACTCCGGATGACTCCGGAGTACAGCCGACGACAATGGCGCTCGGGCCACCCACATTTGGCAGCAGTCTCCCCAAAGAGGCGGCAGCTCCAACGACTCTCGGGGCCAGCGCGGCAAAGTGAGCCCCAAAAGCCCATCTCCCGTCCAGGATGAGACCCAGATATTTCATCTGGGTCCCAACCCGGACTGGGACCCCGTCGAGTAACACCCGCGTACCTGGAGGGGGTCCCCCCCGAGGCCCATGAAACAGAAGGGCCTCGGTCTTGGACAGGGCGACCTCCAGCCCCAATCCTCTTCTAATCTCATCCAGCACTTGCCAGCCACATTGCAAATATTTTCGGCGGCTACCTACCCTGCTATAATAATTAAAATAACAAACATATTTCATATTTGCCACTTAAGCATTTTTTCCACTTAAACAGAAAAATATGACTCTTCCCGACATCTATTGACGAACAATAATACTATTTTTTTTTTAATTGAGAGCAACTAACTACTTAACCGACACAATAACACTAAAGCTACTTCTACTCGCCAATAGATGTCGGGAAGAGTCATATTTTAAGTTGATTATCGATAAAGTTGATTATTAAAAACATGAATAAAACATCATTTTCTGAAAATGAATCCTAACTAGATCGATTTATCGCCCCCGAAATCCCCTTTATACTAAATTTTATTTAATCGTTGGAGCCGTTTCCGAGATTCAGATTCAGATTCCGAGATTAAGTAAACACGATAGCGCCATCTATGATGCTATCATCGATGGCGATCATCTAGCTAGATGGCGCTATCGTAAAAAACACGTTTTTTGTTTTAAACCCTTTAATTTTTAAGTTTGTTCTGTTCTTAGTATTTGTTGTTATAGCGGCAACAGAAATACATAATCTGTAAAAATTTCAACCGTCTAACTATCACGGTTCATGAGATACAGCCTGGTAACAGACGGACAGACAGACAGACAGACAGACGGACAGCGGAGTCTCAGTAATAGGGTTCCGTTGGTACCCTTTGGGTTCGGAACCCTAAAAATCAAAGATATAATGATTTTAGGGAAAAATACATATGAAAACAATTTAAAACACTAGTTTCATTTTATATAAAAAATTGAGATTATTAAGATCTTCAATAAAATAAATCATTAAAATACTGCAATCGGCCATTTTGATTGAAACACCAATCACAGCGCATGACGTCACGCTTAGGTCCTCTTATATGTGGTTTTCTTGAAAATGTTATTACATTTTGGTAAACCCATGTGTATCCATTGTCAAGGATTATATACTAGTTACTACGTCAAGTATGTCATTAACCTAAGCGTGACGTCACAGCCGACGCCATGACACATGTAAGCTGTTTTCGCGCACTATTGAAAAAATTTTAAAAAAATTGCTTTAAACTTCGTTAAACTTAAGTTTATTACCGACATAAAGGTTTATTCGTGAATAGTAAATGTGTTCCCACATAACGGAAGATGATTTCAAAATCTTTCGTCACGCCTATTAACTACATAAGACATTATACATTTACTTCCCGATCAATCAATAATTTCAATAAATAGTAAACGAAAATGTTCGTGTAGTTACATTCACTCAAAATACAATACAAACTCACATTCCGGCCCAAACCTATTCTGATCGCGCGCGAATAATAATCGAATTTCGTCTGATTTCGTGACACGAAACTCTTTACGATCATTCCAATAACTTGATACACTTGATTCTTATGTAATCCACACGAAGAAAATAGGTTTGCACCATGTCACAATAAGAAGTAATACAATACAAAAGTATTAATTATATTTTATTATAAAAACTCACGTTCATTTTAAACTTATAGATTTGAGACGGGAATTTAACGTGACTTACGCGATGCGCGCGCTGCACGCAGCAGCGGCCCGCAGTGCGAGGCTGAACGCGTCGGCGAGCGCCCCGCACTCAAGATCCTGAAGAAGGCCTCCGGATGAGGCCGAAACATATGTCGATCGCTATATCGACATCGCGTAAGTCACGTTAAATTCCCGTCTCAAATCTATAAATATTAATTATATTGTTAAGTCTTCTACTAGTGAATTATGTATCGTAAGGGAACAGTAAGGCTTCTTGGAAAGAGTGTTTACCATATTCAACCACATCATCGCTTACTACCAGGCTAGATGGAGGGCTCAGTGTTGTAATGGGAGAAGTGGTCGCCTTTGACGCCAGAGATACCGAGATCAATCCTCGCCGTGCACCAATGGATCTTCCTGTCGAAAAATGTATATGCGCTTTTCACAGTGGCCCTCCGGTGAAGGATAAACATAGTTAAGAAACCAACAACTCCCGCATGCTGGTAGGACACTATCTAGTGTCCACCTGGCCAGCTACCACACTCAAGTTAAAAAATCTGTGGCCAAACATCTAATGTGTTCGGGCAGCTATCCTTGAGAGCCAGTTCCCATCCTAGGCATAGCGTGCTGCCATCCTCGACCGCTTCATCACTTACCAACAGGTGAGATAGTGGTCAAACGCTAGCCTATACGATATATATTAAAAATAAAACCGGCCAAGTCGAATTGGACTCGTCCACCGAGGCTTCCGTACCAGCGTTGGTAGTTACCAATTAATCTAGACCTCTAAATTTTATGAGCGCTCATATAACTCGGAGGTCTATGTTAATTGGCAAAACTATGTATGTATGGGGACACCATTTATTTTTTTTTCTTTTTTTTATTTTTTGGTTTTTTTCATTTGTTTGTGCTGCAGACCTTGCTTCTTGCCAAATTTAATGATACTAGGTCAACGAGAAGTACCCTATAGGTTTTCGACCCAAAACCTATAGGGTACTTCCGGTTGACCTAGAATTGTCAATTTAGGTCAAAAGCAAGGTCTTACAGCACAAGTAGAGGAAAAATTCTGAAAAATAAAAATAAAATAAAATTAAGGTAAATGATGGTACTTACAAGTTTTCGCGAAAATCTAAATTTGCCCATATCTTTTTATCTTGTTGACTCAGGACCTTAATTTTAATACACCTAATAGGGACTGTAGACTTCAGTATATGGTATAAAGGTCAACTTGCTAGGTCCACCCGTTCCTGAGAAAATCGGTGGTGACACACGGACAGACAGACGGACAAGAAAGTGATCTTATAAGGTTCCTTTTTACCTTTTGAGGTACGGAACCTTAAAAAGACGGTCAGTAGCCAAAAGCTGACTTAGCTGGCAGGCTGGTTGATATATTTAGCTGGTCAAGCCTGTACAAATATCATGCCATGCTCTACTGCATACCACTTGGAGCCGAAATAATATTAGATGCCATTAAATCATCTCATGTAATAGATGCGAAAAGGCTGCAATATTGTATACTAGGATAAAAGGGCCAAATTGTGGCACTGGTACAGTTATTGACGCCTGAGCTGTAAATCTAAACTTTAAGTTATTGTCCGTGATTTTTAACAGACTTCAAAAAAAGGTGGAAGTTATAAATTCGTTGGAATCTTTTTTTTTTGTGTATTTTCACCGATTACTCAAAGATGCCTAAACAGATTTAAATAAAATCTTTTTTTGTTTCGAAGGGTATTCCCAGTTAGTCCCGTTTAAATTTTAACGATATCGGTCGAGCAGTTCTTAATAAATCAACAAAAATCATCGATGCATTTGTATACTTCGATGACATGATACTGGCTACTCAGTGGCGTGTCTTGGGAGAGACCTATGTCCAGCAGTGGACTGATACCGGCTCATTATGATGATGATGATATTATTTCACAGGTTCCAAACACCATTTCAATTTCATCAAGATATATTATGTTCAGTATCTCCAGAGATCCGTTATAAACAAGCAACTAGGTACTCCGTCTTTGTCACTTTAAAGGATTTATTTGAAGGATTTTGTATTTGGTACAAAATTATCCAACACCCAAGTTCAACGACTATTACTGCTAAACTAATAAAGTTATCTCAACCGCTATAGTTTTCCTTTAAAGTTCATGAAATGCGCTATTATAACGAATTTTCCCAGATTTTTCAAGCCCGCAGTTTAGCTTTTAGAGGGGGGGGGGACGCCCTACTAGAACAAAAATTTGCACTTTAAAGTTTAATATTTTGTAAATGGAGCATTCAAACGAAAAATGGAATGAGCAAGCCTTAAGTCGATTTAAAAGACCTATTCAACGATAAAACACACGATGGGTTAGACGATGAAAAAAAAAAACTTTCCCACTTCTCATATAGGGGAGCTATCCTAAACAAAATATTTTTCACAATTTTATTTCAGCACTTTGTCGGCGTAATTTATATACATACTCGTACCTCTACAAAATTACAGCTTTCTAGTATTAACGGTCTCTTAGCAAAACCTCGGACAGACAGACAGACAGACAGACAGACGGACATGACGAAACTATAAGGGTTCCTTGTCAGGACTACGGAACCCTAAAAATTGAACAAACATTTTAGACTCAGGGTACGACAACACCGCGGCGTCCTGCATGCGCGATTAAGGCGGAGATCAGATCAGCTCAGTAGTATTTTTACAGACTGGTTCACACCAAACGCGATCTACGGCGATCAGAAAACTATTGAAAATCAGATCGCGAACGCGCACGCAGACGCAGGACGCCGCGGTGTGGTCGTACCTTTATTCCGGTGGCTTTTCGGGTTGATTTAATACTCATAAATTAAATTAAATTAAAATTAATTCAATTTAAGATCGTTTAAAAAACTAAAGGAACCGACTTCAAACGTCGCGCTAGTCAAAGAAGCCAGTAGACCAGTAGACCAGTAACTATTACATAATCTGTGCCAGTAAGTAAAGTGCCAGCCAAGTAGTAAGTCGTCGAGATAAGTAAATGCGTCGTAATACAAATGTGGATATATTGCAAACGGCTAGGCCGATTTTGTTAAAATTTAAATGGGACCACCTGGGAAGGGCACCCTTTGAAAGAAAAAAAGAATTTCCCAAATCGGTTTTGGCATCTTCGAATAATCAGTGAACATACATAAAAAAAAAAGATTCTGACGAATTGAGAACCTCCTCCTTGTTTGTGAAGTCGGTTAAAAAAGCCACATCAGTCAAGTCGTAAGAACGTTATGATGATCTTGCATGCGGCAAATCGATTTTTATTTAGATGACAATGGAAAAGCTCCATTTTCACTATCGAGGGCACTGTATAGTTCGAACCTAATTTTATTTGTCTGTGTCGCAATAAATAGGTATTTTTATGAACTCTTCATTGGGGACGGAATATCAATAGTATTAGGGCGGCCACATACATCTGGAAACCGTTTCGAAAAGCCGTTTTGGAATATCGATTCGAGATTTTGAATGCAGTAAATCCATCCAAATAATTCGAAAATCACATGACTACACATGAATACAGCAGTTTTCTAAATTTGCTCCAAGTCGAAGATAAACGTGTGTGGTAACTAACGGAATCCCAAATTGATATTTTAAATCGGAATTCTGAATGTATGTGGCCGCCCTTATATTATACTAGAAGTAACCCGCGGCTTCGCCCGCGTCTAAAACTTCATTAATTTATTTCAAACTTTTCAAAAACATCAAAAAAGAATTAGCCAAATTTGTCCACCCGTTTCCAAGTTATCGCGTGACTATAGGAAACAGGGATTATTTTAATAAAAACCATGTTGATTTTCATACTTTGTTACCCCATTTCACCCTCTTTGAGTGGAATTCCGATAAATCTTGAAACACGTTTTTACTTATTTATTTACAAAAAGCACATACTTATGCAAAGTTTCGAATAAAAATAAACTGGCCAAGTGCGTGTCAGACAAACAGACAGTCACGCACACGTAGGGTTCCGTACCACAGGTGTAGGACTAATATCTATTCTGTGCCACAGTACAATACCAATCAATTAACAAAACCAAGTAGTAAACCGCGTGCTTATTTACTAAAACGCCATCTAACGAACGTCTAACGGTACCCAAGTGAAAGTCAACACAAAGGTGTAAGGGTAGGAAAACGTTCAACAAAACGTTCATAGATGGCCTTGGCATAGTGAAGTGCCGATAAAACCACGGTTTTTGTATGGGGTCCCCGTTTAATTTTGAACTTTATTTTGTTTTTAGTATTTGTTGTTATAGCGGCAACGGAAATACATCATCTGTGAAAATTTCAACTGTCTAACTATCACGGTTCATGATATACAATCTGATAACAGACGAACAAACAGACAGACAGACAGACGGTGGAGTCTTAGTAATAGGGTCCCGTTTTACCCTTGGGTACGGAACCCTAAAAACTATCTTATCTTGTTTCTCTATACAACATTTTAACCCCCGTTTCATCCCCTTAAAGGGTGAATTTTGAAAAATCCTTTCTTAGTGGATACTAACGTCATAATAACTATCTGCATGCCAAATTTCAGCGCAATCCGTAACAATATCGTTTTTCAGTCATTGTTTCCCCCACTTCACCCTCTTAGTGGTGGAATTTCGAAAAAACCTGTAACACGTCTATTTATTAGTTAAAATGCAATCCAGAGTTTCGTCGTATCGATAGATAAGTACTGTGGCTAAATTGGTAGAGCACCTGGGCATGTTCCCCGGTAGGCATGGGTTCGAGTCCCGTCGGTGCGATGAAATTTTGTAATATATGTAGCAGTGTACATCGATAGTGTTTTTTATTAAAGTTTTGCGTTTTTGGTTATTTTTTGGTTGTAGCTAAGATCATACATTAAGTATTACTTATAAAAATCTATTGATCAATTGCTGAACTGTCTCTCAGCTGAGAAGCTCTCTAGGATTTGATCATTGCTCAACTTTTTTTCACTCATACGCGTTAGTAAGCCGTTGCTTGGTTGAGACACGAAATAGAATATGCTCCATGGGCTGTTGGCATAGATGACCAAATTAATCGACTAAAGACGATTCCAGCCCCCAGATAATCTTTTTTTTTCTGTAACGGACTAGATTTGACAGATCAAGTGACAGAAAAAATACCGCGAAATTCGCGCCAGTCTAGACTTGGCATATATCAGCTGATTGGTTCTACCAGCGCCATCTTGCATCTCAGCAAGTATTATTTGTCGACGTGTCCATACGGTACAACCCACCTGAACATTTTTCATGTGACATTATTCTCATGACTTGCACAAAATAGTCGCTGCTTTGATAAAAATGCCTAACCCAACTTTTTCTACATGCCATACTTACATTAAATCACGGTTTTTTCCCATTGAGGTAGGCAGAGACTACTTCTTTCCACATGCTACGACATCCTGACATACCTCTTTTGCTTCTTCCACTTTCATGAACGTCTTCATACCTGCTCGCCGGTTATAAGTACTTTTGACTTGGCCTTTCTTTAGAACGTCTCCGATCTGGTCGTGATACGTTCGCCTAGGTCGGCCTCTACCGGCTGGCCCATTCACACTCGTCTCATAAATCTGTTTCTGACGAAACACCACACATCAACAATTTTCCTTCATCCATCCTCTCAATTTTTTTTAATTTAAGTAATAACTAAATAATTGAAAAGAGTTTGTTTTTAATTTTTTAAGTTTTACACACTTTATATTTTTTTGTATTTTTACACAAAATCCAAAAAAAAAACAAGGTAAAATTTCATTTATAATTAAAATTGTGAAAAGTTTTCGTTTTCTAAATCTATTAAAATCGACTTCAAAAGACGCACTAGTCATTTTCAGTACCAAGTTTGAGGTCTCTATCTCCATATATTCTCTGGAGATACTCATTGGATCTCGATAACTTTAACGAAACGGAAAGTAAACTTCCTCAAACAAAAAAATATTTTCCAAAACGATAAATAATGACGGAGTTCTGAGGTAAATAACAAAAAATAATAATACAGGAGAATTGAGAACCTCCTACTTTTTTGTGAAATCAGTTAAAATGTAAAGGTTCGACTTATATATTCGTACATTATCATTCTTTTCCTCAACAATTTGGTAAAGAAAATTGGTCTTAAATTATAGCTACGGTGCAATAGATTCACATTGAACGTTAATGTGTAGGAGCTAGTGTGTAAGGTGCTTTACGTTTTAAGTTGATATGTTTATTTATTAACTGGAAGTGCCCCGCGGCTTTGCCCGCGTTAAAGACTTCTTTTATCTTTTACTTAAAACATTTATTTTGTAAAACTAACCTTTCTATCATAAAAGACATCAAAGAATTTAAGCTAAATCGATTCAAACTTTGAACCCCCGCTTCATCCCCTTAAAGAGTGAATTTTGAAAAATCTTTTCTTGACGGATTCTTACGTCAAAACCGTTTGGTCCCATTGTACATTCATTGAGATCCGATGAGGTACTGAGGTATGGATATAAGCACAAATCAGCGCGAGCCATTTTCAGTAGCAATACTGAAATGGCTGCGCGAGTTTTGAAGTAGTTTTCTATTTAGTTTTTTAAATGAGCATACATTATTTACTTGCTTACTATGTGACTACAGTTCATCGTAATTTTTTTTTTCGTGAAATTAGTAAAATAAACATAAATGAACGAACAAACGGACTATCACATAAAAGGAGTTAATATATTGAAAACATAAACATAAACGCGAAACGATTGTCAAAACAAATCATTCGTTGTTAATTAATTAAAATTTTGTAAACGTTCTTCATAAACACGGAATTTCAATAACAACTTTTTAAATAAATTATAATATGAATATCAGCAGAAAATCCAGGTTATACTGAAAACTTTCTGCCTGACCTCAATTATGGACAGCCGGGTCTCATTGTGTAAAACTAACAAATGCAAAAGGTAAACGAGTAGAGTTTGACCCTCACGCTGTTGAACGTTGCCTCTCCGGCTTTATTCAGAAATTGGCGCAGACTCGGCAATTTGTATGCAAAGCGCGTTGAGCCACGTGGCTTATTTAAACGGCCTATGTGTTTGACAATAGTCGACTTAACGTTAATAATTTTGCAGTGTTAATCTATAGGGCTGTGAATTTAGTTGCTGGAGGTGAAAAGTGTTTGGTGCGTTTCGGACTTTGGAATGGACAAAGTCAAAAGCCAGAGTAACATTCAGAAAACATAGGACGCCCTTCAGCTAGGTGGAGCGATGATATACGCAAGCTGGCGGTTGGAAACGAATAGCTGAAGATTGAGCTCAACGGCGTGCCATGGGAGAGGCCTATGTCCATCAGTGGACGGAAATGGGCTGATAATGATGATGATGATTTGCCAGAGAATAAAAGTGATCGATATCATCATAATCAGCCTGTATCAGTCCACTGCTGGACGTAGGCATCTCCCAAGATACACAACTGAGCCTGATCTTCGGCTCATTGGGAGGGATATGCCCTAATCGCCACGCTGGGCAGGCGGGTTGGCGATCGCAGGACGTAGCTCCTCGCACCGGTGACGCTGCTGCCCGTCACCGGGCAGTATTAAGCTACGCCTTAATTCGAAATGGTTATACCGCGAGTTTTCGGTCGCCAGAGCCTCATTTATTGGTCAGCAGGATGCACCACGGGCAGTTGAGGTTGGCTGGGAGCACTGAGGTGGTATTAGTGCTCCCTTACTTCCCTTAGCGATCGATATAGCTCAAAGCAAGCTTAAGAGGCAGTGGGTTAGTTTTTATAAATATCTTATAGGCTAGCGTTTGACCAGAATCTCGCCTGGTGGTAAGCGATAATGTGGGCGATGATGGCAAACTCGCTATAAGCCAAGAATTCACTGACTCTCAAGGGCTGTGTGCTGCTGGAACACCGTTATATTATGGCTGTAGACTTTCTTCTTAATAGTGGTAAGTTACTTTTTGATAGCAAGGCGGAACATCGATATAATACTCCTACTACTTCTGGACCAACACCCATGAATGCACATGGAAATTCCATTGGACCACGGCTGGGATATAAACCTGCGACGTCTGGAAAGTTAAGGTATCTATCCATTACGCTAACGGGCCGTCCGTCTTAACATCAGATGAGATAATGGCCAATCGCTTGTCAATTAAGCATTAAAAAAAATCTTGTAGATAAAATCTATTTATGAACAAAACTTGCAGGTTTTAGCGGTAGTCGTAACTTGTGCCAGTAATTGAAGTGTATCTAGATCTATCGAGGTCTAGGTATTGCCAAGAAAGTTACCTCTGTAAATGGAGCCAACAGATAATAGAGTTTCAGACATTGGTTGTCTGCCAAGAAGGTGTTGTTAAGGCTTTTGCGGCTGCCACTCTCGACTGCAGTTTAAAGTGAATATAATTATAGAACCGCAATATTGGGTATCAAATAATGGTAAGCTACTTTTTGGTTGCAAGTCAGGCGAAACATAGATATAATATAGCTCCTACCACCTTTATGACTTGACCGCTATCTCACGTGATGGTAAGTGATGATGTGGTCTAAGATGATAATGTTAGATGATTTTCTTGAATTAGAAGGCAGTATTAAGACGAGCTTCGCAAGGCGGCTGCAAAGAGTTGAATGAGAGTAGCCGAAAATCGTCCTCAGTGGTGTGGAATTGAAGAGACCTATGTCCAGCAGTAGACTAATTTAGATTGATGATAAGTGAGATGAGACGCTAGACAATCGAAATTTTTAAAATCTACATCTGTCTGAACTTCTCAAATCTATCATCTTCTGAATTGACTGGAACCGATCAACATGCCAGTACTGAATAGTGACAAGTCTTTATTAGGTGAACGACTCAAGCCAAGACCGAATACTACCACCGTTGGTCACCCGTTTGCAACCATCCAGTGACCACGTGTAGATTTTTTTTTATATATCTCATAGGCTAGCGTTTGACCACTTTCTCACCTGTTGGTAAGTGATGATGCGGTCGAAGATAGTAATCAATCAATTAAGCAAATAAATAGATTAAGGGCCAGTTTCACCGGCTCATGATAGCGCTAATATAAAGAAATCTGACAGAGTTTTGATAGCTTTTATATGGCGTCGTGTGTCAGATAACTATCTAACGCTTTATCAGGAACCGGTGAAACTGGCCCTAACAGACGATTAAACGTATATATACTTACATGGACTTGAAATAAATTACACTCCTTTTAAAGAAGTTAAGTAAAAAGTTATACCATACCTGCGTAGACTCATGTTTCAGAAATCCAAATGTCTTTTTACACTTTACACTTTATAATTTCTTAGTTACACTCTATAAAAAATAATTAATTTCAAAATCAACAAGTAAAACACGTTCTTTTAATAAGAAATCATTAATAAAAAAAACACACAATTGTCAAAATTATAAACCATCGTTGTCAGTAGAAACAGACATTTTTTAAACCATATATGAAGTTTAAAATGAACATGAATTTTTACAATAAAATAAAATAAAAGGCAAGCAAAATATAAAACAAAATTCTAAATCATAGATTAATAAAATAAATTAGAGCAACACACCATTAAATTTTTTTTACGAATAACAACTACAAAACGAGAAACACAAAATAACACAGTTTCACAACTGTCACAAACACAAAGTGTCAAATCGTCTTAGAACTTTCACTGGTAGACACAACTTTGACCCTTGAAATTCGAACACCGACTGAATGTCTACCGGACTTCAGTAAAGTTTACCAAAACCTACTGTCATACAATTACCTACCTTATGTACGCGAGATAACAAACAAAATTATATATCAAATATTTAACAAGCGTACAAAATTTGCTTGTACTGGCTTTCATAAACGAAATTCGTCCGTAAAGTGTTAGCGATTGGGAGTATAATTGCATCTCAATATGGAATACAGTTGTTTTGTACATATCGGATTGTGATCGGTCGTAATCAAATAGTAATAAAGTTCAAAATGTAGCTAAAAGCTTCATTTATATTTGAAGCGAATTTATGCTTTATTTTATGAGGCATAAGATAAGTTTTAAGTATTAAACTAGGCGTCCAAATTAGGCAAAACATTATACACTACGTCGTTTTCAACCGACTTCTTTAAAAGAAGGGCGATATCAATTCACCGTATGTTTCATTTTTTGTATATGTGACGAGAGTGCTGCGCCAAATTCATCGATTTCAACAATTCATTTTTTACGTTCTCGGTGAACCGATTATACAATGCATCTAAATCTAACGAGTATCTCCAGATATATAGACACAGACACTTCAAACTTGCTTCTGAAAATGACTCGCGCGGCATGTAAAGTCGGTTTTTAGCTCATTTAATTATTTAAAATTGTCCTTTTATTTTTTTACATTAATCAAATTCACATGCAATGACATTCGTTGATACGAGCATAATAATATGAGATTTTTTTACAATAAAGAGGGTGCGTAGAAAGCTACGTGTTAGTTCGTTATCTACGGGTCAGTTCAGACCGCGTCGGGACACGGTCTGAACTGACCCTATTAAGAGTCCTGTCATCACTAATTAAGAGCGGGATACAAAAAAAAACTTTATTTACAACACAAAAAGATACAGATTTCATTGAGTTAATCTGCAGCTTCAGGCTGCGCCACGCAGCGTCTTGCTACGCCGTGCGACGTCGCGCTGCACCGCGCGGCGCAGCGGGAAGCCGTGTGATAAAAAAAATAACTTTATTAATTACACAATATGACACACATTTCATTTTGGCGCGACACTAGAAGCATCGACACGTCACGTAGCGATGTGAACTTACCCTAAGAAGTTAAACTTCCTTCACTTTTTCTCACACTGACTGACGCGTACGTCACTTCCGTTTGATTCGGAATTAGTCATCCCGTGTACGTTACATTCGTTGCATTTATCCGTGACGCTAAGTTTAATTTCACTCGAGTGACCCTAAAGAAGTCTCACTGCAAAGTGAACAATCGCAAAGTCTAATTGCATGAATTTTGCTACCATTGTGGCACATCGATCAAGTAAAAGGGCAACATAAATCTTTTCTGAAGACCTTATTCAGACGAGTTCATTCAATGAAATAATTAGGATTGACGAAAAGTTCAGTTTATTTAATAACTTGTAATAATAAAGGAGAAAATAATTTTCTATGTTTATTTGGATGTTCAACTTGATCACTTTGGCTAAAATTTTGCACAGATATCTTCTAATTAAATACTATACGAATCTTTGTCCTGACATACTGACTGACTGAAAGACAACGCACAGCCTAAACCGCTGGTCGTAGAGACTTGAAATTTGGAGGGTATATTTGTCTCGGTAGATTCAACAGCCATTCAGTTTTCCCCTTTTGTCCGCAGATTTTCTTTCTAGGCTTGCCATTTTTATTTTTATTTAAACAATATTATGCAGCTGACAGACGGACTATCAGTTCCATTTGGATCATGATATGTACTGTGATCGGTATGCGTTTCTCTATGTTGTGTTTCACTATTTCACTTTTTTTATTTTTTTTATATAAAAATTGTCTGAAGTACTGAAACACGCAGTTACATGTATGGTTGGTTTTAACCTACTTTAATTTTTTTTAAATATTCTGACGTAAACGATTGGATGACAGCTGAATGGTTCATTACTTTTTTTTTTCTAATTCAATGCGTTAAATTCTGCTTTTGCTATGTTTACTTGATAATTGGTTATGATTTATTTTATGATTTTGACGTGTATATGTGCGTATATTTATACTGGCTACATACTGAATAAATGCTTTGATTCTTCTTCTTCTTTGATCCTTCTTAGTACGTAAGGGTGTATGTACTAAGAAAGGATTTTCAAAAAATTTCCCCTTTAGGGGATGAAATGGGAGTTCAAAGTTTGTATGGAGAAACAAGATTAGATAGTTTTTACTATTCGAAACTTCACACCAGTGCTTCAGTAAAAAAAGAGTAAATACGTGTTTCAGGCTTTTTCAAAATTCCACCCCTAAGACGGTGAAATGGGGAAACAAAGTCTGAAAATCAATATTGTATCGGATTGCGCTGAAATTAAGCATGCAGATATCACAATAACTATTTATTATGACGTTAATTCTCTCTGAGAAATGATTTTCTAAAATTCACTCCTTGAAGGGTTGAAACGGGGGTTCAAAGTTTGTATGGAGAAACAAGATAAGATAGTCTTTTCTATTCGAAACTTTGCACAAGTACTTCAGTAAGTACATAGGTAAATACGTGTTTCAGGCTTTTTCAAAATACCACCTCTAAAAGGGTGAAGTGGGGTAACAAAGTCTAAAATCCATATTGTTTTGGATTGCGCTGAAATTTGGAATGCAGATAGTTATTTTCACGTAGGTATTCGCTAAGAGAGGATTCTTCAAAATTCACTCTTTAGGGGATGAAGCGGGGGTTCAAAGTTATAGTCATTTTATTCGACATTTCACACAAGTACTTCTGTGAATAAATAAGTACATACGAGTTTCAGGCTTTTTCAAAATGCCCCCCTAAGAGGGTTAAGTGGGGTAACAAAGTCTGAAAATCAATATTGTTTCGGATTGCGCTGAAATTTTGAATGCAGATATTTGTTATGACTTAGGTATCCGCTTAGAAAGGATTTTCCAAAAATTCCCCTGCGGATATTAATTATTATTTTTAATGTTATATATAAACTTATATATTTACTTAAGTACTTCTGTGAATAAATAAGTAAATACGTGTTGCAGGATTTTTGCAAGGGGTTGGCAAAAAAGTCTGAAAATCAATATGGTTTTTCGGGTTTTATAAATATGAATCCCTATTTCCCTTAGTCACGCAATAACTTAAAAACGGGTGAACGGATTTGACTTTTACTTTTTTTGATGTCCTTTATAATAGAAAGGTTTTTCAAAATAAAAGTTTTAAGTAAATAAAAGAAGTCTTTAACGCGGGCGAAGCCGCGGGGCACTTCTAGTTAAGTATAAACATTTAGGGCCAGTTTCACCGGTTATTGATCATGCGTTAGATAGTTATCTTATAGATGATGCCATATAAAAGCTGTCAAAAATCTGTCAGATTTCTTCATTTTAGCGCTATCCGAAACTGGTGAAACTGGCCCTTAGTGTGAAAGGACATACTAGGTTTTTTAATGTAGAAAAAGCATAGGATCGTAATAACTATACGTTCTAAAAATATGACATACATATGTTTTATAACATTTGCTAAATTGTACATGAATTGTACCATCCATCCATAATTTCGTCGTATCGGTGGATCGAACCGTGGCTTAATTGGCAGAGCACCTGGACGTATAATCCGAGGGGTTCGGGTTCGAGTCCCGTCGCTACGATGAAATTTTGGATTGTGTTTAACAATTTACAAAAAATATAAAGTGTGTGACACTTCAAAGAAACATAATATTTGATTTACGCAGTGCAACATCTCTCTTCGGATTTGAAAAACTGTAATGATTTCTTCCAAATGATTAACTTACGTAATAAGTAGTCATAGATGGCGCCACCAATGCATAATTGGGTTAACAAATGCAATCCACTAATTTCGTCGTATCGATGGATCGAACCGTGGCTTAATTGGCAGAGCACCTGGACGTGTAGTCCGGGGGGTGCGGGCTCGAGTCCCGTCGGTACGATGAAATTATGGATTGTGTTTAACAATTTACAAAAAATATAAAGTGTGTGACACTTCAAAGAAACATAATATTTGCTAAATTCTTGCTTACAATTATCAACCTTATTTAATAGTACATAAAACAGAAAATGGCAATCACAACAAACCTACTCGCATTCGTTTCTCTAATGTTAGATTTTTATCTATACTTCACAAACACATAACAATAAATCTTAGCGATATAACAATACAGTTCAAATTTCTTTGACCAGCCAAAATATTTTATCTAAAGATCTAAATATTTTACAACCTTACGACGAAAGACATAGAGTAGAATTTCCTTTGTATGCTACATTTTTGCATAGTCACCACCTTTGACTTTTGCCTTAGATTTGTGTTAATGGAAGAAATTGGTGATGATTCATCAATAATGTCTTCGATACACGAGGCAAGTATTGCTAGAATAGCAAGTTAGGAACTCTATCCTATAACGAGTACATATTGCTTGAATTGCCTGGAGTTCTGTGAGAACGATACCTGAAAGTATGACTATTTAAATTTCTTAATTGACTGTGTATTTAAACAATTTTTTTGATATTTTTATTTGTATGACAATTAATTTTTTTTTTTTTTTTTGACATTTTAATTGACATTTTCTAATATTTATATAATTTTTTAACTTTTGTGTAATAATGATTTAGATTAATGTAATTGGTATGATACCGTTTTAATCGAATAAATAAAATATAAATATTGGCAATATATGTACTCCTGGTACTTTGCTTGAAAATGTTTTTTTTAGACAAATTTTACCCATTTTACCCTTCAAATAGAGCATTTATTATATGAATTAGTATCGAATAAGTCTGATGACAAGCTTAATTTTTTATGTTTATGTACTGAATGGAAGTTTTAGTACCTTGTTTGTGACGACGTAGCCATGTCTGTTCTATGGCGAAAACATCGTAATATTATTTGTTTCATTACATTACACCATGAGCATACATTTGGCTAGATGTGGCATGTGTTCAGCGTGTGTCTTTTGATTTCTAGCTCTTAAAAGATCGTGTTAGATTCTACAGCATTGACATAAAATGTTGTACACGCATTCAATTATGGTAGTATTTATTCATATGTGTATAATAAAATTTTATTTACGTTTTTAGATAAATTTAATTTTTGTTAGATTTTTTTGCCCTATAATATTTTTAAAATATTTTCATTAGATTTTACTAAAAAAAACTTTCTATTTGATAATTCTGCTAACATATCCTTTCGATCAAAACTACGACTATTATAAAGCATATCGGGCTATAATGTTGGTACTCAAGTTCTAGCCTAGACCAATAGCGCAATAGCGGCCTGGCGTGGCCGCGCACCCGGCCGCTGGTTTATAAATAAATAAATAATAAATTGTTTATTGCCATAAATAGGTACAGTACAAGTTTCACCATGGGCCCCAAACTGGGCTAAGCCTGTATCTTGGGAGCCCAGAACATAGCCCACAACATATTAGAGTATTACAAAATTAGGTATTCTGTACGTGAACCACTCAGATAGTTTGCTGCTGGTGTGCGTGCTTCACGGCGATTTCATACTAATGTGTGTATCTCGCTGGCCACTGGGCCAGTAATCTGACTGCATAGCGATGAATTTCGAGCTATAATCGTCGATACGATAAGAGATGCAGATAACAACTGTCTAGATGCATCTCATTCTAACAGACGTTTGCGATGACAAGACGCATCGCTATCAATGTAGAGACTTCCACCCCTGGGCCGGTAGTCTCTACAAGAATAGCAATGAATTTCTACCGATAATCGTCGATAAGAAAAGAGATGCAGATAACAACTGTCTAGCTGCATCTCCTTCTACTATTTTGATATTGATAGCGATGCTTCTTGTCATCGCAAACGTGTAGTAGAAGAAGATGCAGCTAGACAGTAATTGTTATCTGCATCTCTTTTCTTATCAACGATTATCAGTCGAAATTCATCGCTACAAAGAGACTACCGGCCCTGGCTGCTAGTGCGCTATTGCTCGGCACACTTGGCAAACTCAAAAACTGGCCAAGTGCAAGTCGGACTCGCACTCGTAGGGTTCCGTACCACACTACAGTATTTTATAAGATCAAGCAAAAAATACCACTATCATTTTTCGCCAGCAAAAAATAATAATTAACAAACATTTCGTTTCTCATAACGCCATCTAACGTCTAACAAAGATGTTAGGCATCGACATTTCAATATAACGCCATCTATGGGACGTTTACCTAACTAAGCGTTCATAGATGGCGTGAAATGCCGAAAAATACACGTTTCTTGTATGGGGACCCTCTATTATCTTTAACTTGATTCTGTTTTTAGTATTTGTTGTTAAAGCGGCAACAGAAATACATCATCTGTGAAAATTTCAACTGTCTAACTATCACAGTTCATGAGATACAGCTTGGTGACAGACGGACAGACAGACAGACAGACTGACAGAGAGACAGACGGACAGCGGAGTCTCAGTAATAGGGTTTCGTTGGTACCCTTTGGGTACGGAACCCTAAAAACTACAAAGTTTTGACTACCTCCGTATCTCTTAGTTACAGACCACATTTATTTTCACGAGAACAGAATAAATAATAGAACTATCACCAAGCGAATATCTTGCTCCACTTTAAATAAATCTTCCTTTTATATAAATGATCTATTTATTGTTTTAACCTTTGAGAAAACTAAATTACGAAAACAAATAAACAGTCTACAATAAATGAGCACAAGTAAACTAAGCTAGGTAACGTTTAACCTTGAGTTTTCTACGAAGATAAGAAATCCCTGAGGTTTAATATCAACAATAACTTTGCGAAGTTACTGGCAAAAACAATAGCTATTACTTGATTTTGGAGTAAAGCTGTTAAAGCATTCTTATTTCCCTGCAGATATATATTTTCACTGATTTTTATCATTATTGTAGCTAAATAAGAAAATATAATCAACGTTTATTTGTTGTATAGTTTAATAAATTGGACGGTTAAATTGGAGGTGGACCGAGGTTACAGGAGCATAATATTGATATTATATATTCCGCTTGACTTCTACCAAAAGTAGGTAAGGCTACTTTACGGTGTTCCGGCAGCACACAATCATTCAGATCATTCTAGAACTGGCGTGTTAACCATTTTTAGGGTCCCGAAGCCGAATGGCAAAAAACGGAACCCTTATAGATTCGTCATGTTTGTATGTCTGTCCGTCCGTATTCACAGCCATTTTATTCTCAAACTATTAAGGCTACAGAGTTTTAACTTGGTAGGTAGATGTATTCTAAGAGCCGCTTTCCGATTTTTATACAAAAATTATGTGAATAAAAGTTGAAGGGGGAAGTTAAGTTCCTCATACATGGAACTGAAACTATTTTTTTATTTTCACCAAACCTATACGTGTGGGTTGTCTATGGATAGGTCCTTAAAAATGACATTGAGGTTTCTAAAATCATTTTTTCTCAAAGTCGATCGTTTGAAAGATAGACACTTCTGAAGTGGTAAAATGTGTACCCCCCCCCCCCCCCCTCTAACCTTTTAAAATAAGAGAGTGAAAAATCTAAAAAATGTATATGTTTTAGATCGTTTCAAACAATTTCAACGAAAATTGGTTTGAACAAGGTATAGTCAGTAATTTTTTAGATATAGCACATTTTCAAAACCGCAAATATAACTTTGTTTTTCATACAAATACTATAAAAAACAAAGAAAATATTTTGCTAACGAAAAATTATAGTTATGATATTCTCTACTGGGTTACGGAACCCTACTAGTAAAAGTACGACTTGCACTTGGCCAGTTTATTTGACCATATTATCGTTGTATGATAGTGATAAACTGCTAGACTATCAAATATACAAAATAATTAAGTTTGCATCGCGTTTCTTGCGATTCTTCCACGTATGACCCCACTCGGCAAAATTCACAACGCACAACGAATACGTTGTGCTTACAGAATTACGTCTTAAATGTTACATTTATAATGAATATGATTGTTTTAAAGCATTTCCAAAGTAATTTGTGCTGTGTGCGCATGCGTTGTGAAATGCGATTTGCTATTGAGAATTTATGGGCCTTATCTGCCACCAAAATGGACAAATATTTTTTCATCGCTTCAAGCGCTAAAACAATGCCGTAGTTGCTCGTAAATTTTAAATATAATATTTTTTATGTACTACAAATATTCAAATTGCTTAAAGTATATACATCTCTGGAGTTGCTTATTAGATCTCGATAAAATTTAAATGAGATCACTTTGGAGATAAAGCATGCATGTTTAAAAAATTATCGTTTAAATCGGTTAACGATAGGCGGCACGTATGGATTGGATTAGACGAATCAGCAAAAAAAACATCAAAAAAATTAAAGACAAATTGAGAACTACCTCCTTTTTGGAAGTTGCTTAAATAGTATATTACGATACGTGTGACTTAAGTAGTCTATCATTGCATGGTGTAAAGTTAGCACCCGAGTGCAGCGAGGAAGCTACGCCGTGCAATAATGGACAACTTAAGTCACGAGTATCGTATATTATTTTATGGCTGTCAGTGTGACATAAACCCGCACTTAAACACTGCACTTGCTACGCCCTTCCGTCAAATAGAAGATTATTGTACGGCGTGAATTTGGCACCCGCGCGCAGTGAGGGTGCTAAACGTCGTGCAATAATTGACTATTTAAGTCACGGAAAAGCGTGCGGAAAATGCTGGTTTAGGACACACTGTGCTATAAAATAATAATAATAAGCATCTCATCTAGATATACGGATAGAATGGACTGTAAATTAGGTGCGTAAACAGATAAATCAGACCGTTTTTAAAAATAATAAGCTCAAAACTTCCACCTAAAAACGAAACATTTACAGTAACTTAAGGTCGGACAATGGGGCCAAAATATTTCAGATACTGAAATTTTACGAGGCATCATTTAGAAAATAGAACTGTAGAATTTTCCCCCAATATTTTAGACACAATGCCAACCCGTTGAAAGTACTTTGTTTATCTTTAGGTCTCATAAAACGGTTAATAAAAACAAAATTATATTACACAAGGAAAATGGATGGAAATATTTTTTGTAAATGTGATTATTTTAAAGTCATAAACCGTGTTTTAAATGATTTCAAAAAAGAAGGAGTTTTCAATCCAATTAGGTACATTTTTTTTATGTATGCTCAAGTGCTACCCTCAAGTTAGAAAATCTGTCGCCAAACATTTAATGTGTTCCGGCAACTATCCTTGAGAGCCAGTTCCTATTCTAGGTCTAGCATGCTCCTATCCTTGACTGCATCATTACTTTTACCAAAAGGTAAGATAGTGGTCTAACATTTGGCTATATTTAAATATTAAATTTTTTTTAAATGTATGTTCGGGCACAACTCTCAATACCTGTGTTTTTTTTTTGTAAATTAAAAGCAATAAGTTATGTTTCTGTTATATCTATAATATTTTTATTGAATATGATCTATTTAATGTTATTTGACATGTGTAAGAACAAATTTTTAATTTGCCCATATACTGAATAAATGGTTTGATTTTTTTTTGACTCTGTCATAATAAAAATAGACGGATTTGCAATTTATTTTTTGTTCGAAAGAGGTTTATTCTAAAACTAGAAGTGCCCCGCTGCTTTGCCTGCGTTAAAAACTCCTTTTATTATTATTCAGCGCCATCCGAAACAATATTGATTTCAGACTTTGTTACCTTACCCTACTTCACCCTTTTAGAGGTGGAATTTCGAAAAAGACTAAAATACATATTTACTTAAGTACTTGTGTGAAGTTTCGAATGTAAAAGACTATCTAATCTGTTTCTCCATACAAACTTTGAACCCCCGTTTTATCCCCTTCAGGGGTGAATTTTGGAAAATCCTTTCTCAGAGGAAACTAACGACGGAATAACTATCTGCATGCCAAATTTCAGCGCAATCTGAAACAATATTAATTTTCACGCTTTTTTACCCCATTTTACCCTTTTAGGGGTAGAATTTTGAAAAAGCCTGAAACCCGTATTTACTTATTTTTTTACTGAAGCGATTGTGTAAAGTTTCGAATAGAAAAGACTATCTAATCTTGTTTCTCCATATAAACTTTGAACCCCCATTTCATCATCTAAAGGGGTGTATTTTGGAAAATCCTTTCTTATTACACCCTTACGTACTAAGACAAATATACCCTCAAAATTTCAAGTCTCTATGACCAGCGGTTTAGGCTGTGCGTTGCCTATCAGTCAGTCAGTCAGTCAGTCAGTCAGTCAGTAAGTCAGTCAGTATGTCAGGACAAAGATTCTTATTAGTATTAGATGGGCCCATTTTATAATGATCTGATGAGTATCGTCAGAGATATGAAGATAAATACCTTAAATTTTAAACTGGAAATGCATAGCATTTGAAGTATTTTTGTAGTTTTTGAATGATAATTCTTGTATTATAGCAGATAGGCAAGGGTTTGAGGACTATCTCACCTTGTGCTAAGTGACGATATAGCACGCTCATTAGAAAGATATTTGAAATCTCAAATCTGCGGATTTTCCTTTTATCAGTCATATGATTATTTTCAGATAGAAATCCTTGTAATATAACTCTGATATCTGTCTCGAGAAGTCTGCTCAAATAAAACATAAATAAAAATCAACATATTTTTACCACAAATAGAGTGCCTCCTTTCATTGTGAAGGTTGTCAATAAAAACAGCAATTTTCACATAAATTAAGCTAATCCTCCTTATTGAGAGTCGGTCAAAAATATAGCTTACTTTGTACGTAGGAACAAAAATGTAAAATAAATTTTCAATCTCCATTTAACACTTTTCCTTTCATACGTGACATTATTTTGGGAATTTATAGTTTTGTTTACGCAAACAAAATACAAAACTCCAGTTGAAGGTGTTCTAAAATATGCAAGCGATATTCCACTCTAGACCTTATATTTTAAGGTTCAAATTACAAAAACAATTTTCAAGTAAGAAATAGGCAAGTTTTTTGTAACAGGCCATGCGTAGACAAAATTAAAATCGTTTGATTTTCGACCTTATATCGCAGGTAAATAAGGATCAAAAGAAAGACAAAAGTGTAACAAATTGACGAAAAAGACGACAACGGTACAATCTTAGTTTATCTACATGTAAAATATGAATTTGGTATTGCTCTGTATTTAAGTTGTTTAAAGTTCAATTCCTAGAAATTGTTAAGCATAAATACGCCTATACGGTGATTCAATAGAAAAATTACACATTGAGAAGCTGAATACAAAACTTAGTGATTTAACAGGGGTAACCTTAATTTCTCAGACACGTTGGAGATATTGTGTACAGTGTAAGGAGATAAAATAAAAACATGTTTTGTGCAGACCGATTTGAATGTTTTGTCTGTTGCCTCAATACAGGAGTGGTGTAGGTAAAAAAATATTATATTAGAATAGTAGATTGTATTACAAGGGTGCAAAATAGTACTTTTCTGCGAGGCCTCATTTTTAAATCCAGAGCGTAGCGAGGGATTTAAAGTACGTCGACTGAGGGAAAATAATTTTGCGGCCGAGTTATACACTCTGCTTTTCACCCCCCTCTATGAGAAAAAGAAATAGTTATAAGGCATATCATGTCATGTGATGTCACAAAATGTCATGTAATGGCATATAATATCATGCAATGATATGAAATGTCATGTAATGTCATGACATGTCATTGATTGTCATGAAATGACATTTAATTTATCTTCAAATATTTATTGACATAACGCAATAGTCAAAACAATTTAAAAAACGAATTAAACTAATATTAACTATGACTAATAATTTTTGTAAATTGTTAAACACGATCCAAAATTTAATCGTACCGACGGGACTTGAACCCGCAACCTCCGGAATAATATGTTTCGGTGCTTTGCCAATTAAGCCACGATGCGAAGTATCGTTACGACGAAATTAGTGGTTTGCATTTGTTAACCAAATTATGCATTGGTGGTGCCATCAATGCATAATTGGGTTAACAAACAAAAGGTTGGGGTAACAAAAAGACATGAAATGTCACGAAATATCATAAATGTCATGAAAAGTGTCGAAATGTCATAAAATGTCACGAAATGTCATACAATGTCATGAAATGTAACAAAATGTCATGAAATGTTATGAAATAAAGAAATTACGAATGAACGGGTATCTACAAGGTGAGCGTGCTACATCATCGACCGCATCGTCACTTAACATCAAGTGAGACAGTGGTGAAATGCTTTTCCTATCTAGCATTAAAAAAAATGTCGTGAAATATCAAGGAATTTCATTGAACCTCCTTAGACCGGGCACTATAGAAGAACATTCATAAGCCAAAAATTAAAAAAATACTTTCCGGCCCTAGGGCAGAAATGACCTATTTTGCGCGCACTTATCGAGGAACAAACCATCCCTTTTCGAATAGATGGGATGAAAAATTCTTTTAAACTCAGACGCAGCCACAGGGTAAATTAGTAATCAATATGCTTAAGCAAGTTCTGTTCTTCCATAACTGGACGACTAAGTTATAAGCCGTTATACTTAAAGTTCGAACCACAAACTTAGCAAGGTGCTTACCTTGCTTCAAGTGCCAAGTTTTTGTTCTTGGGGCTGGTAAATAAACGCAACCAATGTGGCTTATATATTTTTACTACTTTCCCAATTTTTTTGTTATTTACAAAATCAGAAAGATAACGTGCGTTTGAAAGACTTTATTTTCATTAGATTTTCATCATTAAACTGAATAAAGTCACTGCTTGACAAATATCAAAATAGCACGATTTATGGCCGAATTTAAAAAGGAGGTTCTCAATTCGATTTATCATTTTTTAGGGTTCCGTACCTCAAAAGGTAAAAAAAGGAACCCTTATAAGATAAATTTCTGTCTGTCTGTTTGTCCGTGTTTCACCACCGATTTTCTCAGGAACGGGAGGACCTAGAAAACTGAAATGTATACCAGATATCTCTATTAGGTGTATAAAAATCAAGGTCCTGAATAAACACGGTAAAAATATATGGGGAAATTTAGATTTTCGCGAAAACTTATAAGTACCAAAATTTACCTTAATTTTCATTTTTTTTTATTTTTCGGAAATTTTCCTTTAGGTACTTGTGCTGTAAGACCTTGATTTTAACCAAAATTGACAATTTTAGGTCAACCGAATGTACCCTATTGGTTTTGGATCGAAAACGAAACGAACCTATAGGGTACTTCCCGTTGACCTATAATCATGAAATTTGGCAAGAAGCAAGGTCTTACAGCACAAATAAAGGGAAAATTAAAAATAATTGAAAATTAAGGTAAATTTTGGTACTTATATATACATAGTAGACGCCAATTAAGATAGGCCTCTGAGTTATATGAGCGATCATACAATTTAGGGGTCTAGTTTAATTGGCACTAGCCTTTAATAAGGTAAATAAATACAATTGTATTGGAAATTGTAAATTGGGATGTAAGGGAGCACAAATACGACCTCGGTGCTCCCAGCCAACCTCACCTGCCCGTGGTGCATCCTGCTGACCAACAGACGGGGCTCTGGCGACTGACAAATGGCGGTATAACCATTTCATATCTCTGTCGTATCCAAATTCTACAGGCCGGTGACGGGCAGCAGCGTCACCGGTGCGAGAAGCTACGTCCTGCGATCGCCAACACGCCTGCCCAGCATGGCGATTAGGGCATATCCCTCCCAAGGGATGAAACCAAAATGGAAAGTCACAATAAGCCGCGGCCCCCAGTTCCCGGCCGCCCTGCTATTCCTGACTACGGCGGCGGTCACGCTAACGGCAGGGCAGGGGGTGGTAAGGATCCCCGGGTTACGGTAGGCCGCCAGAACAAACTGACCCTCGCAACGTACAATGGACGCACGATTCGGCTGGACGATCATCTAGCGCAGCTGGAGGAGGAGCTGAAACACATAAGATGGCACATTCTGGGGTTATGTGATGTCCGAAGACAGGGAGAGTACACCATAACCTTAGAATCGGGCCATCTTATGTACTACAGAGAAGGAGATCAGCCATCCCAAGGCGGCGTCGGGTTTCTGGTCAACAAGGTTCTCAGTGACAACGTTGTAGAAATCTCCAGTGTGTCGACCAGGGTAGCGTACCTCATAATTAAGTTAACCAAGAGGTACAGCCTCAAGGTTATCCAGGTCTACGCACTGAAATCGACACACTTGGATGATGAGGTGGAGAGCATGTATGAAGATATCTCCAGAGCTTTACACACCACCTCTAAGGCTCACTACAACGTTGTCATGGGAGACTTTAACGCCAAAGTGGGAGTACAAACTTGCGACGAATCGTCTACAGGACCACAAGGATTTGGGAGTAGGAATCACAGGAGGCAAATGCTCGTCAATTTCTTCGAGAGAGAGGGGCTTTTCTTGATGAACTCGTTCTTCAAGAAACAGCCCCAAAGGAAATGGACGTGGCAAAGCCTCGACTTTGTGACTAAAAACGAGATTGACTTCATCATTACGGACAAACGGCGCATATTCAGAGACGTCTCAGTGATCACTAGGTTTAATACTGGAAGTGATCACCGATTTGTACGAGGCTCTCTGGATATCGACTTTAAGACCGAGAGATTCCGATTGATGAAGTCTACACTCCGTCCGAACCTACTCCAAACCGTTGTTGGGTCCGAAACATTCCAATTAAAATTGGAAAATCGATTCGCAGCCTTGGAAACCACAAATGACGTAGACCAGAAACTCGAAGAAGTGGTGGAAATCCTCAGGGATGAAGGGACGAAGTTTTGCGAGAGCAAGCGTACGGGCAAAAAGTCCAAACTTTCGGCAGAAACACTTCGGCTAATGGAAGAGAGACGAACAGACCCTTTGTCAGCTTTGTCAACTAACCTGGTGCGCAACAAATCCATAAAGAAGCTGGTACGACGCGACCTCCGATCCTCTAACACGCTCTGGATTAAAGAATCAATTGAGCAGAATTGGGGGTCAAAAGTGTTCGTCCAGCCTCTGGGTAGAAGCCATCTCACAAAGCTGACAACGTCAACGGGGAACGTCGTCGCATCCAAGCCGGAGATTCTGTCGGAAGTTGAAGACTTCTACGGCAAGCTGTAGAGCTTGCCGTAGATCGCATGCTTCAAGGCCCGAACCCGATACTGAAGATTCTAGAGCCACCTTAACACAGAAGATCTGCCCGAAATTAGCCGAGACGAAATCGTGATGGCCCTTATGAACTCAAAAATGGAAAATCCCCAAGAGAAGACGGAATCACAACGGAGCTTTTAAAAGCCGGAGGAGCTCCAGCAGTTCAACAGCTTCAGCAGCTATTTAATTCCGTTCTTTTTACTGGGAGAACTCCACAGGCATGGAACAGAAGCATGGTGGTTCTGTTTTTCAAAAAAGGAGACAAAACCCTATTGAAAAACTATCGCCTGATTTCGCTTTTGAGCCATGTCTATAAGCTGTTTTCAAGGGTCGAACAGGCCAAGTTTCGAAGCGGTTACGGCACCATAGACCACAACCACACGGTGCAGCAGATTGTACAAAAGACCGAAGAGTACAATCGGCCCAAGTGCTTAGCATTTGTGGACTATGAAAAGACCTTTGACTCAATCGAAACCTGGTCTGTTCTCGAGTCCTTGCAGCGTTGCCAAGTCGACTGGCGATATATCGAAGTGATGATATGTCTATATAATGCCGCAACGATAACTGTACAAGTACAGAACCAGCGAACTAAACATGACCACCTGCGTCGAGGAGTGAGACAGGGGGACGTCATATCCCCGAAACTGTTCACTAACGCCTTAGAGGATATGTTTAAGACGCTGGACTGGAAAGATCGTGGCATTAACATCAACGGCAGGTACATCTCTCACTTACGATTTGCAGATGACATCGTCATTGTGGCAAAGACGCTGCAGGGCCTATAAAGGATGTTAAATGGCCTAGCTGATTCTTCTCGTAGCATCGGTCTCCGGATGAATTTAGATAAAACCGAAGTCATGTACAACGAGCACGTTGTTCCGGAACCGATTGCCGTAGATGGAAACCCACTCGAAGTTGTCACTAAGTATGTTTACCTAGGGCAGACGCTCCAACTAGGCAAACATAACTTCGAGAAGGAAATCCAGAGAAGAATTCAGCTGGGCTGGGCAGCATTCGGAAAACTCCGTCGAGTCTTCTCGTCGCCTTTACCACAGTGTCAAAAGACAAAAGTCTTTAACCAGTGCGTCCTACCTGTGATGACAAACGGAGCTGAGACGTGGACACTCACAGTCCAACTGGTCCACCAGTTTAAAGTCGCTCAGCAAGCTATGGAGAGAGCTATGCTCGGTATTTCTCTGCGGGATCGAATCCGGAACGACGTAATTCGTCAGAGAACTAAAGTTATCGACATAGCTCAACGGATTAGCAAGCTGAAGTGGCAGTGGGCTGGTCATATCTGCCGCAGGACTGATAACCGTTGGGGTAGACTTGTCCTAGAGTGGAGACCGCGAATCGGCAAACGTAGCGTAGGACGTCCTGTAACCAGGTGGAGCGACGACATACGCAAAGCGGTGGGCAGTGCCTGGAAGAGAAGAGCCGAAGATCGGGCTCAGTGGCGCATCTTGGGAGAGGCCTACGTCCAGCAGTGGACTGATACAGGCTGATGATGACAATTGTGTGATTTATTTTATACATAGTTGACCGAACTACAAAGTTAAGTTTGTCCCTTAACCTAGTCTGAGAAGTTGGTACGGAAGCCTTGGTAGGCGAGTCCAACTCGACTTGGCCGGTTTTTGTTATGTTCAGGCATAAACCGTAATAATACCTATACTATACCTGTACCAATACCAAATATTATTCGTTTGTTCGCATGAGGTTTATCTGAAAATTTATATTTACATTTCGTAAAGATCTAATGAATACCTCCAGAGATATACTCCGGAGATCTACACCTCAAACTTGATACTAAAAATCACTAAGCGCTGCTTTTGATGCCGGTTTTTTTTATTTTCAACCGACTTCACAAAAAAGGAGGAGGTTCTCAATTCGTCTGTATGTTTTTTTTTGTATTCGACTACTGTCATTCAGTTCTTGTCAGCTACTTTTCGAAGACCATCGCTTCACCTATTTTGATGGCGTCCTATGTAATGAATACTAATTCACAATCTCCACTCAAGACCTTGTTATATCTTCACAAGTATTGCAATTAAGGTACCTTAATTCACATGCATTAAAAATATTTATATTTTTAATCACATATTTGAGTATACAAAGGTTGGAACTTATTTATTAGAGTCCTGTGAATATGTATCGTGTTGTTACATGGGAAATAAATGCTTTAAAACACATAAAAATCTGTTAAATCGGCAACAGCTATTTGTTATCATATTCTCATAAATATTTTCAACAATTTCCAAAAAGGTAGAAGTTCTCAATTCGACTGTATGTTGTTTTGTGTCCGATTTCTCCGCCAATTGTGAACCAATTCGATGATTATTTTTTAAATTAGTAATCATATCTCCGCAGTGGTACCATTGAAATTTCATCGAGATCTTATGAGTATCTCCAGAGATATAGAGATAAAAATTTGAAGTCGATTTTTTTCGTTTTATTAAAGATCTTGTATTTTAACCCGTAGATGATCTACAATCCATGTAGACCTTCTACGCTAATTTCGTAGCCGTAGCATCACCGTAGACTTAAAATTGTCGTAGTCAGGTTGTCTTACAAAGTTGAACACAATTTTGAAAGTTTAAATACTGGAACAAGATTGCGGTTTTGCTTAAAATTATGACTGAAAGTCTCTATATAACTTTAATGTTAAATATGCTAGGACTGTCTTGTAGTCTGCTTGAGACTGTATCAATTTTTTTGTCGCTTATCAACCATAAAATCATGTTTTTGTTTGATTGGCCTCGACTTTCTAAAGGGCGCTGGAATTCCATATTTTGGAGGCCGGAGTACATGGTATAGATAAATTCATTCGTTTTTAAATCCGACACAAAAAGTAGGGTTTTATCACTTACCAACAGGTGAGATAGTGGTCAAACGCCTAGCCTAATGATACAAAAAAAAGTTATAAGTTTGATGTGTGTCTGTTTGTGACATTGTAGCGCCCAAACGGAAGAACAGTTTTTTTTTTTTCGTTTGGTAGGTATTGTAATCGAGAGTGTAAATTGCTTTGATTCATGAAAATCCGTTTAGTTGTTTTAAGATCATGCGGTTTTTTCTAGATGATGACGCTATTAGATAAACTTTTATAGGTCTGATCAATTCAAAATTCGGAAACCTCTAACTTCAATGACATTGTAAGACCATGCCCCAGCATCATTCTGATCAATGCTACCATGGTCTGATTCCGGAATCTTTAGAATATTAGACTACCTACGAACTTACAGCAGACATGTTGTGTTCGGGCTCATTGGAATTGTCTCAATCAATAGATTGGACAGATGGTCTCAATGGATAGATAAGTTGGGGTGATTTTATTTTTACATAGATATTACACTGATTAAACTTATAACGCCCCTCTTTTTTGTCGGTGGTTATTTTAAAGGTATTGAAGTTAAACTTCTTTAGGCACTCTGGTGTAAAATTTGACGTAAGTGACGTAGCGTCACGGTCCGAAATAAAGTAAAGTAAAATAAAAGTAAAAAATGTATTTATTGACATATAGATACATTTTGCGTTATAATAGTTTAAACCTCAGATACCTACGCTAGGCTAAGAAAAAACTGTGTTATAGGCAGATATATATATATCTGCGCTCCTCCATTAAATGACAAATTAATAGAAGGCAGCGGAAGAAACGTAAACGTCATGTTATATCATATATATATTTAATTAATTATCTCCTCCTCTCTCCCTCTATTTAATTGTAGAATGGCGTAGTTACGAAGATGTATTCGCTAAAGTTCAACAGATGGAGTTGGAGACATAACAATAATTAGTGATGTTGAGAAATAAATTAAATGAACTTGGAAGTTTTAAACGCGTAGCTTTCTACGCACACTTTTTTAGCTATTGCATAGCTTCTATCGCGGGCCATGAGCGTGGCGACCGAATCCAGAAATTCCGTAAGGAAAATAATCTAACACCCCAAATAATTATGCCTTCTCTTTTATTCTAATTGATTCCTCACGTACGAAACAGGGACAGAGCGAATATTGGCTATCGCCATAGTTACCATTATCCAGCAAAATTTTACTACTATTGATGAAACTAAAGACAACCTTATCTCTACTACGCTAAGGCTTAAAAAATGAAGTTCGTTAGATCGAACTGTAATGGACAGTTGGTTTTTGCAGTTGCACAGACTTTATCTTCTCGTTCCTTTTTCAAATATAAATTCCGAATTCTATTTTCAAATTATGTCAAGGGTGAACAAGTCCTCGGAACTTTACATAATTCCTCCTTGTTAAACAATCACTACCTTCATACATGTAGCCGTGACACAGATAGGTGTATCTTCGAGCATTTACCAATGGAGATGTTAACGTTGTAATCCGCAAACATTTTTTTCTGTCGATACTTACGGGGGACGAGGTAAACACGCATTGCACACACACAAATCACTCACTTTAGAGATCCCGCACACTAGCTTGAAACACGCATACAGTATTAAAAATACAGCGTAGTTACGCACGCTCATATGGCCAAAAATGGCTATATGGCCAGCAGACCCCTCTGCCTACGCCTTGCGTTAACATCTACATTGGTAAATGCTCGAAGAGGTGTATAGGTATTTAGCATCTATGTACAACAGTGAATATCTGTACTCGTATAATTTGTGTACAAAGTGTTTTAAATATGAATAAACAAAGTGCATTTATTAATGAAGAAAGTCACGAAAAAAATAGTGAAAGAAAATTAGTGAGTACTCTATATACATACATTTTATTATTATTATCACAAATGCAGTATTATTTTTTGTTTTGTTAATTTATATATAATACTACTATAAGGATAACCAAAATTTTTGATATTAAAATGAGCGATATTAAAAGTAGCCCTCTTTTATATACACACACACGTAAAGTTTAAATTTTCAATTTAGATTCTCAATATGTATGTATATATATATATTTGTATATTCATTCTTCATTATGTATATAACAGAAACTATAAAACTAAGCACGTGTACTATTTAGTACCTTTGTTTTTTATGTAAAGGTAATACACATTAATGCCGCGAAGAGAAAGTATATATGATATTTTACATCTATATAAATGTACATCGCGCGAAATTCGATGATCAAACTCTTAATATCGTTATTTTTGTTTATTTTTTTTTAATAATGGTTTTGGTGTGTAATAACACTATTAATACCTAATTATTTATACCTAGATATTTTCTTTTTATAGAGAAGAAAATCATAAAGAGCTAAAAAAAGAGTTAACTTAAAATGTAACTTGAATTAATATCAAAGAAAAAAAATGCTGCATTAAAAAAAATGCTACGCAATAGCTTTACCGCGGCAGTCCCCGAGTGCTACAGGTTTTTTTTAATATATTTCTTTTTTTATCTTTTCTTTTTTATATATATTTTTTCCCCATGCTAGAGGTCAACTTACCTAATAGCGCAGCTCGTGCCATCCTCGTCGCTCTCCCTCTTGCGACGTCGACTGCGCATGTATAGATATACCCCGGCGGCTACCAGAGCGGCGCACGCTCCTATACTTAGTATAGTCACCAAAGCTACGTCACGAGCCTTCATTGTGACCTGTGGATGAAATGTACAGGTTTAATTTTTGAAGATTAAATGTGCCTTCGAATGGATATACATATTATAATCAATAATATGACGCAACAATTATAATAATATGAAGACGCACATGACAGTGGAAGAAGCGAAAGAGGTATATCAGGATCGTAGCATGTGGAAAGAAGTAGTCTCTGACTACCCCAACGGGAAAAAGGCGTGATTTTATGTATGGTATGTAATATGTATATCCATTTCGAAGTAATGATACAGTCATATATAACAGATATATGTATAATAAATAGCAGTTATTAGCAGAACCTCGCAACCGACAAATTGGTGTTCCGAACGGAAGTGGCTGGAACGAAGTTTCCGGTCCGCCCATCAACTTCGGGGCAGTCGTGTTTTGCCACATAATTATGTTTAATGTTATGTTCTAAATCTGAATTTCAGATTATATTTTTCGTCACAGTTATGACCTAATTACCTAGTAGTCACCTATTTTTTTAAAGCTTACTAGCAATGTGGGTTGCACATTACTAGTAGTTATAACCCCTCCAACTAAGCTGAATATGCTTGTATCTAGAGTGGGTTCACGTCAATAGTGCAATAATGGGTTGAGATCGAAATCATGACCTCTCGATCGCAAGTCCGACGCCTTAGCCATTGGGCTACTGCCGCTTTTTATCTATGAATGTAAGACAATGAAATAAATAACTGTAAATTTCAGAAGTAAAATATCTGTAGAAAACTGTTGATTATTATAATCCAAGTTGCACTATATAGTTTATGTACCTATAGACTGTATAGTTTATACATTTTGTTTCATTATTTTACCTTTTTTTTATAAAAACTGCCATAAGTACTGAAATGTACATGGAGGCGACTGACAACCCTATTTCACTTGATGGCAATTTAACGCATGAGTGACGAGGCTTTTGGTTTCGCGCGGCGCAGCGCGGCGCAGCAAAACGCGCAACGCCATCAAATTATCTCAATGCAATGTGTATTTTATTATGTAGATAATAAAGTTCAATTGTTTATCACGTGGCTTCCCGCTGCGCCACGCGGTGCAGCGCGGCCTCACCTATGGCACGCCACTGAGCTCGATTTTTAGCTCTTTGTTTCCAGCCGCTGCCAGCCAGCTTGCGTATATCATCGCCCCATCTAGCTGGAAGGCACCCTACACTACGTTACTTTAGCAAAACAATACATTATACTAAAATATTCCCATTTCGCGGCTGAAATAATTGAAAAAGTGGTGGTAGGTACCGCCCAGGCGAACTAATGTCTGTGCAAAAAGAGAACCGTCGCGGCTATACGAAGAACTAACATTCAAAGGCAAGGAAGGAAGGTATAAACCTACCTAGTACAACCCGATAATGATAAGAGTAGGTACCTACCAAGGTATCAAACATTTTTGTCGTATTTGACATGACAGAGCAATGTTGTCAACGCAACAAAAACAGTAAATTAGAACCATCAACACGCGCGCCCTCATTTTCTACGACGGTTTTCTTTTAGCATAGACTCTAGCAGAAATCCTACTACTACAAAAACCTAACGATACCTACCTAAATATATAATAGGTAACAGTTAAATGTATTAAATGAAGTGCCAGAACATTAAATATAACAATTATTCCAGCCATTTGCTCACGTACTGCACGTATACCAAATTCTGGCAAACATCCAAATTTGCGTGCATAATAAGTGTTTTGTGTAGGTGCGGATGAAAAGTTTGCTTTATTTTTGAGGGATAAAGTCTAAAATTCAATAAATTATCGAGCTTTCCATTTCAGAATCGTTGCTCAAAATAAGAGGAGGTTCTGAATTCGGCTGGGTATAGATAGATATTCCTTCTGCAGATTCCAGGAGATGTCCCAGCAAGTCAATGCTACCATGTTCTTAAAATATCGTCAAAGTAAGACTAAATTTCGAATTGTACAGACCAATAAAAGTTGAGTGTTGACTTGAAACATATTAAATTCTTAAAACGGTTTATGCGGATTTTTAAGAACACTGTGAATCAAAAACACCTGTCAAACAAATCGGTTCACCCGTTGGGGCGCTACGATGCTACAGACAGACACATATACAGATACACACGTCAAACTTATAACAACCCTCTTTTTTTCTCGAAGGTTAAAAACTAACTTGCACTACTCTTTTATAACAATTTTTAATTCTAACTAGCTGTACCCCGTAGCTTTGCCCGCCTTAAAAATATGTTTGGCAGATTATAGTTTGCTGATAATTTATTTAATAGTTATCGAATCGTTCTAAGCGATTTTGCATTTTTCTTTATTCTGAGTAGGAGCACAACTATCTATTATTTTGCCCTATAAAAGTTTGTGGTCGGCGAAGGTAGTACATAGGTACTTACATACATAAAATCTGCCCATTTTACCGTAGGGGTAGGCGATACTGTGGGCGATACTACTTCTTTCCACATGCTACGATCCTGACATACCTTTTTCGTTTTTGCACTTTCATGAGTGCTTTTATAAACATATTATCGGCGAAGGTAGTAAGAATAACTAAATATAATATCGTTTTAATACTAAAAAACTGAAGTCTGAAAACTGAACATGCTACTGATGCTACGCCATTTCAATTTTTTTTTGGCGTTTATCTCCATGTCTCTGAAAATACTTAGGTACTTATTCTTTAAAACATTTCATCAGCCATGAGATAATGAAATATTACCTTTCATGGAAAATTTTATCCGACAATCCAACATCAAGCAATATACATACAAAAAGATACAGACGAATTGAGAAATATTTTTATAAGGCGGTACATAAAAATTAAAAATAATGTTAGCTGCTTCCACAATCTAAAATATTATTATATATTATGATACAGCGCCATCTGTTACAATGTATATGAACTATTCAAACAAACGCTCTTTGTTACTTTGGTTATAATTCCTAAACTCATAGATAGATGTCACTTGTACAACTTGAAATAATTTTGAATCGTTTTATATTAAATATTTTTAATTGTTCTGGTATAGCTTAGCAGCTTGTGGTATAGAAGAAGAAGAGTGTCGAGGTATGGGTGAGGTAATTTTTTTTGCACTGGGTCCATTGGTCCAGTGCTAAAAAATTGACCTCAACCATAATATTGACTTAAAATATTATCAATATTTTATAGAAATCAATCATGCATGATTTTTCCATTCCTGATTATTAATTAAATCCTGTACATATGGTACCACTTGAAAGTTCAAAATGTATGCACAATAACAAGTATTGCATTATAAATACGATAAACACGCTAACGGTGCTAACTTAACAGGCAATTTATTCGATTACCCTAATTAGAAATGATTTTTTATATTTTATGCACTTATCACCAGTGGTCAAAATAGTAGGCTATAAAATATTAAAAAAAAATAAGGTAGATATTAGAACGTCACGCTTGAGTTTTTAGTAGTCGGATTTTAGTTTTTAACTTACTTTTTAACTTGTTATTAAAAGTAAATGAATAGTATATTGATCGCTATTTATAACTTGTTATAAACAGTAAATGAATAGTTTATTGATTGCTATTTTTAACTTGTTATAAATAAGTGAATGAATAGTTTATGGATCGTTATTTTTATTTTGTCATAAATAGTAAATGAATAGTGTATTGATCGCTATTTATAACTTGTTATAAACAGTAAATGAATAGTTTATTGATTGCTATTTTTAACTTGTTATAAATAAGTGAATGAATAGTTTATGGATCGTTATTTTTATCTTGTCATAAATAGTAAATGAATAGTGTATTGATCGCTATTTATAACTTGTTATAAACAGTAAATTCACAGTTTATTGATTGCTATTTTTAACATTTTATAAATAAGTAAATGAATAGTTCGTTGATCGCTATTATTAACTTGTCATAGATAGTAAATTAATATTTTATTAATCGCTATTTTTACCCACGACGGAACGGAGACTGTATATGCGTTTGGGGTGAGGGGAAGTTTGTTTGTTTGTGTGTGCAAATTCATGTTGCCATTTTTATCCAAAACTACTAGTCCGATTTTAATGCAGTTTTCAGTTATCGGGTTTGAATGGTGCATGTTCTTAGATAGGTGTTACGTTGACAACTCACCAGGGGGCGCTGCAGTAAACATTTGTTTGTGCAAATCTATGTTGCCATTTTTTCCAAAACAACTAGTTCGTTTATGTCTTTAAACGGTTCGTAATTAATCAGTGGTGTTTCTTAGATAGATAGATATAATGATGTTTTGGCGTTAATTTTCTAAAGGACATTGTTTTGGGTTTTTAACCGACTTCACAAAAAAGGAGGAGGTTCTCAATTCGTCTGTATGTTTTTTTTTTTAATTCAAAATTTTAATTTTGTTACTTGTTATCGTATGAGATAATAGAACTAAAAGACGCTCGCGTATTTCCCAAGAAAAAGAAGCAATATTTTGCATTCAATGTATCTACCTCATTTGCTTTACGAAAGCGTTCAATATACGTGAGGCAAATGGGATAAGAAATGCAATTTTAATTTGAGTGCATCTTTACATCAAATGGTTTTTAGGAGTAGTTAATCCTGTTATTTTGATGTGTGATATATATCTTGGATCCTCTCTAAAATATGTTTCTTTTTTTATTCGTACGTCCTAGGTTTTCTGCTCAGCCGTCAGTGGTAGTACTTGCCAACATTTCATTTGTTATTTATCTGTGGGACAGAAACTTGTTTCTGTCGAACGTCAAAGTTACATCAGTCATCGAGAATCGTAAGTGTAATTGTAGGGCATATGGGTCTTAATTTTAATAAAGTATCGAGCGCAGTACAGTGAAGTCAGTGAAACGTAAAATTCTGTCAATACAGAGTTTTGTGTGTCCATAGTTTTTACTAGCGTTCCGTACCCAAAGGATGCCAACGAGGCCCTATTACTGTGACTCCGCTGTTCGTCCGTCCGTCTGTCACCAGGCTGTATCTTTTAAATTGTAATGGGCTGATACTTGAAGTTTTCACAAAGTGTGCATTACCTGGTATAACAACAAATAATAATAACTGGCCAAGTGCGTGTCGTGCGTGTAAGGTTCCGTAGTAGCCTGTTATTCAATGCAAGTCTTTACCCGTTATAAACAAGCAACTAGGTACTCCGTCTTTGTCACTTTAAAGGATTTATTCCAAGGATTTTGTATTTGGTACAAAATTATCCAATGCCCAAGTTCAACGACTATTACTGCTAAACTAATAAAGTTATATTAACCGCTATAGTTTTCCTGTAAAGTTCATGAAATGCGCTATTATCACGAATTTTTCCAGATTTTTCAAGCCATCAGTTTAGCTTTTAGAGGGGGAGGGGGGCGACCTACTGGAACAAACATTTGCACTTTAAAGTTTAATATTTCGTAAATGGAGCATTCAATTGAAAAATGGTATTAGCAACCCTTAAATCATTTTAAAAGACCTATGCAACAATAGCCCACACTATAGGGTAGACAATAAAAAAAAAAATCATCCCTACTTCTCATATAGGGGAGCTACCCTACAAAAAATATTTTTCACAATTTTATTTCACCACTTTGTCGGCTTAATTTAAATACATACCACACACACACACAAATTACAGCTTTCTAGTATAAAAGCTCTCTTAGCAAAATCTCGGACAGACAGACAGACAGACAGACGGACATGACGAAACTATAAGGGTAAGGAACCCAGGTCAGGACTACAGAACCCTAAAGACTAGGTAAACGTGTTTTTTATATTTTTTTTAGCAAAATCTTATTAAATTTTGTTCACGCCTAGTCGCATTTAGTCTGTTTATTATAGGCATAATCATTGCTTACCACAATATAGCAAACAAATTTGTAGTGATCGCTATGCCCGACGGCTACCCCCTCTGCTGGTGTAAATGAGGCAGTGTATAGTATCTATTATATAGATATTCGTACAAACACTACTGAATTGCTTGTATAATTTTCTCAACCGACTTCCAAAAACAAGGAGGTTTTCAATTCGTCTGAATGTTTTTTTAAAATTATTCATCTAAATGTAAAAAAAATCCTAGCTAGGATTTGAAATTAATACTGCCCGCCTGAAAAACATCACTACCAATGAATCTACACCAGAAAGCTGTTTTCAATGTAGACAGAAGTTTCAGACACGCTAGAATTAATATGCATTGAAAGAACACAATCGCGTGTGACGCTATTCAAATGTAATTTTTTATGTGTGTATTTTTTTTGCTGGATAAATGCTAATTTTAACCCCGTTGGGTACACGCGACCAGGTGAATATTCTATGAGGTAATTTTTTCACACGACGCATGTAAAAGACAAGTTATATTTATAAAAATAATATTTTATAATATCGTTTAAAAACTAAAAAAGAACCGACTTCAATGTTCATTTTCAGTACCAATTTTGAGATGTTTATCTCAATATCTCTGGAGATACTTATCAGACCTCGATAAAATTACCATGGTACAACACTTGGGATATCTCCTTTCGAACAAAAAAAGAATAATCAAAATCGGTGCATAAATGACGAAGTTATCCCTGAACAAACATAAAAAAAATATATATATATATACGGTCGAATTGAGAAACCTCCTCCTTTTTTTGAAGTCGGTTAAAAATATTTTTTTTTTTTTTCAAATAAGATTTTATTGCAGATAAGAGTACGTAAGTCAAGATAAATATCCACTGAGATTCGAGTCCACGACGGGTGAATCACGATACACTACACATGTGTAGTTTATTAGTTACTCTACTCTACTACAAGTAAACACCTTTATTGTACTACTTGTACCTAAACGTGGGAGAAACTAGACCATCAAGATACAGGCGTTCACTCGTCCAGTTTGATGTCTAGCGTAGATGGATAATTAAAAAGATCTGACATTATAATAGCAATAATAATATGAGAAGGATAAAACTATACAATCACTAGTATGAGTGAGCGAGACGGATAACATATTTTTTTTTATTCTTCTCGCGTATGTATTTTATTGTTTGCCACTAGTTCTCCCCCCAGCTCTAGCGCCGCCTATTGGCTTTCACCCGGTGTCATATATAACCCGACCAAATGACGTTGTTAATTATATCTCATAGCTGGCATATGTATCACGTGTTTAGATGGGTTATATCTCTATAGCTATTTCATCATATACGCCAAATTCTTCTCCATTCATTTTTCCCTCCACGATGTCTAGCGACTTATTTTTGTGCAATAAAACATTTAGAATTTTGTTTTTTTTTTTAGTTTAGTAGTTCCTATGGCTACCTTCCGGCTCCGTCATCAGATTAGCTTGATGGTATTACATTGTCATCCAATTTATATATGTATGCAAAATTTCAGCTCAACCCAACACCAGGAAGTGAGTAAAAATATCAATCGCTATTTTTTTAGGGTTGCGTGCCTTAAAAGGATAAGATCGTTTAAAAAACTAAAAAGAACCGACTACAATGCCGCGCTATTAATTTTCAGTGCCAATTTTAAGGTGTTTATCTCCATATCTCTAGAGATACTTATCAGATTTCGATAAAATTACCATGGTACTATACTGGGGATATTTTCTTTCCAACGAAAAAAGAATAATCAAAATCGGTTCATAAACGACGAAGTTATCCGCGAACAAACATTAAAAAAAAAAAACATACGGTCGAATATGAGAAACCTCCTCCTTTTTTTGAAGTCGGTTAAAAATAGGAACCCTTTAAGAACTACTTTGTGGCATATCTGTCCGTCTGTCAAGACCTTTTATCTCCAGAAGGCGTAGAGGTGTCAAGTTGAACCTTTTATCAAATACTCGGGTCATTGGTATCTATCAGCTGAGAAAAAAAATAAAAATGCAAGCCAGCGCATTAAAAGATATGACCGTTTATGTAGCATATTTTTGCATATTTTGCGATTTCAGAAGGGAATCAAAACCTTTCGGGTACTTCTCGTTGACCTGGACAATACTGTTCATGAACCAACCGCAAATAAGAAGTGTGTACATACGAAGTACATTAGTTCTTTTTAAACGACTTCAAAAAAAGAGGAGGTTTCTCAATTCGACCGTATATATATTTTTTTTTAAATATTTTTTCGCAGATAACTTCATCGTTTATGAACCGATTTTTATTATTAATTTTTTGTTCGAAAGGAGATATCCCAAGTGTGGTACCATGGTAATTTTATCGAGGTCTGATAAGTATCTCCAGAGATATTGAGATAAACATCTCAAAATTAGTACTGAAATTGAATAGCGCGGCAATAAATACTGAATACCGAATACTGGAATCATGAAATTTGACAAGAAGCAAGGTCTTGAAGCACCTATAAAGGAAAAAATGGAAACTGGAAACCGTAAATATGTAGTTAAACAACAATAATATCGTTTAAAAACTAAAAAGAACCGACTTCAATGCCGCGCTATTCATTTTCAGTACCAATTTTGAGATGTTTAACTTTTTTTCCATACAAGAATCGTATTATTTTCGGCATTTCACGCCATCTATGAACGCTTAGTTAGGTGAACGTCCCATAGATGGCGTTATATTGAAATGTCGATCCCTAATACCTTTGTTAGACGTTAGATGGCGTTAAAAGAAATAAAATGTTTATTAATTATTATTTTTTGCAGGTGAAAAATGATAGTGGTATTTTTTGCTCGATCTTATAAAATACTGTAGTGTGGTACGGAACCCTACGAGTGCGAGTCCGACTTGCACTTGGCCAGTTTATTTCGTTTTGTACGATCATAAATTATTGCTTATAGGTATAATATATCATCGTAAAATACCATATTTATTTCTTTTCTCTCAGGAAACAGGTTTGTTTGCTACGTATCAAACGAAACAAACGTGCTGAGCAAACACGGAAATGGCATGTTTGCTTTATTGATAAGCCTTGTGACGTCACAGACAGTTGTGTGAACTGAATCAGTGTTAAAGATTTATCCGAATCGGAGACAGACAAGCACTTGGACGAGATTAAATACATTTAAGTATTAACGATAGTAGTAAGGTCTTAAGTCTTTTTAACCCCCGATTAAAAGCAAAAGTAAGGGTCTTAAAAGTTTGACATTTATATCTATGTATGTATGTGCGTCTGTCTGTGGCATCGTAGCGCCCAAACGGATGAAACGATTTTGATTTAGTTTTTTTTTGTTTGATAGGGTCTTAATCTCTCGATTGTTCTTAGATTCAATTCATAAAAATCCGTTTAGCCTAAAACGGCTTAACGATTCGTTCTAGGCCCTAGCGTGTCCCCATCTTCAACTACATCATCGCTAACCACCAGGGGAGGTAGTGCTCAAACGCTTGCCGATAAGATATCAAAAAAATCCTTGATGGTGGTAAGCTACTAGCTACTTTTTGGTAACAAGTCAGGCTGAACATCTATATAATGCTGCTCCTACCTATAAACAATAAAAAAATATTTTAACCCTATCGCCAGTTCTCACACATCAATTCCTACAAAACTACACAACAAAGCTAGAGGTGTTAAAAGCTAAAAGGGAATAAAAGGAACAAAAAGGGGTCAGAAAGGGGCACAAAATCCCCAAATTCAAGTCACAAGTCCAATCAAACGAAGCTAGAGCGTAAAAACGGGAAAGGCGTATGCGGTATGCGGCTGCCGCATCGACCCACGTACGTTTGAACGTGCGACTCAAGTGGAGCGAGTAACTGGATTACTATTATTATAAACCAATTTCAATGTCAAACTTCTTCTGTTAGTCCGCCTGGAGCCACCACTTTGACAATTAATTCAGTCGTGAAATATGAATATTGTTTGGTTTGAATGGCAATGTGTTCAGTGAAATTACAGGGCACGTAGACTTAACATATTAAGTCTCGAGGTAACAGGAGTAGTGCAGTGACATGCAACATTTTGGTTTGCATGTCGCTGTATTTGTAATACTGTAAATAAAACTGGCCAAGTGCGAGTCAGACTTTTTTCCCGCACACGGAGGGTTCCGAACGCCATCTAACGAATATCTAACGAACTTCTAACACCAACTAAGTAAACGTTAAAACAAAAGTGTTAGTAATTAATATTATTAAATATCTGGTTGACCGAGCTTTGCTCGGTATTTTTTCCCACTTAAACAGAAAAATATGACTCTTCCCGACATCTATTGACGAATAATAATACTTTTTTTTTTTAAATTGAGACCAACTTACTGCTTTACCGACACAATAACACTAAGGCTACTTCTACTACGAAGAGTCATATTTTAAGTTGATTATTGAAAACACGAATAAAACAACATTTTCTGAAAATGAATCCTAGCTAGATCGATTCCAATAAGAATATCAATGAAGGAGGTGAAAGCCATTATTGAATTTTGAATTAAACTGTGAGCGTTTCGGCAATTTTTTATATTTTACAGGAGTGTGACAATGTTTTTTTTACCTTTTTTTATGTAATATTGGATGGATTAATGTACACGCAAGAAGGTCGCTATGGTGAGTATATTGAATATAAGCTGTCAGAATTTTGTGCGTCACTGCGCTGCGCTCTTTACCACAGGACAGAATATAAATCTCAGAAGCGCTTTAATTTTATTTTCATAAATTCGAAAAAACATTTCTATGCAACTGTTGTAAAACTAAACAAGACTCTTCCAACGACACCTCGTTAGTTAAATTATGATTAGTAATTTAGAAGTTATGAGAGAACAGATGAACATACATATCATACGTATCTACCCACATACCAGTCACAACATAACCCTCCCTTTCGCTTCACTGTAGTTGGGTAAAAAGTAGTAGTACCACCTCAAGTAGACTAGCAGACGTCCGAAGACAAACAACAAGTGATTAAACCTATTTTATTTTTCTAATATAATTATTTGCAGTTGTTAAATTTGTACTACTTAAATTGTCCTGCAAGCGAGTCTTATAGTCTCTTCGAGTCGAGTCTTGTATATGGTAATAAAGTATACTTTGCAATATTATTGTTCCTAACTAACACAGGTTCACTTGCTTATATATAATTTGTTTATATTAGACATAAAACGCAGATACGATGTCTGTCTGACGTGGCGTACCTTACATACCCTGGAGCATAATTTTAAGGCTCGGTCAGGTATGTGCTTGTACGCCCGGGATGATATCTGCTGTCGGCGTCTCCGTAACCTTGAAGACCCTCGTAACTCCGTGCTTTGTATACTGGTGGACACAGGTTTAGAGAAAATTATCTATGCCTGTGTCTATCGGTCGCACAACGGAGATCAGGAGACGACCAGGCTCACAGAGTATCTAAGTGAGGCGGCGGATGCCGCTCAACACAAATTGAGCGGACGGGTGTCCGCTCAATTTGTGCTACTGGGGGATTTTAACGCCCACCACCAGGAGTGGCTCTACCCACACCAGTGCACCGACCAAGCTAGGAGAGAGACGCGAAAGCTAGCCTTAGCGTTAAATCTCACCCAGCTAGTCGCGGCAACGCGGGTTCCTGATGTTGACGGCCATACAGCCAATTGCTTAGACCTTCTGCTGACAACTGATCCAGACCGTTACTCAGTGTCGGTATCATCACCGTTAGGTAGCTCCGACGAATGTCTGGTGAAATCTGTATCAGTCTACTCCCCACCCGACCCCAGCCCAAGAGGTACCCGGCGGATGTGAAGATACAAGTCAGCAGATTGGGATGAGATGCGGTCGTTCTTTGCATCTTATCCTTGGCGGCCTGTTTGCTCCTCCTCCGAAGATCCTTCAATTTGCGCGGATGCTGTGACGGAGGTGCTGCGTCAAGTTCTATATTCCATTTTCTGATGTAGCGATGTCAAGCAAAGCTCAACCATGGTTCGGGGCTGAATGTCGACGTGCTGAAGCACTGAAGCAAGAAGTATACTAGCCAGAGATCTATCAGCGAAGAAGAAAGCGTTTAACAAGGCTGCTAAGTCCTGCAAGAAGGCTTTATGGAAGGCCCGATTTGACCACATAGGCCGGATAGGGACCCAACTAACTTCGTTTCCAGCGGGTAGTAAAGCGTTTTGGTCTCTGGCTAAGTCGGTCGAGTCAAACTTGTATCGTCCCTCACTTCCTCCACTGCTAAAACCCGATGGGGCGCTGGCTCACATCGCCAAAGAGAAAGCAAATTTGTTTGCTTCTCTGTTTGCAGGATCTTCGCGTCTAGACACTTCTGGTGAGACACCTCCAAGTCTACCTGGATGTATGACACAAATGTCGGAAATCCGCATCCGTCAGACTGAGGTTTGTAAAACACTGCAAAATCTAGATGTGAACAAGGCCAGCGGCCCAGATGGTATTCCAGCTATAGTCTTGATGACCTGTGCGCTTGAACTTGCTCCTGTTTTGACACGCCTCTTTCATCTCTCTATAACATCTGGTCAAGTGCCGAATTCATGGAAGCTTGCTAACGTGCAACCTGTGCCCATAAAAGGCAGTTGTGCTGACCCTTCCAACTACAGGCCAATCTCGGTCATGTCCATACTCTGCAAAACTATGGAACGTGTACTGAACAATCGGCTCCTAGCATACCTAGAAGCGAACGATCTCCTCAGTAACCGACAATACGGGTTTTGCCGAAATCGGTTTACTGGGGATCTTCTAGCGTATGCCACACACATTTGAAGTAAGGCTATTGAGGATCATGGGGAAGCGCTTGCGGTTTCCCTCGATATCTCGAAGGCCTTTGACAGGGTTTGGCACGATAGCCTTACAAGTAAGCTTCCATCTTACGGACTGCCTACTGGATTGTGTGTCTGGATTTCGGATTTTCTGAGCGATCGGTCAATAAGGGTAATCATTGATGCTCTGCTGCTCTTCTGACCAATTGGCAATTATAGCCGGGGTGCCCCAGGGATCGATGCTCTCTGAAACCCTTTTCCTGCTGCCTGTCAATGAACTGCTAAAACCTGGTATCTTTGGGTATGCAGACGACAACACCGTTGTAGAGAGCTATACATCCAGTGCTCGATCCAGTGCAGCTGAAATCCAGTGTCTTAGAGAGGCGATGGTCGAGCGCATGAACTTGTCCTTACAGGCTGTCTCCGAATGGGGTGATGCCAATCTGGTCAAGTTTAATGCTGCTAAGACCCAGGCGTGTCTGCTCTCCGCCAAACGGAGTCCATTCCACCTGATTTCTACTTTTCGAAATGTATCCGTGCCGATAACTAACCACCTTAAGTTTCTTGGCATCTCTTTAACACCCACACTCAACTTTGGGTCCTACATTGAGTCCAAAGCCCAGCTGGCTTCAAAAAAGCTCGGTATTCTGGCTAAAGTGAGACATTACCTCATACCGGGACAGCTGCTCAACTTGTATCAAGCACAGGTCCGATCGTGCATTGAGTACTGTTTTCACCTGTGGCATGGTTCAGCCAAATATCAGCTGGAGGCACTGGAAGTAATTGAACGAAGAGCTAAGAAACTCATCAATGACGACAAACTTGTAGGTAAAAGGCTCCAGAGCCTAGAGCATCACCGCAAAGTCGCAAGTTTATCGGATTTTTATCGGATACATTTCGGAGAGTGTACCATCCAATTACACGAATTAATCGCACCATCCCTTTTCTTCTATCGGACAACCAGACGTACCGATGTGCGCCATCGCTTTATGGTGGACATTCCATCTACCCGCACAAAAGGTTTTGTGTCAACCTTCATCATACGCACAGCAAAGGAATGGAATTCTCTACCAGAGTTTGTGTTTCCTGTGAGGTAAAATCCAGGGGTCTTCAAATCGCGAGTGAATAGGTATCTTCTAGGCAAGCGTGCTACATCGTCGATCACATCTTCACTTAACATCAGGTGAGATAGTGATCAAACGCTTGCCTATCCAGTATAAAAAAAAATCGCACTTGCCCATCTGAACGCAGCACGATTTTCACATAGATAACCCAACGTTTTGGACGCGCTGAGTCGACACTATACAGAATGTAAACAGTATATCAACTACTTTTATAGGTCGAAGAATCGTTACTGTTTTCGACTACTTTCGGAACTTACAGAGACTTTTTTTACCGCCTCAAGAAAGAGAAAATTACTCTTACATTCTATTTGCTTGGCTGTAGGTTATGGGGAAGTCTTTTGAAGATGTCTATTATACCCAAGTGCTAAGATAAATTGCTCATTGTTTAATGAGTACGCGGTGCGGCAAGGTATATTGCAATCTGAAATACGTATTTGAGAATTTGTGATTACAATGCTAAATGAAAATTAATACGCTGTAAAGGCGTAAAGGTCAATGTGCGATGCGTTGCTTATTCAGTTTTCATTATGATTTTTGCCACGATTTGCAACTATTTGACATGATCGTGCACAGATCTACATTAGTACAGTTACATCGTATTAGTCAGACTGTACTGTATATGTACTTCTTTAGTGGTCACCACAAAAGAAAGGGACAAACACCGTGCAAGTGTAGATCTCTTTCGGGCCGGTTTGGCGCCTAGTACTCAGTCGAGTTTATTTATAGTAAAATGTCATTGGATTATTGACATAATCAGCCAAATATATAGCACGTTTACTCAGTAGATACTTCATTACATACCTATTCACTTTTGACTTGTACTTGACCTTTGTACCTGATCAACCACAAATAACAGTTAAAAAATCAGGTATCAACATCAAACGAGTGTCTTTCCCGCTATTAAAATTGAAACCTGATCTTCTGTCATTATGTAATCGATGCGAAAATAATGTATGTAGGAACGTCTTGAAATACAATTCACCGTGTGCCATTTATTGGATTTATTCCTTTGTAAGTTTTCAATTTATCATGTATTTTTCTTTAATCGTACGAGTTACGGGAAAGAATGGCGCAGAAAAATTGTAGCTGAATAAAACAGATAGAAAGAATGAATAAATCTTAACATCTTGACAAAAATTGAACGATTAATAGATTATATAAGATTTTTCTACTAGACATCCTTTTGATACACGAGAATAGTTTAGAAAGACTCCGTTTGGCGTCATAAAATAATAACATCACATCATAGATTTTTGTCGTGATGGAAAGTTCCTCTTACTTTTTAATGTTATGGTGGGCAAACAAGCAGCCCGCCTGATGGTAAGCGGATACCGTCGCCTATGAACAACTGCAATACCATGATTGCTGTTGATGCGTTGACGACCTTCAAGGAATTTGTAGATACTCATTTTAAAAGACTCCACCCTGTAGCTAGATGGGAAGATCGCGCCGGGCAGGTCATTTCTTATCTTGGATGTAGAACAGAAAATATTCCATAGAGAGTGTTCTTATTCTTTAAATTATAAATATGGCTCAAAAATTATAGGCGGTCTCCTTAAAACGTTTTGCTGTAGGTTACACAATGGCAAAGGTACATTTTTAAAATAATAAAAAATATATGATGGTAGCAGGACAAGTACAACGTTCCCCTGATGATAAGCGATGACGTCTACCTATTACAGATACAGGAGCATGCAGCGACCTGATGGAGCATGCAACACAGGCATGCAACATGCTGGATAGACAGAATTTTGCACGTCACTGCACTGCGCCTACTACCTTGAGACATGACCATGCCCTGTTATTTCACTGGACACTTTGCCATTCAAATAAAAAAACATTCCTATTTCATGGCCGATTTTTTTATATCATATAGGCTAGTATTTCACCACTATCTCACTTGTTGGTAAGTGATGATGCGGTCGAGAATCGCAGCACGCTAGGTCTAGGATGGGAACTGGCTCTCAAGGATAGTTGCCAAAACATATTAGATGTTTCTCGACAGATTTTCTAACTTGAGTGTCGTAGCTGGTCAGGCGGACACTAAGATAGTGTCCTACCACCATACGGGGGTTAGGGGCTTCTTAACGATCTTAACTGCTTAATTGATATTATATATTGATTGATAGAATGGTGGTACTGCCCCAGGCGGACTAGCAGAAGTCCTATCACAACAGAAACCTACCTGCCTTTAAGGTCCATTTCGGTCTAATCTCAAAAATCTTCTTATAAATTTGTAAACGCATTACTTTATAATGCCTGGACCGGTTTGGAATGTGTATAAGCCCAAATGAGAATTTTAAAAAAAATAACAGAAAAAAATTATCAGCAATTTGTAAAATTTGCGAAAACGTGTCACTTTTTACATCGTTTTTAGGGTTCCGTAGCCGAATGGCAAAAAGCGGAACCCTTATTTTATGTATGTATTAAGAACATACAGGATAAAATGTATATACTCTAAGAATAGTTACCAATTCTACTCCGAGTAATAAATACCGGAGAGCTTCTTTTGATCACGTCGTTTCTTAATTGCAACATATAATCTTAACTAAAGCATTTTCTTTGAAGTATCCTATGAAATTTTAATTCTATACAACCTGGAGACTGTTTGAATAAACTGATAATTAGAAAAGTTCTTGCGAAAAATCCTTGTTCATTATTTATTACGAAACATTTAATATTAAATTGTAAAGTAGTTTAAAAATAAATTGTGTTTTAACCCCCGACGCAAAAAGAAGGGGTGTTATAAATTTGACGTGTATATCTGTGTATCTGTCTGTCTGTGGCATTGTAGCTCCCAAGCGGAAGAATCTATTTTGATTATTTTTTTATGTTTGATAGGTGTTTTCATCGAGAGTATTTTTAGCTTTGATTCATAAACATCCGTTTAGCCGTTTTAAGACTAGACACACCGCAGCGTCCTGCGTGCGCGATCTAGGCGACGATCAGATAGCGCAGTAGTATTTGTATCGACTGGTTCACACCAAACGCGATCAGAAAACAATTGAAAAGTACTGAGATCACGCCCGCAGCACGCAGGACGTCGCGGTGTGGCCGTACCTTAAAAATGATATTAATAATTCCTAAAACCATACCTCATGGTAAGAATTATTCAGAATTAAGATAGACTGCGTCATAATAATTTAATACGTAATAGAAACCAAAATAACATTAACATTGTCTGCGACTTTTGCAGTTAGTCTAACCAAAGTACTGAGCCGTATTTTTTATTGCTTACTTAGTACTATGTAGTTAAATATTTGTACGAACATCGCCGACCTCGCTAGGCTTGCAAAAATATTGCCATATTTGACCTTATTTTATGATATCTGCATAGGTACTAATAATGAATATAAAATAGTAGTTTATGAAACTATTGCATAATTAGGGGTATTAAAATAAGAGTGTGTATTTAGTATCACACGAGTGTTTTAATGATAATGATAATCATAATGATATTTATTACCAAAAAGTTTTACAAAATCTTAGAAACTAACATAGGCTCAGAAAGAGCGTTAACTTGAATTATTACATTGTGAGTATCAGTGAGCCCCAAAATAAGCACGAGGCCTGTATCTTGAGGCTCGGGTGTGGTTTTAGAAAAGTTTTTGAAAATGATTTATACATGAGATATTCTGATGGCAATAATAAGTGTGTGCCTGTGTGTATGCGTGTATGTGTGTGTTTGTGTATGGGTGTGTTTGTGTATGTGTGTGTGTTTGTATATGTGGTATTTGTATATATATATATATATATATATATATATATGTGTATGCGTGTGTGTGTGTGTGGTTATGTGATGCTAAGATGTGTTAAAGTATGTATGCGTGATTGGTGATTGTGAGGGGGTGAACTTAAAATGTCAAAAACTAGCATAGTTCTTCTGTTTCTGCATAGGTAAGTTGATGTAACCATTCTTTCACAGTACATTTACAGGCATGAGTAGACATTTCCTTAATGTTGCAGACCTTGCTTACTTTGTTGTAGGTGAAAAGGTGAGAATACGCAGGACACCTCCTAGCTAAGAGTGATTTTGTTTGTGGGAGAGGTAAACGAAAGGCGCGTCTATCCATTATACTATCATAGTCAATGTGACCTCTTAATTTTTTATGTGTTTTGAGAGTAGCACTAAGGATAAAGAGCTAGTTATGTACAGTTTCATATACTACTTTATCTACACTAATGTTATAACATTCTACTTATGTTTCCAATACTTGACTTATAATTACTACTGTTATAGCGCAGATAACAAAACACTCAATTTAAGCAATTTCACATGATGGTATAATATCCACATCGATATCGTAAAATCTCATTATAACATCAATAAAACGCGACCAATTAACCTGGCGAGCCTTATGTCAAAATCCTCATACAAGTTGTATAAAATTTTGATATTAGGCTGGCTTTTGAAAACAGTTGGGTTATACGTGAAAACTTCGTCGAAACTACTAAACTTACATACACAAAACTCTTTGGTAAGATCTTGTGCCAATTAAATAAAAAAATAACAGCGCGCGCTCGCTCCTGATTGGCCCTGCGCGCGCAGCTGCGCTCTCATTGGTTAGATTTTAATGGCGGCAAGTTCACTGACAATACACGTACGCGTGTATTTAATGTTTCGCAATGTGTTTTGTTTTTAAACTACAAATTAAAAGTTAAAAATGGATAGCGACGATGATATTTGTACGCCTCCGGATATTCTAGAATTGGCAACAAAAGTAACTCACAATCTTTTGCCAGAAAAATCTAGAAAATTATATGAAAAAGAATATAATAACTTTTTGACATTTTAACTTTCAAAATTGTACCATCCAAAATTTGAACAATTATTATAAATAAACTATTGTCAGCTTTTACTCTTGTTGTTTGATTAATTGCATTAGTGAAGATAAAGTAGTGTATGCAACTGCATATAACACGGGTATTAAAACACTCGTTATTATTATGAAACTCGCTGCGCTCGTTTCATAAACTCACACTCGTGTTTTAATACCCTTCATTATATGACAGTTGCATAAACTACTATTATCTACACTCATGCAATAGGTTACCAATTTAAATTTAAATAAACTGGCCAAGTGCGAATACGAAATACAGATTATAAACAGTGCAAGTAGGGGGGTGTCGCGTCATGAAAAAAGTTGAAAAACACTGAGGTAAACCATCGTTCATAGATGTAAGACGCTTTAGTAAAAAACACGTTTTTTGTGTGGGTACCCCCTTTAATTTTTAACTTTGTTCTATTTTTAATATTTGCTGTAATAGCGGCCACATAAATACATCATCTGTGAAAATTTCAACCGTCTAACTGTGGCGGTTCATGAGATACAGCCTGGTGACAGACGGACAGACAGATAGACAGACAGACGGACAGCGGAGTCTCAGTAATAGGGTTCCGTTGGTACCCTTTGGGTTCGGAACCCTAAAAAAACAAAGTAGTCTTAAAATAATTCAATAAAATAAAGGCTCCATAGTAACGTGGATTACTATGGTTACGGAGTAAACTTCGGTCAACCGCGCATTTGCCCTAACGTGGGCCTCATAAACTGAAGTGGCAGCGGGTTGATCATATCTGTCGCAGGACTGATAACCGTTAAGCCGCGTGCCGCATTTCTCTGTTATTGAGGGGTGCACATGTGTACCTGGGTCGTGGGCCCAATGGGCCAAGTATGGGACCGAGGACGGCCGTAGGGTGGAGTCCCGCATGCCACTAGCAATGGCATGTGAGTCGAACAGCGGACGGTGTGCAAGTAGGGGTATTTGCTCTTCGCACACCAGTCATCAGAGGGACAGAGGGTGTGGTAAGTTTGACAAGAAGACGAGCCACACTCCTCTGTCATTGTGGGGTAATTGTTGGAGAGTCGGGGGACTCTTCAACGGCTTGCACTACCCCACATGACGGTTGAGGGGTGACCTTAGTGAGTAAGGTTATCCCTCCACAGTGGCAGAGGCCCATTTGGGTCTGCCACCGGGGCACGGTGGTGAATGCTAGCGCGATCCCATCTTGCCCCACTACGGTGGATGACGGCTCACCCCAGGTTTTTAGTGCGGTATCCTGTTTAAGGCAGTGAGTCCCACATAATCATCTCGCTCCCCCGGGCGAGTTGTATCGATAAAGGATTTTCTTGGGTCAAAAAAAAAAAAAAAGGGACTGATAACGTTTAGGGTAGACTTGTCCTGGAGTTGAGACCGCGAATCGGCAAACGTAGCGTAGGACGTTCTGTGATCAGGTGGAGCGACGACATACGCAAAGCGGTGGGCAGTGACTGGAAAATAAGAGCCGAAGATCGGGCTCAGTGACGCACCTTGGGAGAGGCCTACGTCCAGCAGTGGACGGACACCGGCTCATAATGATGATGATGATGATGGGCCTCATAAACAATGATAAAAATCAAATTGAAAACTCCTTGGTCGATCCAAAGTGTTACTGTAATAGAAAAATGTTATTTAACAGCTATTTTTTTGTTAAGAAATCTATGTGATGATCTATACATGAGCTTTTCGTATCCCAATGTATAAAAAAATATCATAAAGAGGTAGTTCCACTTTTACCGGTATCCAATAAGCGGGTAGATAAATGCCCGATACCAAGGACTATAAGCGCCGTTGCTTGGCGTCACTACAATCACCTTTCCCCAATATTTTATAACAAGCTTAATTCAATAAACAAAATAAAACAATTGAAATAGTTCAAATTAAAAAAAAATATCAGTAGCTGGCTAAAAAATCTAGATTACGACAGTGTAGAAAATCTTTTAATAAACTTACAAATTTAGGTAATTAAATACATTACAGATAAAATATAACACACACACACACACACACACACACACATACACACACAAACACTTATTTGCATCATTTGTATCTTTTTTTTTTTCTATAATTACAATAGTAACATTTAGATTAAACATACAATTATGTAAGGTAACCAGATAAGTTAAGCTACAATAGTTGCTTTACTAAGGTTTTAATATAAGTTTATATTTGTTCTAAATTTAGGGAAGGCACTGCTTTTTTGCAACACAGTTCTTAACTAAAGCAAAAAGCAGAGATCGCATTTCATGTCTGTAAACTTTTGTTTGTGCAAAATAAAGCAATTTTGTATTTGTATTTGTATTTGATTATAAAACTTTTTAATTTTGTATCAGTTGTACATAAAGTCTGTCATAATGGTTTACTATATTTGAATTCATTATAGGAACTTTATATGAAATGAAATGCAATGAAAATTATTTATTTTGCAACAATAATGATTAACAGCACATAATTAACAAAATACAAAATCACTTGTAAAAATCACCTACTGCTAATACAATATGTTGCAAAACAGGACCCAGCTCAGCATAATGTTGGTCATGCTTGCTATACAATATGAGTGTAGACAAATCTGTCTGTATCTATCTATCTGTCTTTCTGTCTCAGTGGACGTTAAATTATTTACTATTGATCTGGCGTACAACATATAAAAAAAAATTCGTAAAAGCCACTTTCAGTAGAACGGCTTTTCGAAAGGGCGTACCACTTGACATTTTTTTCACACCAGAATTTCAAATTTCATTGGTCTACGCAAATTGACAGATAATTGATAATCTCCTCTAGCGCTGAATGGATTTCATTCATTCTGAATGGACTATTCCATTCAGAATAGTGAAATATTCAATGGATTAATTACAAGGCCCCTGAATTATGTCCGTGTAAAAAAATAGCAAATAGTTATGAATCATAGTGGCCCGGCTACGCAATTGTTCAGTTAAGAAATATATTAACCAACGTTCCATACGAGAACTGATTGCGCATGTCGCAGCATAATTGAGAATCAAGAACTTTTGTCATGTTACTTCCTTACCTAATACAAAAAGAAGTACTAAGTAACAGCGAGTGTAATAATAGAACTATTTTAAAAAATTTAAAACGGCTCATTCGTACAGTCTGAGACGTTTGCGCTATATGCAGACTGCAAAAAAAATGGTTGTACTCAGCTCCTCTTTTAAGTAGGAGCATTATATTGATGTTCCGCCTGACTTGCTACCTCACAACTTAGAAAGTAGCTTACTACCACCGAGGAGAAAATTTGTTCGCCATTTTAAAGGTAAAGATAATTTAAATTTATAAACATGAGTGTGCATACAAATGAAGGAAATGCATGTACTTTGGTAATAATAATATTTTTTTATATCATATAGGCTAGAGTTTGACCACTATCTCATCTGTTGGTAAGTGATGATGCGGTCGAGGATAGTAGCTCACTAGGCCTAGAATGGGAACTGGCTCTCAAGGATAGCTGCTGGATAACACATGATGTTTTGTCGACAGATTTTCTAACTTGAGGGTTGGTAGCTGGCCAGGCGGACACTAGATAATATCCTACCACCATGCAAAATAATATTACAAAATAAAATTTAGTAACATACAATACATGTTTGGACCACATAGACGTACAAATTTTAGGCAAACAAAGAAAATTACTTAAATAAATACTGTTAGCATATTTAAAACTGTTTTTACTGTGATTTGCCATGTAATTCACTAGACGGTATAAAAGCGGGTATACGGTACGGGTACGCCTGCGCAGCTCATATTGTCGTTAGACTCGGAGCAGTAAGGTTGTCTGGTGGGTGATCGTTGCAATTTGCGGTAAGACCTCTTGTCTTTGTTTTAACGTGATGAAATACAGTATTGTATAGCTAAACTAATGTCTATTTGTATATCGAAGTCCTGACAATTGTTAAATAAAAGATGTTGTTGTAATAAAACGAGTTTGTATTCAAATTATTGTGTCTTTTAATAAAATTCCACCTCTGATGCTAATAATACAATAATAAACAATTCAACAAAACAAACAAAAAAATACAAGTGAATTATTGAAAAGTACAATAAACCCGATTACTTTTTGGCGCTATAAAATTCTTAATTTTGTTTTGTATTTTATTTTGATGTACTCAGTGTCACTCTCACGACTGAGACGAATCTATTGACACCACTCACATAAAAATACGACATGCCGTTTAGGCTCTAAGGCATGCCAAAAAAATATACATACATACACACACTCGAAAAACATAACATTCTTTCCCAGTCGGGTAAAAACAAATAGCCATTGCTTACGGTGTTCCGGCATCATCACTTACCATCAGGCGAGATAGTAGACAAACACTGTTTTATGCTATGGTTTTAAAAGTACAACAAATAAAATTAGTGTGCAAAAATTCAAATATCCACAAGCAGTAGACAAAGCAAGGACTGCCAACATTCTAACTATTCCACGACTTACAATTACGTTCCATTTGTCACGTGTGGAAGCGTAATACGGGACGTGTACCGACTGCGCCAGTTGTGCTGGCGGACATTGTGACATTACGTACAGAGTTCGCAATCCCTGTATAGTAAAGAGCTAAAAATATGAAGACATTTCGTACTTTTTTAACCCTCGTTGCAAAAAGAAGGTGTGTTATAAGTTTGACGTTTGTATCTGTGTATATGTATGTGTGTGTGTGTGTGTGTGTCTGTGGCATCGTAGGGCCAAAATGACTGAAACGATTTTGACTTAGTTTTTTTTTTGTTTGATATTAGTGTTTTAATCGAGAATGTCTGTTTTAAAACTATGAGCTTTTTTCAAGTTGATGAAAACGTGAAATCAGCTTTCAAATTCTGATCAATTCGAAATTCGATATCCTCTCACTTCTACGATATTGTTTTCACAATATAAAGAATGTGGCGTAAATAGTAGTCAAGCCGTCACCTGTGGGTGGAGGGCTTCATGACTGATCAGAAAATCGAAATTTGTGTTCAGCAAAAGTATCATGGTTTTCGGGTTATTGACCATTTTCAAAATTTCATTATAATTACACCCTTGGTGAAATTTTTCGATGGCATGACCACAAAATAAAATATTTTCTCAATCTGATTTTTAAGAAATTATCTTGGATAAATGTGCTATCAAATGTAAACTGTCTTTTTATACCGTTACGTTAATTTTTGTATTATTTAACATTTGATTTCGAAATTTACTGAGAGGTATAAGAAAACCGAAAGTTTCAGCGCCTGTGGTGTAAAAAAATGTACGAAAACATGTTTGACCAAGCTACCAAAAATTGGCATGTTTCATGGAGATTCCAAAACTATATAATAAATGGTATTTTCAGCTTTCAATCCAAAGAAAATGTCTGTTAAAGAGACCAAGGGCGATTTTTTCAAAACGTTTCAAAAAAGTTTCAACTTATATCAAATACATAATACCTTTCCGCGTTCCTGAGAAAAAGATTCTTGACAGACGGACAAAGTGAAAAAGAAGGACAAAGTGATCCTATAAGGATTCCTTTTTAGGGTTCCGTAGCCGAATGGAAAAAACGGAACCCTTATGGATTCGTCATGTCTGTCTGTCTGTCCGTCCGTATGTCACAGTCATTTTATTTCGAAACGATTAGGACTACAGAATTGAAACTTGGTAAGTAGATATATTCTGTAAACCGCTTTCCGATTTTGATACAAAAATATAACAGTTTAAGTGTGGGCATCCCATATCTGGAACTGAAACCATAAAAAAATATATTCTTCAAACCTATATGTGTGAGGTGGGGTGTCTATGGATAGGTTTAACCCCCCCCCCCCTCTAACTTTTAAAGTAAGGGAGTGAAAAATCTAGAAAAAATATATTTTGTAGTAGATCTCAATAAAAACTTTAAACGAAAATGAGTTTAAACGAGATACAGTCAGCACTTTTTGAGATATAGCGAAGCGAAATCCAAAGTTATTTTTTTGGTTGCGAATAATCATAGTTATAGAATACTCAACTGTGTTACGGAACCCTATGATTGCGAGTCCGCTTGCACTTGGCCAGTTTATTCCCTTTTGAGGTTTGAAATCCTAACAACTAAAATCTATAATAAGAAAACAAAAAATAACGATAAAGATAATTAATGAGAATTCTGTTTACTTATAATTAAAGAAATGACTCGTTACTTAACAAATTAAAATTTTCTCTCAAAACAAATTGACTAAACATTGACGAAAAAGCCAGAATTTCTCTACAAAAGGATTTTAAAAACACTTCCCTAACTTTGCCTCTTTCTTCCTTTGAGAGATTCGTAGAAATACTACGTAGTAATACGGGTTACTAACAGTAAGGGCACACACAGATCACATAAAAGTGGGTCGTGACTCACTCATGAGCCAATGTTGTTTTCGGGAGTTATTTTGCTTTTGTTCTATTTACCCCGGTCCCCGACGCAAAAAAGAGTGTTATAAATGTTGCGTGCGTATCTATGTCTGAGACAACGTATGGTAAATGATGATTTCTCCCATACACATGTAAAATGTGGAACGAGCTGCCGTTGCTGTTCTCCCGCAGAACATTGAGTTCTTCAAAAGGGGCGTTTAAAGAATCTTGACAGGTCGGCAACGCATGAGTGACACCCCTGAGTGTTTCAAATGCTCACAGGCGACGGTGACCACTTCCCATCAAGTGTGCCTTTTATTTGTTTGCCGTTTGTTGTTATAAATATTATAAATAATAAAAAACCTATTTTAAAAAAATTGTGGTACCCAAACAGATAAACTGATTTTAACTTGGTTTTTATTTTGAAGGATACTTCAGTTTTTGATCATTTTCCGTAATGGCTGCAATATGTTTTTTTTTTACGTTTTCAATCACTCATGACAAAATGATTTCAAAAATTGCCAAAAATTTAATCGACGAAAAATTTGCAAATTGCAAAATGCGGCCTGTAGAGAAGAACAGAATTCTGCAGACAGATATACGAAATATTTTTTTCGCAAAGTGAAACGGAGACCTTTGCTTCGCTCGATGATTATCTCGTTTTAAGTCCCATACTGTTTTGTAACGACGTAGTGTTTCTGCACAGCTTTAATTAGCAATTAGAATTTCTTTGAATATTCAACATTGGTTAGTTGAAAGGGTTTATAATGACCCATGTTTGCTGAGGAATGTGGGAGTTGGTGGGGTACTTTGAGGTAATATTGCGGTTGGATTGGGGGCCCTGTGGCTCAGTGGGAGATTTGTCGGCTTTACTTACTACAGAGGTAGCGGGATCAAATCACCACCGTGCCAACCCATGCCACCATGTAAGATCGCCAAACATCTAATGTGTTCGGACAGCTGCCCTTGAGAGCCAATTCCAATTCTAGGCCTAGCGTGCTACCATGTTTGACCAGGCCGTCACTTACTAACTGGTAAAATAATGGTCAAACATTAGCCCATTCTCAAACTATAAAAAAATCATTCGCCAATCGCTTAATCCAGTACTAGCATGACGTTTAGTACTAGCATAGTATTACAGCCCTTGAAAGTTAGACTATTTGCAGAACCAGCGTGTTCAACATCCTCGACCATTGATTGCTTACCAACTAGTTAGTTTCAAACGTTTTTATAACGCGTAAAAGTTCAAATTCAACAAGTTTAGTGTCACGATTCCTGATTGATTTGATTGCTTATTCATTTGCTACTGAGAGCAACTGTCACGGAAGCCTCAGATAATTGTGCAATAATTACGATAGTACGACGATGTTTGTCCATATGAGGACATAACTTATTAGATTACTGGCCGATAGAGGGCTGGGGGCGCTAGGGAAATCATACAAGAGTACGTGGTGAAACTTCGTCAATTTTGCTCTTAAACCAAGTTGTAACTACAAAATAGACTAGGCGGGCACTAGACTGTGTCCTACCACCATGTCTAGGGTTGAGTTTCTTAGCGATGTATTTCCTTTACCGTAGGGTCACTGTGAATTATTGTACACTTTAATTGCTCGATAGAAAAATCCATCGGTGCACGGTGAGAATTTTAACACACTACCTCCGGCGTCAAAGCCGACCATTCTTCCACTGCGACAGTGAGCCCTGAAAAGATGCCTTGACTAGGTCCTCAAAATAGCCTTACTGGTGTATTATGGTACAGACACACCGCAGCGTCCTACGTGCGCAATCTAGGCGGCGATCAGATAGCGCAGTAGTATTTGTACCACCGACTGGTTCACACCAAACGCAATCAGAAAACAATTGAAAAGTACTGAGATCGCGCCCGCAGGAAGCAGGACGTGTGTGGCCGTACCTTAAATTGGTACCGTGGCCTTACTCAATCTCAAAAATTATGAATGACATATTTTTGTTTTGCCATTGATTGTATCAAGGAGAAAATCGCCGCCATAACTTTAAGGTGTTCAGTCGCCATCTTCGATCACATAATCGCTACCACCAGGTGAGATAGTAATCAAACGCTAGCTTATAAGCATATAATATAGCTAGAAAAATTGAAGTACATCAATGTGCTTAGCAGTAAACAATATTGTAATAAAAAACATTTTTTGTTATTACATCTCAAAGTGACACAAAGAGTATGAACAGAGCTTTACAAATGGGCACCTTACTCGTATGTTCCTCATTATTGAGAGTAGAGGAATCAGTAACATTTTTATTTCGCGGAGTCGCAATATAACTGTATATTTTTAAACAGCACATTTTACTCCTTTAGAAGCATCTATCTTTCGAATGATTGACTTTGAGAAATGGGCTTTGAAACCTCAACGTCATTTTTATAGACCTATCTACAAACACCCGGCACGTATAGGTTTGATGATTTGTTTTTTAATTTTCAGTTCCAAGTATGGGGAGCTGCCCTTAATATATATATTTTTTATTTTTGTTTATAAATCGTAAAGCGGCTTACAGAATACCTTATATAATAGAATATAGCGGCTTATATAATAGAATATAACCTACCAAGTTTCAACGGTATAGTCTTAATAGTTTCGGAATTAAGTGACTGTGATATACGGACGGACAGATAGACAGTAAGACAGACAGACAGACAAACATGACAAATCTATAAGGGTTCAATTTTTGCCATTCGGCTACGGAACCCTAAAATGTACAACAGCTTCATTAATAAAAGTAACATGGTAAAATAATTGGCGGTCTTATGCTATCAAGAAATTTCTCCCAGGCAACCTTTGTAGGGACTGGATAAATTCATACGTAATGGCGAAGGGCTATTTCCAGCAAAATCTATTTTTCTATACATCGATTAAGATTATCTATTTATCTTCTTTATATATACAAAAGGTAATCGTTGCTGACTGACTGACTGATTGACTGATCTATTAACGTACAGCTCGAACCGCTAAACATATTGCGCTGAAATTACGCGGCACGCAGATAGTTACTAGGACGTAGATATTCGCTAAGAAAGAATTTTCTAAAATTTACCCTCTAACGGGATGAAACGGGGGTACAAAGTTTGTATGAAGAAACAAGATTGGATAGTATTTTTTATTCGAAACTTCACACAAGTACTTCTGTAAATAAATAAATAAATACGTGCTTCAGACTTTTCCAGAATTCAAACACGTAAAGGCGTGAAATGGGTAACAAAGTCTGAAAATCAGTATGGTTTTTGGGTAGTATAAAAATGAATCTATATTTACCTTGGTCACGCTATAACTTGAGAACGAGTGGAAATATTTGGCTATTTTTTATTTGATGTGTGCTTATGAAAGGAAGGTTTTAAATAAATGAAAGTCTAATCGACCAGACGCCTAATTGACATCACCCGTGACCAAAGAGCTGGCGCTTACCTCGGCCAACGTATTAGCCTAGCTATACAACGAGGTAACGTCGCTAGCTTTTTGGGAACATTACCGGCAGGTAGCGACCTAGGTTCTGTCTTTTATTTATAGTATAGATATTATTATTGTAGTTTATATAATCTTGATATTGTCAATGAAAGTTGCAAATGCGAAAAATAGAGTCAATTAATATTATCAAAGTCCGGAGCAATACAATATGTAATGTGGTTTGAAATCTAGGTACGTACTCGTAGGTACACTTGTTGAGTTCTAGTTCAACTATTCCGCAATGCAGGTGAAATTCAGTTTCAGAACGCAACAGTAATGTACATAACTTCGAATATACGAGTTTAGAAGTAAGGTACAAACAAAATAAACTAACTGATTTACGAATCTTTTGTTCTCATTCGGAAAACTTTGTATTTGGGTTATGAAATCGTATTCTGAATACAAATAGTTCAGGCTTTTTAACCCCCGACGCAAAATGGTTTGTAATGTTTAATTTATGTAATATTATTATTCTTTCTAACAGAGTTAAACAAAAGGAGGAGGTTCTCATTTTTAACCGACTTCAAAAAAAGTCGGAGGTTGCTCAATTCGACCGTATATATCGATTATTCATTTTTTGTTGAAAAGAAAATATCCCAAGTCCACACTTGGGATATTTTCTTAGCCATGCTAATTTTATCGAGGTAAGATAAGTATCTTCAGAGATATAGAGATAAACACCTTAAAATTGGTACTGAAAATTAATAGTGTGGCATTGAAGTCGTTTATTTTTAGTTTTTTAAACGATCTAATGTCGGTTTTTTTTGTATGTACTCGTATGTTCACAGATTACTCGAAGACGCCTAAAACGATTTTGAAAATACTTTTTTGGTTGAAATTGATACTTCCCAGGTGGTCCTATTTAAAGTTCATCGAGATTATGTTCAATATTTTCAGAGATATGGAGATAAGTACATTAAACTTGGTAATGAAAATGACTAGCAGGACATTTGAAGTCGGTTCTTTTAGTTTTTTAAACCTTGCTTGTACTCTATTGCGAACTTTGAAAAGTGTTTTTGTCTGCCTTTTTTGTTTCTACCTGTTTTTAAAGGCCTCCTTTTCTCCTTTTGTTTCCAATTAACACGCTCTATTGCGAGAATAACTATCCAGTACATATATAATTAAGATAGTTTAAAAACTAAAACAACCAACTTCCATGCCGCGCGAGTCAGTTTCGATAGCAAGTTTGAGACGTTTACCGTCATATCTCTAGAGATACTTATCAGATCTTAATAAAATTACAATGAAAAAATACTGAAAAATACTTTTTTTTAAAGGGTACCCTTCGTAGGTGGTCCCATTTAAATTTTAACAAAATCGGTCGAGCGCTTTTTAGGGTTCCGTAGTCCTGACAAGGAACCCTTATAGTTTCGTCATGTCCGTCTGTCGACAAAGAGCTGAAATTAAATTGTGAAAAATATTTTATTTTATGGTAGCTCCCCTATATAAGAAGTGGGGATGATTTTTTTTTCATCGTCTACCTTCTTCTTCTTCTTCTTATGGCTTTTAAACGCTGCTTGGCGTTTTTCTGCCAGTGTCAAAAGTATGGCCAGTGTACAGTATATTTACAAGAAAAAAAAACCGACAAAAGAAAGAAAGAATGAATAAATTAAATATGATCTTAAAACTTATAATTGCTTAGAAACATTGCATTTGTTTTGCATTTAAAGTAGAAATTTATAAGCGGATATTATTTGATTTAATAAAATTACTTAAAATATATACAAATGGAGTAAATACATATGAAAGGAGATATTTTATATTAAAGGGACGAGGAATTTTGGGGCTTATGGCATCATATAGGAAGAAAGATAATTTTGGACAACAGAAAAATATATGATCTAGAGTTCCTTCATCTAAACCACACTCACAGCGAGAACGCTCTGACTGACAGAAACTCTGACCAAGACGCAAACGAATGATGGTAGAGGAAACCCATTTATTAGCTATTTTAAATTTAAAAAACCATGGCTTTATTGGGATTTCAGGTTGAATTTCACCGTAATATCTGCCTTTGATAATTCTAGTCCTGTTCCAAATGATTGACCACTTGTCATAGAGAAGTTTTTTAGCTAAAGAACGGAGGTCTTTGGAAAACAATTTAGAATAAGTGTCCAGGCCCATTTCAACGGCCTGCTTTGCATACATATCAGCACATTCATTACCCTCAATAACACAATGACCTGGAATCCAGGCAAGAGCTACCTCAATTCCAGAAGTGTGCCATTTATAAAGAATTTCTTTTATTTTTAGGTTTGTGTGTAATAAATCTTTAGAATGGAATGGAAACTTATCAATGTCTTGCAAACAGCTAAGGGAATCAGAAAAGATGATAGATTTATTTAATTTATGAGACTCTACATATTTAATTGCTTCTAGAAGAGCCACTGATTCACCAGAAAAAACGGACGTATAAGAAGAGCATTTATAACTTAGAACTATTCTATATTTGGGGATCCAAACTGCAGAACCTACTGAACCACTATCGTGTTAATTTAGACGCATCTGTAAAAATAGGCATTCAATTGGCCCATTGACGGTTCAAGGTATCATGAAAAATTTTATCAGCACCCGGAGAATCTTTATCTATACCAATATTAAATAAAATGTTCGGTCTATATATCAAACAATCATAGGGAACACTAAAAAGAGGGTGAATAGGAAATTTAAATAATGAGGAGGGCATATTAGAAAGTCTATCAAAATAATTTATAAGACTAGATGGATCTTTATGTCGCCAGTAATCCGAAGTACGATTAAGGATAGAAAGAGAATGAAACTTATTTAACAATGGATGAAATGAAAATTGAGCTGCTTGAAAGAAAAAACGATTGCTCAAATATTGTCTACGAAGAAATAAAGGAGGATCAACACATTCCACTTGAAGCGCATTTATAGGAGATGATTTCATGGCTCCTGATATGATACGAAGACATTAATATTGAATAGAATCAAGAGATCTCATTGAAATTTTACTACAAGGTTCTAAAAGAAATGAAGCATAATCAAAATGGCTTCTGATGATAGCATTGTATAATAGTTTTTGAGGAAGGGATGAGAACCCCACCACACCCCAGACAAAGCACGAAGGATGTTAACATTCTTTTCACACTTATTTTTTATGAAATTGATGTGAGGAGAGCCTGATAACTTCGAGTCTAAAATAAGACCTAAAAATTTTGTTTGATTATTAACAGCATGACAATCATCTCCAATACAAATTTGAACGTCGAGGATGGATCTCTGTCTAGAGAACACAACAACATTGCTTTTATCTGAAGCTAAAGATAAGCCATGATTGCTTAACCAGTCACTGAGATATCTTAGAGCTAAATTAAGACGTGATACTATATCCAACATAGAGTCTGATGAGTAATAAAGAGCTATATCATCAGCATATTCAAGAATATCACAAAACGAATCTACACTTAGGTGTAGATCAAAAGTATACAGATTATATAATAAAGGACATAAAACGGAACCTTGGGGGAGAGCCTTTCAGATTAATCTTGGAGAAGAAACATAATTCTGGAACCTTACAGATATAAGCCTACCGATTAAAAGACTAAATATAACATGAGTCATCCTAGCTGGCAAATTAAGCTGAATCATTTTTTGTATAAGAGTATGGAGCAGAACATTGTCCTAAGCCCCTGTATCCAAAAAGACTCCAATCAAATTCTGCTTTCTAGAGAAAGCAAGGCGAATATCTGATGTAAATATACTAAGACTATGTATAGTACCAAAACCTTTCCTAAATCCATATTGTGATTTGGATAGGATTCCTCGATGCTCCAACAACCACTCAAGCCTGTTTTTGAGAAGATTTTCAAATATTTTTATCATAACTGATGATAAAGCTATTGGTCTATAAGACGAAGGGTTTTTGGGTTCTTTGCCTGCTTTTAAAATTGGAATGATTAATTGATGTTTCCAGACATCAGGAAAATCACATTTTTCATAAATTTTGTTCAGGATACTCAAAAGATATTCTTTGGTGAAAGTGGATGACCGTCATATAAATGAATATGGAATTCCATCTAATCCTGGAGCAGAGTCTTTAAGATGCGATAGTGCAGCACAAAGCTCATCATAAGAAAAAGTACCATCCATAGATGTTAAAGAAAGATTGTTAGGAAGAGAAGGTATCAAATCTTTGGAAAGACCAAATGAAGGAGCTAATTTGTCAATAAATCCTTCTAACCAAGAAGAATTATTAGAAGTAATGGGACGAGAATCATTTCTAGAATATCGAAACGCTTTGATTTTTCTCCACACGAGAGAAGGAGGAGATCGTGGAGACAGACTTTCACAGAATTGAATCCAAGATGTTTTTTTTTTCTTTGATAATAATCTTAAAGACCTTGCTAGAACTTTTTTGAACAGAATGAAATTTTCTAAGTTAATATTTGCATTAAAATATTTCTTAGCCTCATGCCTTCTTTAACTATAGAGGAACATTCTGAATCCCACCATGGAGGAGAAGAGATTCTGGAACAAGTTTTTTTTAAAGGAATAATAAAATCTGCGGTTGATATAATAGCATCAACAAATTTTGAATATATAAATAAATAATTACAGTCATCTGCGGCGGTGTTGGTTGAGATGATGCCGGTGATCAATAAGAACTCGATGTTTAAAAGTTGCGATGTATTTGGCAAGGTATAATTATAGCAATGATAGGCATGCGTCTGCGCGGAGTATTGCGGGCTGACTGCAGAAGGCGGCCACCGGCCGGCTCGCCGCTAGGTTCGTCTGGTACAGGCGTCAGTGTGACGTAGTCTATTGTTTATCAGGTTAGCTTGGAAGCCTTTATAGCGAACGTTCCGAGTGGCGGCTGCCTTCCGATTTTCTACCGGAATACCGGGCGCTTACGGGTTACAATTTATTTACTTAATGTATTTTAATTATAATCTTATTATACAATTTTAGATTAGATTTTAGTACAGTAATAAATTAATTATTAGGTAACATTATTAGTAAGTAGTTTTAATTATTATATTTATATTACAATGTTTGTTTATTAAGTTATGTTAAATTAAGTTTATTATAATTTTAGGTAGGCAAGGTAAGTATTAATTTAGGCTAGATATAATACTAGGTATTTAAGATTTAGGTTAGGGCATAGGTAAGTATGCCACAGTTCTCCCCCCCAGAGACCATCCTAGGATGGGTGATAGTAATCAGGAAATCTAACATTTCGCCCTGAGCGTGTTCTAGTAGTTTTAAGTCTAACGCTTTCTTCCAGGTCTTTAGGTAACGAAGTCTCCGTCTTCGTAAGGTGTTCTTCTGAGGTAAGTAAATATGCTGGCTTTACTCGTTCTATGGTAACATTCTGTTCCCTGCCCTTCATTAACAACTTGTAAAATTTTTCTCCTCTTTTCAGAACTTTATACGGTCCTGAGTATGCCGGTTCAAGAGGTCCACGCACTTTGTCATCTCTGACGTATACATGGCTTGCAGAAGGTAAGTCCTTGAATACGAAAATGTTTTTGTTACTCATGACGGATCGAAGTCGTGCTGTGAAGTCTGTCATGTCCGTAGTATGCGTATTTTTGCAAGGCTGAAGAAAATCTCCGGGCAATCTGAGCGTCTCGCCATACAAGAGCTCGGCGGGAGATGCTTGTATGTCTTGCTTGAAAGCAGTTCTCATACCAAGCAAAACCAGAGGTAAGCTTTCTGTCCAGCTTTGGCTACCATGACATTTTATTGCAGTCTTCAGCTGTCTGTGCATCCTTTCGACCATTCTATTGCTTGCAGGATGGTAGGCAGTTGTCCTGTTACGTTGAAATCCAGCAAGTTCAGCGAGTTGCTTCATTAGTGCGGATTCGAACTGCTTTCCTCGGTCTGTAACTACTTCAGTTGGACATCCGTATCTTGCGATCCAGTTGGAAACAAAAGCTTTAGCAACCGTCTCGGCGGTTATATCAGCTAGTGGTAATGCCTCAGGCCATCTGGTAAACCTATCGACTGCAGTAAGGCAATATCGATAACCGTCCGAAAGAGGCAGTGGACCAATCAAATCGATGTGAATAAACTGGAACCTGGCGCTTGGTAGCTTGAAGGTCCCCATCGATGGTGTTACGTGACGTGTGACTTTGGTTATCTGGCAGGCGTGACATGATCTTGTCAATTCTCGACAGTCTTTGCTTATGCCAGGCCAGACGTAGCGTTCTGTCACCAATTTTGTGGTCGCGTTAATCCCTGGATGACTGAGCGAGTGCAAACTGCTAAAAACTTGCTTCTTCAACTCCAGTGGGACGTACGGGCGAGGTGTCTGCGTCGATTCGTCACAGTATAACCTTGTCCGTGTTCCTGGTATATTGAACTAGTGCCAGTGAGGTGTCGCCTTCCAGAATCTGTCTTAGCTCCGTGTCGGTAGTCTGTGACTTGGCTAAGTGGTCCAGGTCGACGGGTTGCACCAGTTCCTCAATCCTTGAGAGGGTATCTGCCACGACATTGTCTTTCCCTGACACGTGCTGGATATCCGTGGTGAATTGGGATATAAAATCCAGGTGTCGAAACTGGCGAGGTGAGCACTTATCTTTGCGCTGGTGAAATGCGAAGCAGATCGGTTTGTGGTCCGTAAAAACCGTAGAATGACGTACTTCGACGAGGTGGCGAAAGTGCTTGATAGCCTCGTAAATGGTAAGAAGTTCTCGGTCATAGGGAGAATACTTTTTCTGCGCTGAATTGAGTTTCCGACTAAAGAATGCTAATGGCTGCCATTCATTGTCAATATTCTGCTGTAGAACTCCACCGATGGTAGTGTCCGAAGCGTTGGTGACTAGGGCCAGTCTCGCATCCATGTCTGGATGAGCTAAAAGTGCAGCGTTGCATGGGCTTTGCTTACACTCTTCAAATGCTTTCAGCGTGTCACCAATTAAAGACACGGGGTGAGAGCCTTTGACTGTCCCTGTTAGCAGGCCGTGAAGCAGTGCTTGAGATTTGGCTGCATCTTTGAGGAAACGTCGGTAAAAATTTATCATTCCCAAAAATCTTCTTAGCTCCCTGACATTCTTGGGAATGGGAAACTGTTTGATGGCTTCAACTTGCTGTCGGACGGTTTGATTCCTGCTGAGGATACTGTGCATCCTAGGAATGAAACTTCTGCTGCTCCGAAAACACATTTGGTTGGGTTGATAACCATTCCGTATTCCTTCAGCCGTGTGAACAGTTGCCGCAGGTGCTGGAAGTGGCTTCGGGTATCGGCAGAAAATACCAGAAAGTCATCCAAGTATGTGTAGCAGAAATCCATGTCTCTAGTCATCTCATCGACGAATCTCTGGAATGTTTGTCCAGCGTTGCGTAATCCGAAGGTCATAAATGGGAACTCGAACATTCCAAACAGTATCGTTATGGCCGTCTTCGTGATGTCCTCTGGATTCACGGGAATCTGATTAAATGCTTTTACGAGATCGATTTTCGAGAATACTTTACAGCCGGAGATATTCAGCGTAAAGTCCTGTATATGCCGGATGGGATATCTATCCGGTACTGTACGGGCATTCAGCATCCGATAATCACCGCATGGTCGCCAGCCCTCGTCTTTCTTAGGAACGAGGTGAAGAGGTGACGACCATGGTCTCTTCGAAGGTCTGGCAGTTCCATTCTTCAGCATCTCGTTGAACTCTTGCTTCGCAATTTTTAACTTCTCAGGTGCTAGTCTTCTCGGCGTGCAGTGAACAGGTGGTCCAGGTGTGGTCATTATGTGATGCACAGTATTGTGGTTCACGTGCCTATATGTGCCTGGAGGACGAGTTATCTCAGGGAACTCTCGAAGCAGCTCCATAAATTCCGACGCGCCGATGAAGGTCTTCACCGAAGAGATGGCGTCTGAAGCTGGTGCTGATGCTGCTGTGGCCGAAAGTGTCGTGTTGTTGTCGATGAGGCGACGGTTGCGACAGTCAACATTCAAGCCATAATGTGACAAGAAGTCAGCGCCAATGATCGCCTTGCTGACGTCAGCCACGACAAAGCGCCAAGAAAACGCGCGGCGAAGTCCTAGGTCAAGCTCAAGCTGCATGAATCTATAGGTAGGGATCGATGATCCGTTCGCTGCGAAGAGTTCGTATGAAGTTCTTGGTCGTCTGGTTCTCATGGCCGTGCGAGAAAAGACACAGAGATCGCTTCCAGTGTCGACCAGGAACTGCGTCTTCGTTTTGCGGTCAGATACGAACAGGCGACCTGAAGATGTGGGGCAATCGCTTGTCGCCATCAACGACTGCCGTTGGCTTTTCCCTGTTGGTAGTCGCAGGGCTTCACGCAGGTTCTTGCACTATCGCCATATTTGCTGTGGTAGAAGCAATTGGGAAACTTGCGGTAGCTCGACTGCGACTGGGTACGACTGCTGGCACGGTTGTCGCGCTGGTTGCTTCTGCCTCTCAAGCGGGATCTCGCATTGTGGTTCGTAGAGAGTGCTTGAACTTGCCGGGTTAGCCCTGCTACCTGTTTGGTGAGTATCTCCAGTTGTGATGCGGGTGCAGCTTCTGCAGCTGCAACTTGAGGCGTTGACGGTACCAGATCGTGCACCTTATCTGCCAGTTCTGCGAGTGCTGTCAACGTTGACTGGGGCTGCGACGCTATGACAGTTTGTAGACTGGTTGGCAATCGGCTTGTCCATATCGTTCTGACAAATTCCTCCGGGACGTTCTTCCCAGCTAGGTGTGTCAGGTGGCGAAGAAATTCTGATGGACGTCTGTCGCCCAGGTCCTCGTGCATTACAAGCTGAGTCACTTCTCTCTCACGCGATGCTGACAGTCGTTTAATCAGCTCTGTCTTCAATGTCTCATACTTGTTAGTAGCCGGCGGGTCGATCAATATGTCCTTGACTTCGGCTGCGTATCGATGTTCCAGTTGTGCGCTGACGTAATGATATTTCGTCTCGTCGTCTTTAATTTTCGAGAGTGCAAAACTGCCTTCTATCTACGCAAACCAAACCGCAGGTTCTTCCGCCCAAAACGGAGGCAACCGGACGCCGACCCGGTACAGATCGGATGGTATAGAGGACCGGCCGCCATCGTCGCTTGGTACTTCCGATGTCGACTGGTTTTGATTCATATTAACTCGAACTCGCCTGCGAAATTTCCGAAGCGTGTTGCTCAGGGGGTCACCACTGCGGCGGGGTTGGTTGAGGTGATGCCGGTGATCAATAAGAACTCGATGTTTAAAAGTTGCGATGTATTTGGCAAGGTATAATTATAGCAATGATAGGCATGCGTCTGCGCGGAGTATTGCGGGCTGACTGCAGAAGGCGGCCACCGGCCGGCTCGCCGCTAGGTTCGTCTGGTACAGGCGTCAGTGTGACGTAGTCTATTCTTTATCAGGTTAGCTTGGAAGCCTTTATAGCGAACGTTCCGAGTGGCGGCTGCCTTCCGATTTTCTACCGGAATACCGGGCGCTTACGGGTTACAATTTATTTACTTAATGTATTTTAATTATAATCTTATTATACAATTTTAGATTAGATTTTAGTACAGTAATAAATTAATTATTAGGTAACATTATTAGTAAGTAGTTTTAATTATTACATGTATATTACAATGTTTGTTTATTAAGTTATGTTAAATTAAGTTTATTATAATTTTAGGTAGGCAAGGTAAGTATTAATTTAGGCTAGATATAATACCAGGTATTTAAGATTTAGATTAGGGCATAGGTAAGTATGCCACACATCAACAGTTGGAAATGTAAACACTTTGTCATGAAGTACATAAAAAAATGTTTTCCAATCAGCATTAGCAAGTCTGTATTTTAAAAGAGGAGGTAAGGGAGGCGGAACTGAACTTAGAAAGGAGTTTGAAATTATAATAGGGAAATTATCACTTCCATGAGAGTTTGGAAGAACAGACCAAAACAGTTGAGATGCCTGAGAAGGAGAAGAAAATGACAGGTCCACCACATTATGATTTTGAAGTGGCGAAGTAACTCGAGTAGGGGAGCCATCATTAAGAAGGCATAAATTATAATCATCCATGAGATCAATGAGATTCGAAGAAAATGAGTCTGAAACATGACAGACATAGTATTGTGACAGTTAAAATCACCAAGTATAATTACAGGAGGAGGGATCGCAGAAAAAATCGGAGAAAGTTCTGCAATAATAGAAGAATTAGGGTGAGGAATGTAAATAGACAGAAAAAAATATATTTAAGCATCTCACAGCAACAGCATTAATGCTACTACTATGAGGTGGAAGAGGGAGAAGAGAATATAAAAAGTTTTTTTTAACAAGTAGGGCGCAACCCGCCCACCCGTCGTCACAGTCATCCCTTAAACATGCGTATCCAGGCAGGCGAAAAATCGAGCCTGGGTTAAACCATATCTCAGCGATTGTCGCAACGACGGGTTTATACTTATTTAACAAATAAATCAGTTCAGACTTTCTGAGACGAGCACTTCTGACATTCCATTGAAGGAACCGATCCATTTTTAATACGCTTTTATTAGCTTCAGACTTATGTATGTTTGTATGTTAGTATGTAACGGAATCTTTGAACATGATTTTAACCCCCTTCAAAACGTCGGATTAACTCGAAATTTGGCATACTTATTAAGGACCGATGACAATTCAATATTTTAAACATTTTGACCCGTTATCCTTACTAGGATAATTAGGATTACGCTTTTAAAAAAAATCGACTAAAAAATGAAAAATAAATAATAAAATATTATGTTTCTTTGAAGTGTCTCACACTTTATATTTTTGTAAATTGTTAAACACAATCCAAAATTTCATCGTACCGACGGGACTCGAACCCGCACCCCCCGGATTACACGTCCAGGTGCTCTGCCAATTAAGCCACGGTTCGACACATCGATACGACGAAATTAGCGGATTGCATTTGTTAACCCAATTATGCATTGGTGGCGCCATCTATGACTACTTATTACGTAAGTTAATCATTCGGAAGAAATCATTACAGTTTTCAAATCCGACAAGAGATGTTGCACTGCGTAAATCAAATATTATGTTTCTTTGAAGTGTCTGGACGTGTAATCCGGGGGGTGCGGGTTCGAGTCCCGTCGGTACGATGAAATTTTGGATTGTGTTTAACAATTTACAAATATAAATAATAGTTTAAAAAAACCAAAAATATACGCTTTTATAGAAAATCCAACTAAAAAATAGAAAATAAATTTTAATAAATTTGAATTAAAAATAGTGTAAGAAAAAATGATTTTATTGTAAAAAAAGCGTGGGGTGCTTTTCAGGATATTATCAAAATAACCCTTCTACTCATATCTGTTCATAAAATATTTGGAACTATTGATACCATGCACCCCACGCTTTTTTTACAATAAAATCATTTTTAACCGACTTCAAAAAAAGGAGGAGGTTTCTCAATTCGACCGTATTTTTTTTATTTATTTTTTATGTTTGTTCGCGAATAACTTCGTCGTTTATGAACCGATTTTGATTATTCTTTTTTTGTTCGAAAGGTGATATCCCAAGTGTGGTACCATGGTAATTTTATTGAGGTCTGATAAGTATCTCTAGAGATATTAAGATAAACATCTCAAAATTAGTACTGAAAATGAATAGCGCGGCATTGAAGTCGGTTCTTTTTTAGTTTTTAAACGATATTATTTCTTACACTATTTTTAATTCAAATGTTTTAATATTTATTTTTTATTTTTTAGTTGGATTTTCTATAAAAGCGTATATTTTTGGTTTTTTTAAACTATTATTTATTTTTCATTTTTTAGTCGAATTTTTTTAAAAGCGTAATCCTAATTATCTTAGTAAGGATAATTAGGATTACAAATCGACTATTATATAGATTTTATATTAAAAACTATGATATATTGTGGTAGTATTATAGTTGATATATTAAAAACGGCTTGGCCGATTTCGTTAAAATTTAAATGGGACCACCTGGGAAGGGTACCCTTTGAAACAAAAAAAGAATTTTTCAAAACGGTTCAGGCATCTTTGAGTAATCGGTGAACATACATTTTAAAAAAAATGTTTGCGTCGAATTTAGAACCTCCTCCTTTTTTGTGAAGTCGTTAAAAAAAACATTGTCAAGATCAAGATCTGAAGAGAATCTTCAGAGTTATGGAAATAAAAACCTCAAATTAACTAAGTACTGAAAATGGCCTGCACGGCATGTTACCTCGGTTTTTTAGTTTTCCAAATGACTTTTAATGCAGGTTGTTTTGTATTTTACAGGCTAGCATTCTCACCTGTTGGTAAGTTATGATGCGGTCAAGGATAGTAGCACGCTAGGCCTATGCCTAGCGTGCTTTCCAGTAGACATCCATAGACAGTTCCCATTCTATATGGGAACTGTCTCTCAAGGAAAACTGCCGGAACACATTAGATGTTTGGCGACAGATTTTCTAACTTGAGTTTCTTTATTCTATGCTTGAGGGTTGTAGCTGGCCATGCCGACACTAGATAGTGTCCTACCACCATGCTGTGGTCGGTGGTTTCTTAACGCTGTTTTTTCCTTCACCGTAGGGCAACTGTGAAGAGCGCACATACATTTTTCGATAGAAAAATCCATTGGTGCACGGCGGGGATCGAACTCGGTAGCTCTGGTGTCAAAACCGACTATTCTCCCACTACAACCCTGGGTGTGCTGATCTGCGCTTTTTCAAGTAAAGTATGTTTCCATTTGCGACAATATACCGATAACCCAACTATGCCAATAACTAACTTCAACTTGCACTAATGGAACTTTACAATCAGTACCTACTTATTAACTTAAGCTAAGTGCAAAGTTGCATCGCTGTTGTTTTAAGTTATGTTGGTTTAGTTCGACGTAAGGTCTCCTGTTATAACTTAGTAGATAGGTTTTGCCGGGAGTCTTCATAACTTTACTTCCAAAATTTGACTTAACTGGATAAATTTGTCGACTTTGGATACTACCACTGCTTTTTAACAGACTTTTAAAAAGCGAGGAGGTTATTAAGTTGTAAGAATTATATATTTATTGACCCTCAACAAAGATGAATATATACATGACCATTGAGTTCTTACTTTTTGGCGCAATTAGGAAATTGTAAAACAAACGGTGTGTCCCAAAGAAGTACGTCACGTGTCCCTAAATCCTTTCATGTTGAGATACCTACGTTCAAAAGGTCACTGTATTTATATTAAACTCACAATGCGGACCTTTATCTATTTAACCCGATTCTGCCAGAAAAGGGAAAGCGTTTTGGGTCGCAGGTATGTGTTTTTTTTTACCCGACTGCCCTGAAGAAATATTTATTTGTGAAACGACTTCAAAAGATGGCGATGTTCTTAATTCGACTGTATATTTTTTATGTTTTTTTACATCAAAACTCCGACACTTAACTGATTTAGATTTTTTTTTTGATTTAGATATAAGTTTGGTATGGAGTTGAGTCTTCTGCAGATTTCAGGAGATGTTGTACATCAGGTCAATGCTACTATGTTCTTACAATATCGTTGAAGTGAGAGGATACCGAATTTTGAACTGATCAGACCTATGAAAGTTGATTTCATAGCGTCATCAACTAAAAAAAACTCATTGTTTTAAAACGGTTGAATTGATTTTATTGAATCAAAGCTAAGAACACATCAAACAAATAAATTCGGTTTATCCGTTTGGGCGCTACGATACCACAGACAGACACACACATACACAGATACTCACGATACAAACTATTAAATCCCCTTTTTTGTGTCAGAGTATAGAAGGGACGAAAAGAAGCAAGAGATCAATAGAGCAAAAAACTTTTTCTATGAAGACGGATCGGAAGCCATTCAAGTTTCTGCTATCACTCAAAACACTTTAAACTCCAAGTAGTCCACTCAACACTTTATTCATAGATGGTGAAAAAGGCCCTTGTCGGCAATATCAAGATCAATCTATAAGATAACAACACGTGGCCAGCCCAAATTTGTCTGAAGTATCACTTTCCTAGTTCACAGCTTTGATGGTTCATTGACGAGCGTCGGGTAGAGAGATCGATATTATTTTTACACAATATTCATAATGTATAGTGTAAATATAGCAAACAAAGTTAATATATAATTTGAGATTGTTTTAAAACTAAAATAAACCGACTACAAACATCACAGTAGATTTTTCAGTACCAAGTTTGAGGTGTTAATCTCCATATCTTTGGAGATACTAAACATATCTCGATTAATTTTAAATGTGACTACCTGATTCCATTTTCAACAACAAAAAAATGGCTGTAACACGTACAGAACGACAGACAGACGTGACAAATCTAAAATAGTTCTCCAAATCGGTTCAGGCGTCATCGAGTAATCAGTAAACATACATTAAAAAAAAGATTCCGACGAATTGAGAACCTCCTCCCTTTTGTAAAGTCGGTTAAAAATAGCTCAGCAACCTCTTTAAGAGAAATTTCTGTATATAAAAAGAAAATAGCCAATTGGCCAGTTGCCAAGTGCAACTCGGACTCGCACTCGTAAGGTTCCGTAACACAGTAGAGTATTCTATAACTATGATTTTTCGCAACTACAAAAATAACTTTGTTTTTCATAGTGTTTGTATGAAAAACAAAGTTACACTTGCGGTCGCTATATCTCAACAACTGCTGACTGTATCTCATTCAAACCAATTTTCGTTGAAAGTTTTTATTGAGATCTACAGTATATACTTTTTCTAGATTTTTCACTCCCTTACTTTAGAAGTTAGAGGGGGGGGACACACATTTTACCGCTTTAGACGCGCCTATCTTTTAATTGATTGACTTAGAGAAAAAATGATTTTAGAAACCTCAATGTCATTTTTAAAGACCTATTCATAGGTTTAATGAAAAAATTTTTTTTGTTCCATTTCCATGTATGGGATGCCCCCCCTTAAACTTTTATATTTTTTATTTTTGTTCAAAAATCAAAAAGCGGTTTACAGAATACATCTACCTACCAAGTTTCAATTCTGTAGTCCTTATAGTTTCGGAATAAAATGGCTGTGACATACGGAGGGACAGACAGACAGACATGGCGAATCTATAAGGGTTCCGTTTTTTGCCATTCGGCTACGGAACCCTAAAAACCGGTTAGTGTCAGTTCCGTGCTTTCGGCTTAATCTAGATATTTCCCGAAATGGCTGAAATTCTGGACGATTCCTCTGGACGCCTCATTAATCCAATCGATGAGTCAATACTACGTGACCAGAATAACGGGAACGGGATAAACTAAGGGTGAGTTTGCACGGGCGTTTTTATTTGCTCAGGCTTTTGTATACATGTTTTAATTGGGTTGGATTTCATAACGGTGCTTTGTGAGGTGTGATAGAGGAGTTTGTCGACCTACTTTTGAAAAGTGGTGTATGTAGATTGGTCCCATATAAAAAATGTTATCAAGACCATTATGGTAATCTATAAAGAATAAGAGTACCTAATCACCATCATGGTGCAAATCTGCAGCCAAAACCTTACTGTGTTTCAGCAGCACAGTTTTTGAGACTCAGACAATTCTAGCTCTAGCGTGTTTACCTTCCTCGAGCGTATCATCGCTTAGAGATATGGTCAAACGCTAGTCTATACATCGAGTCAGTTTTTACAACATGTGAATGAATATCAGAATGGTTGGCTGATCATTTATGAAGTTTGAACCCTGTTTTGCTAAGTAGGTCAATCAACATAGCTGAGTACAGTATTGTAGCGACTGCGCTCCACACAGGATAATTATAAAAAATAACCGGCCAAGTGCGTGTCGGGCCACGCACAATGTAGGGTTCCGTAGTAGCCTGTTATTCAATGCAAGTCTTTACCCGTTATGAACAAGCAACTAGGTACTCCGTCTTTGTCACTTTAAAGGATTTATTCTAAGGATTTTGTATTTGGTACAAAATTATCCAACACCCAAGTTCAACGACTATTACTGCTAAACTAATAAAGTTATCTTAACCGCTATAAATTTCCTTTAAAGTTCATGAAATGCGCTATTATCACGAATTTTTCCAGGTTTTTCAAGCCAGCAGTTTAGCTTTTAGAGGGGGGGGGACGCCCTACTGGAACCAAAATTTGCACTTTAAAGTTTAATATTAAGGGCCCAGTGGCGTAATCGGGAGAACGTTCGGCTTTGATGCCGTGGTACCGAGTTCAAGTTCCAATATTTCTATCGAAAAATGTATGTGCGCTTCTCACAGTGGCCCTCCGGTGAAGAAATTACATCGTTAAGAAACCAACAAAACCCCCGCATGGTGGTAGGACACTATCTAGTGTCCGCCTGGCCAGCTACCACCCTCAAGTTAGAAAATCTGTCACCAAACATCTAATGTGTTCCGGCAGCTATCCTTGAAAGCCAGTTCCCATTCTAGGCCTAGCGTGCTTACCATCTTCGACCGCATCATCACTTACCAACAGATGAGATAGTGGTCAAACGCTAGCCTATAACGTACAAAAAAAAAAAAAAAATAATTTCGTAAATGGATCATTCAATCGAAAAAAGGTATGAGCAACCCTTAAGTAATTTTAAAAGAACTATTCAACGATATCCCACACGATGGGGTAGACGACGAAAAAAAAATTCATACCCACTTCTCATGTAGGGGAGCTACCCTAAAAAAAATATTTTTCAAAATTTGATTTCACCACTTTGTCGATGAAATTTATATACATACCCCTACAAAATTACAGCTTTCTAGTATTAACGTTCTCTTAGCACCCAAGCAACCTCGGACAGACAGACAGACAGACGGACATAACGAAACTATAATGGTTCCTTGTCAGGACTACGGAACCCTAAAAAAAACAACTGCAATAACTCACATGTCATTCTATTAATCAAAATATTATTAATAATAATAATAATAATAATAATAGAAAACAGTCATCAAGCAGCACACATTCATAGCCATAATAAATTATAGTACCATCTTTTTATAGTTTTTCATGTCTCCATCCACAAATCATATTTTTATTTAATTTAATATTGTAAAGGGCCTCTTGACGTTGGCTTCGGCTCCGTCAATGCCTTCCAAAGGACCGGGCGATTTGCAGCCCGTGATGTGAATTGAATAAAGAGTATAATAATAAATAATAAATAAATACATTTATTTCAGGCAACTAATATAGATGTTACATAGGCCCATATTGAAACATATACCTTACAGACTAACATAGATATAATATAAATTTAGTATTTATTAGACACGTTAATACTACGACGTGCGACGTATATCTCTGGTGTCAGGTAGTCGACCTCTAAAGCGGCGAAACTTCACACCTCTCGGCCAGAATTCTTCAGCCATAAACGTGTTGAGAGACTGGGCCGGAACCCGCAGCACAAAGGAGTTGAAGCTCACGTTGTGACGTGACTCCAGCTTCACGACCCTCAGCGTCAGCTTGGTCTTCAGTAGCACATACTCCGCCACCTCCTCTGCCGTGATGGAGTAGTGCACGCGAGACACGTACAGCAGCGTCGTCGGTGTCTCTGGACGCAGTAGGTGGTTCGGGCCAGTCGGTGCGGTGCCACACTTGTTCTGGACTGACGGCTTCTTCTTCTTCTTATTTTGAACCTTTTTGAAGCCGTCGTCGTTTCCATTGTCCTCAAGCCTGGGAGGAACGGACGAGCCAGCCTTTTTTTGAGGTTCAGGGTGACTCGTAACCCCCTCTCTGGCGGTGGCGATGGCGTAAGTACGTCGAGGGGTAGACGTATTTGCGTTAAACTTTCCCCCTGCTGCTGCGGAAGAGCGGGCGGCGGCGGATTAATATATGAATTAAAAATCTTCATTTTAATTATAATTTTTTTTCAAAAGATTTCAAGTTTTAGGGGGATGAAAAGATAGACAGACCTGATAAATCGACAACAGCATCGACCTTACAAAAAATAAAATCCGCACAAACTGAATAATTCCCTTTTGAGAAGTTGGACAAAAATAAGATAAAAATAGTATATGGAACCATTTATCATTGCGCGTCTGTACGTGACATAGAGAAGGCGGCTTTTAGAGATCCGCACTTATTATTTCTAAGCTGCTCTGTCAGTCAAAATCAAATAATAATATACTGAATGTTGAGAAAAATAAAAACTGGCCAAGTGCAAGTCGGACTCGCACTCGTAGGGTTCCGTAACACCGTTAAGTATTCCATAACTATGATTTTTCGCAACTACAAAATTAACTTTGTTTTTCATAGTGTTTGTATGAAAAACAAAGTTATACTTGCGGTCGCTATATATCTAAAACTGCTGACTGTATCTCGTTGAAACCAATTTTCGTTGTTAGTTTTTATTGAGATCTACAGCATATATTTTTTTTAGATTTTTCACTCCCATACTTTAAAAGTTAGAGGGGGGGACACACATTTTACCACTTTAGACGCGCATATCTTTCAAATGATTGACTTTAAAAAAAAATATTTTAGGAACCTCAATGTCATTTTTGAAGACCTATCCATAGACACCCCACCCCACACTTTTAGGTTTGAAGAAAATTTTTTTTTTGTTTCATTTCCATGTATGGGATGCCCTTAAACCTTTATATTTTCTATTTTTGTATAAAAATCGGAAAGCGGTTCACAGAATACATCTACCTACCAAGTTTCAATTCTGTAGTCCTAACAGTTTCGGAATAAAATGGCTGTGACATACGGACAGACAGACAGACAGACATGACGAATCTATAAGGGTTCCGTTTTTTGCCATTCGGCTACGGAACTCTAAAAACCGGCCAAGTATGACAGTACAAGTATGCACAGAGAGTTTCGTACAAACTTGTCAAACTAGGTTAAAGGACAAACTTAACTTTGCAGTTCGATCCATAGACTATGCCTAGAAACGATTAATGCACCGACCGCAAATAATACATTTTTACTTTTTAATAGTAAATTCGCTGTATTCAACTGACTTCCAAAAAGAAGGAGGTTCTCAATTCGTCTGTTTTTTTTTGTGTATGTTACGCGATTACTCCTTCAATTGTGAACCTATTCAAATGATTCGTTTTGTAATCGATAGAGTACGTTTTTGAGGTGGTCCTATTGTATTTTCATCGAGATCTAATTAGTATATCCAGAGATATGACGATAAACGTCTCAAACTTGCTACTAAAATTGACTCGCGGGACATTTTAAGTCGGTTGTTTTAGTTTTTAAAGTATCTTAATTTTATAACTATACAATTAAGTGGTTATAAAAATATTGCATAGTGTACTAGGTGGCGCTGAACGCTAATTGAAAAACAGTAATTATTAGGAATGAAACAGAAAACAGGGGCATCAAAGTGAAAACAGCAAATCTACTGTTAAAACAGTAGGGTTGGTAATACTGCGTTCTGCACGTTCACAATACATTCATTAGTCGCTAGATGGAGCCACAGGAAAAATTAGAACTCGCAAGCGTTTCATTTTAACTTTTTCAGAATCATAATGGTTTATCAACAAGTTTAATGCAATGCACTCAACTAAAACGGTATATATATTTTTGAAGCGCTTACATCCACTAATTTTAGTGCCAAGCGTTCTGTCAATCAATGACTGTGCCCGCAGTTTTGTCCACACGGCGCGCCCGCCATTAAAGTATGTATGTTGTGTTTATGAACTACTTGTGTTTTAAGTCGAATTTCATCAGTTTCATCTGTATTCGTTCAGCAGTTTCTAAATCAAGGTAGTTGCGACAGGGACAAATAAACTTTCAGTCATCATCACTACATACTATAAAACAAAGTCCTCCGCCGTGTCTGTCTGCCTGTTCACGATAAACTGAAAAACTACTGAACGGATTTTCTTACGGTTTTCACCAATAGACAGAGTGATTCATGAGGAAGGTGTATGTGTATAATTAGTTAAGGATTTGTGTAAATTGGTTGACATATGACGATTAAATTTGATTTTTTTGTATATTATTAACCTTTAATTTTTACAATGCCACTATAAGTTTAACGTGTGTACGAGATCTGTGTATGTGTGTGTCTGTCTGTGGCATCGTATCCTAATAAACGGATGAACCGATTTTGATTTAGTTTTTTTTGTTTAATATGTGAGTTCAACCAACTTCCAAAAAGAAGGAGGTTCTCAATTCGTCTGTATGTTTTTTTTGTATGTACGTTACGCGATTACTCCGTCAATTGTGAACCGATTCGAAAGATTCTTTTTTTAATCGGTAGTGTACGTTTTCGAGGTAGTCCTATTGTAATTTCAGCGATATTTGATAAATATCTCTAGAGATATGACGTTAAACGTCTCAAACTTGCTACTGAAATTGACTCGCGGGCATGGAAGTCGGATGTCTTTAGCGGCGTTGTGCACTTTTCTTGGAATGGGTAAAAAATGTTAAACTCGCGTCAGGGTCACGTGTCCTGATCGTAAGACGGAGCGCAGGGCGCTTGCGCGAGGTGTCATTCCAACAGAGCGCAGGGCGCTTGCGCGACTGCTCATTCCAAAATATTCAAAAATGACGTGTTTCTGTTTTCACTTCTGCCGGCACTCCCGGAGTGCAACCTATTTTTTTTTATTAAACTACATATTTACGGTTTTCGGATTTTTCCTTTATAAGTGCTTTAAGACCTTGCTTCTTGCCAAATTTCATGTTTCTACACATAGACGATGTGTGACTTAATTCTTACAGCAAACTTTGTCTTATTGCTTAATTCTTACAGCAAACTTTGTCTTATTGTCACGGTAACCTCTGAAGATATTATTATCTTATTGTCACGGTAACCTCTGAAGATTTCTATAAAAATTGGATTATTAGATTCGAAGCAAAACAAAATAAGAATACTATAACATTGACATTCTATTATAACACAATATTTTATAATAATTAATTTGTGGGCCCAGTGGCGCAGTGGAGAACTTTGACATTAGAGTTAGCGTGTCCAATCCCCGCTGTGCACCAATGGATTTTTCTATCAAAAAATCTATGTGCGTATTTCATAGTGGCCTTTCAGTCAAGAAAACATCGTTAAGAAACCTCAAGCCCCGCATGGTAGTATGACACTGTCTAATGTGCGCCTGGCCAGCTACCACCACCAAGATGGAAAATCTTTCGTCAAACATTTAATGTGTTCCAGCAGCAATCCTTGAGAGCTAGTTCCCATTCTAGGCCTAGCGTGCTACCATCCTTCACCGCATCATCACTTACCAACAGGTGAGATAGTGGTGAAACGCTAGCCAATACGTTATTAAAAAATCACTAACGTGAAATAATAGTCTTGGAGTAGACATCTTAGAACTATAATAATATCTTGAAAATTGAAAAAAGTTTCAATTGACAAGATATTATTATAGTATTAAAACAGCCATGATATTAAATGCCGTATCCACAGCAATATACATGAATATCGTGCTGTCAAGTCGGTACGTGCACTCGAACTAACGACCTCCGTGCTGAGAACGAAGATGTCGGCTGCAGACGTTTGTACATCGGTCGAGCATTAAACATAATAGAAATTGCTGTGACATTTTTAACTTGTTTCAAATAAATTCCACTAATTTCCGTCTATTTGACTGCCCGGTTGGTGTAAAGTATAGAGACAGACAGACAGACTAGTAAGATCGCCTGTTAATCTTCTAGCATGGGTATTTGTCCAGTTGGTAGGAGCATATTATTTTATCGACGTTCCGCCTGGCTTGCTACCAAAAAGAAGCTCACGACCACAACCACCAAAAAGAAAATCTGGCAGCACATGGCTCTTGAGAGTGAGAGTATTCTAGGCTTAGCTTGGTCACCATTTTCTACCACATCATCGCTTACCTACAGGAGAGATAGTGCTCAAATGCTAGCCTATAGCAGCAACATCATCATCATCATCAGCTGGTATCAGTCTACTGCTGGAAGAAGACCTCTCCGATGACACGCCACTGAGCCCGATCTTCGGCTCTTTTTTTTCAGTCGCTGCCCACAGTTTTGCGAATGTCATCGCTCTATCTATAGTTACAGGGCGTCCTACGCTACGTTTGCATATTAAACAAAAATCTACAACGCGAGCTTATACAATAATTTCGCTCAAAAACTAAAAAAGGGTCAACTATAAATGCTGCTACGATATCTGAAGATCCAGAATTCTAGATTAAAACTGAATATTTAAAGCAATACCGTAAAGAAGGGTGGGCTACTTTGGCCAATTTTTCCCGCATATTTTTAGAAGTCCCTCTGGTGTAGACAATCTGATTGACTTTTATGGGCGTCTTAATGTTTTATAACATGACTAAGTATAGTAGCTAGTTAAAAATAAATTATTTCATCATCTGGAAAAGAAGAGCCGAAGATCGGGCTCAGTAGCGCATCTTGGAAGAGGCCTACGTTCAGCAGTGGACTGACACCGACTGATGACTATAATGACTAGCGCGGCATCTGAAGTCGGTTTTCTTCGTTTGTAAAAGATTACAAAGAACACCATAAGGTTATGGCGGCAGATTTTCTCCTTGATGGTGGTAAACTAGTTTTCGGTAGCGAGTCAGGCGGAACATGGATATAATATTCTCCTACCCACTGTGGACGAACACTCGTGCTAGGATTAGAAACGGCGACCGTCGCCGTTTCTAATCCTAATGCCATCATGCCAAAGGAGCTCTCGGGGTTAATTTTACTCCACGTAACCAATGTGAAGCAGCAATCAGCTCGACACGTCTTGAAAGAAATCGAATGAGAAACAAAGAATAAGTAATGCTCCCGGAGGATCTACGTGACGTATGTCTTAATGGGACCTTTAGGTATTCGACCTTTGACCTCAAGCTACTTAGTTTAGATTGAAACAAATTTTGCAACGGGAGTGACGTAAGCGTCATGTTATATTTTATAGTTATAAACGCCCTCTATTGTAGAACGAGGTAACTACGAATGTTTTCGGTATCGTTCTGGCATTCGTCCCGTTAAGTTCAACAAATGGAGTTGTACAAAATATAATAATTGATGTTGTGAAATAAATTGAAAGAACTTAATACTCTGAATTTCCACTCTGTGAAGGAAGTTTCACCTCTAACGCTACGCACCTTTTTTTTTATAAACTTATATTTTGATCATCTAACCGCAAGCGAATGTACCGTACCTATAATAATAATTTAAGGTCCTTTACAAAGCGATTGAAAACGACTTCAAATCCCACGTTAGTCATTTTTGTATAAAAATCGGAAAGCGGTTTACAGAATACATCTATTTACCAAGTTTCAATTCTGTAGTCTTAACAGTTTCGGAATAAAATGGCTGTGACATACGGATGGACAGACAGACAGACAAACAGACAAACATGACGAATTTATAAGGGTTCCGTTTTTGCCATACGGCTACGGAACCCTAAAAAAAAATTAAGGTAACTTTTGGTAGTTACAAGTTTTCGTGAAAATCTAAATTTGTCCATATCTTTTTATCGTGTTGACTCAGGACCTTGATTTTATACACCTAATAGGGACTATAGACCTCAGTATCAGGTATAAATTTCAACTTGATAGGTCCACCCGTTCCTGAGAAAATCGGTGGTGACACACGGACAGACAGACAGACAGACGGACTGACAGACAGATAGACAAACGGACAAGAAAGTGATCTTATAAGGGTTCCTTTTTTACCTTTTGAGGTAGGGAATCCTAAAAATAAATAATTTAATTAAAATAAGACAAATATTTATTTATTTTTTTTACCCTTGAATATTTGTTTTATTTTAATTTAATCATTTATTTTTCAATGCAACACTCATGATTTTTGCCATTTTTCAGGTACGGCCACACCGCGGCGTCCTGCGATCTGCGGGCGCGATCTCAGTACTTTTCAATTGTTTTCTGATCGCGTTTGGTGTGAACCAGTCGGTACAAATACTACTGCGCTATCTAATCGCCGCCTAGATCGCGCACGCAACGCTGCGGTGTGTCCGTACCTTTATATATAACGGAACGGAACCCTTCGTGCGCGAGTCCGACTCACTCTAGACTAGTTTATTTTGTTGTTAAATTGTTGTCTTAGCTGATAAAATCATTAAATTATCAGCCTGTATCATTATGATATATGACAGATGATAAATGATGATAAATAGTTTTGGACATCCATGACTGGACATAGGCCTCTCTACAGCACACCAATGAGCTTGAGCTTTAGCTGTCCTTTTCCAACCGTATCAAAACTATTAGCAAGCAAAAATATTAATAAACAATTTGATTTATATCTGATTATATTATGAAATAACCGGCCAAGTGCGTGTCTGGCCACGCGCAATGTAGGGTTCCATAGTAGCCCGTTATTCAATGCAAGTCTTTGCCCGTTATAAACAAGCAACTAGGTACAATCGCCTTCATTTGTGCGTATCCACCTTAATGAATAATTTCCTGTGCACTCTTATTGAATTGGCATATCGCTTCTGTCTATGTTGACATTTTTGACCAATGACAAGAAGGGACAAAGCCAAAAATTATGTTTTGTTTTTGGTTTTGGCTCTTCTGATTGGTAAGACTTATTTTTTTTTGTTTTGGTCTTCTGATTGGTTAGAAAAATAATCGACACTTGCAACCGAAAATGTTTTGAAACTGGATACGCACAACTGTACGCGATGGTACTTCGTCTTTGTCACTTTAAAGGATATATTCTAAGTATTTTGTATTTGGTAAAAAATTATCCAACACCTAAGTTCAACGACTATTACTGCTAAACTAATAAAGTTATCTCAACCGCCATAATTTTCCTTTAAAGTTCATAATATGCGCTATTATCACGAATTTTTCCAAATTTTTCAAGCCAGCAGTTTAGCTTTTATAGGGGGGGGGGTGACCGCCCTACTGGAAATTTTGTACAAAAATTTGCACTTTAAAGTATAATATTTCGTAAATGGAGCATTCAATCGAAAAATGATATTAGCAACCCTTAAGTCATTTTAAAAGACATATTCATCGATAATCCACACGATGGGGTAGATGATGAAAAAAAAAATCATCCCCACGTCTCTTATAGGGGAGCTACCCGAAAAAAAAATATTTTTCACAATTTTATTTCAGCACCCCCCACAAAATTACATTTTTCTAGTATTAAGTCGGTCTCTTAGCGAAACCTCGGACAGACAGACAGACGGACATGACAACTGTAAGGGTTCCTTGTCAGGACTACGGAACCCTAAAAACAAGCTTTGTAATATTCCTTCATTGTAAAAGAGCCTAGTAGTTTACCGATAATTTCTTTCAATCAATTACAACGAAAGAAAACGACCCTCAGCAAATGACTTATAAAAACTTACCATATAATAAGTAATTATATTAATAATAGCTCGACATCACGAAGACTTTGAAAGGGCCAAGGTTGGACCCTTTGTCAAGAAAGCACGCGATTTTCGCGAACTGTCTCAAATAATAATTAATTATTAGTTTTCTATTATTTGACAATCACAGTTCGACTAGTCCACCAATTTAAAGTCGCTCTGCGAGCTATGGAAAGAGCTATGCTCGGTGTCTCTCTGCGGGATCCAAACATGAACGAAGTAATTCGGCAGAGAACGGAATTCCTTACCTGAGTCTGTGTTTCCCTATAACTACCACCGGTCTTCAAGTGGCGAGTGAATAGGTATCTTCTAGGTAACCGTGCTACATCTTGGACCACATCGTCACTTAAAATCAGGTGAGATAGTGGTCAATCGCTTGCTGAGCATTAACAAAAAACTAAAGTGTTACATCGAAAAAAATAAAGTGTCGACATAGTTCAGCGGATTAGCAAACTGAAGTGGCAATGGGCTGGTCATATGATAATCGATTTTCCAGTCACTGCCGACTACTTTGCGTATGTGTCTGCTTGAGACTAGCCGAAACAAGATAATTTAAGATCGTTTAAAAAACTAAACGAACCGACTTCAAACATCGCGCTAGTTAAAGTAGCCAGTAGTTAGTAGCATGTCATCGAGGTATATAAATGCATTGTAATACAAACGTTGATATATTAAAAACGGCTCAAACGATTTCAATTAAATTTAAATGGAACTACCTGGGAAGGGTATCCTTTAAGAAAAAAAAAGAATTTTCCAAATCGGTTCAGGCGTCTTTGAGTAATCGGTGTACATACATCGAGAACCTCCTCCGTTTTTGTGAAGTCGATTAAAATTTATTTTTAATACAGTTGCTCAAAAAGTGGCGTATTGCAGGGACGTATAGCGTTCGGGATGTGGGCTATTACACACTCGTGCTTTTTTTTTACCTTTCCCGAACTCGTGCGTTCTCTTTCCCAACTGTCAAAATAATGTCTATTAAAAAGAAAAACCAACCATGAAGTTTTTACTAAAAAAAATCATAGAAGTGTTTATTATTCATGCAAATACGTATATTTCTAAAAAGAAGCTACTAATTTGTTTCAATATAAGATTTAATGATTTGATTGAATGAGTTAGGTTTGGTTTCATTTCATTAAATTTCATTTTCATTTCATATCAATAAAAAAAATCTACTGAAGACTTGGCTGTATGGGCATGGTTCCCTTTGCCTACCAGAATGGGTGAATAAAAAAAACTCTGCTTATATTCTACGGTTGGCGCCATTTTTTAGAAATGTTCTATGCGAGTTTAGTTGTTTGTTGCAGAAAATGAGTAATTTCGACCCTAGTTTTTTTGAATTAACACCACCGGAACTCAGTATAATTGCACAAAATGCTTCGGAGAACATTTTACCGGAAAAGTCAAAAAGTCGCTACATATCTACATACGACGAATTTATTGCGTGGAGAGAAATGTTAAGTAGTTGAGATTGTGTTTTTATTATTTTTTTAAATTTCTTCATTTTTTCGCAACTTTATTAAAAATAGTCGTTCAGTACACGTGCGGAACCGTCATTGCAACTTGTTCCGACTGTCAACCAGACATTTGTCGGAACTCTTTGCAATGAAAGCCTTTCCGCACTTGTAATGAAATATACTATTTCGGTTTGGGTAATGTAACGAGTGAAATTACAGAACATATTTAGAAATCACAGGTAGCTAAACCTCTATTAAAACCATAGACAAAATAAAAAAGATGGTGCACTGCAGATGTTTTGACAAATTCAAAGACAAATAAGGTTGTAATTGTTTTGTAGAACAAAACGGCCCAATTGAGAGACACCAGGGTGGGAGTGTGTCCTTGTCTAACAACCTGATAGTCCCATATATGTTATATACTGTATGTATGGTATACGTATGGTAATATAAGTTGTCCATACAAAAGAAAGGGACAAACTCCGTTCAAGGTCGTTCTCATGGGGGCAGTCTCAGTTTAATATGTAGCAGATCTGTGATTAAAACTAATTACAACTCAATGTCAACCGTCTATGTGATACAGATTAAAATCTTTTATTTGTAAAAAATATTCTGTTTAACAAACTGCTCTTCCCTAAGGTGTGATTTAACTGAACTGGAGCAAAACTTTTCACAAAATTCCCCAGGCTTGCTCTCGCAAAAAATGTTAATTAACTAGAAATATAAAAGCGAGCAAAAAACTTTTTTTTCGTTTGTCGTATTATCATAACGTTTCCATCTTTCAGTAAATTTTCTTCTATCTCGTAGACCACTTAGTTGCCACTTTGCATCCGGCGAGAGGCAATCTAAGTGCTTGTCAATTTAATAAAGCGTGTTAAGTTTACGCAAAAAAAAACTTAAATAACTTAAAATCGTTTAAAAACTAAAAGAACCGCCTTCAAATGCTACTGAGGTACGGAACCCTACGTGTGCGAATCCTACTCTCACTTGGCCAGTTTATTTCTTATTTGATAGCCCTACCGGAACAAATGCTAGCACGGGTTGGAGGTAAGACCATTATATTGATGTTTCGCCTGACTTGCTACCAAAAATTAGCTTAAATCAAGGACAAAATCTGCCGTCGAAACTTTCCAGTGTTACGGCAGCACCCAGCCCTTAGAGACTATTCTAAGCCTAGCGTATCCTTGACCACATCATCGCTCACCACCAGGTGAGATAGTGGTCAAGCGCTAGCCTATCAGATATTAAAAAAAATAGTTAAATGCTTTTACTTAACTAGTAGTCTATATTCTTTAACCCAATTATGCATTGGTGGCGCCATCTATGACTACTTATTTTAAACATTAATCATTCGGAAGAAATCATTACAGTTTTCAAATCCGACGAGAGATGTTGCACTGCGTAAATCAAATATTATGTTTCTTTGAAGTGTTACACACTTTATATTTGTGTAATTTTTTAAACACAATCCAAAATTTCATAGTACCGACGGGACTTGAACCCGCAACCTCCTGGATAACATGTCCAGGTGCTTTGCCAATTAAGCCACAGTTCGATATATAGTTTTTAGGGTTCCGTACCCAAAGGGTAAAACGGGACCCTATTACTAAGACTCCGCTGTCCGTCTGTCTGTCTGTCTGTCTGTCTGTCTGTCTGTCCGTCTGTCACCAGGCTATAGCTCATTAACCGTGATAGTTTGACAGTTGAAATTTTCACAAATGGTGTATTTCTGTTGCCGCTAGAACAACAAATACTAAAAACAAAATAAAGTTAAAAATTAAAGGGGGTCCCCATACAAAAAACGTGTTTTTAAACGCCATCTATCTAATTAGTTTCGGCAAAATGACATAGATGGCGCTAGTAAACGAGCCCCGTCTTTCTAGATCGCGACCAAACCAAATATTCTTGGTAATATCAATTAATCAAATATATGATGAGGTTGAAACTCTTTTATGGTTCGTATTGTACGGAACCCTCCCTAAGTGTGCGATAAGAGACGCGATGCTGACTCGCACTTGGCCAGTTTTATTTCATTAATTTCGTCGTAACGTTATCGTAATATTTAGTAGTCTATAAACTAAATACTGTCATGTACCAATAATTTTTTTTAAAGCTTACTAGCAATGTAGGATCCACATTGCTAGTATTCTTGTAATCCCCTCCAACTAAGCTAAATATGCTTGTGTCTGGAGTGTGTACACGTCAATAGTGCAATGGGTTGGGATCGAACTCACGACCTCTCGATTGCCAGTCCGACACCTTATCCATTGGGCTATTGCCGCACTATTATTTATTTTACGTGTAGGTAGTACTATTAAATAGATATTGGCCAGTATATTATCTAGGGTTATTACTTACCCAAGCATTATCAATATAATGACCCTATCAAGACAATTACCCGAACATAATTCTAGATAATGTTCTCAATAATGGTAAGTGTGATACATAACGGTCGGAATTTACGCCAACTAAGCCGGGCCTTTCGACAGATTTACATTTAAACGGTCTGATAGCTTAAAAACTTCGTGTTTACGAAGAGTAATGTTCGATTTTGGAGACATGGATGAGTAGCCAATGAAATCTTTCAACTCAACATTAATAAATGATTCTATAAATGATTAATGGTTATGACTGTCCTAGAGACTTCAATTGAATCCTAATATTTTTGGTGATTAATTGTAATTTAGTGTATTTGTTTTATTTGTTGAATGGATTTATTTTAACTGACATTGATTTAATTGTAATTTCGATTTGACATTTCACAATATACAGAATTTTAATTTTATGTAAGTAATAAGATTGTTAATTAAATCGTTTTTATGGTTTAAATTAATACATGTAATATTATGACTTTCATAAGTGTACCATGTACCTAATTGGAAATAAATGATTTTTGCTGAACAGTCATCATCATCATCATCAGCCGGTGTCAGTCCACTGCTGGACGTAGGCCTCTCCCAAGATTCGCCACTGATCCCGATCTTTGGCTCTTCTTTTCCAGTCACTGCCTACCGCTTTGCGTAATATCTGTTGGCTATTTCATTATCATACTATCAAATTTCAGCTAAATTAGTGCAGGCGTTTGACCGTGAAAAAGTCCCAAATAAACTGGCATTTATAATATTGGTGATGATTGGTGTTGATACTTAATCGCTTCTAGTTAGACAAGGCGTACCCCTCTGCTGGCCATATAGCCATTTTTGGCCATATGAGCGTGCGTAACTACGCTGTATTTTTAATACTGTGTGCGTGTTTCAAGCTAGTGTGCGGGATCGTTAAAGTGAGTGATTTGTGTGTGTGCAATGCGTGTTTACCTCGTCCCCCGTAAGTATCGGCAGAAAAAAAAGTTTGCGGATTACAACGTTAACATCTCCATTGGTAAATGCTCGAAGGGTATATACAAACTCCCATTCAATACTATTATCTAAATGACAAAGCATAACAATAAAATCTAACATAAACAGAGATCGTTATGACCCACTCCGTGACAACTTCGTCATAGGCATAACTGGCTCAAATGTGAAACGACATAAGTAAGTAAATATAATTAGACACTACTTGCTACTGAAAATGACTCCCTCGGCATGTAAAGTCGGTTCTTTAGTATTATTATCAATACATGCAGTAATAAATAATATTACTTAAATTATAAATGTAATTCCACATCTCAGCTGTTAGATAATGCCGCTAAATGCCTCGCTAAAGGTACGACCACACCGCGGCGTCCTGCGATTTGCGGGCGCGATCTCAGTACATTTCAATTGTTTTCTGAACGCGTTTGGTGTGAACCAGTCGGTCCAAATACTACCGCGCTATTTAATTGCCGCCTAGATCGCGCACGCAGGACGCTGCGGTGTGTCCGTACCTTTAAATTATAAATGTAAACCCACGTGTCAGATGTTAGATAAATGCCGTCAAATGCCGCGCTAAGTGAGAATAAGTAAGCATTTAAGACAACGATCATTTACCGATAATATCTGTTCGCAAGAATCTAAAAGTAACTACTTATTCGTAGGGTCACAATACAAATAAACTGGCCAAGTGCAAGTTGGACTCGCACTCGTAGGGTTCCGTAACACAGTTAAGTATTCCATAACTATGATTTTTCGCAACTACAAAATTAGCTTTGTTTTTCATAGTGTTTGTATGAAACACAAAGTTATCTTTGCGGTCACCATATCTCTAGAACTGCTGACTGTATCTCGTTCAAACCAATTTTCGTTGTTAGTTTTTATTGAGATCTACAGCATATATTTTTTTTAGATTTTTCACTCCCATACTTTAAAAGTTAGAGGGGGGGGGGGGGACACATATTTTACCACTTTAGACGCGCCTATCTTGCAAATGATTGACTTTGAGAAAAAAATATTTTAGAAACCTCAATGTCATTTTTGAAGACCTATCCATAGACATCCCATATATAGACCTATCCATAACACACAGACGGATAGGTTTGAAGATTTTTTTTTTGTTTCAGTTCCATGTATGGGATGCCCCCCCTTAAACTTTTATATTTTTTATTTTTGTATAAAAATCAGAAAGCGGTTTACAGAATACATCTACCTACCAAGTTTCAATTCTGTAGTCCTAACAGTTTCGGAATAAAATGGCTGTGACATACGGACGGACAGACAGACAGACAGACAGACATGACGAATTTATAAGGGTTCCGTTTTGTGCTATTCGGCTACGGAACCCTAAAAACCTTGATACCTTAATTATAAACCTTCAGCATAACCATGTAGCAGAATTTCACAAGCAACAAACAAATAAGTGCGAGGCAGGACGCGTTGGTAAGCACCCCGTACTCGAGATCCTGTAGAAGACCTTCCCATTTTTAACCCCCGCAAAGAGAAGGTGTGTTATAAGTTTGACGTACGTGTGTCTGTCTGTGGCATCGTAACGTCTAAACGGATGAACTGATTTTGATTTAGTTTTATTTTTTTGTATGATAGGTATCCTAGTTGAGTGTTCTTAGCTTTGATTTATAACAAACCATTCAGCCGGTTTAAAACTATGAGCTTTTTACTAGTTGATAACAATATTGTAAGTATTTTGTATTGCGTTTATGCGAAGGTTTATGTGTATAATTCGTCAGGCTTTTGTGTAAATTGGTTGTAATATAACAATGATTGTTGAAGACTGACGCAATAAACTGATGCCTAAATGCAGGCATATAATGATCTCCCCGTGCGAAGCCGGGGCGGGTCGCTAGTAAGTAAATAATTGACATAATGTCATGAATATTCCCATCGCTTCTTGTTTGCATGAAACCAGCTACCCGTAAAGTACTACTCCATTTATTTAATGACCCATTATTATACAATATGTTAATCGAGAAACAAAGGGTAAACATTTTATATTGTCGTAAACTTTATTGAATAATGGATGGAACAAAAATACTGACATGGCTTTGCTGAATCATTTGGGATAAAGTTTTTATTGATGTAACTGTGATTCCTGGTAATTGACAAATGATAATATTGTACATTTATTTAACAAACTGAAGTGGCAGTGGTCTAGTCATATCTGCCGCTGGATTGATAACCATTGGGGCAGACTTGTCGTATAGTGGAGACCGCGAATCGGTAAACGTAGTGTCCGTCCGGACGTCATGTGTTCAGCTGGAGAGATAACATAACCAAAGCGGTGGGTACGCAATGTGGTGACTAGGAATAATTAAGATGGTTTAAAAACTAAAACAACCGACTTCCATGCCCCGCGAGTTAGTTTCAGTAGCAAGTTTGAGACGTTTATCTCTGGAGATACTAATCAAATCTCAATGAAATTACAATGGGATCATCTCGAAAATATACCCTATCGATTACAAAAAGAATCATTCGAATCGGTTCACAATTGACAGTTGGCGGAGTAATCGAGTAACATACAAAAAAAACATATTAACGAATTGAAAACCTCCTCCTTTTTGGAAATCAGTTGAAGAAGAGCCGAAGATTGGCCTCAGTGGCGTAGCTTGGAAGAGGCCTAAAGGTTTTAAATGTAAGTATTATTATATCAGCTGATAGTTACTGTTTATTTTAAATGCCCTCATTTTAAAGCAATAAAATAACATTGACCCATTTTTAAGTTTGACTTAATGAAGGCTCAAAATATTATCTACTTAAAATTCTCATCTCGTTTGACAACTTTAAAAATATTCTGTCCACAGAGGCAATTTAAATAATTGAGAAAATATTAGAAGAATATTTTTCTAAAGCTCTACTGAAGGCATTTAAGTCCATCACCTAAGACGAATAATTTGGTAACTTAAACATTATCAAATTAGCTTTACAATGTGTATGAAGTTCTGGTTATCTACCCATATTGTATTTTTTACACACATTTTGTTTATCAACACCAATATTATAAATGCGAAAGTCAGTTTGTATATTTGTTTGTTTCGGACAACTTGTATGGAGTACTGTTCTCACCTTTGGAATGGTTTTGCCAATTACCAGCTGGAGACACTGAAAACCATTGAGAAGAGAGTCAAGAAGCTCGTTGGTGACGACCTACTAGTAAGCAAGAGACTCCAGAGCCTCGTGCTCCGCCGCAAAGTCGCTTGTTTGTCGGTTTTCTATCGCATACATTTTGGAGAGTGTGCTGTGGAACTACATAATTTGATTCCTCCATCCCCATTTTAAAATCGGAAATCAGGAGACACTAAAAGGCGCTACCGATTTATGGTGGATATGCCATCTACCCGAACGAAGCGATTTGCATTTTCGTTCATCATACGAACCGCCAGGGAATGGATGCCCTACCTGAGTTTGTGTTTCCGGTTAAGTACAATATGGCGGTCTTCAAATCGCAGGTGAATAGGTATCTTCTGGGTAAGCACACTCCATCATCGATCGCATCATCACTTAACATTAGTTGAGATAGTAGTGAAGTGCTACCCAGTTCGGTGTAAAATAAAACTTCACGGTCAAACGGATCGACAATTGGTCAAAAATAAAAAAGAATGGAAGAGGCGTAGCTTCAGCAGACCATGATTTTTTTGTAGAAACTAATTTTTCTCTAAAACAATTTCCAGGGAGGAAACGGGGGAACACATTTGTATGGAAAAGTGCACCCCGCGTTCCCTCTTGACTGACTGACAAACTCGCCCAAACTCGTCTCAGTGACGTTTCTAGGACTAAACTGTACGTCACTGAGACGAGTTTGCACTGTCAATTCAGTCGATTCTGTCAGCTCTGTCTTAAAGACTGACGACGACTGACAGTAAAAAGCCTTATCAGAGAGAAACGTCACTGAGACGAGGCCCTGGATATCAGACTTTAGTAGTTATAATTTTTTTTATATACCGAGCGCAACTATCCTTACCCGTCTTCCATACTGGTACCGAGCATCATGCTGGATCTCGGTAAACTTATTGGCGATATATCTTTGTACGGTGTATGGTCAAAGCCAAAGCCTAGATGGTCACTAATATGGCACCAGCCAGGGCATGTGTAGCTTAATTTTTTTTTATATGAGATTATCAAGCGTTTGACCGCTATCTCACCTGATGTTAAGGGATCTGTATGTATTTACGTTTGAAAAAATGTTGGTGTGCGCTTCAGATGGACTAAAAAAAATTTAACCATTGGCTACAATTGACCGTCACCCAGAGATACGTGTAGAATTAAGTTATACAGCAAACATTTGTTACACTAAAGAAGTTTGACTAGAAATCAATCAAATAGAAGCAGAAAAGATTGTTCGTTAATAATTAAAGGACTTAATAGGATTTCAATATATTTTAATATTCTTTAATAAGATTTACATCTCAGCATTGTACTAACGATCCTATGAATATAAATAATAGAAGGATTTGGTTGTGTTAGACGAGTTTGCCTTATTAAACTTTCTTATAAATATTCTGTGTAAGTAAGATGGGTTAGATTAAATCTAATGAGCTTATTAGTTTTAATAATTCAACTTTAAGTATCATTGTTGGTTCGATGTTGATAAATGGAATCTGATATGAGACTACCTGAATTTAAAATCTTGTTCACTGTTTTATGTAATAAAGATTTTCTGATTTTGAAATCAATTAAAATAATTTAAGATCGTTTGTAAAATGTCAGTAAAATTTTAATAGAACAGAATTTTAAAATGTACCTACCCTACCAACTAAAAAAAGAATCATCCGAATCGGTTTACAATTGACGGAATAATCGCGTAACATACGTACAAAAAAATACATACAGACGCATGGTCAACTATTTCCGTTAAATAATAGTAGTTTATAAAACTGTTGCATCATTATGCACACTCGTGTTTAATACCCCTCGTTAGGGGTATTAAAACACGAGTGTGTGTTTAAAAATAGTAAGTTAAATAAGTAAATAAGTTAAATAGTATCACACTCGCCTTATGCCTGGTTCCTAAAACATACAACAGGATCGTTTTGAAGTAGTAGTACGGCTAAATTTGACACGAGACGTGAATATTCTTGTGTCAAATTTAACCGATCGTAAGCAAAACGATCCGTTTGTATGTTATACGAGTTCAATCTCCGCCGTGCACCAATTGATTATTCTATCGAAAAATGTATGTACTCTTTCACAGTAACCCTCCGGTGAAGGAAAAACATCGTTAAGCAACCAACAATGCCGGCATGGTGGTAGGACACTATCTAGTGTTCGCCTGGCCAGCTACCACCCAAAAGTTAGAAAATCTGTCGCCAAACATCTAATATGTTCCGGCAGCTATCTTTGAGAGCCAGTTCCCATTCTAGACCTAGCGTGCTTACCATCTTCGACTGCATCATCACTTACCAACAGGTGAGATTGTGGTCAAACGCTAGCTTATAAGATATTAAAAAGAAATAGGAACCGGGCATTAGTCGATAGACTGCTCATTTAGTTCTCATTCAAGTAGTATTTTGTTCTTTCAAGTGGTTTATTATTTGACACTGAAACCCCTTGCCACTTCACCACTGGCCGCTACCTTTTCAGTGTAAATAATTGAGACTTGAAATCAACACAGAATTTGCAAAACTATAACTGGGTTGACATTAATTCAAAAATCAAACAACGACCTTGTTATTGATATCGATTACACGATCCGATATAATCGTATCGAACAAAGCCATTCGATGGGGAAGAGTTGATTGACAAATCGAATCTGTCATGCGAGAATCGGAATTGAATTATGAGATTTGATCACAGAACTACGAGTGAAGAGGGCCCTCTGAAATTTTGTTTTATTTATATTTATATGTTTGGGAAGCAAAATTGTAAAAGATAGAGTGTTTTGTAAGTGAGTTGTTGAATAAATGTATTTGTCTCTTGTGCTCTCTTTATATCGATATAACATTGCAAAAGCGTAAACATTAAGTGTAAATATATCGTGAAATTCCGCAAGATGTTAAGTTTCACAATATTTGGCAAGAATTATTTAAGAATTGTTAATTATATAAATTTGTAACATAACTTCTTCCTACTTAATATGATGACAATTTTCAGTGCGTCAGATCAGACTCGTACTTGTCTATTTTCTAAGTTCAATACGATGGTTTAAGTTTAGACTTAGATCATCGCATCTTATTAGTAAGACTGCATAAAACTTCACAAGTTGTGAATAGTTAAAATTCATGAGGAATTTGAAGCATAAGATTTATTCCTCACTTGTCTTGCGTCTGTCTCAACTGTCTTTATTTATTGCTCGGATATTTTACTGCTAAAAAGACTGAACAAATAATCATTGTCATTTGTTTAATGGCTCGCAATCTTGGGCGATTACTTTAAGATTTCACGCGAAATTCTTGGCCGCGCGTTTGATAACTTAGGCTTTTTATCAACCGACGAAGAAGGAGGTTCTCAATTCGTCTGTATGTTTTTTTTTGTATGTATGTTACGCGATTACTCCGTCAATTTTGAACCGATTTAAATGATTAATTTCTTAATCGGTAGAGTTCATTTTCGAGGTGGCCTCATAGTAATTTAATTGAGATCTGATAAGTATCTCCAGAGATATGATGATCGTTTTTTAATATCCTTTAGGCTGGCGTTTGATGGTAGGTACGTTGTATCTTCTCAAACTCCAGTGGTTGATACTTGATCTCCGAAAATAACGGACTGGATTGTACCCATGACGTACCAATAACGAACTGGACTGTACCCATGACCTCTAAATGTAAGGCCAAGTTATCCCCTTTACACCACTAGTCATTATCCTTCTTCATTACATTATTAAAAACGTCTCCTTTTTGCGTACACGTAAATGCTTTTAAACACTTTTAGGGCTGGGAACGAAACTGCTAAAAAGCGGTTAATCGTGATAAAAATCGGTATAGGCCCCATTATTTTATTTTTTAACCGACTTCACAAAAAAGGAGGAGTTTCTCAATTCGTCTGTATGTTCTTTTTTTTGTGTGTATGTTACGCGATTTCTCCATAAATTGAGAACGGATTCAAATGATTCTTTTTTTAATAGGTAGGATATGTTTCCGTGGTGGTCCCATTTTAATTTTATCGAGATCTGATTAGTATCTCCAGAGATATGGAGATAAATACCTCAAACATAGGAGAAAGTACTGGTTTTAGTAGAAGAGTCCCAAGAAGATTATACACAATGGAGGTTGCTATTGCATATACTTTTCAAGACTAAAAATTATGACCTTAAATAATGTTTTTACATCTTTCTTCTCGTTGATTTTGGTTTTTGCCAGATATTCTTACGGTAACTGTGAGCGAGATAGAAATAAAGGAGGGGATAATTTTTTTTTTAATATCTTATAGGCTAGCGTTTGACTACTATCTCACCTGTTGTTAAGTGATGATGCGGTCGAAGATAGAGAAGTGGACTAGAATGGGAACTGGGTCTCAAGGATAGCTGCCGGAACACATTAGATGTTTGGCGACAGATTTTCTTACTTGAGGGTGGTAGCTGGCCAGGCGGCACTAGATATTTCCTACCACCATGCGGGGGTTGTTGGTTTCTTAACGATGTTTTCTTTCACCGGAGGGCCACTGTGAGAAGCGCACATAATATATTTTTCGATAGAAAAATATAATGGTGCACGGCGGTTTGAACTCGGTACCACGGTATCAAAGCCGACCGTTCTCCCAATTACGCCAACAGGTCCTCAATAAATAATTATAATAAATAATTATATATAAATATAAATAATTTGTCTTCACAGGAATGTTCTACCGGGCAAAGTCTTGTTAGGGTGCAAACTTTTTTAAACATACCTAATATTTTTGACATGACATGACGTTTGGCGAAGATGGCGGCCATATCAGTCCCGCGACACTGCATACATAATTAAATAACTCAGAATTATGAACGTACTTTGTACCAACCAACACTGCAAAAAAAATTATAAGCATAATACCACAGATTTTTTAAAAGTTACTACGTAAATAATACTTTCCGTTGTTAGGTTGGCTACACAGTGCTTTCATAATTCAATGTAGGGAAGTGCCAACTCTTATAACGTAGTAAGTGATTCAGACTGTGTGAGCCATATAGCGGCAATTAATGTTAATAATCGCAAATAATACTTTTTAATATATATTTTGGAATACAACTAGTCCGTGTTGTAAAAGTATTTGGAATTATTGTAATAAAATAGACAATTAATTGTGTGTGTCAGATGCTTTTATTGCACAGGGCCATTTTGGACACTGTCCTTTGATACCTTGATGACATCATTATTACTAGTGAATATTTTCACTTTAGCGCGGCATTTAAAGTCAAGTTTTTTAGGGTTCCGAACCCAAAGGGTACCAAATGAACACTCTCTGAGACTTTGTTGTCCGGTCGTCCGTCCGTCCGTCCGTCCGTCCGTGTGTCTATATGTGCGCACTTTACAGATCTGTATCTTCTTAACCGTTATAGGTACATACTTGAAATTTTCAAAAAGTATATATCCGTCAGTGTATAACGGCCCAGACACAAAATTTAATAGATGCATGTAATTTAATTAAAACTTGTTTTGCACTAAAGAGGGTAAAATAAGTTATTTTTCAAAAAAAAAAACCGACTTCATAACTACATACAGACACTCAAAAGCGAAAAATAAATTACTTAAAATTATTATTATAAGCGCTACCCACTTATCTATTTGAAGTCGGTGCCAGCCAAGTCTATTGGATAGTAGATAGATACTATGTATGTAGTAGTAAATAGGTACATGTAGGTTAGTAAGTAGGTAGATACATGTAGGTATTATCTATCTACTGCCTATTAGACTTGGCTGGCACCGACTTCAAATAGATAAGTGGGTAGCGCTGATAATAATAATTTTAAGTAATTTATTTTTCGCTTTTGAGTGTCTGTATGTAGTTATGAAGTCGATTTTTTTTTTTTTTTTTTTTAAATAACTTATGTTTTCTATTAATAATGTAATAAGAACTCAAAACGAATTAAAAAAATTCAAAATAATTTATTTCAAGCTATTCAAATCTAGGCCCATTCAAATCACATTCCCCAACCCCAATCCTAGGCTATGTGTACATCCAATGTGTTCCGGCAGCTATCCTTGAGAGCCAGATCCCATTCTAGGCCTAGCGTGCTTACCATCTTCGATCACATCATCACTTACCAACAGGTGAGATAGTGGTCAAACGCTAGCCTATAAGATATAAAAAAATATATATTAATACTCAGGTAAGACACCAACTCCTCATGGTCTTGTATCATGTAAGTTCTTGCCACTTAACTGTTTTATTTAGAGCAGTATAAGCAGCCATTCAATCACTAATTACTCCTTGATTTTATCGGTTCTAGCGTAAATGATGAACATTAACGCTATTATTTATTATTAGGTTAGAAATTTGTTAAAACTATATAACAATACAATACAATACAAATATCTTTATTTCGGACTACTATAACCCATGGTTAGTAATAATTAGTACTTATATTATGGTTAGTATCTTATAAACTAAACTAAAACTAATACGGGTTGTCATTATTTATTCTTATCAATACATCATGTACCTGCGAGGCACTCCGTACGGACGACTACCAACGGAGTTATCGTCTGATGTTTCGGTCATCGTTCGCACGAAGTGCCTCAGCACAGGCGCATGCGGATCCTCTGCCACTATTTTCAGGATGCTGTTGTAATTTCCCCGCACCTTCCTAATAAATGATGCGACTTTTTTCCGAATGACGGTATGAAAGCCGTTAATTTGGCTTTTTGCAAACATTTCGGAGGCACTGCAAAAGCGGGGAAGTCTTAACATCATCCTGAAAATGTTATTGTATTGGACACGTAAGGTGTTAACGATTTTTTAGCACACCTGAACCAGAGACTTATATTCAGCTTTCCTGTAGCCTGCCAGAATTTACCAAAGTTCTTCTCGGCTCTTAAGTTCGCTATTTGATCCATTTTGATCTGGTCTTGGTTATTCTGGCACCACTTTAGTCACCCTTTATAGATCTTACGAGTTTCACGCATTTGGTCATATACGAAACCTGCTGTTGGACGCTGATGTAAAACCCACATTTCGAATTTAAGCCTGGCCTCCCGATAAGCATCCCGGACATGATTATTCCACCCACATAATATTTTATTCTTACAATTATGTTTATGTCTAGCTTGCTCCTTGGTCTGAACAGCCGTGTCTTTCAAAATATTTACAATTCGTTCATATAGCATATCTAAACTAATCCTATGACTATTTAAGCTGCATGTCCCATGACTGCACTCGACGAAGTCGGGTGGGAAATCAATATCACGTAAGCCATTGTGACATATATCGTGATATTGATCTATCTGTGACTTACTTCTATCTCCCCATACCACGTCACTACGCGGTGCTATACAGAACATCAACTTAGGCCTTACTGATTCTAAGTCACAGTCAATAGAAACAAGCAAATGATCCGATAAAAATACATCTTCTAGTATACCAACATTCACGATTGTCTGCCAGGCAGACAGAGAGACCACACAGTGGTCTAGCCAACTCCTACTACCATGGTACAAGTCAGTATAAGTATACGCACATGAATTAGCTCCTAGTGTTACTACATCAGCACAGACCCAGGACCGATCCGAACAGAAGTCACTTAATTCCTTAAAGAAAAATGCATTCGGATGGATTTAACCTAAGATTAAATATTATGTTTCTTTGAAGTGTCTCACACTTTATATTTTTGTAAATTGTTAAACACAATCCAAAATTTCATCGTACCGACGGGACTCGAACCCGCACCCCCCGGATTACACGTCCAGGTGCTCTGCCAATTAAGCCACGGTTCGATACATCGATACGACGAAATTAGTGGATTGCATTTGTTAACCCAATTATGCATTGGTGGTGCCATCTATGACTACTTATTACGTAAGTTAATCATTCGGAAGAAATCATTACAGTTTTCAAATCCGACGAGAGATGTTGCACTGCGTAAATCAAATATTATGATTTTTTGAAGTGTCTCACACTTTATATTTTTGTAAAATATATGTATATATTTTGTAAAATATATTATATATATTTTTGTAAAAATTTCGTCGTATCGATGTATCGAACCGTGGCTTAATTGGCAGAGCACCTGGACGTGTAATCCGGGGGGTGCGGGTTCGAGTCCCGTCGGTACGATGAAATTTTGGATTGTGTTTAACAATTTACAAAAATATAAAGTGTGAGACACTTCAAAGAAACATAATATTTGATTTACGCAGTGCAACATCTCTCGTCGGATTTGAAAACTGTAATGATTTCTTCCGAATGATTAACTTACGTAATAAGTAGTCATAGATGGCGCCACCAATGCATAATTGGGTTAACAAATGCAATCCACTAATTTCGTCGTATCGATGTATCGAACGTGACTTAATTGGCAGAGCACCTGGACGTGTAATCCGGGGGGTGCGGGTTCGAGTCCCGTCGGTACGATGAAATTTTGGATTGTGTTTAACAATTAACCTAAAATTATTGATTTTATCACAATAACCAAATTAAATATATGTTTAACAGTCAAACCCTGAAATATTACCATGCAAATTGAACGGTCCCGCCAGAAAAACGATTTCTAAATCTTATCTGCTCTACCGTAAGTTGCTTTACGTTATAATTAAGTTATTAAGTACCGGTTTTGAAGTTATACCGCAATATTTGAATTTTCAGTCCTCATGTAAGGGTCAAATCCCTTAATTATGATGTTCGGGGTTTTTAAACACTTTATAATGAAGACCCTAATTAAAATTTTACAAGTAAAGGTCCAAATAGAAAGCGTAGTTAAGGTGTGGGCGATAGATACATTTTTCATGCGTAAAATAATGCAGCGTCAGGAAATTTGTGCGGAATGGCTTGAACTCATTGTCACCCACCTTACACATGATGGTGGTTCTACTTAAGGTGCGAACACACCGCGGCATCCTGCGTCCGCGTGCGCGTTCGCGATTTGAATTTCTATTGTTTTCTGATCGCAATAGATCGCGTTTGGTGTGAACCAATCGGTACAATATTACTTCGCTATCTGATCGCCGCCTAGATCGCGCACGCAGGACGCCGCTGTGTAGTCCTACTGTAAACCTTTATACACACGTTAGATTTATCACCCATTTAAAGAACCGCGAGGACCCAGTGTCGCAAAGGGAGAATGGTTAACTTTGACGCCAGCAGAGACATATCAACGCAAGATTGTAGGAAACAATAAACTATTGTTGGTGAAACTACATCCTATTGTTTCAATATAATCAATACTTTTCATTACATTTAACGATATTATACATTTTGAGGGCCCGGTGGCGTAATCGGGAGAACGGATTTTTCTATCGAAAAATGTATGTGCGCTTTTCACAGTGGCCCTCCGGTGAAGAAAAAACATCGTTAAGAAACCATCAACGCCCGCATGGTGGAAGGACACTATCTAGTGTCCGCCTGGCCAGCTACCACCCTCAAGTTAGAAAATCTGTTGCCAAACATATAATGTGTTCTGGCAGCTATCCTTGACAGAGACAGTTCCCATTCTAGGCCTAGCGTGCTTACCATCTTTGACCGCATCATCACTAACCAACAGGTGAGATAGTGGTCAATCGCTTGACTATAAGATATTAAAAAAAAAAATTACGAGCAAGTTTATCAAAAATGTTTTGTAGTCAATAAAAACAAAAGCAATCGTTATAGTTAACTCTTCCTACGATTTTAATCCAGCCCAACTAACTGTTCGGATATAGACTATAAACTGTGATTCAACTGTGTGCTTGGAATATAATTTAATGCTAGAGGTAACTTGCAGATCAGATGGAGCATTTAGATCGCTAGCGCTAGCAACAGCGTTAAAGAAAAATATACTAGTTAACGCTGTTTGAACCTAGAATAATATTGAACTAATTTTGATATTACAACCTTTAATTATAATTGTTGACACTTTTAAACTTTTTGACATTGACATAATTAAAATTATTACTTCTTCTTCTTCTTCTTATGGCTCTTAAACGCTGCTTGGCGTTTTTTTGCCAGTGTCAAAAGTTATAATTTGAATAATGTAACTGTTATTTTGCTATGTAAAATGTTATGAATCCGTGTTACTTGATAAATAAATGAATGATGTAATAGTTTTACAATGTTTTGGAAAATACCATACATTTTTACTCCTTAAGTCTGAAGGTTTCTATTTTATTTATTTTTCATGGAACCTTACTAGATAGGTATGGAATTCCTAATGAAACTTGTTACTGTACGAATAATCACAAAAAAATAACATAAACCAGACTGTCGTTGATGCATTAAATATCATTTATTTATTTACTACTAGCAGCCCGCCCCGGCTTCGCACGGGTAGAACATATATGCCTACAAAATTTGCATCAGTTTGTTGCATCGAATATAAAATATTAACATATCTAACAATCATCGTCATAATTCAACCAATTTACACAAAACCTTAACGAATTATGCACCTAAGACCTAAACCTTTCTTATAAACACTCTGGGTATTGGTGAAAACCGCATGATAATCCGTTCAGAAGTTATTGAGATTATTGCGAACAGACAGACAGACGCAGTGATGGACATTGTTTTATAATACTTACGTAGTGATATTGGACGGCCCTTTGGCGTAAAGGATAGTTACCCTGATTCTATACAATAGATCATATTATTATACTATATTGACTTCAAATTGATTGTGATCGGTGGGGATCTACAGAAAAGCTAAGCTTATCATAATATTTTCGTAGTAACTATGACCTATTCTGTGGTTTCACTGCAAATATTTTATTAATTTTGCGATGCGTGTATGTGAAATCCGTGATATCTTCTAGAGTTTTCATTTGAATTATTTACTGTAAAGGACAATTTTAATCTATATTATGTGGTCAAGCTAATTAACGTAATTATTTGGATAAGGATTAATACTATATGCTTTAAATAACCCTGGAAGTTATGTAATATTTTTTAACAAAATATTAAAGATTAAAATGGTTACTGTGAGTCAACCTTAAGAGATAGATATATGCTGTCGCGGACTTTTTTGTAGGTCTTATTAAGTTGTACAATTCTTCCATAAAAACTATTCTTCCATCTGTTTTCAATTGAGCAGCGTTCGTAAGAAACGTGTTTTTTGACCATTTTTTTCTCGACTTAGGTTGCAAATTAGGTCTCCACGAATGTACCTTTGATTTAAACGGGATAATATATAGCCTATTTTCATTTCGAAAGTCAATTCTATATATTAGTGAAAGAATTTTTTAAATCGGTCTAGTAGTTTTTGAGCCAAATCATTGCAAACATACAAAAATACAAAAATACAAATGTTCTCTCTTTATAATATTAGTATAGATATTTTACATCTTATCAAAGATCAAAATAAAACAATATATTTTACGCAATTACAATGGGCAAAATATAGTTATTTTGTTATGAAAATGTTTAGTGGTATTTCATTTGCAATAGCAAAAGCGTAATGTTACTTTCCAATGTAACCTCTACGTACGTGTATAGATCAATGTACTTACTGGCTGTAGGGCAAACGATAAAAAGGGCTTTCCGATACGATACGATACTGGAAGTGATATTTGGAAGGTTAACGTGATATCATAAAAGGTTCTAGAAAGCTTCCGCTACAAACAATACCATCTTATCATGTTACATACGAGTATTTGGATTATCGTTTTTTAGCTTTTTTATTTCTTACCTTGCGTTTTTGCAACCTCAGCCATCATAGTCTTGCAAAAAAACTACAAGTTGCAATCCGGGACCGCCAGCAGAAGTGAAAACTTGAACACGTCATTTTTCAATATTTTCGAATGACACCTCGCGCAAGCGCCCTGCGCTCCGTTGGAATGACACCTCGCGCAAGCGCCCTGCGCTCCGTCTTACGAATTTTCGTCTTACGATCAGGACACGTGACCCTGACACGAGTTTAAAATTTTTTATCCCAAGAAATGCACAACGCCGCTAAAGAAGTTTTCAGTTCAAAACGTTATTATAAGCAGATATAGATTTCATAGCCATAGATAAGACTGAGTATTTTTTTTTTAAACTCCCGACTCAAAAAGAAGGTTTTAATAAATTTAAGGTGTGTCTGTGTACCTGTGATGTATGTCTGTGGCATCGTAGCTCCCAAAAAGATAATTCAATTTAGATTTTTTTTTGTTGTATTTTGATTGATTATTTGATTTTGATTTTTTGATTTAGTTTTATTTTGTTTGATAGGTAACTTAATTGAGATTGTACTAACATAGCTTTGTTATTACACGAAACTTCATATCCACCAATCAGCACCGGTGACGCCAGCATGTCGCGACATACGATAGATGGACGAACGGCTTGAGGCGATGTATTTAGAGGGCCCGGTGGCGATGCCAGAGGTTCAAACCGATTTCAAACCCCGCCGTGTATCAATGAATTCTTCTATCGAAAAATTTATGTGCGCTTTCACAGTGGCCCTCCGGTGAAGGAAAAACATCGTTAAGAAACCAACAACCCTCGCATGGTGGTAGGACTAGTGTCCTACCACCATGCGGGGGTTGTTAGTCTAGTGTCCGCTTGGCCAGCTACCACCCTCAAGTTAGAAAATCTGTCGCCACACATCTTATGTGTTCCGGCAGCTATCCTTGAGAGCCAGTTTCCGTTCTAGGCCTAACGTGCCGTCTTCGACCGCATCTTCACTTACCAACAGGTGAAATAGTGTTCAGTCGCTAGCCTATAAGATATTAAAAAAAAAAAACTTTATAAAATCATAAAACGATCATAATTATCAATTGACTAAATCTCACACTCCTCTATGTGTGTAATATTCTTAAAAAGGGATCGAAATATTTCGCTTTACTCATTAACATGTTTTAATGTTTATGTGTTTAAGGTATGGAAAATGTAAGCCTACTTTGCTGTTACAAATGTTGCATATAACGCTCGGCTGGACAATGACCGTCGTAATTATAGTGGGCACCGACCCTTTGCAAATTACAATAGTGGCGCACAAAATGTGATACAATAGCAGCCATTTATAATGAAACTGTGTAGTGTATTTAAATTATATATTATACCTTATAGATTTAAAACCGGGAATTTAACGTGACTTACGCGATGTCGATATAGCGATCGACATATGTTTCGGCCTCATCCGGAGGGCTTCTTCAGGATCTCGAGTGCGGGGCGCTCGTCGACGCGTTCAGCCTCGCACTGCGAGCCACTGCTCGTGCAGCGCGGGCAATATACCTTAGATTTGTGTATCTGTGAGACTATATGTGGCATCGTAGCACCAAAACGGATAGTGATTTTGATTCTGTGTTTTTTTGTTGTGTTCGATATGTGACTTATATGATAAAAGCTCAGTGGCGTGCCAGAAGAGAGGCCTCTGTCCAGCAGTGGCCGAAAATTGGATGTTAATGATGATAGGTGATTGGATCAGGAGCTGTATACTCATAGATCGGGAGTGTTTTTAGCTATTACTTCAAAAAAATTTGTTTTCATCCTTTTTATGCTGTAGTAGATACGAGTATATATGGCGATCACTATCTTGCCTGGTGGTAAGCGATAATGTGGTCAAAGATAGTGAACGCGCTAGGCCTGGAACACTCTGACTCTCAAGGGCTGTGTGCTGAGGGACACCATAACCTTACGTTATCGTGGCAGATTTTCTCCTTGATGGTGGTAAGCCACTTTTTGGTAGCAAGGCGAAACATCGCTCTACCATAATCCTACTACCTCATCATCATCATCATCATCAGCCTGTATCAGTCCACTGCTGGACATAGGCCTCTCCCAAGATGCGCCACTGAGCCCGATCTTCGGCTCTTCTCTTCCAGTCACTGCCCACCGCTTTGCGTATGTCGTCGCTCCACCTGGTCACAGGACGTCCTACGCTACGTTTGCCGATTCGCGGTCTCCACTCTAGGACAAGTCTGCCCCAACGGTTATCAGTCCTGCGGCAGATATGACCAGCCCACTGCCACTTCAGCTTGCTAATCCGTTGAGCTATGTCGATAACTTTAGTTCTCTGGCGAATTACTTCGTTCCGGATTCGATTCCGCAGAGAAATACCGAGCATAGCTCTCTCCATAGCTCGCTGAGCGACTTTAAACTGGTGGACCAGTCGGACTGTGAGTGTCCACGTCTCGGCTCCGTATGTCATCACAGGTAGGACGCACTGGTTAAAGACTTTTGTCTTTAGACACTGTGGTATCGGCGACGAGAAGACTCGACGGAGTTTTCCGAATGCTGCCCAGCCCAGCTGAATTCTTCTCTGGATTTCCTTCTCGAAGTTATGTTTGCCTAGTTGGAGCGTTTGCCCTAGGTAAACATACTTAGTGACAACTTCGAGTGGGATTCCATCTACGGCAATCGGTTCCGGAACAACGTGCTCGTTGTACATGACTTTGGTTTTGTCCAAATTCATCCGGAGACCGATGCTACGAGAAGAATCCTACTACCTGTAGAATAGGAACGAAACCAGTTTCTATATATTCAATATAGTCAATTCTATATATTAGTGAAAGAATTTTTTAAATCGGTCTAGTAGTTTTTGAGCCAAATCATTGCAAACATACAAAAATACAAAAATACAAATGTTCTCTCTTTATAATATTAGTATAGATATTTTACATCTTATCAAAGATCAAAATAAAACAATATATTTTACGCAATTACAATGGGCAAAATATAGTTATTTTGTTATGAAAATGTTTAGTGGTATTTCATTTGCAATAGCAAAAGCGTAATGTTACTTTCCAATGTAACCTCTACGTACGTGTATAGATCAATGTACTTACTGGCTGTAGGGCAAACGATAAAAAGGGCTTTCCGATACGATACGATACTGGAAGTGATATTTGGAAGGTTAACGTGATATCATAAAAGGTTCTAGAAAGCTTCCGCTACAAACAATACCATCTTATCATGTTACATACGAGTATTTGGATTATCGTTTTTTAGCTTTTTTATTTCTTACCTTGCGTTTTTGCAACCTCAGCCATCATAGTCTTGCAAAAAAACTACAAGTTGCAATCCGGGACCGCCAGCAGAAGTGAAAACTTGAACACGTCATTTTTCAATATTTTCGAATGACACCTCGCGCAAGCGCCCTGCGCTCCGTTGGAATGACACCTCGCGCAAGCGCCCTGCGCTCCGTCTTACGAATTTTCGTCTTACGATCAGGACACGTGACCCTGACACGAGTTTAAAATTTTTTATCCCAAGAAATGCACAACGCCGCTAAAGAAGTTTTCAGTTCAAAACGTTATTATAAGCAGATATAGATTTCATAGCCATAGATAAGACTGAGTAATTTTTTTTTAAACTCCCGACTCAAAAAGAAGGTTTTAATAAATTTAAGGTGTGTCTGTGTACCTGTGATGTATGTCTGTGGCATCGTAGCTCCCAAAAAGATAATTCAATTTAGATTTTTTTTTGTTGTATTTTGATTGATTATTTGATTTTGATTTTTTGATTTAGTTTTATTTTGTTTGATAGGTAACTTAATTGAGATTGTACTAACATAGCTTTGTTATTACACGAAACTTCATATCCACCAATCAGCACCGGTGACGCCAGCATGTCGCGACATACGATAGATGGACGAACGGCTTGAGGCGATGTATTTAGAGGGCCCGGTGGCGATGCCAGAGGTTCAAACCGATTTCAAACCCCGCCGTGTGTCAATGAATTCTTCTATCGAAAAATTTATGTGCGCTTTCACAGTGGCCCTCCGGTGAAGGAAAAACATCGTTAAGAAACCAACAACCCTCGCATGGTGGTAGGACTAGTGTCCTACCACCATGCGGGGGTTGTTAGTCTAGTGTCCGCTTGGCCAGCTACCACCCTCAAGTTAGAAAATCTGTCGCCACACATCTTATGTGTTCCGGCAGCTATCCTTGAGAGCCAGTTTCCGTTCTAGGCCTAACGTGCCGTCTTCGACCGCATCTTCACTTACCAACAGGTGAAATAGTGTTCAGTCGCTAGCCTATAAGATATTAAAAAAAAATAACTTTATAAAATCATAAAACGATCATAATTATCAATTGACTAAATCTCACACTCCTCTATGTGTGTAATATTCTTAAAAAGGGATCGAAATATTTCGCTTTACTCATTAACATGTTTTAATGTTTATGTGTTTAAGGTATGGAAAATGTAAGCCTACTTTGCTGTTACAAATGTTGCATATAACGCTCGGCTGGACAATGACCGTCGTAATTATAGTGGGCACCGACCCTTTGCAAATTACAATAGTGGCGCACAAAATGTGATACAATAGCAGCCATTTATAATGAAACTGTGTAGTGTATTTAAATTATATATTATACCTTATAGATTTAAAACCGGGAATTTAACGTGACTTACGCGATGTCGATATAGCGATCGACATATGTTTCGGCCTCATCCGGAGGGCTTCTTCAGGATCTCGAGTGCGGGGCGCTCGTCGACGCGTTCAGCCTCGCACTGCGAGCCACTGCTCGTGCAGCGCGGGCAATATACCTTAGATTTGTGTATCTGTGAGACTATATGTGGCATCGTAGCACCAAAACGGATAGTGATTTTGATTCTGTGTTTTTTTGTTGTGTTCGATATGTGACTTATATGATAAAAGCTCAGTGGCGTGCCAGAAGAGAGGCCTCTGTCCAGCAGTGGCCGAAAATTGGATGTTAATGATGATAGGTGATTGGATCAGGAGCTGTATACTCATAGATCGGGAGTGTTTTTAGCTATTACTTCAAAAAAATTTGTTTTCATCCTTTTTATGCTGTAGTAGATACGAGTATATATGGCGATCACTATCTTGCCTGGTGGTAAGCGATAATGTGGTCAAAGATAGTGAACGCGCTAGGCCTGGAACACTCTGACTCTCAAGGGCTGTGTGCTGAGGGACACCATAACCTTACGTTATCGTGGCAGATTTTCTCCTTGATGGTGGTAAGCCACTTTTTGGTAGCAAGGCGAAACATCGCTCTACCATAATCCTACTACCTCATCATCATCATCAGCCTGTATCAGTCCACTGCTGGACATAGGCCTCTCCCAAGATGCGCCACTGAGCCCGATCTTCGGCTCTTCTCTTCCAGTCACTGCCCACCGCTTTGCGTATGTCGTCGCTCCACCTGGTCACAGGACGTCCTACGCTACGTTTGCCGATTCGCGGTCTCCACTCTAGGACAAGTCTGCCCCAACGGTTATCAGTCCTGCGGCAGATATGACCAGCCCACTGCCACTTCAGCTTGCTAATCCGTTGAGCTATGTCGATAACTTTAGTTCTCTGGCGAATTACTTCGTTCCGGATTCGATTCCGCAGAGAAATACCGAGCATAGCTCTCTCCATAGCTCGCTGAGCGACTTTAAACTGGTGGACCAGTCGGACTGTGAGTGTCCACGTCTCGGCTCCGTATGTCATCACAGGTAGGACGCACTGGTTAAAGACTTTTGTCTTTAGACACTGTGGTATCGGCGACGAGAAGACTCGACGGAGTTTTCCGAATGCTGCCCAGCCCAGCTGAATTCTTCTCTGGATTTCCTTCTCGAAGTTATGTTTGCCTAGTTGGAGCGTTTGCCCTAGGTAAACATACTTAGTGACAACTTCGAGTGGGATTCCATCTACGGCAATCGGTTCCGGAACAACGTGCTCGTTGTACATGACTTTGGTTTTGTCCAAATTCATCCGGAGACCGATGCTACGAGAAGAATCCTACTACCTGTAGAATAGGAACTAAACCAGTTTCAAAGGTCTTTTCTAGAAGAAGAAGGTGTGAGAGCAACTCACATAGTCTGAGAAATAAATAAGTAAATAATAATAAATTAAATAAATAATTTGTTATTTCCCTGATTAATAAAACCTTGCACGTATGCGAATCAATTTTCATTGAAACTCTTAGGTCGATTAATAATACTAAGTACCCTCAAATCATAATAACTAATGTTCTGTCTATAGAACAATAACAAAGCCATCTATTGTCTCGTATTTCGTAAAATAAGGGCTATAAAAACAAATCCGTGGAAGTCGACGCGACGGTACGTCTCATTGTATTTTATTGTACTTGTTAAAGTAAGGCTCGATTCAGACATAATGACAGTCGTCAAGCCGGCAGTCGTGGCAAGTAATTGACGATGATAATGACCATGATAATGAGGATGGCGATGATGTTTCTTTGACGTTTCTGTCAACGGCAAACCTTGCTGGCTTTGGGCGTGAGAGCACAGATTGTGTGTGTGTGTTTTGTCAATACCGATCAAACACAACTATTAATGAACTCATCAAATAATGTATATCCCTCGGCAAATATAATACTTATCTTCATAACTAAAATACAAAGCATTCATTGAGAGAGTGGAAGGATATGTGTGATACATCTCGTCGCGAGTAGCCTAGCAATGTACGTATATTTTTCTAAATATAAATCTGATTCAAAGCAACGCTACATGATGAGCCAAATGCTGTCAGCCACTGCTTTCTCAGTGTGAATCCAGTCTAAGACATTTATAATTGTGTTAACTACACTTCATATTTGTGTTCATCGTTGTACTATACAATACTACATTTCATATTTTCGACGGGATTCGAACCCGCACCTCCTGGGAAACTAGCCTATATGACTTTGAGTACTTTACTAGTGACCTTAATCTGGTTTCTCGCAGCGCGATAAATCTCAAGTCGAGCCGCGCCAGCTCACGCCTACTCGCCGTGTGAATTGCCTCAAAGCGACGCGCGTTAGAGCTTGCAAGCCGATCCGCTCGAAGTCGGTACTTCAAAGGCGCGACGCGTGCGACAGCGTAACCGGCAGGTCCAACGCGCGCCGCGCCTGCGAGAACGAGTAGCGCGGGCTCGCCTGTTGGTGCATACTCGCTCGTACAAATCGGCTCGGCGTGGCGTGACTAGTTATATCTCGCGCCATGAGAAGCCAGCTTTAAGTTATTTACACACTCTGCTGTTTCGTGGCTTTCTCTAGCCCAATGGACTGGCCACACTGTTTATTTTATATCATTTGTTACTACTGCAGTAGAAAGTTGTTACAAGGGTAGTTAGATTGCCGTGATAGTAAATCACAGATCAAGTAAATGTAGCAAGCTAGAGAATAACTTCAATTCCTGGGGGAATTGTAGCTATTCTTTTATTCGCGTAGTTCCCGTACCCGTGAGCTTACGGGAATAAAATATAGTCTATGTTAATCGTTGATAATGTGGCCTTCCATCAGTGATTTTTGTTTAAATCGTTCTAGTAGTTAGTAGTAGTGTTTGTGTAACAAAAAATCAGTCACCTCTTTATAATATTAGTTTAGTTAGATATAACAACTATTTGGTTGATTTGCTAGAAAGTACGCGTACTGCTAAAACCGCATATGACGCATAGTAGTGTAAATGTGCACCCAAAATACTTTAAGTATGACTACAATATTTTGTTAGTAAAGTATAAATTATAGAAATCTTACACACAGTGTAGCAGTTAATGAAAAATATACTGTAGCGTCGGTCGTCGTAATGACTCAGATCTGAAGCAGAGTCAAAGCCCCAAGAACTATATCTTTTTATTATATTTTGTTTAGGGAGATACCTTTGCAGAGTCGTAGCTGCGTCGTAACATTACGATGTTACGGAGAAAAATCGTAAAGAGTTCTAATTTCATAGCGTAGTTTTATACTGACTTTTTATAGTGGTAAGACTTCTGCTAGTCCACCTGGGATGGCACCATCACATCAACAGTTATTCTACCGTTTAATAATAATGTTTAACGGGGGCAATTGTGTCTAATTATAATATCGTTTAAAAACTAAAAAACAACCGACTTCAATGCCGCGCTATTCATTTTCAGTACCAATTTTGAGATGTTTATCTCAATATCTCTGGAGATACTTATCATACCTCGATAAAATTACCATGGTACCACACTTGGAATATTTCCTTTCGAACAAAAAAAGAATAATCGAAATCGGTTCATAAACGACGAAGTTATCCGCGAACAAACATAAAAAAAAAAAAAAAAAAAAATATATACGGTCGAATTGAGAAACCTCCTCCTTTTTTTGAAGTCGGTTAAAAAGGAAAACAGGGCGGGCGTGTGAGAGTCTACATTTTGATGTTTCAGATTCTGGCTTGAATTCCGCCTAAGCAGGTATCGGTCGGTATATGTCGGTCGTGCGTACGAATATACATTGTGTTCTATGTAGCACTACACTGCGACGCTGCAACGTACGCGCAGGGCTCCGTTCACGTCCTCCGGAGAAGGTTTTTTGGTTGTTTTGCAACTCGTTCGAAGGTCCGGAACGACCACGGGTGTTTTTCACTCAAATTATGACTTTGACATTTTGCGCAGACTCGAATTTTGAGGTTATGTTCATTCATTTTTCTTGTTCTGAAAATTTTCCGTTTGTTTTTACGATTAATGTCTCGTCATGTCACGTCTTGGTCTCGACAATGCCAATTTCTTCCGATCCCCTTAATCTGTAATAAAATTACAGCTTTTCCCGCCAAATTTACTGTCACAAACGTCAGAGCGTTTTTTAACCATCGAATTTGATGGTTAAAAGGCCAGGAAAGCCCAAGGCTTCGTTCACGTCCTCCGGAGAAGGATTTTTGGTTGCTTTGCAACTCGCTCGAAGGTCCGGAACAACCACGAGTGTTTTTCACTCAAATTGTGACTTTGACATTTTGCGCAGATACGAATTTCAAGGTTATGTTCATTTATTTTTCATTTCTAAATATTTTCCGTTTGCTTTTACGATTAATGTTTCGTCATGTCACGTCTTGGTCTCGACAATGCAAATTTCTTCTGATCCCCTTAATCTGTAAAAAAATTACGGCTTTTCCCGCCAAATTTACTGTCACAAACGTCAGAGCGTTTTTTAACCTTCGAATTTGATGGTTAAAAAGTTGCAACCGGAGTAAAACAACCGAGGTCGTGAACGACACAGCTGCTACAACCGAGTGCGACGCTCTGAGGTCGTGAACTGGGTTAGAGCGTTTGGGTGCACTCCGAGCGTAGGTCGTGAACGCAGCCCTGCTGACGTCAGAAGTATTATGTCCCGCAGTAAAAAGCAGGTTTTGAAGGCGCATTGCAGTGACGCGCCCGTGTAAATGCCCGTAATCCAGAGTTTTGCATACTACGGAGTATTTTATAGGCAAATTTCATCGCTTACCATCGTGCAAAAGGCTTACTTGTCTTGTTACATTATGATTATGAATCAATAATAATTAAGATAGTTTAAAAACTAAAATAACCGACTTCAATGCCCCGCGAGTCAATTTCAGTAGCAAGTTTGAGACGTTTATCGTCATATCCCTGGAGATACTTATCAGATCTCGATAAAGTTACAATGAAACCACTTCGGAAACGTACCCTACCGATTCCAAAAATAATCATTAGAATCGGTTCAGAATTGACGGAGTAAACAAAAAAAAACATACAGACGAATTGAGAACCTCCTCCTTTTTTGTGAAGTCGGTTAATAATTAAAGTCGTAGCGTCGAGTAATAACGCAGAATCGTAGCAGCATCGTAGCCTCGTAGCTAAATAACTACGAACAAATCTGTAGAATTAAAGCTACGTCGTAGCAAAGTCATAGGGTCTACGATACTTTTGATTCAATGCTTATTATACATGTTATAACATTCATTTTAGACGTAGTTTTGATAAAATTCATGATTTTAAAATGGTAGTACCATAAATAATATTCTTTTTTTTTCTGTAAAACTACAGAATTAACAGCAGAACGTACAGCCTTCACGCACGTATTCAGTAAATACCAATCGGGAACAAACTTGTATACATTTCACATGTTAATCACATATTTCTGAATCACTTCCCAATTTGAGGTTTAATCAACTCCTGTGCGAGTCAAAGCCATTGGTTTAATCAAACACTTTCATCGAATTCAGCATGTTTTATGTTAAAAATAATAGTGCCTCGTGGCATCACATTTTTTATATCTTATAGGCTATCATTTTGACTACTATTATATCGGCAAAGTAATCAAGTAACAAAACTACTTGGCCCGATGGCGTAATCGAGAGAACGGTCGGCTTTGATGCCAGAGGTACCACCGAGTTCAAAGCCCGCCGTGAACCAAAAGGTATTTCTATCGAAAAATTTATGTGCGCTTTTCACAGTGAATTTCCGGTGAAGGAAAAACATCGTTAAGATACCAACGACCCCCGCATGGTGGTAGGACACTATCTAGTGTCCGCCTGGCGAGCTACCACCCTCAAGTTAGAAAATCTGTCACCAAGCATCTAATGTTCCGGCAGCTATCCCAGTCAGTTCCCATTCTACCATCTTTGACCGCATCATCACTTACCAACAGGTGAAGTAGTGGTCAAACGCTTGCCTATAAGTTATTTAAAAAAAATCATAAAGTCAAATAATTGAGAACCTCCTCCTTTTCGAAAATCGGTTAATAAAACGAAAATATGATATAACATTATTATACAGATTAAAAAATATACCAAAAAGTATTTTTGATAGACGTGAAGCTAATAAACTCGTGGCGCAAAATTTGCTTAAATTTAACATATTTTTAACAAAAGAATCGAATACGTCCATACATTTCATATTACGCTCGACTAGCCTTGTGAATAGACAGATGGCTGAATATTCACGTTTATATGTATAGATAATATGTGGGTATACAATACTTCAATGTCATGTAGGACAAGACAAGACTTCGCTGAGGCACTTTGTTGCCGTGTAGATATTATAGTCAGTATTCTACCTTACAGCACTTTTAACAAAATACTTTTTTTATATCTTATAGGCTAGCGTTTGACCACTATCTCACCTGTTGGTAAGTGATGATGCGGTCGAAGATGGTAAGCACACTAGGGATGGGAACTGGCTCTTAAGGATAGCTGCCGGAACACATTAGATGTTTGGCGACCGATTTTTGAACTTGAGGGTGGTAGCTGGCCAAGCGGACACTAGATAGTGCCACCATGCGGGGGTTGTTGGTTCTTAAAGATGTTTTGCCTTCACCAGAGGGCCACTGTGAAAAGCGCACATATTTTTTTCTTGTATATATTCTTATACACAAAACTTCTTTTGGCGCGCTGAGCAATTTTGTGGGTATCGAATGTGAGTGCACCGTCACGCTAGGCTTTATAACTCTCGTTCTGGGTGGTTTTGGTAAAATCGGCTCGAGTAAGTTCCCAACAAATTCAATAGATGGCGTTGCATATCGTTAAAACATCATGCCTCATTTTTACTTCTGACGTACAGTCATACGACCTACAGATTTTAAAAAGGGCTTTAAATTTATATGTGGCACATTTTTAAATTATGGTTGCTCTTAATTCAAAAGTCTACCCAATAAATGCTTTCTTTCTATCAATTCATAGACTTTGTTGTTGCAGGATAAACATTTTTTCATCTAAACTAAATATGCTTGTGTCTGGAGTGGGTTCACGTCAATAAAGCAATGGGTTGGGATCGAACTCACAGCTCTTCTATCGCCATGCCGACGCCATAAGTCATTGGGCTATTGCCGCTTAATTTTTCATTAATATTAATACAAAAAAAACAAAGGGTTATATTCCGAGAGCGCCAGCAGAAGTGAAAACTTGAACAATAACTTTGTACATTTGGTCTACTCTCCCTCCGTCTTACGAATTTTTGATCGATCAGGTCACGTGTCCTCCTGTTCCTGACGTGATATTTGATGATATTTTCCATCCCAAATAGTTCACAACGCCGCTAAAGAAGTTTTCACTTCAAAACTACATATATTAAATTAAAATGACACTGGTGAAAGATGCGCTACTGTTTATTCAGTATAGTGTTAAATATCATACAGTGGAATCGTAAATTGTGTTGCGGTGAAGTTTACGAGTACATGAAGTTACGAGTACATGGAGTTCATGAAGTACGAGTACATGAAGTTACGAGTACATGAAGTTACGAGTATATGAAGTTACGAGTACATGGAGTACATGAAGTACGAGTACATGAAGTTACGAGTACATGAAGTTACGAGTACATGGAGTACATGAAGTACGATTACATGAAGTTACGAGTACATGAAGTTACTAGTACATGGAGTACATGAAGTACGAGTACATGAAGTTACGAGTACATGAAGTTACGAGTACATGGAGTACATGAAGTACGAGTACATGAAGTTACGAGTACATGGAGTACATGAAGTACGAGTACATGAAGTTACGAGTACATGAAGTTACGAGTACATGAAGTTACGAGTACGTGGAGTACATGAAGTACGAGTACATCAAGTACGAGTACATGAAGTTACGAGTACATGAAGTTACGAGTACGGTGAAGTTACGAGTACATGGAGATTTCAATTAAAAGTTTCGTCTAGTTGTATACTATAAACTTACTTACTACTCTAAGGGCCAGTTTCACCGGTTCTCGATAGCCCTCCCTATTAGAAACAAATCTGACAGAGTTTTGACAAATTTTGTATGGTGTCGTATGTCAGATAACTACCTGTCACAAATCAAATCAAATCAAATCAAAATTATTTATTTGCCAGAATATGGTACAAATAGGTCTTAATATTCTTTTAGCCAACATATTCTACCGTTGCCGGTGTACAAATACTTTGCAAGCAAAATCATTATAATTTAAATTAATTAAACAATTCCAGAACAAGATTATATTACATTACTCTTACACTCATGCTGTGTATGAGTATACTGATACATTTATATTATTATGAACATTATTATTATTATTTATAACTAACGACTGTCAAATGTCAATTGATTGTTGTTTGTCAAAAAGCGTGGTCAAAAGGATAGAATATATGTCAGAATTCTGATTAATGAAATTTGGATGTTAAAATTAGGGATAACATTTCAAAGACTTCACTTAACCAGAAATCGGTGAAACTGGCCCTCTGTGTTTGAATATTCTAGGCTCTTCTATTATATCGAGCCCCATTGGCGTAAAGGATAGATGGCTACATGGCTTCATTTTTTTGGTAAGATCTCTTATTTAAACATCATAATTCAATTACAAGTTAAAGGAGCCTTGTTATTTGTACCATTTCCTGAAATTTCATTTATATTATCAGTACAAGAATGTAAAATAAACTGGCCAAGTGCAAGTCAGACTCGCACTCGTAGGGTTCCGTACCACACTACAGTATTTTATAAGATCGAGCAAAATATACCACTATCATTTTTCGCCAGCAAAAACTAATAATTAATAAACATTTTATTTCTTATAACGCCATCTAACGTCTAACAAAGGTGTTAGGGATCGACATTTCAATATAACGCCATCTATGGGACGTTTACCTAACTAAGCGTTCATAGATGGCGTGAAATGTCGAAAAAAACACGTTTCTTGTATGGGGACCCTCTATTATTTTTAAATTTATTCTGTTTTTACTATTTGTTGTTATAGCGGCAACAGAAATACGTCATCTGTGAAAATGTCAACTGTCTAACTATCACGGTTCATGAGATACAGCCTGGTGACAGACGGACAGACAGACAGATAGACAGACAGACAGACAGACAGATGGACAGCGGAGTCTTAGTAATAGGGTCCCGTTTTACCCTTTAGGTACGGAACCCTAAAAATATATCATAAAGAGAATCTCACCAAAGCCAATTTTAAATCTTATTAGAAATCAGATCTTCAATAGAATCATACGATTTCAATGTAAAAATGTATCTGATCAAATTGGATTCGTGTTGTGAAAATGAAAATGTAAAGGTACGACCACACCACGGCATCCTGCGACCGCGTTCGCGATCTGATTTTCTATTGTTTTCTGTAGATTGCGTTTGGTGTGAACCAGTCGGTACAAATACTACTGCGCTATCTGATCGCCGCCTAGATCGCGCACGCAGGACGCCGCAGTGTGGTCGTACTTTAAAAATAAATTATTTTTATAATTTTTTTCGAGTTTAGTTATATCATTTTTTTTTTAAGTGAAAACTTCTTTAGCGGCGTTGTGAACTTTTTGGGGTGGGTAAAATGTTAAATGTTAAATTCGCGTCAGGACCTCGCGTCAAGACACGTGACCTGATCGAAAATTCGTAAGACGGGGGGAGAGTAGTAACTTTTTTGGGGATGGCTGAAAAATGTTAAACTCGCATCAGGACACATGACCTGATCGAAAATTCGTTAGACGGAGGGAGAGTAGACCAACTGCACAACGTTAATGTTTAAGTATTTACTTCTGCCGGCACACCCGGAGTGCAACCCTTTTTAGGGTTCCATAGCCGAATGGCAAAAAACGGAACCCTTATAGTTTCGTCATGTCTGTCGGTCTGTCTGTCTGTCCGTCCGTATGTCACAGCCATTTTATTCCGAAACTGATAGGACTACAGAATTGAAACTTGGTAGATAGATGTATTCTGTGAACCGCTTTTCGATTTTCATACAAAAATAAATAAAATAAAAGTTTAAGGGGGGGCATCCCCTACATGGAACTGAAACAAAAAACAAATTTACTACAAACCTATACGTGTGGGTGGGTGTCTATGAATAGTTCTTTAAAAATGATATTGAGGTTCCTAAAATCATTTTTTCTCAAAGTCAATCATTTGAAAGATAGGCGCGTCTGTGTGTCCCCCCCCCCCCCCTCTCTAACTTTTGAAGTATGGGAGTTAAAAATCTAAAAAAATATATGCTGTAAATCTCAATAAAAACGAACAACGAAAATTGGTTTGAATGAGATACAGTCAGCAGTTTTTAAGATATAGCGACCGCAAAAATAACTTTGTTTTTCATACAAACACTATCAAAAACAAAGTTAATTTTTTAGTTGCGAAAAATCATAGTTTTAGAATACTTTACTGTGTTACGGAACCCTACGAGTGCGAGTCCGACTTGCACTTGGCCAGTTTATTTTGTATTGTCTTAGTGTGTAAGTAAGATTTCTGCTAGTTCGAGGTGATAACCATCGTTATATGAATTATTCAAAAAGTATGTATTTTTTATTTTAACAAGTATTCACAAATCTTCTTCTTCTTATTTATAAAAATCAGTTGCTGTTCGTTAGTCTCGCTAAAACTCGAGAATGGCTGGGCCGATTTAGCTGATTTTGGTTTTGAAATGTTTGTCGTAGTCCAGAGAAAGAAAGAAAGAAGAAAGAAAGGAGAAGAAAGAAAATGAATTTATTCAGTCTAATACACACAAAAAATACAAACAACAATATAAAACAAAAATAAATTAACACGTAAAAATAAAGTGACATTAATTGAACCAAATAAAAAAACAACTAATGTGTGGATTGCTGAACCAGGTCCATCTCAGCACAAATGGTAAGGTACTGCCACCTCAACGCTGATTTTCAGGTGGACCTGTAGCGGGTGTTGACTAACGCGAAAGAATAGATACCTAAAAAAATATTTAAAACAAAATTCAGAGGTAAACAATAATATAACTAAACAAAAATCAACTTAATTAGACGTACAATTTGCATAATCATATCAAAATGACACTTATCGTAACACATAAATAAGTAAGTATAAAATCTTATAAAACTTCATTTACGCAGCTTCAATTGGCAGCCAACGTCACAATCAAAGGCTGTCAGTAGAGTGGTGTGTACGTGGGTGTGTGTGTTTGTGTTCAATATATGTTAGTTTAGTTACTAAAAATTAGATTATGGACACATCAATCTTTATATTGCCATGCTTCCTTTGCTCTGCCACTAAGAATTGCTTTAGCTTGTATTTAAAGAAGGTTTAATCGGTGAGAATAACTACAACTATATAGTTGTACTACTATGACACGCAGCCTCGAAATGTTGGAACAATATTCCACCGCCAGTAAGGAACTTGCGATGTATTTATAGTTTCAGAATTAAACTTAGAATATTACTAAATGTCCATCAGTCAGAAGAGGAAACTCAACGGCACGACACGAGTGCAATATAATATAATATTATATCACGAAACGTACTTAGTTTTTTTTATATGTCATCTATATATTTTTATTTTTTATTTTTATAAATTATACCTATTATTAATTTATTTAATCTGCTAAAAATTTATATAAATCATACAAATTTACATAATTATCTTTAACTTTTGTGTACTCAAATTGTAGAGCATTGTCCAAAGTAGGTAAGGTTCCGTGACATCACTGTCAGGGTCCCATCGGAAGACCAGCATTGGTCATGTCCATCATGACCAACATTATGCTGAGCTGGGTCCTGTTTTGCAACATACTGTATTAGCAGTAGGTGATTTATAATTGTTATTCATATTGTTGCGAAATAAATAATTTTCATTTCATTTCATTTCATTTCATTTCATTTCATTTCATTTCATTTCATTTCATTTCATTTCATTTCATTTCATTTCATTTCATTTCATTTCATTTCATTTCATTTCATTTCATTTCATTTCATTTCATTTCATTTCATTTCATTTCATTTCATTTCATTTCATTTCATTTCATTTCATTTCATTTCATTTCATTTCATTTCATTTCATTTCATTTCATTTCATTTCATTTCATTTCATTTCATTTCATTTCATTCATTTCATTTCATTTCATTTCATTTCATTTCATTTCATTTCATTTCATTTCATTTCATTTCATTTCATTTCATTCATTTCATTTCATTTCATATCATTTCATTTCATTTCATTTCATTCATTTCATTTCATTTCATTTCATTTCATTACATTTCATTTCAATTCATCATTTCATTCATTTCATTTCATTTCATTTCATTTCATTTCATTTCATTCATTTCATTTCATTTCATTTCATTCATTTCATTTCATTTCATTCATTTCATTTCAATTCATTTCATTTCATTTCATTTCATTACATTTCATTTCATTTCATTTCATTCATTCATTTCATTTCATTACATTCATCATACAATTCATTTCAATTCATTTCATTTCATTCATTTCATTCATTTCATTTCATTTCATTCATTTCATTTCATTTCATTTCATTTCATTTCATTTCATTTCATTTCATTTCATTTCATTCATTTCATTTCATTTCATTTCATTCATTTCATTTCATTTCATTTCATTTCATTATCATTTCATATCATTTCATTTTCATTTCATTTCATTTCATTTCATTTCATTTCATTTCCATTCATTCATTTCAATTCATATCATTTCAATTCATTTCATTTCATTTCATTTCATTCATTTCAATTCATTTCATTCATTTCATTACATTTCATTTCATTTCATTTCATTCATTCATTTCATTTCATTTCATTTCATTCATTCATTTCATTTCATTTCATTTCATTTCAATTCATTTCATTCATTTCATTTCATTTCATTTCATTTCATTTCATTTCATTTCATTTCATTTTCATTTCATTTCATTTCATTTCAATTCATTTCATTTCATTCATTTCATTTCATTTCATTTCATTCATTCATTTCATTTCATTCAATCATTTCATTTCATTTCATTTCATTTCATTATCATTTCATTTCATTTCATTTCATATTCATTTCATTTCATTTCATTTCATTTCATACATTTCATTTCATATCATTTCATTTCAATTTCAATTCATTTCATTCATTTCATTTCATTTCATTTCATTTCATTCATTCATTTCATTTCATTTCATTTCATTTCATTTCATTCATTTCATTCATTTCATTTCATTCATTCATTTCATTTCATTTCATTTCATTTCATTTCAATTCATTTCATTTCATATCATTTCATTTCATTTCATTCATTTCATTTCATTTCATTTCATTTCATTCATTCATTTCATTTCATTTCAATTCATTTCATTCATTTCATTTCATTACATTTCATTTCATATCATTTCATTTCATTCATTTCATTTCATTTCATTTCATTTCATTTCATTTCATTCATTTCATTTCATTTCATTTCATTTCATTTCATTCATTTCATTTCATTTCATTTCATTTCATTTCATTTCATTTCATTCATTTCATTTCATTTCATTCATTTCATTTCATTTCATTAATTCATATCATTTCATTTCATTTCATTTCATTTCATTTCATTTCATTTCATTTCATTTCATTTCATTTCATTTCATTCATCATTCATTTCATTTCATTTCATTTCATTACATTTCATTTCATTTCATTTCATTCATTTCATTTCATTCATTTCATTCATTTCATTTCATTTCATTTCATTTCATTTCATTCATTTCATTTCATTTCATTCATTTCATTTCATTTCATTTCATTTCATTTCATTCATTTCATTTCATTTCATTTCATTTCATTTCATTTCATTTCATTTCATTTCATTTCATTTCATTTCATTCATTTCATTTCATTTCATTTCATTTCATTTCAATTCATTTCATTTCATATCATTTCATATCATTTCATTTCATTTCAATTTCATTTCATTTCATTCATTTCATTTCATTTCATTCATTTCATTTCATTTCATATCATTTCATTTCATTTCATTTCATTTCATTTCATTTCATTTCATTTCATTCATTTCATTTCATTTCACTTTCATTTCATTCATTTCATTTCATTTCATTTCATTTCATTTCATATTCATTTCATTTCATTCATTTCATTTCATTTCATTTCATTTCATTTCATTTCATTTCATTCATTTCATTCATCATTTCATTTCATTTCATTTCATTTCATTTCATTTCATTTCATTTCATTTCATTTCATTTCATTTCATTTCATTTCATTTCATTTCATTTCATTTCATTTCATTTCATTTCATTTCATTTCATTTCATTTCATTTCATTTCATTTCATTTCATTTCATTTCATTTCATTTCATTTCATTTCATTTCATTTCATTTCATTTCATTTCATTCATTTCATTTCATTTCATTTCATTTCATTTCATTTCATTTCATTTCATTTCATTTCATTTCATTTCATTTCATTTCATTTCATTTCATTTCATTTCATTTCATTTCATTTCATTTCATTCATTTCATTTCATTTCATTTCATTTCATTCATTTCATTTCATTTCATTTCATTTCATTTCATTTCATTTCATTTCATTTCATTTCATTTCATTTCATTTCATTTCATTTCATTTCATTTCATTTCATTTCATTTCATTTCATTTCATTTCATTTCATTTCATTTCATTTCATTTCATTTCATTTCATTTCATTTCATTTCATTTCATTTCATTTCATTTCATTTCATTTCATTTCATTTCATTTCATTTCATTTCATTTCATTTCATTTCATTTCATTTCATTTTCATTTCATTTCATTTCATTTCATTTCATTTCATTTCATTTCATTTCATTTCATTTCATTTCATTTCATTTCATTTCATTTCATTTCATTTCATTTCATTTCATTTCATTCATTCATTCATTTCATTTCATTTCATTCATTTCATTTCATTTCATTTCATTTCATTTCATTTCATTTCATTTCATTTCATTTCATTTCATTTCATTTCATTTCATTTCATTTCATTTCATTTCATTTCATTTCATTTCATTTCATTTCATTTCATTTCATTTCATTTCATTTCATTTCATTTCATTTCATTTCATTTCATTTCATTTCATTTCATTTCATTTCATTTCATTTCATTTCATTTCATTTCATTTCATTTCATTTCATTTCATTTCATTTCATTTCATTTCATTTCATTTCATTTCATTTCATTCATTTCATTTCATTTCATTTCATTTCATTTCATTTCATTTCATTTCATTTCATTTCATTTCATTTCATTTCATTTCATTTCATTTCATTTCATTTCATTTCATTTCATTTCATTTCATTTCATTTCATTTCATTTCATTTCATTTCATTTCATTTCATTTCATTTCATTTCATTTCATTTCATTTCATTTCATTTCATTTCATTTCATTTCATTTCATTTCATTTCATTCATTTCATTTCATTTCATTTCATTTCATTTCATTTCATTTCATTTCATTTCATTTCATTTCATTTCATTTCATTTCATTTCATTTCATTTCATTTCATTTCATTTCATTTCATTTCATTTCATTTCATTTCATTCATTTCATTTCATTTCATTTCATTTCATTTCATTTCATTTCATTTCATTTCATTTCATTTCATTTCATTTCATTTCATTCATTTCATTTCATTTCATTTCATTTCATTTCATTTCATTTCATTTCATTTCATTTCATTTCATTTCATTTCATTTCATTTCATTTCATTTCATTTCATTTCATTTCATTTCATTTCATTTCATTTCATTTCATTTCATTTCATTTCATTATAAACAAAAAATTTCATTTTCCCCATTTAAACTGCCTACTTTCCTCTCAAACATTAATTTGACATTCGTCTCTTCGGTACGGTAGGGTACGGTAGTAAGGGTTTTGAATCAACAACATAATATATCCACATTACTCGAATGATCGCGTCGGTATTTAAATTTTAATATTTTTAACTTTGATAGTTGTCCCAGGTTGTTATTGTTGGTTCGTTCCAACCGAAAACCGATAAAAACAAAATTAAATTAAATAATAAAGGGCCTCAAAACCACGTTTCTTGTATGGGAACCCATACAATAAATGTGTTTTTGAGGCCTTTTTATGCTCCAGCTTATAAACCTTAATAGATAAAGACTTGAAATATATTCATGGCGTGTATTGCAATGACTGCTATAAGATGATATAATAAAAACTAAATTAAATTAAAAATTAAAGGGGGTCACCATACGAAAAACGTATTTCCCCGACAAATATTGTTTAATCGGAACCCTGCGAGTGCGGGTCCAACTTGCACTTATTTACAGTCAGTTCAGACAGTTTATTTATATTCGCGGTACTAAGTTCGCCGGGTCAGCTAGTAGTACATATATACAACTTAATAAGATCGTTTAAAAAACTAAAAAACCGACTTCAATGCCGCGCTATTAATTTTAGTACCAATTTTGAGGTGTTTATCTCCATATCTCTGAGATACTTATTAGACCTCGATAAAATTACCATGGTGCCACAATTGGAATATCTCCTTTCCAACAAAAAAAAGAATAAACAAAATCGGTTCATAAACAACGAAGTTATCCGCGAACAAACATAAAAAAAAATACGGTCGAATTGCGAAACATCCTCCTTTTTTTGAAGTGATCATCATCATCATAATCAGCCGGTATCAGTCCAGTGCTGGACATAGGCCTTTCCCAAGTCATGCCACTGAGCCGATCTTCGGCTCTTTGTTCCAGTCACTGCCCACCGCTTTGCGAATGTCGTCGCTCCACCTGGTCACAGGGCGTCCTACGCTACGTTTACCGATTCGCGGTCTCCACTCTAGAACCAGTGTTCCCCAATGGTTATCGGTCCTACGGCAGATATGAACAGTCCACTGCCACTTCAGTTTGCTAATCCGATGAGCTATGTCGATCACTTTAGTTCTCTGGTGTATTACTTCGTTCCGATCCGATCCCGCAGAGAAACACCGTACATAGCTATTTCCATAGCTCGCTGAGCGACTTTAAATTAGTGGACGAGTCGAACCGTGAGTATCCACGTCTCGGCTCCGTATTTCATGACGGGTAGGACGCACTGATTAAAGACTTTTGTCTTTAGGCACTGTGGTATATGCGACGAGAAGACTCGACGGAGTTTTCCAAATGCTGCCCAGCGCAGCTGAATTCTTCTCTGGATTTCCTTTCGAAGTTATGTTTGCCTAGTTGGAACGTCTTCCCCAGGTAAACATACTTAGTGACAACTTTGAGTGGGATTCCATCTACGGCAATTGGTTCCGGAACAACGTGCTCGTTGTACATGACTTTGGTTTTATCCAAATTCATCCGGAGACCAATGCGACGAGAAGAATCAGCTAGGCCATTCAACATCCTTTGTAAGTTGGGATGTAAGGGAGCACACATACCATCTAAGTGGTGCCAGCCAACCTCACTTGCCCGTAGTGCATCCTGCTGACCAACGAACGGGGCTCTGGCGACCGACAAATGGCGGTATAACCATTTCAAATTATGGCGTAGCTAAATACTACAGGCCGGTGACGGGCAGCAGCGTCACCGGTGCGAGAAGCTACGTCCTGCGATCGCCAACACGCCTGCCCAGCGTGGCGATTAGGGCATATCCCAAGGGATGAAAGAACTTTTTTGAAGATGGTTAAAAATAAATGTAACTATTTGAAAAGTATGTTAATATAGTAGAAAAAAATAAGTCGAACTTAAAATATCTTAGACTTGAACAGGAAAATGTTTGTCGTCATCGTCACCGTTACCACAGATGGTAGGAGCATATTATATCTATATTCCGCCTGACTTGCTACCAAAAAGTGGCTCATTGTTGTTAGTACCATCAAGGATACTATATTAATTTTCTCTTCTCTTACTCTGTAAACATTTTTTCTATTGAACCAAATACAAATTAACTAATTGCACAATGTAATACAATGATATTATGTCATTTTTTTTTATAGTGTCAAAGTTTCCGCAGCCCATAATTATACTTGATATATGTCTGTAGCCTCTCCAGGCAAACCATTGCACACCATTTTCATGGCAGATTGTATGAAACAATTTTGTAACTTTTCACCATCTGTACCGACTACAATGCAGCAATAAATAATTTATGAGTATTATTATGATTAAGGAGTAAATTTGCAGCGATAACCTTACGGTGTTCCGGCAGCTCAGAGACCTTGGGAGTTTGAATATACCAGGCCTAGCGTGTTCACCGTCTTCGACCACATCATCGCTTACTCACATCGGTGAGGTAATGGACAAACGCCAGATTTAACGATTAAAATAAACTAATCCACACATAGGCCTCTCCAATCCTATTTCATCCAGCTCTTGCCAGAAAAGCCAGCTTATAAATAACCGGCTAAGTGCGTGTCGGGCCACGCGCAGTGTAGGGTTCCGTAATAGCATGTTATTCAATGGAAGTCTTTACCCGTTATAAACAAGCAACTAGGTGCTCCGTCTTTGTCACTTTAAAGGATTTGTTCTAAGGGTTTTGTATTTGGTACAAAATTATCTAACACCCAAGTTCAACGACTATTACTGCTACACTAATAAAGTTATCTCAACCGCTATAATTTTCCTTTAAAGTTCATGAAATGCGCTATTATCACGAATTTTTCCAGATTTTTCAAGCCCGCAGTTTAGCTTTTAGAGGGAGGGGGGACGCCCTATCGGAACAAAAATTTGCACTTTAATGTTTAATATTTCGTAAATGGAGAATTCAGTCGAAAAATATCAACCTACCAATACCAATAGCAACCCTTAAGTCATTTTAAAAGACCTATTCAACGATATGCCACACGATGGGGTAGACGATGAAAAAAAAATCATCCCCACTTCTCATATAGGGGAGCTACCCTAAAAAAAAATATTTTTCAAAATTTTATTTCAGCACTTTGTCGACGTAATATATATACATACCCCCACAAAATTACAGCTTTCTAGTATTAACGGTCTCTTAGCAAAACCTCGGACAGACAGACAGACAGACGGACATGACGAAACCCTTACAAGGATACTGACAAGGAACCCTCATAGGGTTCCTTGTCAGGACTACGGAACCCTAAAAAGAGTAAGGATATTTCCGCTATGTAGATTAAATCAATTTGTTCAGCGCTTTGTCTTATTGCTGTAAATGAAAGACGGCAAAACAAAATCAATAATATACCACTATTGGTTGAATTCCTTTTTAAGGAAAATAAGTAGAGACATTACATTTTCGGTATTTCCTTCATAAAACTGAGTAAAATTGTCCTGAGACGTGGTTTGGTTTTGCCAATCGCGCCTTTATTGATAATAATTTCCGTTGAAAGACTCTAATAATAGATGTTTATGAGGATTGGATAGAGAGAGAAATCCCAGGGGCTTGATGCCATCTCGAGAAATAGAATCTCGATCTGCTATTATGAAGACTAGCTGCTATATGCGGTTTCGTTTACTTACAGTTCGATTTGTTTGCATGCGTATGAACAAACATTTGCAAACATCTCACGTTTATATAGTTACCCTAGTCCGCTTGATGAACCCGTCGGTCAAAACCGACGGGTTCATCAAGCGGACTAGGGTAACTAGTAAGCGTGTAGTTTTTTTTTTAAGTTAACGTACATTATTTAACCCGGAGCCGGTAAGTCTCTACATAAATAGATGAATTTCGACCGATAATCGTCAATACGAAAAGAGATGCAGATAACAACTATTCTAGCTGCATCTCTCTCTAGCAGACGTTTGCGATGACAAGACGCATCGCTATCAATGTAGAGACTTCCATCCCAGGGCCGGTAGTCTCTACATGCATAGCAATGAATTACGAGTCAAATTGTCAATACGAAAAGAGATGTAGATAACAACTGTGTAGCTGCATCTCATTCTAGCAGACGTTTGCGATGACAAGATGCATCGCTATCAATGTAGAGACTTCCACCCCTGGCCACCATTACTTTTTTGTGGTTTTTTAAGGGTAGCTTTACGCAAGAGCTTGTGGCGTGTTGGCGTTTCCTCTAGATATGTGGTAAGAAAATGGGCGCAGCGAGAAGAGCGAGGTTGCGTAGAGGACTCCAATGTTACTCTTTGGCGGCAGTGAAGCATGTCAAACATTTTATTTGCGTTCACTGTTTGGCGGACTCTTTTCCGATATGAAAGTATATAGAGAAATAAAATGTACTCGACAAAGAGTAAGTTAAGGAGGTTGTTTCTAATCCTGTAGTCTATTTAGTTTATCCTGGTGCAAGGTGAACAATATCAACCTTATGTCAATATGGCAAGAACCATTTTTAATGAATAGCCGTTAAAATAAGTTTGTACAGTTTACAGCTCAATTTTTTCATATACTTTTAATTATTTGCACCTAAGATGATTGTATTCAATGGATGTTGCATCGAGACATTGATTGGAGACCAACAATATGACTTCGAACTTTGAGTATTCAACCTAAAAGATATGATATAAAATCATGTTTCGATCTTTTCTTCATGTTGGTTTTAGTGTTTCATAGAATATTAATAATATTCATTGCTAAGTGCGGTGCGGGTCGGTACACCTTCTCGTGGTGTACCCTGGGTATTGGCCGACAACTTTCCCAGTCAACTGGGTTAAGTTGTCGACCGATAGCGAAGTTCCGACGTGAGGGGCTCCACCGCGTGTCCCTCTGATCAGAGCAGAGGGCGCAGTGTAACGGGGCAGGGCGGGCTCGGTGGTGGGAGACGCCCGGTGGTAGGTCTGAGCATAATGCTCCGACTTTGTGGCGGGGCCGGTAACGGCTGCAAGAGGGCTGCTCGCATGCTTTTGTCATGCGAGCCGGACGGTGGACGAAGTGCGAGTGGGGTAGTTGCCCTTCGCACACCTGTCATGTGAGGGACGGAAGGTGTGGTGAGTTTGAGGAAAAGACGAGCCACACTCCTTTTGTGTGCTGTGGGTCCGATTCACTCGGGCCGTGAGGGGGGCCGGTGACGGTCGCCAAGTGGGGTGCCAATGGCATGCGAGTCAAACAGCGGACGGTGTGCAAGTAGGGGTATTTGCTCTTCGCACAACTGTCATCAGAGGGACGGAGGCTATGGTAAGTTTGATGAGAATCAAGAATCAAAGCATTAAAGATGAGAAGACGAGCCACACTCCTCTGTCATTGTGGGGTAACTGTTGGAGAGTCGGGGGACTCTCCAACGGGTTGCACTCCCCACATGACGGTTGAGGGTTGACCTTGGTGAGCAAGGTCAGCCCTCCGCAGCGGCAGAGGCCCATTTGGGTCTGCCACCGGGGCAAGTTGGCGAATGTTACGACGGTCCCATCTTGCCCCACTACGTTGAATGACGGCTCACCCCAGGTTTTTAGTGCGGTATTCTGCCTTTTAGGCAGCGAGTCCCACATAATCATCTCGCTCCCCCGGGCGAGTGGTATCCATAAAGGATTTTTCTGGGTCAAAAAAATAGGATCACGCTAAGTGGCGTACGATGGGAGAGGTTTATGTCCAGTATTGGACTAATATAAGCAGATTATGATGATGATGATGATGAATATGTTGATTATTTAACTGCGCGTCGCTCCGCATTCTCGTCTAGCTTTGGTGGATACGTAACCTAATAAGAAGGAAGATATCTGGTTTTGATATGTCATAAAATATCTACCAAAAGCCGTTTACACGTCAAGTTACTCATTGAAGGCTTTTCTACTCTGTGACTTTACACAAATATGAACTCTATCGCATTTCGCCTAAAGCTTATGTTCGTATTTCCTATCGAGAACTTTAACAAACTGTTGATGGCATTCGTGACCTTATTCCAATAGGAATATGGTTTCGAATGATTGAAAGAAAAGTGGATCAGTAAGATAGATTATGAGAGCTATTGACCAAAATTGAAGGCATTTAGTAATCGAAGAGGACTTCAATAGGATATTTTGCGATCGAATGGATTGAAAACATCATTCAATGATTATATTGCATACGGGACTTTTCGCGCTTAAAACTTAATTTTATTTACCTCGTTCTTTCAGGGATGTCAATTGTATAGTATAATAACATTTCAATTCAACTCTCATTATTATTAAAGTTTTTTTTGTATATCTTATAGGCTAGCGTTTGACTACTATCTCACTGTTGGTAAGTGATGATGCGGTCGAAGATGGTAAGCACGCTAGGCCTAGAATGGGAACTGGCTCTCAAGGATAGCTGCCGGAACACATTAGATGTTTGGTGACAGATTTTCTAACTTGAGGGTGGTAGCTGGCCAGGCGGACACTAGATAGTGTCTACCATCACGAGGGGGTTGTTGGTTTTTTAACGATGTTTTTCCTTCACCGTAGGGCCACTGTGAGCACACACCACGCACATACATTTTTCGATAGAAAAATTCATTGGTGCACGGTGGGGTTTGAACTCGGTACCACGGCATCAAAGCCGACCGATCTCCCGATTACGCCACCGGGCCCTAAAAAAAAAATTTTGCATTATATTTAATTTAACATGTAGTTTCAGTCAAAGGTCTATTTATCGCAAACTGGAATCTCTCCCAGACTACCAAATGATTTAAAAACATAACCAAAACTGGAGACAAAAGGTTTCCTTTGCTTCCCTGAACAAAAGGCCGTATCTTTATCTGATTTCATAGTATAGGAGCCAAAGACTTTAGAAAATATTAAGGTGATATGGTTTCCATATTAAACTGGCCAAGTGCAAGTCGGACTCGCACTCGTAGGGTTCCGTACCACACTACAGTATTTTATAAGATCGAGCAAAAAATGCCACTATCATTTTTTGCCAGCAAAAAATTACAATTAATAAACATTTTATCAAAATTCAGTTGTGAGCCGCGTGCTTATTTCTTATAACGCCATCTAACGTCTAACGCTGTCTAAGTGAAAGTTCACACAAAGGTGTTAGGAATCCGCATTACAATATAACGCCATCTATGGACCTAAAAAAAACCTAAGCCCAAAATAAACACGTTTCTTCTATAGGGACCCCCTATAATTTTTAACTTTATTCTGTTTTTAGTATTTGTTGTTATAGCGGCAGCATAAATGCATCATCTGTGAAAATTTCAACCGTCTAACTGTCACGGTTCATGAGATACAGCCTAAGAGACAGACGGACACATAGACAGACAGACAGACAGACGGACAGCGGAGTCTTAGTAATAGGGTTCCGTTTTACCCTTTGGGTACGGAACCCTCAAAAAGTATATTGCACAAATATGAGTAAATGGAGCAATAACTTGCACTGAAATTACATCTATTGTTCTTATATAAGACTTAGCATATGGAAAATTATATTTACCTTCATCATTTGATTTAATAATATGAACAAATTATATAATCAGTGGAACTGATTTAACTTTCGAGGGCCCGGTGGTGTAGTGGGAGAATGGTCGGCTTTAATGCCAGAGGTACCGAGTTCAATCCCCGCCGTCTACCAATTGATTTTTCTATCGAAAATTGTATGTGCGGTTTTCACAGTGGCCCTCCGGTAATAGGAAAACATTGTTAATAAGCCTGGCCAGCTACCAACCTCAATATTTTTGTAAATTGTTAAACACAATCCAAAATTTCATCGTACCAACGGGACTTGAACCCGCAACCTCCGGAATAACATGTTCCGGTGCTTTGCCAATTATTAAGCCATGGTGCGAAGTAACGTTACGACGAAATTAGTGGATTGCATTTGTTAACCCAATTATGCATTGGTGGCGCCATCTATGACTACTTATTCTGAAGTTAATCATTCGGAAGAAATCATTACAGTTTTCAAATCCGACGAGAGATGTTGCACTGCGTAAATCAAATATTATGTTTCTTTGAAGTGTTACACACTTAATATTTTTGTAATTACAAACACAATCCAAAACTCTAAAACATAAATATTCCTTACAAAAATATTAAGTGTGTAACACTTCAAAGAAACATAATATTTGATTTACGCAGTGCAACATCTCTCGTCGGATTTGAAAACTGTAATGATTTCTTCCGAATGATTAACTTCAGAATAAGTAGTCATAGATGGTGTTAATGCAAAATTAACATGTTATATTTGATGTCATCTGTTGTTCATGTACTCATTATCTAATCAAGAAAATAGGCCTCTCGAATACGCCTAGCGACATCTAGCGGTTCACGTCAGTAGCTTTATCACACGATTTACTATGCCATTCATAAATCAATAGGACGTAGCATAGATAACACAAAGTCAGTACAAATGTATTTGTCTATTCATTCATAGAAAACGATCGAGTGAACTATTGTAAAATTATTGGTCGAATGAGATGTTCTGTGAAACATTCATTCGCCCACTCTCTTCGCTATTCAGGGCTCGAGCAGAGCACACGTATCAGAAATACAACCGTATCAAGGTCCATGTGAATTTCATTCAGTTCCCCGGATAGTTCCCCATTTCAGAAGAGTCAGAACCAAATCTCAGACGAACCCGCTGAGCTGCGTGGTCGTACAAACTTTGAGGGGAGCAAGTACGCAAATTAACACGCAGCGTGACCTTCGCACCCGGGCGCAGCGCCATCATCACGACGCTGCCACCGGCTCCGCCACCAACATTTTGGTGGCCCATGAGGGGAGCTATCTCTCCGTCTAACCGTGTTGCAGATCAGTGATAAAAAGGGCGACGTGAGTTGGCAACGCCCACGCAATCGACCGAAGCCACGACATCAGGCACCGACCGACTGCAACTGCAACATCGTCAAGTGACAACGGATCAAAAAGGCGAGCGCAAACGGACGTGCGCTTCGTATCAAGATTCAGAAGATTCAAGATTCAGAAGAAAGTGAGGTTATGAAAATACTTCACATCACATCAGTGCTTCGTTGACGTCACGGCATACGTATTTCCGCCGCGTTCATTCAGTCACGTCAGACTGACGTATCCGCTTCAATCTTTCGTTCAACGGTAGTCGCCGATTCATTTGTGTTCTGTGGACTTTTCATTAGAGACTGTAGTTTGTCTGTAAAAATATCGTTCGTCAATTAGCTGTGGTTCAGTGCAGTGATAGTAAATTGTTGTTATTGTAATAAGTTTTATCTCGTTTTGAATCGTAAATATGGCAAAGAAGGCCACTTCGCAATTCAAATCAAAGTGTAAACTTGTTGTGGAAATGAGTGATTTGATTGAATCAGATAGGGATAACGCTTCGCCGGCGATAATCTCATGTTTCAGTAAGGCCGTTACCGATGCGATCGAGCTTTTTGAGGCAGTGCTTGCCCAGGAAGAGGAGATAGAAAAGGAAGAGTTCGTGCAGTTGCGAACCCAGTTCAGAAAAATTAATACGATCGCTGGTAAGGTAGGAGACGCGACTTGTGGGACGAGTCTCGCCACTCCTACGCATCAAGGATCAGTTCAGGTGAGTGCAAAACTACCTCTTATTTCGTTACCAAACTTCCGTGGTGAATTCTCGGAATGGTTGAGTTTTTCCGATTTGTTTGAATCATTAGTCCACAGACGCTCAAACTTATCAGACTCAGAGAAACATTACTATCTCAGAGCATCAGTAAGCGGTGAGGCGCTATCAATTATACGCCACCTACCTATGGACGGTCAAAATTATGAAATCGCATTCAATTTGCTTAAACAAAGATATGACAATCTTAGGCTTCTCACAGATTCATATATTGACAGGATATTGAAATTGCCATCTATTCAAGATACATCAGACATCAGAAAGGAGTTGTACGACCCACTCAGAGAAAGTACTCAGGCACTTCAGACACTTAAATTGCCCGTCTCAGAATGGTCGTACTTGTTGTTATTCATTATTTTGCAGAAGCTGTCGACTAGGCTCAGGACATTGTTTGAAGAGCGTTGTGGGAAGGAGACTGGAGGCTTACCCACGTTTAATCAACTGATGGAGTTTTTGGATGAACAATGCAGGCTGCAGCTCACGGTGACAGACGCTACTCTCCGTCAGTCAGTTCAGATGCCAGCGCGTCAGCGGCAAACTCCATCACCCGACTACGCACGTCAGCGAGCGGGACGCAGGTCGCCACTCCAGAAAGTGCAGGCGGCACAGGCGACTTCAGTACCTCAGAAGAAGCCAGCGCAATCAAATCCGGTGAATCACTCATGTATTTATTGTTCCGGATCAGGTCACAGTCTTTATAAATGTTCAGACTTTTTAGAGCTTTCACCTAAGTTTAGGAAAGGCTGGGCGTGGAGCACAGGGTTGTGCTTTCGTTGTCTGAGAGATCATCTCAGCAAAGACAGTCAGCAAAAGAATTGGTGTAAGCATTGCCACCAGGACGGCCATAACACTTTGCTGTGTAATCAGGATACCAGGAAGGTCAATCATAAGGATCAGAGGGTAAACTCGCCGAGGCAGGGTGAGACTTCAATGACTCATGTGCAGACGGCACCCAGACGTCATTCTCCATCAGGTCAGTCTAGAAATGAAGTTGTCTCAGGTCGTATCAGTCCAGAGCGATTTTCGTCTATTCAGAATCAACCGCGACGTAGACAGTCTCCAGAAGCGACAGCTAGACTCGCTAATCAGAGATATGAGGAGCTGCGTTACGGCAGGCGTGGTTCGGAATGACGCCAGGAGAATGTCGACGCCACCATATCGAATAATCTTTGTCCCGCAGCAATAGTATTAATCAAACATCACCACGGTCATTTTATCAGAGCCCGCGCACTGTTGGATACAGGAGCGGGAGTATCAGTCATCAGAGATTCATTAGCTAAAAGGCTAAAGTTGTGTCGACAATCGGACACATGCATTGTGTACGGGGTTGGTCGTCAGAAGGTACAACAACCAGGCGAAAGGGTGAAAATAGTGATCAGACCAGTCAATAAACAAGTACCTATAGTCAGTACATCAGCCATCGTTATGTACCAACTCACTGGTGACATACCATCAGTATACCTTGAGGCCAAGGAGAGATCTCAGACCCATCAACTTCAGTTAGCAGATGAAGATTTCGGCACACCACGTGATGTGGATTTAATACTTGGCACTGATATATTAAATTATGTGTATGATGGAACCCGCATTAATATCAATTCCAGGTTGGCGGCATATGGAACGTGCTTTGGATATGTACTTCTCGGTCAAATAGAGGAGAAGAATCATCAGCAGGAAATCTGTCATGTTCAAGCATCAGAAATAAGCTCATCATCAGTACTTAACTACGGTACGCAGATATCTACGTTGGAACAAGCGGTAGAAAAATTCTGGAAGCTGGAAGAGCCTCCAATGGAACGGGTCAATAACCCCCTACATGAGGTATGTGAAAAATTATACAATGATACTACAGTCAGAATGCCTGATGGTAAATATATGGTGAGGCTACCATTACTCTCAGAAAGGCGTCAGCTAGGTGAGTCACGCCATATTGCTATGCAAAGATTTAAGGCGTTATAGCGAAAATTAGATAAAAATCCTGTCTTTGCTCAGAAATACCGCCAATTCATGAAAGAATATCAAGACCTAGGGCATATGTCAGAGTCGAGTTTTGACGGTAATTCAGAACATTACTTCATACCACATCACGGTATTTTCAAGAAAGAGTCAGACAAAATTAGAGTTGTATTTGATGGAGCTTGTAAAACATCGAATGGAGTTTCGATTAATCAATGTCTGCATTCAGGTCCGCCACTTCAGAACGACATAACAAAAATACTCATTAATTTCAGGCGCTATCAGTATGTCTTTACCACTGACATAGAGAAAATGTTCCGCCAAACGTACATTCATCCTGACGACCGAAAATATCAACTTATTTTATGGCGTAGTCAAACGTCAGACCCAGTCAACGTATTTGAGTTAAATACCAATACCTACGGACTAAGATCTAGCCCTTTTGTTTCTATCAGAACCCTTTATCAGCTGGCAAACGACTGGGAATCGAAACATCCAAACTCTGCGGCGTCAATGATCATCAGGAACCAAACATTTGTGGATGATATTTTAGCTGGAGCTAATTCACTGTCAGAAGCTCACGACTTAAAATTAGAACTCATTCAGGTCATGAAAAGCGCAGGTTATGAACTCAGAAAATGGTCATCAAATCACCCACAATTATTAAAGAACTTGCCAGGAGACCACTGTGAAATACCTCATCAGTTCGATCAAGATGATAAGAGTTTTATCAAGGTACTTGGCATTCAGTGGGATCCGAACTCAGACTCAATATCATATCAGATCAATATACCTACAGGGCGCGCTATTACTAAACGAAATATACTTAGTACGATAGCGAGGCTGTATGATCCCTGTGGATATTGTAACCCGGTCATATTAAGATTCAAGGTCTTACTACAAACATTATTTATCGATGGACTCAAGTGGGATGACCCGGTATCAGAACCAGTTTGTAAACAATGGGAAGAAATGATAGCAGATCTTCATTATTTATCATACCTGAAATTACCGAGATGCATTGTAATTTCACAGGCCATCTCACACTCACTCCACGGCATGGGAGATGCTTCAGAAGTTGGATTCTCGGCGTGCATATATCTACGGTCAGTTAACTCATCAGGCAGAGTCAAGGTTCATCTAGTCATGGCGAAATCAAAGGTTGCACCTAAGAAGAATCGTATCACTATACCCAAGCTGGAGCTTAGCGCCGCTCACTTGGTATGTAAACTACTGAATCATGTAGCATCATCACTTGAAGACTCAGTCACATTGGACAGCCTCAACGCATGGTCAGATAGCTCGATAGTCCTCACATGGTTAAGGTCACAACCACATCAGCTTCAGACATTCGAATGTAACCGAATTCAGCAGATCCACAAGTCAGAGCGAGAAATAATATGGAGACATATAAATGGAAAATACAACCCTGCGGATTGCGGTAGCAGAGGTATGTCAGCTCAGAACCTACTCAATCACAAATTGTGGTGGTCACCACCCTGGTTACACGAGGAAAAGGACAAATGGCCTCAGTCAGTCATCAACACACCAGAGGAGGTACCCGGATTCAAGAAAACTATTCATGTTACTACTGTAGTCCAGCCGTGGGACACAGATTTATTAGAGAGGACTAGCTCATTCAGTAAGTTAATAAATGTCACTGCATTCATTATCAGGTACATCAAGAATCTCAAGTTACCCAAGGATCAGAGGAATCTCAGTAAAGTTTTATCTCTGGAAGAGACCCGGAATGCAGTAAAATATTGGATACAACGAATACAATCGTCATCATTCAGTTCAGAGATCAACTCACTAAAGAAGGGCAAATCAGTATGTACTTCACTTCAAAAGCTAAGTATTTTTCTCGAAGAAGAAGGATTTATTCGAGTAGGAGGTAGAATCAAGAGATCAGAACTACCCTATGAGACTCGTCATCAATACCTCATACCGAAGGACCATCGGTTTGGTCAGCTGCTCATCGAACATTATCACAAGAGTTATTGTCATGCTGCGACGACGGCACTCATCGCTATCCTCAGACGATCATATTGGATCACTTCGGCTCGACGACAGGTGTCTCGAGTCATTCGGAAATGTATGACTTGTTTCAGGTTCAAACCAACGGTTATTCCACCCCCGTTCATGGGTGACTTGCCGGCAGATAGAGTGTCAGCAGCGCGAACGTACGAGGCTGCGTCAACCGACTTCGCAGGGCCTTTCTGGGTAAAGGCCAGCACACTCCGAAACGCTAAATCAGTCAAGGCTTATCTTGTCGTATTTGTATGTACAGGGACTAAGGCTGCGCATGTAGAGGCTGTGGGGTCTCTATCAGTCGAGTCATTCGTAGCAGCGTTCACAAGGTTCGTCAGTCGCAGAGGACTGCCATCGATCATCAGGTCAGACAATGGAACTAATTATGTGGGGACTCACAACCACATAAAAGAGGTAAATGAATTTCTATTACATAACCAAATCATACTGCAGGAGCAATTCAATCGTCAGAACATCAATTGGATTTTTGCGCCACCGACGGCGGCTCATATGAATGGGTTACATGAGGCATGTATCAAATCAGTAAAGTTGTTGCTCAATAAGGAGATCGGTGACACAATACTTACCTTTGAAGAATTTTCAACCTTACTGGCTCGAGTAGAGGCAATACTTAATTCTAGACCGTTAGTTGCAATGTCAGAGGACCCGTGTGATTTAGACGTACTCACACCTGGTCATTTTCTCATAGGTCAGCCACTGGTAGCGGTACCAGAGTATGTATGGAAGGATACTAAAATGTCACGGTTATCACGGTTTCAAGTCATTCAGAAAATGTCACAAAATATATTCTCTAGGTATCAGAAAGAATATTTAACTTCATTACAACAGCGTAACAAATGGTTCAAACATTCAGACAATGTAAAGATAGGTGATCTTGTACTAATTGTAGATGAAAACGCTATACCACTGCACTGGAGGCGCGGTAGGATCATTGAGGTTTTCCCAGGTAGGGATAATGTTATCAGATCTGTCAAATTGAAGACTCAATCAGGAGAATTGATAAGACCTGTAGTCAAATTATGTAAGTTACCTGTAGACATAGAATAAGTATTCATAAGCGGTCAATCAAATGTTCAGTGCGGATCAATTTAAACTTTGTTAATTAAGGTTTTTATCAGATAAGAGTTCAATTCAAAGTTCAGAGAGTTCATTGTCAGTCAATTACAATTCACATAGTTGTAAACATAATGATATTATGTAACGTTGATCAGAGTAGGACTCGATCGTTCTTTCAGGCCCCCCGGGCAGGATGTTAATGCAAAATTAACATGTTATATTTGATGTCATCTGTTGTTCATGTACTCATTATCTAATCAAGAAAATAGGCCTCTCGAATACGCCTAGCGACATCTAGCGGTTCACGTCAGTAGCTTTATCACACGATTTACTATGCCATTCATAAATCAATAGGACGTAGCATAGATAACACAAAGTCAGTACAAATGTATTTGTCTATTCATTCATAGAAAACGGTCGAGTGAACTATTGTAAAATTATTGGTCGAATGAGATGTTCTGTGAAACATTCATTCGCCCACTCTCTTCGCTATTCAGGGCTCGAGCAGAGCACACGTATCAGAAATACAACCGTATCAAGGTCCATGTGGATTTCATTCAGTTCCCCGGATAGTTCCCCATTTCAGAAGAGTCAGAACCAAATCTCAGACGAACCCGCTGAGCTGCGTGGTCGTACAAACTTTTAGGGGAGCAAGTACGCAAATTAACACGCAGCGTGACCTTCGCACCCGGGCGCAGCGCCATCATCACGACGCTGCCACCGGCTCCGCCACCAACAGATGGCGCCACCAATGCATAATTGGGTTAACAAATACAATCCACTAATTTCGTCGTAACGTTACTTCGCACCATGGCTTAATAATTGGCAAAGCACCGGAACATGTTATTCCGGAGGTTGCGGGTTCAAGTCCCGTTGGTACGATGAAATTTTGGATTGTGTTTAACAATTTACAAAAATATTAAGTGTGTAACACTTCAAAGAAACATAATATTTGATTTACGCAGTGCAACATCTCTCGTCGGATTTGAAAACTGTAATGATTTCTTCCGAATGATTAACTTCAGAATAAGTAGTCATAGATGGCGCCACCAATGCATAATTGGGTTAACAAATGCAATCCACTAATTTCGTCGTAACGTTACTTCGCACCATGGCTTAATAATTGGCAAAGCACCGGAACATGTTATTCCGGAGGTTGCGGGTTCAAGTCCCGTTGGTACGATGAAATTTTGGATTGTGTTTAACAATTTACAAAAATATTAAGTGTGTAACACTTCAAAGAAACATAATACCAACCTCAAGTTAGAAAATCTGTCGCCAAGCTACTAATTTGTTCCGGCAGTTATCCTTGAGAGCCAGTTCCCATTTTAGGCCTAGAATGCTTACCATCTTTGACCGCATCATCACTAACCAACAGGTGAGATAGTGGTCAAAACTTCTTATATGGGAACAATTTACATAGAGCTACCCACCGTAGCAACCGTAGAGGTCGTATCATACCGTAACGTACCAAGCAATTACTACTAGCAAGCTAATACTATATATATATTTTAAAAATATATGTTTAAATAATTTCTTTGTTAACTTTTAGAATGTAAATTATATGCAAATAAACACTAGAGGAAAATAAAAAACTAGAGGATTTTAACGCATAATGTAGCAATTTCTCGTAGAAATAAAGCAATGAAAACCTTAGAAACAAAATTTATCTTTCCAAGCTGTACCATTAAAATTAAAATTCTTCTAATACTTAATATTAAGTAGCGCAATTGTGCCTAACGGTCCCAAGTTTTGAGTACACTTCAACAGGGTTAAGTTTTATAAAACGAGTATATTTACGAGAATAGTACAATAACATTTTGTTGTTTTAGATTTACAGTTATCGTGAGTTTGAATCATGATTTTAAACTCCCGAGCGCCTTCGACGAGCCGCGTGAGGCGAGCAGCGGTCCGCAGTAGTCGTCGCGATCTTGCTGCGTAAACTCCCGAGGAAGTGCATCGACCTGCACGAAACCTAGGTCTAGACAGTCGACAACAAACAGTTGTATAAACAGAGTATAATAGTCGGGACTTTATTATCGACATAACGATTTATGTTGTAATAAATAAAAACCGCAAATACAGCTGTCCTTGAGAGCCAGTTCCACATCGTCACTAACCAACTGGTGAGATAGTGGTCAAAGGCTAGCCCATAAATAAACAAGAAAAAAAGTTCTTTAGCAGGCATTTAATGTCGCTATATTGTAGACATTCCAACTACCTACTTGCACAAAGTTTTTTGCTTTCGGTAGTTGTAGTTATGTTAGTTATTTTGTATATATTTTTTGTATATGCGTATGTTAGTTAAATGATTTTATATAATAGTTTTTCTCACAATAGAAGAAACTTGAAAAAACAAGGGATAAAAATCATCATCTCATCTGGACTCGAACCAGTCCTCTGGTTTTGGGACCGCCCGATTTCCCACCAAGCTATCGTTACCTTGTAGAAGGTGGCGAAATTTACCTTACTACCTAAAAACTGCTACAATATCATAAGAATACTCTTATGATATTGTAGCAGTTTTTCATTGCCTGAGAACACGAATAAAACGATTTTTTCTATAAATGAAACCTAGCTAGATCGATTTATTGCCCCCAAAACCCCCTGCATACAACATTTCATGAAAATCGTTGGTGCCGTTTCCGACTTAAAATGACATTAAAAATAATAATTCATTTTAATTCAAATAACATCAGATCTTCCAGTTGCTTTAATTTTTTAAATATTTTTTCTAGTAAATTTCTTTAGATATTGAAATCGATATTTGATCAAAACTTTTATCTGCAATTACTCAGAGCGCAATCTAAACAAGTCTCTTCCAAGGCTTTTAAATAAAATAATACCAACCCAATTTTAGTAAGCGTGTCTTAAAAGTTCATCAAAAACAGCCCAACCCTTTCCGTCTCAATTCTCCACTGAAGTCATTAAGTTTCGTGTCGGTTCCCGTTTCTAACAAATAGGGGATTACGTAACACATTTTGAGAATTAAGTACACTACGGGCTTACGTGCCCTGAATTCTAAGCAAATTTCAAACAGTTGGTGGCAATGGCTGTATTAGAAGGTTTTTGCGACTGCGACTTGCAAACTTATAGATATCTAGTGACATACCTCGGCTGCGGATGGGCAAAAAAGTTCTGTTGATCCAATTATTACCAAAATCACAGGATCAGTCGCTGGGCTAATCAGCTGGCCGTGCTGGCGGTAAGACTTAATAACCCATACAATAATCTCTGTTGTAGTTTACACATTGTGCACAGTGCTTGAGCGTTATCTTAGGTCATAATTAAATTATATTACAATCGTCTCGTGGCTTATGATCAATGCAATTTGGTCGAGTTAAAAAAAAATGTTTTTAAGCGCGATAAGTATCTACCGTATTTTAATATTTATAACTATAAATTACATTAGTTATATTTTACAATTTTATCTAAAATACAGATTTTTTTATTTAATGTGTATACATATCAATGTTTTTTAAAATGATTATGGAATTGAAATATAAAACTTTATGATTTAAGAATTTGAATAGTGAGACTACTATTTTGTTATGAATAATGTTACAACTCCGTGTCCAGGACGAATAAATAAATAATTTAATCTGAAGATTGCCCGACAATTTCATCAAAATCGCTCTTACCGTTTTGAAGTTCATGGGGAACATAGATAGATACACTCATACATTTTAGTATAAACTGGGTGATTCTATATATACGTTCCTGGTTTGATTGAGAACCTTCTTTGTGAATTTGTATAAAAAAGGTATTTAGAATAATGAAAATGAAAAAGTCAGCTCTTGGCCTAGACAAAAATCAACCTGTTCACCGACAATGCCCCCGCCTCTATCTGACTCCGTCTTTTGTCTGTTATGTCAAGTCATTCAAGAACAGAACAGATGCTGTTTTAAAATTCGTTGAACGCAATAAGAAAAGAGTATATAAATTAACTGCGCAAAACGGCCCTGATGAGACTGACCTAGAACGGAGTTTGTCCCTTTCTTTTGTATGGACGACTTATATATATACTATACATATAGTATAGAACATATAAAGCACTAGCAGGTTGTTAGACAAGGACACACTCCCACCCGGGTGCCTTTCGATTGACCCGTTTTGTTCTACAAAGCAATTACAACCTTATTATTAGAGCATACGGATTAAATTGAATTTGTCAAAACATCTGCAGTGCACCATCTTATATTACGTCTATGGAAAAAAGCTTAGCACTTTCTTGTACGATGGCTTTTATATATCTTTAAAACGTAACGGATTTTATTTGTTAATAAAATACATTAAAGATCTTTCATACAAAAGTTTTCAACCCATTTTAGCCTCCCCGGGAAGGAATTTCCAGAAATCCGTTCTTAGTAAACCCCTACGTAGGTAAGTTACTAAAAGACTAAGATACATTTCAAAACTAGAGACTTGAAATATATACCCTACCGATTTCTACGATCAACGGTTTAGGTTGTACGTTGTCTTTAAGTCAGTCAGTCAGTATGTCAGGACAAAGATTCTTATGGTATTAATTTTTTTAAAACAATACTTTTGTAGCATTCACCGTATGTATTCGTCAGAATCTTCATGACAACGACCGTAAGCCTCCGAACTCAGAACACTCCAAGCAATGACCCTAGGTAACAGAGACCTAGGTAGAAAATGTGGTATCTATCAGAGATTTCAGAGATTAAATTTAAATTAACAGAATCCCTTAAATGGCCTAACCCTTGTATCGTTAAGTTAAAATAACTTCAACAATTTCGACTATGTGCGTACTTGATAAGTTCCCAAGTTTGCGTGTTTAGTAATCGAAAACTAACTGACTAAAGTTTGGTGTTGGGCTTTCTATGTGATCTTTAGACAATTTACAGATTTTGAAACTAATTTATGTTAAATAAATTTTAGTCAGATAGTTTACAACAAGACTTCTATGTATATGCGTTTATTAGCTTTTCGGGTTCCATACCTCAAAAGGAACCCTTATAGGATTACTTATCACTTTGTTGTTCGTCTGTCTGTCTGTCAGTCTGTCAGTCTGTATGTACGTCTGTCAAGACCCTTTTCTCAGGAATGCGTAGAGATATCAATATGTAACTTATATTATATACTCGAGTCTATGATATCTTTTGGCTGTGAAATAATGAAACTATTATACAACGGCTGACTTAGAACGCGATCAAAATATATGACCGTTTAAGTCATTTTCAAGTCGTTTAAGCATTTCTTCGCATTTTTTTGCGATTTTCCAGGGGAATTTTTACCTATAGGGTACTAGGGTACTTTTCCCGTTGTCCTAGAATAATTAAATTTGGCAAGAAGTAAGGTCTTGCAACAATTATATAGGAATAAATCTGAAAACCGTAAATATGTAATGTAATAACATAATATCGTTTAAAAACTAAAAAACAACCGACTTCAATGCCGCGCTATTCATTTTCAGTACCAATTTTGAGATGTTTATCTCAATATCTCTGGAGATACTTATCATACCTCGATAAAATTACCATGGTACCACACTTGGGATATCTCCTTTCGAACAAAAAAAGAATAATCGAAATCGGTTCATAAACGACGAAGTTATCCGCGAACAAACATAAAAAAAAAAAAAAAAAAAAAAAAAATATATATATATATATATACGGTCGAATTGAGAAACCTCCTCCTTTTTTTGAAGTCGGTTAAAAAAAAAAGCAAATTTACTGTTACAAATTTATTATTTGCCGTTGGTGCATAAAGAATGTTTCGGCATCGGTCTAGGGAGCGAACTGTACAGTTAAGTTTGTACTTTAGTCAGGCGTCATTCACTCGCGTTTTATTCCTACCGCATCGCGTATCGTCCACGACACAAGCGACAGTCGTATTTTGAACTTTATGGACGTTTTAACTAGGTTAAGGGCCAGTTTCAGGTTCGGTTCCTGATAGCACTAATATGATGAAATTTGACAGATTTTTGATAGCTTTTATATTGCGTCATGTGTTAGATAACTATCTAACGCATTATCCAGAACCGGTGAAACTGGCCCGTAATCTCGCATGTTTACTGTCAGAGTTGCTGTCAGAGAATGCATGTTCTGTCCGTCAGGACTTTTATCTTTTCTATGTTTTAACCTAGTTTGACAAGTTGGTACGGAAGTCTCGGTGCGCGAGTCCAACTCGCATTTGACCGGTTTTTTATATCTGACTTAAAATAAATAATAACTAATTTTACGATCCAATTTTATCGTTTCTTTAAAACCCGTAACAGTTTGCGATATCTTCGAGCCATGATCTGGCAGTCAAACTTATTTGTATTGAGTGATAATAATTTTTATGTTAATTTAACATAAACTTTTTTGATATTCCGCCTGAGCTCTGTTGCATATGTCGGGTGTCGGATCCGTTTTTTAATCGGGTGTCGGACTACCAACATTGTTAGCGTTTTTATTCAAATTAGGCATTTTAATACAAATAATGGACTAATAGTGCTGTTCATTTTGCTTTTGACTCATGTGATGTTCTTGCAGATTATGCGTAGTTTACCACCATCAAGGGGAAAATCTCCCACCATATCCTTACAGTAGACTTAGATTTTCTTTCTAGGCTTGCCATTTTTATTTTTATTTAAACAATATTATGCAGCTGACAGACGGACTATCAGTTCCATTTTGATCATGATATGTACTGTGATCGGTATGCGTTTCTCTATGTTGTGTTTCACTATTTCACTTTTTTTTATATAAAAATTGTCTGAAGTACTGAAACACACAGTTACATGTATGGTTGGTTTTAACCTACTTTAATTTTTTTTAAATATTCTAACGTAAACGATTGGATGACAGCTGAATGGTTCATTACTTTTTTTTTCTAATTCAAAGCGTTAAATTCTGCTTTTGCTATGTTTACTTGATAATTGGTTATGATTTATGATTTTGACGTGTATATGTGCGTATATTTATACTGCCTACATACTGAATAAATGCTTTGATTCTTGAATCTTTGAGTATTCTGGCAGCACAGAGTCTAGAGAGTCAGACCATTCTAGGCCAAGCGTGTAGGACTAGTATCACTTTGGTGCTAGCATGTTCACCAACTTCGACTGCATCATCGCTTACAATCAGGCGAGATAGTGATCAAACGCAACCCATCAGATATTAAATAAAATCGGCCAAGTGCGAGTTGGACTCACGCACGAAGGGTTCCGTACCATTATCTATAAAAATATACATCAGACATGATATTTTTGCCGTAAACAAATTTAATATGCGGGGCTCCCGTATTTTAATTTAATTATTTATTTTTAAAGTGCATATATAACTAAATATTCTATGAATATTTCAAGCGTCGACTTGTTGCCTTTATCACTATCGAGAAAAAACGAGCAAAAAAATGACGTTTGTTGTATTAAAGCCACCTTAAATATTTACTTTAGTTTGTTTTTTAGTATTTGTTGTTACAGCGGAAACAGAAATACACCATCTGTGAAAATTTCAACTGTATAACTGTCAAGATTCATGAGATATAGCAGATGACAGACGGACAAACGGACGGAGAGCGGAAAAAGTCTTAGTAATAGAATCCCGTTTTTTTTTACCTTTGGGTACGGAACCCTAAAAAGCAACCGTTAGCTATTTAGTTACTTTTTCAGAAAATATACATAGAAAAGCCTATTATAATATTGACATAGGATGTTTACCGTCCTTTGTCAAATATTTGTAAATGAATCGAGCCACTTGATTTTGGGCGTCCTATATAAACAAAAATATTATATTTTGTAAGCATAAATACAAATCTAAGGTTAAGATATATTTTATCGACTTTACATAAGATTGTTTAAAAAACTAAAAAACCAACTTCAAATGCCGCGCTATTAATTTTCAGTACCAAGTTTGAGGTAAATTGTTAAACTCAATCCAAAATTTCATCGTACTGACGGGACTCGAACCCGCACCCCCCGGATTACACGTCCAGGTGCTATGCCAATTAAACCACGTTTTACAAAAATATAAAGTGTGTAACACTTCAAAGAAACATAATATTCAGCTTGAGCTCAGTGGCGTGTCTGGGGAGAGGCCTTTGTCCACCAGTGGACTGATACCGCCTAATATAATGCTAGTCCGCCTGGGACGGTACCACTTTGACTGTTATTAAGAAACATAAATATTTTTCGGTTTGAAGTACAAATTGTCCAGAAAAATCTCATACGCTGATAAGACTTACCACCGGCGGTGAAACTCAAAATTCTGCCAATCCAAAGTTTTGCGTGTCGCCGTATCTGATCTTCAGACGTTATCGCTCACTATCAGCCTAGCGTTATGCTTCTCCTGTTACTATCCTACTAATATAATAAAATCGAAAGTACACGTTAAAAATACTCAACCGATTGAGCTGAAATTTGGCATATAAGTAGTCTAGACCCCGGAATAACACATAGGGTAACTTTTTATCGCGATATTCACACAGGAACGATGTCTACGCTAGTCTGTCTACGCTAGTCACGCTAGTCCATCACCCGCAGGCTTAGCTGAAATCCAGCATCTAGGTGTGTAACCCCAGAATTATGAGCTGTGCTAAAAAATAAAATATTAAGGGGCCCTCCATACATTAAACTGAAACTATTTTTTTTTTTTTCATCAAACCTATTCGTGCGGGGGTGTCTATAGATAGGTCTTTGTCAAAGTTAATCATTTGATAGGCACGTCTAAAGTGGTAAAATGTGTCCCCCCTCCCCCCCTCCCCCTCTAAAAAAATCTAAAAACAAAATTCTAGATCTCAATAAAAACTTTCAACGAAAATTGGTTTGAACAAGATACAGTCAGCAGTTTTTGAGATATAGCGACCGCAAATAGAACTTTGTTTTTCATACAATCACTATGAAAATAAAAATATTTTTATGTTTTACATTAGTAAAATAATTAAATTAATTAGTTATAATGTTAAACGATTTTCTCTGTATCTTTCAACGTAGGTAAAACCGCGGGGCACAGCTAGTGTATTATAAATTAATATTGTATTCAAAAATCACACTATGAAATAAATTATAGAATTCGATACAGAAATAAGCTTGGCTACAGTTTCGCGACAGACACCGTCAATAATTTCGCGGAATGACATCCAATTATAATTCGAATATCTTTTCACAGAAAAATGTGGATAATTTACGAGAAAGCTCTTAATACAACGAGCTTACAAATAAATGGTTTGACACATTTTCTTCATTATTATTTTTATTTTTTTTATTTATATTTTCTTTTAAATTTGTTTCTTTATGATATTAAAATTGCATGAAGCACACAAAAAAAAACTAGACAATGGAACTGAACAATTTGAAAACCAACTTTATATACCGCGCTAATCATTTTCAGTACCAAGTTTGAAGTTTTTATCTCCATATCTGTGAAGATACTTATCAGATCTCGATGAAACTATAATGAGACTAAACGAGAAGTATAAAACTCGCAAACAATGAAATAAATAATGTAGGAAATTGCGCCTTTGAGGTTTCTTTTCTTATTTGAATTACAATAGATACAAAAATGCGTAAAAAAGTCCCGTTGCTTTTTGACTCCAATACCTTGGCATCTGAAGGCAGCTGTTCGTTCGTTTTTAACATTAATCATATTATCTAATAACCGCCTTATTTGATCATAATTTGACAAAATTTGAATAATTTTGGAGGCAGGCTTAAAATGCGAACACAATATATTTTCATTAATTTATTACACAAAAACAAAATAGGGACAATGAAGAGTGAAATATCATGGAGGTTTATGTAAATATGAACTCTTTCAGTCAAAGTTTTTGTTGCTCTAAACCACAGAACAGGAAAGATACTAAATAAACTGGCTAAGTGCGAGTCGGACTCGCAAACGTACGGTTCCATATCACAAAACAAGATTTAAAAAAATTGAACGACTACACTCTATGAACACATTTCAAGTCTCTATCTATTATAGTTTATACGATCGAGCAAAAAACGCTTAAAAAATCACGGTTCTTGTATGTATATATTTTGTTTTTTATAATATATACCCCTTTAATTTTTTGCTTTATTTTCTATCTTCAGTGAATTTGTTGTTATAGCGGCCATAGTAATACATACTTTGCGTAAATGTCAACTGTCTGCCTATCACGGTTTAGGAGATACTGCTCTCTGACAGACGGACGGACAGTAAAGTCTCAGTAATAGAGTTCCGTTGGTTGAGTACAGAACCCTAAAAATTGCTTTATCTGACATCGATGCTCGTGTTTCTTGAAGTTGACTAGAAGTATATTGAATAGCTCAAAACATTGACGTATGTAAAGCTTCGTTTCCACTGAGGGACAATAATATCCCGCGAAGTGATTAGTTAGGTCAAGCCAAGTGGCTTTGCGACTTTTTTCATATTTCGTTAATCGTAGCATGTCAATCAAGAATGCTGAAGTAATGTAAATTTTCTTACAGCTGAAGTATTAAAGCAGTAACAACAGGAGTTTTTAAGAACTGTCTCTAATGTGTTAAAACCATAGTTTTTATGATTTTTCTATAGAAGCGGGTAAACTGGTAGTAGTATTTTGAATGAGTGATGATTTTATTTAAATATTAACTCATTGATTTATTCGTGCTTTTATTTTAAATCAAATTTATTTAATATAAAATTAAGCGTGCATGAAACAAAACGATTTGGTTTACCATGGCGTCCACCAATTTTTTTTAAGCACCGCAGAGTCCCGGATTATTACCAATATTGTGAATGCAATACTTGTTTCTTATCAAGGCAAAGACTTCACGACCTCGATTAGGCTTAAAAGATTTAAACTCGTACGAAGGCTCTGTACTTTTATAAAATAATTAAAAAATAAACGTATACTATTTTTTTTTGCGACAGGACCTTACTAACTTGTTGTACGACATCATCAGACATCTCTAGCGATTCATGAAATATTTAGTCTCATAGTGAATACGCAGCTTTACCCACTTGAGCTCAAGTGCCAACTTGGCAAAATGCCGGCGCCTCAATCACAGACAGGTCACTGTCTGGGGAATTTGGATAGTTTTGATATAGTGTAATGTAGCCTTCAGTGGCTTACTGAGAGCGGATTTAAGTGCGGCTGGTTAAGATTGGATTACATCTTGTAACGTAGACAATGTTTGAGTAGGGTTAAGTACAGATTGACTATTTTTAAAACACGTCTGCCCTAACGGTTATTGGTTCTACGACAGATGTGATCCACTGCCACTTCAGCTTGCTCATCCATTTAGCTATATCTCCCGATATTTTTTGTTCATTAATGGATGATTTCGAATTCGTTTCTTCAGAGATACTCCGAGCATCCTTTCCATAGCTCGTTGAGCGACTTTGAATTGCTGGATCAGTGGCACCGTCAGTGTTCATGTTTTGGCTCTGTATGTCATTACAGGGCCCCATTTACTGCTAGCAAACCGCTTTATAGCAAGCCACTCGCATCACGCTCGCTGGTTATGACAGCATTCGTAGTCTGTAAATAAAAGACAGCAGGGCATTGGTATTGCGCTTGCTCGGCTTTTTTTTGTTTCCTAGCTTACAAAATGGGCCCCAATAAGACGCTCTCAGGACTTTTGTCTTTATATTATTGGCGATAAAAGATGGAGTTTTTCTAAATTCTGCCAATCTACTAGCTGTATTCTTGAAAATAAGATAAAAAGAAGAAAAAAATAATAAGTCGACCTGACTTATACAGATGAAAGTATCTAAAAAATTAAAACAACAAGAAAATAATATATACAAGACAATATTAAACAAATCCACAAACCAAAAAAACTAATGCATTATGAGGTTTTGAATCAGATCAGTCATCAGCATCTATGTTTACGTCTATCTTGTCTATGATTAGACTTTAAAAACCTAGACGCTGAGAACGGGAGTAGGGCTAACGCCGGTAAAATAATCATTTAAGTAGATATTATTAGTATTGTTTTGCAAGCTTCCTTCGCGAAGTTGTTTCTACCTAATTGTGAGAAACACATTTACTCTTAACTGCAGTTGATATTGGTAGTCAAAATGGCTGGCAGATATAATATTAGTAAATAGGTTTTTATTTAATTTCTAGTAGATATATTCGTATTTGGCGTTTCTCCCGTTTGCGAAACCCTCAATCGCGTCTGACTGAATATCAACTGTATTGGAATGGCTACTTGAATACTAAATGTATGAAGAATAAATAAAATATTAATGTTTATGTTATACCCTTATCATATAGAAGTTATTAGACTATACTTTCACGCTACACACGGTGACTGGTAAAATTCTGTACATATTATATAAGATCGTTTAAAAAACTAAAAAAGAATATTAATTTTCAGTACCAATTTCGAGGTGTTTATCTCCATATCTCTGGAGATACTTATCAGACCTCGATAAAATTACCATGGTACCACACTTGGAATATTTTCTTTCCAACAATAAAACAATAATCAAAATTGGTTAATAAACAATGAAGTTACCCGCAAACAAACATAAAATAACATAAACATAATATATATACGGTCGAATTGAGAAACCTCCTCCTTTTTTTGAAGTTGGTTCAAAAGACACGATAGTTAATGGTAATTATTTAACCAATAAAAATCTAATAAACAGATAATATTGATTAACAAAGTAAGTAGGTATTAAAATAGTAGACCTCAAAAAAATCAGTGTAGTAATATTCAGAAAATATGGTCACTGCAAGGGCGCTAGCGGCGCGCTATCAAGTTCACCTCCTTGACTCTAAATAATTCGAAAACCTCTTTGAATTCTGAAGCTTCACTTATAATTTTTAATATTGATAAATCCGTGAGCTATTTGGTTGCGGAAATCTTTCCAATTAGAAACACAGAATTTTTATTGAAATATCAAAGTAACCGATCGGAGCATTGTGAATTGCGAAGATCCAAGTCGAAGTAAGTTTTCGAATCCAAAGCTTTCAAAAGATTGAGAATCAGGGGGATTGGGGGCAGTTGCGGCGGCGCGTCAAAAGCCAAGAGTCAAAAGTCAAGTTCATAGTACTTCCTGCAATTGCCTTTATAATTATTTCGGTAGTTATTTAGTGGTACATATACTCGTACACGGTGTGATTAAAACAAATTAAATACTAAAATCACTTCACCAATCACTTACAAAGTGTCAAAAACCTCAAGGATTTTGGTTTATTACTAATTTTCTTAAACCATTAAGTACAGTCGAGATCATAATAAAATCTGAAGCTAATGATCCATTCTGCTATTAGTTAATTACTTGGCTTCGTGACTGTACTAATTATCTTTATGGATTAATTTGGGATATTCCGTTGATTAAATTTTGGGAAAGTGAAATAAACAAGTTTAATTTTCCAGTTACGGGGATAAAATGATATGGAAAATTCAACATTGATATATTATGCTCGTTTTGAATCTTCTAGCAGACGGCACATTAATTAAAGTGTGTATAATCAGTCAAATCAACATAGAAAATGTCGAACCCCCGATGGCTTCTTCTATGCTTACTAAAGATTTTAGTTTTACAATAAAAATGTTGCCGTTACGTATATACATACACACGGACAGGACATACATAGGACACACTCGTTAAAGACTTTCATCTTCAGGATTTGTGGTATGGGCGACGAAAAGACTCGACGACGTTTTCTGAATGCTGCCCATCCCAGCTTGTATACTTCTGCGAGCTTCCTTCTCGAAGTTGTTTCTACCCAATAGCAAGATTGGCCAAGGTATACGTATTCGTGAACAACTTCGAGAAGAACTTCGTTTAGGGCAATCGGTTCCGGGACAACATGTTCGTTGAACATGATCTTGGTCTTATCCAAGTTCATCCGGAGACCCATGCAGACGCAGAAGAATCAGCTAGGGTGGTCAGCATATATTGCAAGTCCTGCACGGTTTCGCAAATCTCAAGTGTGAGAGGTGCTTGCCGTTTATATTTATGCCCCGTCTTTTCCTGTTCAGCGTGTTAGTTACTAGAGCGTATGTGAACAATTTGGGCTCACCCCTGGATATAAGCGGATATGTTCAGTCTGCTGATTTTGTACTTGGGCGGTCATAGTCGCTGCACCATACAGACCTCTCAACACTTGGACGTATCGCCAATCAACTTGGCACGCAGATATTCCAGAACAGACCAGATTTCAATGGAGTTGTAAGTGTGTGGAGTAAGCACAGGAGCTGGTTATATTCTAGAAATCTCCAGTGTGTCGACAAGGGTAGCGAATCTTGTGAAATGCACAGAACAGCAGAATTTGTACTATTATGTGTTGAAAAGGATTGAAAAAAGGGTAGAAGTCCTGAGATTGAACGCTTTGTTTAAAACAATAACAGACATCGCAAGATGTCTATAAAATATATCAATACAAAATAATTTTTTAGTTTTATTAAAACCATGTCTCAAGCCTTTTTGTGACTGGCACGGGCAAGCTTGTCCGAACAGACGTGACAGACATGCTAAAAGAAACATAAACATTTATTCAAAAACTAAGGATTTGACGTTGACAGATTTATTAGTTAGCATAATTATTTTGAAACCATTATTATTACAGAAACCATTTCAATTAAGTTAACAATCAAATACATTTTCTTTTCTGTAATGATGCTTTCATCACCTGCCGTCGACAGTCTTTCGTCAATATCTCAATTTATAAATCGGAAAATCAATACTAATAAAGTAGGTTTATGTAAGTAGTTTCAGCCGACTTCCAAAAAGAAGGAGGTTCTCAATTCGTCAGTATGTTTTTGTTGTGTATGTTACGCGATTACTCCGTCAATTGTGAACCGATTTGAAGGACTTTTTTTTTTAATCGTTAGGGTACGTTTCCATAGTGGTCCCATTGTAATTTTATTGAGATTTGATAAGTATCTCTAGAGATAAGACGATAAACGTCTCAAACTTGCTACTGAAATTGACTCGCGGGGCATGGAAGTCGGTTGTTTTAGTTTTTAAACTTTCTTAATTATGTAACTTATCTAAGATACATTTTGTATATAGCACAAGACCCATCTCTAATAAACTTCATTGAGTCAGGTATGTTTATGATCGAACGTAGATATCATAGACGATGAGCGATTTATATGGTCATACGTTTCGAGCTCGTAACTGTAACGAATGACGTGATGTATCCAGCTTCAGTGTAGTCTACTACAGTGATTGTACTCCAGTACAATCACAGCACCTTGCATTTTGCTACGCTATTATACAACCGTAATCTATAAGTACATATATAAGTTCTTTTATATAGTGCCATGTAAAAAAACTTCATCGCGTGTCATGCACCACATGTTTTGTCAAGGAAAACTGGGTTCCAAGATATCTTTTCACCTAAAGAATTCAAAATTTTAGTTTTATTACATATAATAGCAAGCGTTTGACCACTTTCTCGCCAAATGGTAAGCAATGATGCAGACGAGGATGGTAGCACGCTAGGCCTAGAATGGCAGCTGACAGCACACAGTTGCAGTGTTATCATGTTTGTGACAAATAAAAGGCATTCGATTCGTTTGTTTGATTAAAAGTAAAAACAAAAAAAACTAAGATGTTATACATATTTATTTAGAAACAGAATATTAATCATTATTTTTTATTTTGTATTGTTATAACTATCTGTTAATATGCTCATTTAAATGTAACCACGTAGTATTGTATTCTCTTTGATGTAATTGCGAGAAGGAGTCGTGTCTGGGAATCAGATTTTCTTTTCCAGGCAGAGACACACCCTCTAAATACATATTGCATAGTTGTAAGTTTATAAGTGTTTACGGATGCATTTTATTATTTTATTTTTTTGTTGATATACTTACAGAATAGCCTAGCTGGACAAGCACGACGCTCGCCTAGATGGTCGCCTAGCGATGACGTCTACCTATTACAGATACTGCACTGCGCCTGTTACCTTGAGATATAAAGATGTTGAGTCTCACATGCCCTGTAACTTCACGGGACACCTTGCCATTGCAACCGAAAAAAAATCCTATTTCACGGCTGAAAATTAATTGGCAAAGTGGTGGTACCGCCTCAGCCGGACTAGCAGAAATCCTACCACTACCATAATTTTATTACCAAATAAATTATTGATTGATTCACCATAGGTTTAAAGATCACTGAAGATCATGTTAGGTACTGGTCAAACGCAAAAAATATGTAAGAGTTCCTACAAACAGGCCATTGACGATAAGAAACTAAATAAGTATAAAAATATGCTTCATTAGCATTACGTATTTATAAAAATAATCCGGGCTCAGGCGAGTGCCTGACCTGACCTTCTAATGAGATTAAAACAGCTCGAGCGAGGTGGATAAAGACCTTAATGCTTGTTTAGACTAAAATATAACATACAGTAATCCAACAAACAACAACGGTTAAAGCAAAAGGTATTCCCAGGTTGTAGAAGCATATAATATCGATGTTCTGCATGACTCGCTACTAAAAAGTAGCTTACCTCTATTAAGGAGAAAATCTGCCATTATAACCTTACGGTATTCCGGCAGAACAGAACACAGTCCTTGAGAGTCGGAGTATAAAGTATTCTTGGCCTAGCGTGTTCACCATCTTCAACCACATCATTGTTTACCAACTGGCGAGATAGTTATCAAACGCTAGCCTATAAGATATAACATGCGCTGCAATCATTCACAAGTATGACACTTTTGACAACTATGCGCAGACCAGCTACATATTAAAATTGATCGCGTACACCGACCCCCATAAGACCGACCTTGAACGGAGTTTGTCCCTTTCTTTTGTATGGACAACTTATATATATATATACCATACATATAGTATAGAACATATATACGACTACCAGGTTGTTAGACAAGAACACACTCCCACCCGGGTGTCTCTCAATTGGGCCGTTTTGTACTACAAAGCAATTACAACATTATCGTTAAAGCATACGGCTTAACGGCAACATCCTTTTATATTACGTCTATGCAAGTATGAGAGCGATTTTTTATATGGCCTATGTACAGAATAAATGCTTTATTTGTAAAAAAGCTTATATAGCACTAAGCACATTACTAGTATAACTAAGCTAAATATGCTTATGTTTGGAGAGGGTTTACGTCAATAGTGCAATGGGTGGGGATCGAACTCTCGATCGCCAGGCCGACATTTTGAGTTTGAGTTTGTCTATTCGTCCATATTACGTTATAAACGCAGTCTATTTTTGGACACACATAAAGTCTAAAGTCTCTTTTTACCCGTCTACAGGAGAGTTATTATTTTGACCCATATGTCTATGTGTATGTTCGTCTGTTCCCTCATAACTTCTTAACTCCCTATCATGATTTGACAAATGATGTATTGTTGGAAGCGTCTTGATTGTCCGCTGAATATATGTGTGTATATGCTATGTGATGTCGCAGTAAACTAAATATGGCGCCTTTTGAAGGACAAAGTCATGAAGGAAAAGAAATTGTCGTAATATCAACATAATGACGGCTTAAAATATATATGTATTGTTAGCAAATTAGTCTTGCCATTCAAGTATGTAGGCGTCTGTCTCAGACACGGGTCTAATGTCTCGTGGCATTCTAGGTGAATTCGGGACTGGTGGCGAGAAAAGTATTTCTCATTTTACGCATACGAAGAGTTAAAGTGAGCTGGTGTCCCTTTTGACTGACTTCGCAATAGCAGGAAGTGCTCAGTTTTTGTTAATGATATTTTTTTAATATCTAAACTTCGGCATCCTTAAGCCAATTTAGTTATAAATGTTTGGTATGATTTTATCTCTACATGTTTACATACTATTACTAATGATTCGCTTATATTGTAACAGATTATATAATAGTTACTACGTAACAGATATTTCACTCCCCTACAAAAACACAATACCAACGTTTATTTCAGACAATACAAGCAAAAATGTGTCTAAGGCGCTCGACCTGGCGTTGTTACTACTTCGTACAGCGGGCGGCGTCCTCGCGCGCACCCGATACAGTAAAGGGTGACTCAATGAAATAAAAAAAAAGTTTACGAATTCATTTTATTTACCTCACTAAATAACATCAAAATTCCTAACTAAGAGTCGAATTTAAAGTCGAGTAAGTAAATTTTACGCCGTCTTGTCATTTTGTATCGTTAGCATAATAAAAACCGGCTAAGTCGAGTTGGACTCGCCCACCGAGGCTTCCGTACCAACGTTGATCGGTACCAATTAAGCTAGACCTCTAAATTGTATCAGCGCTCATATAACTCAGAGGTCTTAATTAGCGTTAACTATGTATGCGGTCTGTATGAGGACCTTAATTGGCGTTAACTATGTATGCATGGGGGCACCCTTTAATTTTCAACTTTTCTTAGTTTTTGGATTTTGTCCTTAATTTGTGCTGTAAGACCTTGCTTCTTGCCAAATTTCATGATTCTAGGTCAACGGGAAGTACCCTATAGGTTTTCGACCCAAAACCTATAGGGTACTTCCCGTTGACCTAGAATTGTCAATTTTGGTCAAAAGTAAGGTCATACAGCACAAGTAAAGGAAAAATTCCCAAAAATAAAAAAGGTTAAAATTAAGGTAAATTTTGGTACTCACAAGTTGTCGCAAAAATCAAAATTTGCCAATATATTTTTATCGTGTTGACTCAGGACCTTGATTTGTATACACCTAATGGGGACTATAGACCTCAGTATCAGGTATAAATTTCAACTTGCTAGGTCCACCCGTTCCTAAGATAATCGGTGGTGACACACGGACAGACGGACAGACAGACGGACAGACAGACGGACGGACAAACAGACAGACAGACAGACGGACAAGAAAGTGATCTTATATGGGTTCCTTTTTTACCTTTTGAGGTACGGAACCCTAAAAATGAAAAATATTATGCTTGTTTTTTGTTAAACCCGCAAAATGACTATGAAAAACTTAAACCGTTTCTAATATAGAATACGAATGCGCAGTTATCCCGTCATTTAAATAATAATATACGTTGCGCGCGCGTGAGCAGTTACAACCGACTGGCGGATACCAGCTCCGGCGTTGTTCGAGTTTAGGTATGAATCGCTGTAGCTATGGGCGAGTGAGGGAGGCCAGCTAGGCTATTCTGTAAGCTATCTCGACAGCGGAATCCGCGGTGAGATTCAAATTTCGTACTACGAAATTCAAATATCACCGCGAATTCCGCTGTCGAGATAGCTTACAGAATAGCCCTACGGGTTAGTAGCCCTTATGTCGATTAATGGAATCTTTTTCCACGGAATTCTGACCTTGCGGTCTGAATGGTGCTGACTTTAAACTAACACTATTACGACACTTCATAAAATTTAATGGCCTAGGATTCCGGCTAAACTTGTCTAACTAGGTTAAAGGTCTAACTTAACTTCGCTGTTCGATTCTTAGACACGGTTATTATATCAACCGCAAATAATAAGATTGTAATAGTAAATTCGCTTTATTGCATAATCTGATTAATCAATATTTTTGTTTGTCAGTTTAAAACACTATCCTATACCTTATTTGTATAGTTTTTATAGTTAAATTATTCGGAACAAAATTTCGTGTGACTTTTGTGGCATTTATTCATGTGTTTTCCAAAAAAAATATAACAAAAACATTAGTATTTATCTACTCAACAAGTTCTAAACAAAGATTGATGGAGTAGGTCATAATTCTTTTTTGATAAACCCTTTAGCTTATGCTCTTTAGCTGTAATAGCGGGGGTTCTCAATTCATCTGTATGTTTTTTTTTTGGTTGTATGTTACACGATTACCCCGTCAATTGTGAACCGATTTAATTTTTTTTAATAAGTAAGGATAATTTCCGATTCCGATTACAATGGCACTACAATGTAATTTTATCGAGATTTTATAAAGTATCTCCTAAGTATGATGATAAACGTCCCAAACTTGCTATTAAAACTCACTTGCGAGGCATGGAAGTCGATTATTTTCAGGTACGGACACACCGCAGCGTCCTGCGTGCACGATTTAGGCGGCGATCAGATATCGCAGTAGTATTTGTACCGACTGGTTTACACCTCGCGATCAGAAAACAATTAAAAAGTACTGAGATCGCGCCGATCACAGGACGCCGCGGTGTGGACGTACCTTAGTTTTATTTTAAAACTATTTTAATTATCAGCTCTAAGTTTGAGGTAATTATCTCCATATCTCTGGAGATACTTATCAAACCTCGATCAAATTACAATGGGACCAAACGGGAAGCACGAAAAAACGAAAACTCTCTGAAACGAAAAAAGAAACAAGAATTTTCCAAATTGATTTATACTTTTTTTATGTCATATGCTAGCGTTTGACCACTATCTCACTTATTGGTAAGTGATGATGCGGTCGAAGACAGTAAGCACGCTAGGCCTAGAATGGGACATTTATAAATGACGTAGTTTTGGGGTAACAAACATAAAAAAGATATACTTAGGCGAATTTAGAACGTACTTTTTTTGTTAAGTCTGTTAAAATAACTAGAAACTATCGCCATGCAACCGTGATAGCAGAAAAGTGTGTAGATAACCTTATAATAAATCATAGCACTATAGTTCGAAAGAATATGATACCCCCGGGTGCTATTAAGCAGTTAAAGAGATTTATAGTATAAAGTGTTCTTTATGAACTAAGCAAAAGGAAATAATCCTTGAAACAGAGTTATCTCTCAGGTGTAATTTTTGTCGTAAAAGTAACATTAAGGCACTTCTGTATGAATGTTTAAAAACTACTTCTTTTTACAGTATTTTTACATTTTACTTGGGGCACATCGTCACTTAACATCAGGTGAGATAGTGATTGATCGCTTGCCTATTCAGTATTAAAAAAACTTTTACTGGAACCTTTGTATATATTTATGTCACTTTATCATCCGGCATAGGCGTCTCGCCTGGCACGTGCAGCGATACACTCTGGCCACGGAGCAATGCCCCGAAACCAGGACCCCACGATCCCACGATACCGTTTGTCCACTGACGTCATCACCGGGACGTCAACGAGGACCAGATGACGGCGCCGAAGTAGTGGTACATAATGTTTAGTTGGGCCGCTGGTCTACTGCACGTCAGTCGCCGAGCGCCGTCATCCCGGCCGCCGATATTTCGAGTAGATCGGCGCGACCGCTAGATCTCTGCCCAAGATTGTGAATGGCCGATGTGCCGGCATTGGCTGACAATACAAAACACGTTTTATCTTGTCCACATACTGCCATCAAATGGCGCCGTTCAATCGGTTATTATTTTTTCCTTGCTTGACAGCTAGAACATACTGAACCACCGAGATAGGTCGCGGTAGACAAACTATCGCCGTCGCATCATTTTAAACTTGGCCCAAAAAAATCATGTTATCGTTGACGTCCCAGTCACGGGAGCGGTGGACAAACAGTGTTTGGGTCAAGTGAGAAGACGGTTCATCTATAAACATCTTAAAATTTAAATTCTTTACTTAATATTTCGCATTACGTGTATTGTATTGCATTGTATTTATTCTATAAAATGTTTTTTCAAGTTCACTGCCTACTTGTATAGACAGCCTATTTCGTGAACAGAATGTTTTATCCACCTTCTTAGAATTAGAAGGTGGATACGCCATCAGTACACGACTGTACTTTGTATTTTCAGATATATTACTCACGGTTGAAGGACAGGGGAGTTGATTTATAAATACCTATTGCTATGAAAAGAGTGTCTCATATTAGAAGCCTCTTACAGCTACTTGCTCACTTCATACAAACCGCAAGTTTTATTTGCTGTTAGGCTAGCGTTTAACTACTATCTCGCCTGGCGGTAAGTCAAAGACAGTGAACACGCTAGTCCTAAGAAAGGCCTACTCATGAGGGCTGTGTGTTGCCGAAACACCGTGAAGTTATGGCAGCAGATTTTCTCCTTGGTGGTGGTAAGGTATTTTTTGATAGCAAGTCAGGCGGAACACTAATAATACTCCAGACTGATAATACTCCTACCACTTCATTAGGTATATATTTATTTTATTTATTAATTGGGTAACTTCTTATGAATTTATCTTATTATTACAGATGGGTCAACAGTACAACTGTACTGTACTACCAATAATAAGATAAATATTCGTAAAAAGTTACCCAATTAATTAGATTGCCTAAGAGCGTTTGTCCACAGCAACGGCACCGGGACGTCACCGGCACCGAGATTTTTTCGGGCCGGTTTGAAAATGATGTACCGGCGATCGTTTGTCCACCGCCACCGATTCCGGTGGTTCTGTTTCTTCTAGCTATCATGCGTGGTAGATGCGTTTCCATAGAAATAAAACAAACAACCTCAGATAAAAAAACAACTACCTATCGAACGGTGCCGGGCGCCGGCATTGTGTGGACAAGATCAAACGTGTTTTGTATTGCGAGCTAATGCCGGCACATCGGCCCGTCAAAATCTCTGGCCAGTTTGTAGCGGTCGCGGCGATCTACTCGAAATATCGGTGGCCGGGATGACGTCGCCCGATGCCGATCATGCTGTGGACAAGCTGGCATACATACATATGTACCGCTACTTCGGCGCCGGCATTTTGTTCCCGGTGACGTCCCGGTGCCGTTGCTGTGAACAAACGCTGTAATTCTTAATTCTTTAATTTAATTAAAAAAATACTATATCAGATATTTCGAAATTTTAGTGATAAAAGAGGTCTAATCATCATCATCAGCCTGTGTCAGTCCACTGCTGGACGCGCCATGCGCCAGTGAGCTCGATCTGCGGCTAATCTTTTCCAGTCACAGCCCACTGTTTTGCGTATATAGGTCGTCGCTCCAACTGGTCACAGGGTACCCTACGCTACGTTTGCTGATTCGCGGTCTCCACTCTATCTACAAGTCTACCCCAACGGTTATCAGTCCTACGACAGATATGACCAGCCCACTACCACTTCAGTTTGATTGCTAATATGCTGGAAATATGCTATTGATATCGTTTCATATTTGCGACAAGTTTTTAAATACCATCCAAATGTAAAACGCTGGGAACACGACTGAAGGAACTTCAGTTCAACCGGAAATGATTGCTTTAGACGGAGAATATAATACGTACTTTCGTTATTTCTATTCACATTAAGATATCTTTCTAATATGTAGGTATTGTAAAGGCGAAAGTTAGGGATCGTGTAAGTATGCTTATTACCTCTTCACGCTAAAACTACTCAACCGATTGAGCTGAAATGTAGATAGCCTAGACCCTGGAACACTTCCTACTTTTTATACCGATATTCCCACGGGAACAATGTCTACGCGGGTAAAACTGCGGGGCACAGCTAGCAATAGATATTTTATAAAAGACTAGCTACGCCCCGCGTCTTTGCCCGAGTTTAATCCTAGTTGTAAACCTTCCTCTTGAACCACTCTATCAATTAATGAAAATCGCATTAAAATCCGTTGCGTAGTCAGGCATGTCACACTCCACGCTGTAGCTATGACAATATTAGTACATACGCGGCAGCCGCCCGGCTACAAGTTCAGTTTGTAGTGTCACGCGTGCGCTCGATCGGACGCGCGCCTTTACTTTACTATTCAATCTGTTTCCTCACAACACTCAACCTTACAGCAAGAGACAGCTGACGGCCCGCGAGCTGACCAAGTAATACAGACTCTGGCAGCGCGTTCTTATAGTGCATTTTACCATTTTAGTTACCATTATTTAATTCTGTAACGCAAATGTCGCATCCGATGCGAGTAGCGTATTTTGAACGACACCGACGTTGTAACTAGGTTTAATCTCGCATATTTGCTCGCAGGGAGTGCATCTTCTGTAGTTGTACTATTCATTATTCTGTGGTGCAGTTGAAAAGATCTAAGCGTAAAGAGGAAGGACGGGAACACATTGTGTTTTATACTGTGTAAAGATAGTGTAATTCAACTTAAAAAAATACAGTTTAAAAATATACAACTAATACTAACCCAGAACAGAGGTACCAAGTTCAATCGCCGCCGTGCACCAATGGATTTTTTTATCAAAAAAATTATGTACGCTTTTTACAGTGGCCCTCCAGTGAAGGAAAATAACGTTAAGAAACCCTTGACCCTCGCATGGTGGTAGGACACTATCAAGTGTCCGCCTGGCTAGCTACCACCTTCAAGTAAGAAAATCTGTCGCCAAAACATCGAATGTGTTCGGGTAGCTATTCTTGAGAGCCAGTTCCCATTCTAGGCTTAGCGTGCTACCATCCTCGACCGCATCATCACATACCAGCAGGTGAGATAGTGGTCAAACGCTAGCCTATATGATATAAAAAAACCATCTATATATTGTTATATTTACTTTATTTAATAGGGTTCCTAGCATCCCGCATTATATATGTGAAATCGGGACGCAATGTCTTTTTGGACTTTTGGAGCCATTCATGAAAAATTTAACATTCTGCCAAAACTGCCGAGGTTTGTCTTCTTGGAATTGTCCATACCTGAAAAAAATATAAAAACCGTTTATTTATCAGTACACTCAAGTATATATCGAAATAAGCGTGGCTTAATCAGTATTGTGAAAATATTCTGCATTAAGTAGGTACTTAAAAATTAATACGCGATTTCAAATCGTATCGAATTCTAGTAGTATTTGATTTCTAGAAGCCATGTTAAATTTATTTGAAAAAGTTTAAGCATCTTTAAAATTATGTAATGTAGGCTATGTCAGCCGGACCATAATAACAAATTGATTGACACCCATGCAAATAGGCATGACGACAGTATCAAAAATTCAAAGATTTAATGATTTTAGGGAAAAATACATATTAAAAAAAATTTAAAACACTAGTTTAGTTTTATATAAAAAATTGAGATTATTAAGATTTTTAATAAAATAAAACACTAAAATACTGCAATCGGCCATTTTGATTGAAACACCAATAACTCATCAACTCGCGCATGGTCGCTTTAGTATTACGCACGCTTAGGTCCTATGTTTTTTTGTTGTGAATACTAGTTATTAAGCATTTGGATTAATTTTACTTGACTATTACAATGGAACCAAGCTTTGTTAAGGCAAACAGCTAAAATTTGCCCAAGATTGATATATATATTTATATTGGGCGATTCCCTCATAACAAATAAATAATTTTGCTCGTCTGAGTTTAGGAAACTCCGTCGAGTCTTCTCGTCGCCCATACCACGGTCAAAAAGTCAAAAGTAAAGACAAAAGTCTTTAATCGAATAAGAAAAAAGGCTTTAATCAGTGCGACCTACCTGTCATGATATACGCAGCCGAGACGTGGACACTCACGGCTCGACTAGTCCATCAATTTAAAGTCGCTCAGCGAGCTGTGGAAAGATTTATGCTCGGTGTTTCTCTGCGGGGTCGAATCCGGAACGAAGTAATTCACTAGAGAACTAAAGTGATCGACATAGCTCAGCGGATTAGCAAATTGAAGTGACAGTGGGCTGTTCATATCTGCCGTACGAGTGTGGAGCGCCAGAGGATACGGCGCTCCACACGCTGGTGGCGTGTGCCGCATGGAGCCCGCAGCGGCACACGCTTTCAGCGGTCATAGGGCAGGATCTCTCACTGCCGAGCGTGGTAAACGCCATGCTCGACAGTGAGAGATCGTGGCAGGCGGTGGTCTCCTTCTGCGAAGAGGTGATGACGCAGGAGACCGCGGAGCGGGCCTGAGAGGACGACGCCTCTTCTGGCCCGATCCGACGCAGACGTACGGGGGGAAGGAGGAGGCGGTTTGCCCGCCTCCTCCCCCCTCACTCATAGTGAGGTCACTGGCCGAAGGTCGGGGGACTTTCGGCAGGCTTGCACGACCCCACACGTCTGAGGGGTGGCCTTGGTGAGCAAGGACACCCCTCCTTGTGCCGGGGCCAGGAATTTTGATTCAGGCCTACCGCTGGGGCAAGATGGCGAATACTAGCGCGGCCCCATCTTGCCCCATCTCGGCGGAGGACTGCTCACCCCAGATTTTTTGTGGGTATACTGCCCTGCTGATAATTATGAATTTCAGAACCTGAAAACTTCCTTGTAAGTTAATGTTGTATTTATCTTTACTACTTGATACAACCAACTTAGATACATTCTAACTCCTTTTGAACTGATGGTAGTTTATTTAATTTACTTTCATAGCTTTGTTAATATACATGACGAGTTTATAATCAAAGTTTCATAGCTTATTTTTACAATAAACTTGTCATCGTTTATTTTTGAGGTTAGCTCCCTCACAACTTGTAAGTTGCTACTTTAGAAATCAGAAATCATTTATTGATGCTGACTATATAATAATGATGCTAGGTCACATTACAATCGTTGGTAATGTCAGTCTACCCACATCGGGCATTCAATATAAGTACAATATTTGTTATTAGTACATTGTAATAGATAGGCCTTCTGAGAAAACATGTGCGACATTATAAGACTCTTAGAATCGATGTCAAATTAAATTCAATATAGGTACAGAGTTAGAGTTAATACCAAATAAGATGAGTAAATTTCTATAAGTATAAACCACCTACTAGTACTAGTATAGTTTATTTCCTCATAGTAAACACCTAAAATCTGATAAATCACCAAGTCAATGTGTATGTGTTTGTTCTAAGTGATTTCAATTATTTCAGGTCTTCAAGAACATCATATGGGGATAGCTATGTACAACTAAAACGGGAGGGAAGCATTTGTACAGTAAAGTGCAAAATTTGCCCAGAGCATAAAGTCCATGCAAAACTAGATGATTTTTAGTGAAAACGTACCTAAGTGGTCTAAATAAGTATTACTTTTGCGTTGCAGACCCAAATTACGCTGATAATACAAATGTTGAAATTTTATGTAACTTTTTATGAGCAATATTTGACAGGGTTTCTTGAAAATGTTATTAAATTTTGGAAAATCCAATGTGTATCCATTGTTAAATAACGTCACGACCGACTATTGATAGAAAAATTGCTTTAAACTTCGTTAAACTTAACTTTATTTACGAAATATAGGTTTTTCCGTAAATAGTAAATGTGTTCCCACAGAACGGAACTTGTCCTAGAGTGGAGACCGCGAATCGGCAAACGTAGCGTAGGACGTCCTGTGACCAGGTGGAGCGACGACATACGCAAAGCGGTGGGCAGTGACTGGAAGAGAAGAGCCTAAGATCGGGCTCAGTGGCGCATCTTGGGAGAGGCTTACTTCCAGCAGTGGACTGATACAGGCTGATGATGATGATAATGATGATAACGGAAGAGGATTTCAAAATCTTTCGTCACGCCTACTGTATATTATGCATCGTATAACATGAACAAGTTTTTATTAAGGCACCTCCTCGCGCACTAGATTGCCACGATTCCGGCCAGTTTCCGCTATGAACGTAGCAAACAAGACTTATCAAAATGTTTGTACGACTGATATATACATACCACTCGAATATACCATCTAAAAATGTTACTTTATTCCAACAAATACACGTAAATTTTTCATTTTATTTCATTTCATTTCAAACTTTATCATATAACTCAAGTTATACTAATAGGATCAATTAGAAGATAAAATTCATCTAGTGTAAACCATCGCACGAGTTTCATCAACTACTTACATTAAAACTCGTGTTCGTATGTTATGCTCTAAGCAAAGGATTCTCTCTCCGGCATGATTTAAGAGACTCTCCATGTGTTTTACAACATCTACGATGCCTGGGCCGAACAACTCATCCATACAAATGTAACACGTTTCAAATTTAAGCAATCTTTGAACTTTGAAGTGAAAACTTCTATAAGAGCGTTGAGCACTTTTTGGGTGAACAAAAATCATGGAACTCGCGTCATCGTCACCGAACGATTTCCATGAGCTATATGTACACTGTGTATATATGTATGTGTATGTATTGGGTGAACAAAAAGCGTGAAACTCACGTTATCGTCACCGCACGCTTCCCATGAGCTATATTGTATATTGTGTATCTCGACGATTCAATTTACAAGTTACTTAGTTTTCACTTCTATCAGCAGTCCCCAAAGACTGTTTACCATACGTTTTTTTTTATCTATCTTAGTAACTGAGGCTGAGCCGTCAAACGCGCTCGTATTCGGGCTCATTTGTATTGTTGGCTCGAGTAACAGAACAGATAATAATACTACGCTCGAGTTCAGGTAAAGTCGGGTTATACCTAGGTATTCATGTCAACGCTCGTTCGGGTAAAGTCGGCTCGAAGTTCCTATAGATGATGTTGTACAACGTTAAATATTTGTATTAAATAATTGTACACAGTTATACATATACATATATATATATATGTGTTATGTTTGTTCGCGGATAACTTCAACGTTTATGAACCGATTTTTGTTTTTTTTTTAAAGGAGATATCTCAAATGTGGTAGGCAATTTTATTGAGGTCTGATAAGTATCTCCAGAGATATGGAGATAAACACCTCAAACTTGGTACTGAAAATTAATAGCGCAGCATTTGAAGTCAGTTCCTTTAGTTTTTTAAACGATCTTATTCAATTCATCAATTTGGACGTGCAGTTCTACGACTGACAGTTATTATTTACGCATTGACACATTCACCTCGAATTATTATAGATAAGAGCGACTGCCGCTAGAGCCTTAAGACATGTTTACTCCTTCGAGTATAATTATACAGAGTTGTCGTTACTGTCTCGCGCAGCTGTGTCAAGAAAATATGTAGGAAATTTGAATTTCGTTGAAATTTCGCGTAACTTATGTAGCTGCCTTGAACTTAAGTGACATGTTTTTATGTAGCTTTTGTAAGTAGGTAAAGCCAGACGATGTCAGATATTTTACACAAATTTTAAGATACTTAGGTCTCAATTGTATTGGGATAGAAAACTAAGTGTAAAAGAAACCTTTCTTTTGTGATGACCATGGTGGTTTGCATGGAGGTATGACACTATCTAGTGTCCGCCTGCCCAGCTACCACCCTCAAGTTAGAAAACCTGTCGCAAAACATAAATAAATCTAATAAAAAATAATCTAAACATCAATATAACAAAAATAAAATAATATTTATACTATACATATTTTGCACTGGCAGGTTGTTAGACAAGGACACACGCCGTTTTACTATCCTCTCGCTTGGCCCGTTTTATTGTATCATAACAATAACAACCTTCTGTTTAGATCATACGGATTAAATTGAATTTGTCAAAAATCTGCTGTACACAGTCATGTTTTTTTATGGTAAAAGGTTACAGGACAAACACGACGCTAGCCTAATGGTAAGCGATGACGTCTACCTATAACAGATACAGTGGCATGCAAAATTCTGAAGTGCCACAATTTTGCATGTCAATGCACTGCGCCTGTTACCTTTAGACATAAATATGTTGAGTCTCACATGCCCTGTAATTACACTGGACACCTTGCCATTTCAACCGAATGACATTCGTATTTCACGGCTGAAAATTAATTGGCAAAGTAGTGGTACCGCCCCAGGTGGACTAGCAGAATTCCGACTACTACACTCGTGTTTATACAAGTACAATGTTTTTTGTAAAATTGTATAGCGGTTAAGTTACCCACAGTCATCAAATACCTAACTATGGGTTTCACCACCTCAAGTCTAAATAATACCATAAGATTTTTGAAATTATATAATTTTCAAACTTAAATCCAAGTTTCACACCCGCTGATTTGAATATAACATCGTATAATCCAATATTTCGTGCCAATCCGTCCTAGTTACAAGTTGCAAGAATTCATGAATTATTCATTTTACAGGTTCAGACGAGGTGAAACTCTGTTTGCAGTGATTTTACAGTGTTTGGTATATACTAGGACGATGTATCACAATAGGGTTTATATACTCCATAATTATATACTTCAAGACGATACGTTCTTATTAAATTACTAGAAGTGTCCCGCGGCTTCGCCCGCGTTAAAACCTTCTTTTATTTACTTAAAACTTTTATTTTGTAAAAACGAATCTATCATTAAACACATCAAATAAGAAGTAGCCAAATCTGTTCACCCGTTTTCATGTTATCGCGTGACTAAGGCAAATCGGGATTCATATATATAAAACCCTAAAAACCTAAATTTACAGACTTTGTTACCTACCCCATTTCGAAAAATCCTATAACACGTACTTTATCCCATCTTGTTTTGCCATACAAACTTTGAATCCCCGTTCCCTATCCGGGAGGAATTTTCAGAAAATCATTTCTGAGCGGATACCTATACCTACGTCATAATAACTATCTGCATTCTGAATTTTAGCGCAATCCGAAACAATATTGATTTTTAGACTTTGTTACCCCAGTTTATACTCTTATGGTGGCATTTTGAAAAAGTCTGAAACTCGTATTTACTTATTTATTTACAGACGTACTTGTGTGAAATGTCGAATAAAACGACTATCCAAACTTTGAACCCCCGCTTCATCCCCTTAAAGAGTGTATTTTGAAAAATTATTTCTTAGCTGATACCTAAGTCAAAATAACTATCTGCATGCCAAATTTCAGCGCAATCCGAAACAATATTGATTTCAGACTTTGTTACCCCACTTCTCCCTTTTAGGGGTGGAATTTCGAAAAAGCCTGAAACACGTATTTACTTACTTAAGTACTTGTGTTAAATTTCGAATATAAAAGACTACATATCTAATATTGTTTTTCCATACAAACTTTGAACACCCGTGTCATCCCCTTCAGGGGTGAATTTTGGAAAATCCTTTCTCAGAGGGAACTAACGTCGTAATAACTATCTGCATGCCAAATTTCAGCGCAATCCGAAACAATATTGATTTCCACACTTTGTTACCCCATTTCACCCTCTTAGGGGTGGAATTTTAAAAAAACATGGAACACGTATTTACTATTTTTTTTTACTGGAGCACTTGTATGAAGTTGCGAATAGAAAATACTATCTAATCTTGTTTTTCTCAGAGGGAACTAACGTCGTAATAACTATCTGCATGCCAAATTTCAGCGCAATCCGGAACAATATTGATTTTCACACTTTGTTACCCCATTGCACCCTCTTAGGGGTGGAATTTCGAAAAAGCCTAAAACACGTATTTACTTATTTATGTACTCTCAAGCACTTGTGTGAAGTTTCGAATAGAAAAGACTATCTAAGAAACTTTGAACCCCCGTTTCAACGCTTTAAGGGGTGAATTTTAGAAAATCCTTTCTTAGCTGATACTAAAGTCATAATAACCACTTGTGTGCCAAATTTCAGCGCAATCCAAAACAATATTGATTTTCAGACTTTGTTACCCCATTTCACCCTCTTAGGGGTGGAATTAAAAAAAAACCTGAAACACTTATTTACTTATTTTTGTACTGAAGCACTTGTGTGAAGTTTCGGATAGAAAAGACTATCTAATCTTGTTTCTCCATACAAACTTTGAACCCCCATTTCATCCCTTTAAGGGGTGAATTTTGAAAAATCCTTTCTTAGTACACCTCTACGTACTAAGACAAATATACCCTCCAAATTTCAAGTCTCTACAACCAGCGGTTTAGGCTGTGCGTTGTCTGTCAGTGAGTCAGTCAGTATGTCAGGACAAAGATTCTTATAGTATTAGATAGATGTTATGATTTTTTACAAAACGCCAACATTCGTTTTCCAATCCTTCTAATTCTTGTAAGTCTTGGGCAAGGTGGCCCAACTATTTAAACCGGTAACCTCAATTAAATGTTCCGAAGAAAATATAGTAATATTTAGAGAAATAATGGTGCATAAAGCCTCAAAACACCAACTGACAATTACCCTCTGAGGCGTTTAGTTTAGCGTGATAGAGTAAGTTAATAACTCTTAGGAAAATCTAATTCTATTGAATAATTTTGTAGTGGTAGGACTTTTTCTAGTCCGTCTAGGGCGGTACCACCACTTTTTGGTTTGAATGGCAATGTGTCCAGTGAAATCACATGGCATGACATGTTTATGTCTCGAGGACAGGCGCAGTGCAGTGACATTTGCATGTCGCTGTATCGTTATATAGGTAGACGTCAACGCTTGCCATCAGGAAAGCGTCGTCCTGTTACCTTTTATCATAAAAAAAGTGTGGTGTGGTTTTATATACATATATATATATATATATAAACGTGGTTTACGTTTATGTGTAGATTAGATAGCTAGCTACTATGACGACAGTTGACGTGACACATTAGCATGTATACAAATATGGCTGCGGAAGCGTCCGCCAATCACAGCTAGATTTAAATGTCATACCAATTAAGCTAAAGCACCGGCTGTAATGCGTCATGCGATATGCGATAGAAGTATTCGGTGCTTCCCTTAAAAAGTAGTGCATTTAGTTATATATATTGTGTAAGTATAGTTAAGTATTGTAGTAATGTAACTATTGCTGGGTAGCCAAATAAATAAATAACTGTAAAAAAAATGAGGCGATATTATAAAAATATAACTTTTACAATCGCACAAGCCACTCACAGTGCTAAGTAACGATACGGTCCCAGAAATACTGGAGTGCAAAAACTAGTGTAGTCCCTAAAATATGTTAAGTCGAAAGAGTTATCCCGAGGGTTACGACACCCTGAATAATTCAGCAGCCCTGAGAAGGATCCAATGAAGCCCTTGCTTAAAAGGCAATTGTTTAGTAATGTGACTTGTTATTCTGACATAGATTATACTTTCTGCTTTTTGACTAAATTTGCAAAAGTAGGTGACACTTAATTTGTGTGAAGTAGGTAGTTTTCTTTATGATCACGAGTTATCTGCATATAAAACTAAATTTAAAACCATCTCCGTCTGATCTATGTTTAATCTGTTCATTGAGACCATTCAAATGAACCGAAACACTACATATCTGTTGTAAGTTGGTGAAAATTAAGGTATTCTGCAGATTTCAGGAGATGCCCCGGCATCAGGTCTATGTTTGTACAATATCATTGAAGTAAGAAGATACCGAATTTAGAATTGATCAGACCTATGAAAATTGCTCTCATAGCATTATCAACTAAATGCAGTTTTGCATGGTGGTAGGACACTATCTAGTGTCCGCCTGACTAGCTACCATCCTCAAGTTAGAAAATCAAACATCTAATGTGTTTCGGCAGCTATCCTTGAGAGCCAGTTCCCATTCTAGGCCTAGCTTGCTTACCATCATTAACCGCATCATCACTTACCAACAGGTGAGATAGTGGTCAAACGCTAGCCTATAAGATATTTTAAAAAAAACTAGAAAAAAGCTCGTAGTCTTAAAATTGCTAAACGGATTTTCATGAATCAAAGCTCTGGATTAAGTCACCTGTCAAACAAGAAAAACGAAATCAAAATCTGTTCATCCGTTTGGGCGCTACGTTACCACAGACAAAAACACATCACAAATACACAGATACACACATCAAACTTATAACGCCCCTATTTTTGTGTTGGGGGTTAAAAAGGAAAAGCACAGTTATACATCAACATCAATTTCAAATTATAGTGAAACATCCGTAATATTTTGATTTAATTTCTGCTAAACTCGGAAACTATCAGCTTGTTTGGTTTCATACCTAAAGTGGAAGTATGTTAATTTATGATATCAAACTCAAACATAGTTTGCGAAAGCGTAGGCATCAAAAGGGTTTTGTTTCTAAACTAGTGACGCCCTACGTTTCACTCGCACAAAGATTACTTGTGTTCTGAATACTACGGATAGAAAATAACATCGTAGGTTATATAATCATAATCATAATCAATCATTTATTTGTCAAACACATATTACATAAATAATTAATTCCGGATCTTATGAAATATTTTGTCAATGTGTTCGGCCTGCACGCATACGTACAAATATTTATATTTATTCTCTAGCTTAGGTAGGTAATATATATAAATACTGAGGTATATAGGTATTAACATTATAATTTTTATTTTGATTTATTGTCTAAATATTCTTTTATGCTATAAAAACATTTGTCCAGCAGCCATTCATTTATCTTAGTCTTAAAAACCTTACCACTAAGTGTCTTTATCTCATCTGGCAGTTTATTATAAACTGTGATGCACATATTATACATGTTTCGCTTGTAGATATCTTTATGACAAGGAGGTTGAAATAATAAAATGTGTGTACTGCGCTCTTTTTTGTCGTGTATGTATAGACAATCACTTGTCCAGTATAATTAATTACTATGTTAGTGAAGATGCACTGTAGGGTGGGATTTCGCTTGTATGGAAATGGAAGACGGCAATGGAAGAAGGCATTGGATGATGCCATCCACGCCTCGGCGCCAATACAACGGTTCGCTTCCAGTATTTTGAAATGAGGCATTATTGGTGCCTCACCTCATTCCATAGACCAGATTATTGACATTTAAACCTTCATAACAATAGCCCGGCAAAAATAATCGACAGACGTAGTGTAGGATGCCCTCAGACTAGGTGGAGCGATGATCTTCGCAAGGCGGCTGGAAAGAGCTGGATGAGAGTAGCCGAAAATCGAGCTCAGTGGCGTGCAGTTGGAGAGGCCTATGTCCAGCAGTGGACTAATATAGGCTGATGATGATGAACAATAGCCCACATTTTTGTTACATTTATGTCTACTTATGGCACGTGATTTAAGAAAATATAATCAAATAAAAATAAAATTTAAAACTTTTAATAAAACTTGCAACCCCGATGCATGTTTTATAGTTATGCCTAGATTTGAAAATGAAACTACCCTTCGGAACAGATCGAATTCAAATCAGGTAGGATTTAGTTGAAATGGGTTCCTGTTACTGAGGATTTCTATTTTGAATCGACCGTAAAATATTTTTTTTTACTCACGTACCTACATTATGTATGTGTAAAGTATGTACGTAAGTATAGTATCATCAACTTGAAAAAGTAGTAATTTCAAAGACTAAAAACCGCCTACTTACTAAAAATCACGCTCTAATTTTATAAATTCCCAATTATTGGGTGCATGTAAACAAAGCCGCGAACAACAGCTCTTTTTTTTTAGAGATTTTCAATCGTTTTCTGATCGCCGTAGATCGTGTTTAGCTTGCACAAGTCGGTACAAATACTACTGCACTATCTGATCGCGTGCGCGCACGCCGACGCAGGACGCCGAGTTGAGGCCGTACCTTTATAGCGAACCGATTCCAATTCTAGTTTCTTCTACATATTTAATTGATTTCTCGTTCTTGGTTTTTCGTTTGATGATTGCCTATTAGTTCCGTAATTAATAGTAGAAACCTGTTTTGGCTTCTTGTTATATAATAACTCATAACAATTTAAAGCAGCCTTAGGGTGTATTAGAAATAAATCAATATTAGTTTATTAATAGCAGAAGCAGAAGAAAAAAATAGAAAGGTTTTTTTTCAGGGTCCTGTAGCTCCGTGCGAATATGTCGGTTTCGCCTTGTACCAATGGATTTATCGACCGAAAAATGTATGTGCGCAATTTTCAGTGGCCTTCCAGTGAAGGAAAAACATATTATGTTTTCTGGCAGCTGTCCTTGAGAACCAGTTCCTATTCTAGGCATATCGTGCTGCTATCTTCGACCGCATCATAAACTACCAACAGATGTGAATTTAAAATTCCTTTAGAAACCCTCAAAGGGAGGAAATAATTATGCTATAATTGGTGATTGATACATATATCTTTCGTTTGAGGTCGAGTACAGGTACGGCCTAACCGATGCAATCTGCTGGCTCAGGCACGTGCTCGATCAGATAGTGTAGTAGTATTTGTAATGGTTAACCAAATGCGATCTACGGCGATCAAAAAACAATTGAAAGGTAGGTCGCGCCCGCGACCGCAGATCGCAGATCGCAGCGGTGTGGCTGTAGCTTCAGTGGGCTCGTGGGGTCGAGATGCCCGGGGCTTCAGCGATACACCAGCAGCGAAGCGCAGAGTTTATATAATAGGTTAATAAACAGGCTAGACCCAGAATTATTAAATGAAACACGATCTTGATCAAGTCACACAGCGATATTTACATAGATAATTATATTACAAGCAAAGTCAGCAGAGGGCGCTACGTCACTTCCTAACTACAGAAGTACAGACTATAAATTTTTTGCTAGCTAATAAAAGTAGATACTACAGAGTAAGACTAACAAGAATGGTCTCTCAAAGTTTTGGCGGTAGATTATGTCCTTGAGTTCCTTGGCGGTGGTATTATGGTAGCAAATCACATAGTACACACACACACGTAGTACATTGAAATAATGCTCCTATATAATTCTAGAAACGCTAGGCAAGATGCCTAAACTTTTTCTATGTTACTAAAAATCTAGAATCAAATAGGTGCTGGCACGGAGAATAGAATCTATCATCTGTGGGTGCTGGAAACAAAGCAGACTAGAATAAGACTCATGTCTTCTGTCACTCTCTAATATCCTTTGAGTACAAGGTCTGTAGAAACTTGAATTAAATGTGGTATGGTTATTATGCCAGCGGGGTAGTTTCTAGTACTAATTTGTTTGTATTAAAATTATTATCCATAGGTGGTAGGGGTATTATATCGAAGTAACGCCTGACTTGTTACCAAATCTACATACCACAATCAAGGAGAAAATCTGCCGCTATAACCTTACGGTGTTCTGGCATCAAACAGGCATTGAGAATCAGAGCATTTGAGGCCCAGTACGTTCATCTTCAACCATATCATCGCTAACCACCTAACGAGATAGTAGTTGTAGTAGTATAGTAATCAAACGCTAGCCTATACGGTGTGGTCCTTAGTACATTGTACCAAGATTGAGTATCTCCACAGATATGGAGATAAACACCTCAACTTGCAAACTTGCAACCGATAATTAAGATTCAGTTCAGGGGTCAGGAGTAAGTGTCAGTTTCAGTAGCAAATTTGAGACGTTTATCGTCATATCTCTGGAAGTACTTATCAAATCTCGTTGAAATTACAATGGGACTACCTCGGAAGTGTACTCTACCGATTAAAAGAAGAATCACTCAAATCGGTTCCCAATTGACGGAGTAATTGCGTAACATACATATAGTTTATCTCACGCGTTCCTGAGAAAAAGGGGTAGTGACAGACGGACAGACAGACAGACAGAAGGACAAGAAAGTGATCTTATAAGGGTTTATTTTTTACCTTTTGAGGTACGGAACCCTAAAAATAGTAAATCTCCACTAAGCTTAAGGAATCGCTACATGTCTGTCTCCGCCTGTTTACCAAGAGAGACAATGTTTGACCTCAGTTTGTCTATCGGATCCCTGCTTTACAGAAATTGAACTTTGACTGTAGTCGGACTTGGCGCAAATACCAACCAGATTATACAATGAATTTGACCGACAACAAAGAACTAGTAGAATATACTTCCCGACAAGTTTCTAACCCACTACAAGAATTAGTTGACCGACCAGATGGACTGAGACACTGACTGCTAACCCGAAGGTCTTGGGTTCGATTCCTAGACGACACAATTTTCATGTGATATACAGACAACGAAACAGAGTGCTAAGTAGAAGTTCGTTCGTTGATTTCTACATCGGACAATTTTTGTGTGATATAATAGATAGCGGCACTGACTGCCTAACCGAAGATTGAGGTTTCGATTCCTACACGGGACATTTTATGTTTAATCTACTGACAGATTTTGGTGTGATACATAGATATAGACACTGATTTAGGTCTTTCTCACTAAATGGACTTGTCTTTTTAATTAATAACCTAGATACACCGTCAGTAAAGTTTAAAATACACCAACACCGCTGGGTCCGCCGATCTAGGTTTAATCTCGCATATTTGCGATCAAAGAGTGAATTTTTTGTACGAAGAGAGTTATTCTATGACTGATTGCTAAACCCAAGGTCATGGATTTGATTCTTAAACGGGACATTTTTCTGCGATCCGCAGATTATTGTTACGAGTCTGGGTGTTATTTTGTGTCCGTGACTTGAATGTTTGTACAGTTTCTCGCGACACAGTGACCGGTATATTTAGGCGAATAACCGACTTCATAAAACAGGAGAAGTTTCCCAGTTCGTCTCTACTTTTCTTTGTTATCTCAAATCTCCGTAATTTCTTACTGAAACTATTTGGATAACTATTTTCTTGTCTGTGAGGAGAAAAATGCTACCCTTTTGGTACTATTGTAATGTTATTGAGATCTGATAAGTATTTCCAGAGATATGGAGATAAACTCCTAAAACTTAGTACTAAAAAACTAACGCAGCATTTGAAGTCGGTTCTTTTAGTGTATTAAACAATCTTAAATTATTTAAATTTTAGTATTTGCGTGGTGGCGGGACACTCTAATCTCCACCTGTCCAGCTACCTCCCTGAAGTTATAATAAATCTGTCACCAAACATCTAATGTATTCCGGCCGCTGTCATTGAGAGCGAGTTCCCATTCTAGGCCTAGCGTGCTACCATCCTCGACCGCATCATCACTTACCAAAAAGTCAGATAGTGGTCAAACGCTAGCCTATATAATATGTAAAACAAAAACATATATTTGTAAAAAGCGTGATCAATAACTAAGATAATTTAAAAACTAAAACAACCGACTTCCATGCCCCGCGTCAATTTCAAGTCAATTTAGTAGCAAGTTTGAGACGTTTATTGTCATATCTCTGGAGATACTTATAACATCTCGATGAAATTAAAATGGGACCATCTTGGAAACGTACCCTACCGATTAAAAAAAGAATCATTCAATTCGGTTCACAATTGACGGAGTAATCGCGTAACATACACAAAAAAAACATACAGACGAATTGAGAACCTCCTCCTATTTGGAAGTCGGTTGATAAAACAATCAATCTATTGTATACAATATAGTAGGTACTTATTTCCTTGTGAATAATTTTTAAATTATTCCAGCACAAAAAATAATGTATGCTGCAAAATGAAGCGGTAATTAAATTTCCTCACTCGTTGCTTTTTTAGTAAAGTGTCTGAATAAAGTCTTAATTAGAAAATCTCAATCTCATCGAGGAGACCATTTCCTATACAATAGGACAAGTCTTCTGTCATGACTTCAGGGATTTATTTATAAATCCACAGACCTAGGATTCACAACGTTATAGTTAATCCTAGAATAAAGTAAATCTACACTGAACTATTATCTCTAATACTATAAGAATCTTTGTCCTGGCATACTGACTGAATGACTGACTAACTTAGAGACAACGCACAGCCTAAACTGCTAGTAGTAGAGGTTTCAAATTTGAAGGGTACATTTGTGTTACGTATGGGTGTAAGAACGAAGGATTTTCCAAAATTCACCCCTTAGGGTCAGTTCACACCGCAACGCGACGTGACAAGGCTTTTGGATTCGCGCGGTGCAGCGCGGCGCAGTGCCACGCGCAACGCCATAAAATTATCTCAATGCAATGTGTATCTTATTGTGTAGTCAATAAATTTAAATTGTTTGTCACGCGGCTTCCCGCTGCGCCGCGCGGTGCAGAAGCTGCGCGGTGAAGCGCGGCCCAGCATGAAGCCGCCAAACTTGTACAAATTTTTAATTTTAATTTAACTCGTACTAATTTTTACTGCTGTTATTAATTATTATTTGTTTCATCAATAATTTCACAATCGCATACTAATTAAGCACGAAATTGTCACTTACCATACATTACGTAAAATTAGTTATTGTCACTGTAATACCTCTTACATACCTCTGCAATACAGGCTTTTAGTCTAGCGCAGAGATATGTAGCTTTAGCAATAATAATATTTATAAAGTCTCATAAATATAATGTATGTATATTTAATTGTGCTAACTATTGTATTGTCATTCACTATGTTTGAAATTAATAAATTGAATTAAATTGAATTGAGACACACTGAAAACTAAAAAGTTCTTTTTAGGATTCCGTACCAAAAGGGTAAAACGTGACCCTATTACTAAGACTCCGCTGTCCGTCTGTCTGTCTGTCTGTCTGTCTGTCTGTCTGTCCGTCTGTCACCAGGCTGTATCTCATGAACCGTGATAGTTAGACAGTTGAAATTTTCACAGATGATGTATTTCTGTTGCCACTATAACAACAAATACTAAAAATAGAATAAAGTTAAAAATGATAGAGGGTCCCCATACAAGAAACGTGTTTTTTTCAGCATTTCACGCCATCTATGAATGCTTAATTAGTTAAACGTCCCATAGATGGCATTATATTGAAATGTCAATCCTTAACACCTTAGTTAGACGTTAGATGGCGTTATAAGAAATAAAATGTTTATTAATTATTATTTTTTGCTCGCTCTTATAAAATACTGTAGTGTGGTACGGAACCCTACTAGTGCGAGTCCGACTTGCACTTGGCCAGTTTAGTAGTATTTGTAGCGCGCCGCGTCGTTTCGCGTCGCGTCGTGGTCTGAGCTGACCCTTAAGGGGATGAAAAGGGGGTTCAAAGTTTGTATTAAGAAACAAGATAAGATAGTCTTTTTTACTCAAAACTTCACGCAAGTACTTACTGCTGTAAATAAATAAGTAAATACGTATGTATGTCAGGCTTTTTCGAAATTCTAACCCTAAGATAGTGGACATGGGGTAACAAAGTCAGAAAATCAATATTGTTTCGGATTGCGCTGAAAATTGACATGCAGATAGTTATTAAGACGTAGGTATCTTCTAAGAAAGAAAACATTAAAAAAAAAAGTTCGTATGGAAAAACAAGATGTAATTCTGTAAATAAATAAGTCAGTACGTATTTGAGGATTTTTCTAAATTCCACCTCTTAAGGGTGTTAAATGGGGTACAACAACGAAATAAAGTCTGAAAATCAATATGGTTTTTGGGGTTTTATAAAAATGAATCCCTGGTGACTGTGACGGTGTGAATGGTGGACTGATTTTGTTAATTCTTTTTTGATGTGTTTTATTGATAGAAATTTTTAAGTACTTAAATTCATGAAGTTTTTAATGCTGGCGAAGCCGCAGGGCACTTCTAGATTATTTTTTAAGAAACAAACAACAAAAACTTTCAAATTAATATTATTTAGTAGGATAATATATTCCAACTATGACTATAGTTATGTCAACTGTATCGACTTCATACATAACATGACTTCTAGTCTTACAGTTCTGTAATTTCAGTCTATTATGTATTAGTATTATTCAATATATTATATAAATCGAGACTGGTTGCCATTAATAACGACCAAATCTGAGCTGAATAGAAGCTTACAGTGTTCACTCATTTATTTCGTTGGCTACACTGTACACTTATTAACGTTAGCCATTTGCATTACAAATTAAATACATTACCATAACACAATACTACTTGTAAAATCTTACTTTGAGATAGAATTTGCATAGATTTTCTGGAATTTTAGACGCAAATATGAATTCGCCTCAATTATTTTTACGTAGAGCGTGTGGAAGAGGCGAGAACACCAAAACGTCTACTCGAAGGAAAACCAGATGGCTGTAGAAGTCGTGGCCCAAGCTACGTTGGTTAGAAGGCGTCGAGCAAGACTTAAAAACAATCGGGGTCAGAGGCTAGCGACATAAAGCCAGGAACAAACCAGTCTGGAAGCATATTCTGGACCAACCAAGGCCAACCCCGGGCTGTAGGGCCAAAAATGATGATGATGATAAAAAAAATACATGTATTTTTTTTTGTTTTTACCGCAGAACTTCGTCATGTATTTGATAAATTTTAAATTAATTTTTTTTAATTAATTATTTAAAATTTTACGATTTGGAATATTCTTTATTTTATTGAGACGACATGCTTCCCGTTTGGTCTCATAATAATTTTATCGATACCTGATAAGTATCTCCAGAGATCTCTATGGAGATCAACACCTCAACAACGACAACTGGTAAATACAACTGCACGAATTAATTATATAAGACCACAACCTGTATTTGCAATTAATAAATTATTATGATCAAACAGAACGAAGTCGTTTTTTTTTTGTATTTTTTTGTAATCTGTATTAAATTATTTTCACTATAATCCAAGTTTTATAATATTAGCAAGTTGTCTACTATGTTTTTTCTTTTAAAATATGCATAGAGCTACCTGAGCAAATACAAATGCAAATACAATACATACGAGTAATATATAAATACAATACAATGCAAATACATGCATACATTACAAATGTTTTCATTACATTAAATTGTTTGTATTTCATGTTTATTTCATGCCCAGCACGCAGAAATCCAGCTGAGACTTTATTACAGAGCATAAAAAATACATAACCTGGATTTTATGCCAAGAGTTATTTACATCTTAGCAATGACCTTTGAAGGATCGAATTTGTAATGAAGTTTGACGCCCTTAACTAGGTGAAATGACATTATCTGTAAAATGACTGATACTAAATAGTGAAAGGTGGAAAGCTAGCCAGTGTCGCTTTGAAAAGAAAGTGTGACAGATGGTTATACAGGCATCGGTGTAAAAAGGTAGATTCGGTACTCAGTCCTATGCCACGTAAACATAATAGACTACTACTACTAACTAGAAACAACTAAATGAAAACACGACTTTCTAATGTCGAGCTTGTTGTGCATAAAGAACAGAAGAAGGCATTGTTGCTAATTATTATAATTAATCTGCGATATTTGCACATGTAATTCTGTACGTGCTGCACAAACGCGAGTTCAATTGTGACTAAGGTGAAATTAAGTTCGCGAACCTTATTCATACGGTGTCCACATTGAGGAGCGGGGTGGGTCCCTTATCTCCCTTAACCGACTTCCCAAAAAAGAAGGGAGGTTCTTAATTCATCTGTATGTTTTGTTAAAGGATTCGAATGATTCTTTTTTTAATGGATGGGGTACGTTTCCGAGGTGGGACCACTGTACTGTAACTGACCATTGTAATTTTAACAATATAGGCAGAGCCGTTTTTAATATATCAACATTTGTATTACGATGCATTTACTTATCTCGACGATTTACTTCTTACGAGTACTACTGGCACAGATTAGATAATAGTTACTACGTCTACTGACTACTTTGACTAGCGCGACGTTTGAAGTCGGTTCTTTTAGTTTTATTATATATTAGTATATATTCCAAATAATCTCGCCACCGCTTTTTGTGCCTTAATGTACGTCGACGACCGGTTTCAGGCAACCACAATACAGGCTCATAAGAGACCTAGTGTGGGTGCAAGGATACATCGATGGTGCTATACAAAGACAGTGATGTAATGCTAATCGCTAGAATATATATATAACAGTACCATATCCATTGTAAATCTGAATAATGAACATTTTTATTTTATTTTATGTTTAAACCATTGCGTAATAATGTAAGCCCAACTGTCGGGATGCACCCGACAAGTATGACCCGCCCAGTCCTATTACAGCCTGGCAGTCTTGGCACCCACAGAGACGGTCATTTGCAATTGACAATTTTTACATTATTGATAATTTCAATTGAAGGTGCGAATGATGCAGCATCAATCGACGCTTCAATTGCTCGCCCACATTTGCTTTCTGGACAGTAGAGAAGGTAGACGCACGATAATATCTAATTCTGATTTCGACTACCAAGCGAATGACCGAACGATTGTCCATTGCATAACGAGACGTTCAATGTTTGCTTCATTAGCGATTGTCAATGGGCTTCAATCAAAATGTTCATCAATGGCCTTCAATGACGTACAGTGCTACAAGGATCATTTAGCACGTGGCCAAAATCAGTACTAACACTGTCATCTTGTAAAGTGTCACTTATGCTCACTTTTGACAGGCAGCTGGAGATGATATTTGTTGTGGATATTTTGTGCTTTTACTGTAATAAAAATATCTCAAAATATGCCAGAAGTGGCATAAAAATGGTGTTAGAGAGTTGATGCTAAAAGTAGAAGATTTTTATTTTACAGAAAAGCAGTCTAGCGCTTCGATTATTCCATTTGAAAAAGTAAATGAGCGCGTCGCAGCTGCAACAGGTAAGTGTTACCATACCAAACCTTGTAAGTGTACCCGTTATTACCAAAAAATACTAATTCATATTTTGTTGGCTTAGGTAAATATAGTACTTAGGTATTAAATTTACTTTACGTATGGTTAAGTACCTATCTACTTAATTTTGCCGCCTTTTTTCTCAGGTATTGCGGTTACCACCATGCCATTGTGATCTTATTGAAATGGTCTCGGCATCCATGAAACGAAAAGTAACCGAGGTAAATATTTTGAAGTCATCCAATCAAATGCCAGAAATGGTACAGAATGCTTTTGATACCATTCCTGTCGATGAATGGCGCAATAATTGCGCCCACGCCAAGAAACTAGAAGAGTATCGAAAAAAAGATGGATATTTGGACGAACCTTTCGTCATACAATTATGCTCTGACAGTGAAGAAAGCAGTTACGATGATGAATGATGATGATGATGGTCAATTTTGAAGATACAGATGGTGAAGAATATCATATTATACAATCTCTTCTCAATATAGTTAATGCAGAACATAATTACAACGAAAAAAACTATTTTATTATTTAATAATATATACATTATTTTTATTTTCATGTAATAAATTCTATCATCAAAACAATTCCTTAGTTTACATTTCATTACGGTCGAGTTACAATTCCTTAAAACTAGGGAGATTTTATTAGCTGCTAACTCTAATTCCACACCCACGCCCTCATGGCAATGTCATCCAAATGCCATATGATCCTTGTAGCACTGTAGTTGCGAATGACAATGGTTGCTATTGTCTCTGTAGAGGATCGAATCGTCCATCAAAAATTGTCCGTAAAAATTGTCAATTGAGATTGACCGTTTCCGGGGCACTTTAGCCATTTACACAAAATATTTTGTTGATGTAATACGATGCGGTTTCCAAGAAGAATCAAATTACTCTTTCGGACTCACTGAGGTTTAGGACATTTATTTACAGATGTTGTTTACGTAATAGTATATAATTAAAAATAAGTTATTTAAAAAAAAAAAAAAAAACGACTTCATAACCACAAAAAGGCACTCAAAAGCAGAAAATAATTTACTTAAAATTATTATAAGCGTTACCCACTTCTCTATTTGAAGTCGGTGCCAGCCAAGTCTAATAGGTAGTAGATATATAATACCTACATGTATCTACCTACTTACTAACCTACATGTACCTACTTACTACTACTATATACATAGTATCTATCTAATATCCAATAGACTTGGCTGGCACCGACTTTAAATAGAGAAGTGGGTAACGCTTATAATAATTTTAAGTAAATTATTTTTCGCTTTTGAGTGCCTTTTTGTGGTTATGAAGTCGGTTTTATTTTTTTTGAAAAATTACTTATTTTACCCTTTTTAGAAGAAAAAAGTTTTAATGAAATTACATGCATCTATTAAATTTCGTGTCTGGGCCGTTATACACTGACGGATATATACTTTTTGAAAATTTCAAGTATGTACCTATAACGGTTAAGAAGATACAGCTCTGTAAAGTGCGCACATATAGACGCACGGACGGACGGACGGACGGACGGACGGACGAACAGACAACAAAGTATCAGAAAGTGTTCATTTGGTAGCCTTTGGGTTCGGAACCTTAAAAAATTTACTTTAAATGCCGCGCTAAAGTGAAAATATTCTCTAGTAATAATGATGTCATCAAGGTATCAAAGGACAATGTCCAAAATGGCCCTGTTCAATTAAAGCATCTGACACACACGATAATTAATTATCTATTTTATTACAAAAATACCAATTACTTTTATAACACGGACTAGTTGTATTCCAAAATTAATATTAAAAAGTATTATTTGCGATTATTAACATTAATTGCCGCCATATGGCCAACAGAGTACTGAATCACTCTACTACGTTATAAGAGGCACTTCCCTATATTGTGGATACCCGAATTATGAAAGCACTGTGTAGCCAACCTAACAACGGAAAGTATTATTTACGTAGTAACTATTATATAATATGTGGTTTGATGCTTATAATTTTTTTTTGTTGTGTTGATTGGTACAAAGTACGTTTATAATTCTGGGTTATTTAATTATGTATGCAGTGTCGCGGGACTGAAATGGCCGCCATCTTCGCCAAATGTCATGTCATGTCAAAAAATATCAGGTATGTTTAAAAAAGTTTGCAACCTAACAAGACTTTGCCCGATAGAACATTCCTGTGAAGATAAATTATTTATATTTATATATAATTATTTATTATAATTATTAATATATAATTATTTATTGAGGGCCCGGTGGCGTAATTGGGAGAACAGTCTGCTTTGATGCCGTGGTACCGAGTTCAAACCGCCGTGCACCAATGAATTTTTCTATCGAAAAATATATGTGCGCTTCTCACAGTGGCCCTCCGGTGAAGGAAAACATCGTTAAGAAACCAATAACCCCCGCATGGTGGTAGAACATATCTAGTGTCCGCCTGGCCAGCTACCACCCTCAAGTCAGAAAATCTGTCGCCAAACATCTAATGTGTTCCGGCAGCTATCCTTGAGAGCCAGTTCCCATTCTAGTCCACTTCTCTATCTTCGACCGCATCATCACTTAGCAACAGGTGAGATAGTGGTCAAACGCTTGCCTATAAGATATTAAAAAAAATTATCCCCACCTTTATTTCTATCTCGCTCACAGTTACCGTAAGAATATCTTATATGCAATAGCAACCTCCTTTGTGTATAATCTTCTTGGGACTCTTCTACTAAAACTAGTACATTCTCCTATGTTTGAGGTATTTATCTCCATATCTCTGGTGATACTAATTAGATCTCGATAAAATTAAAATGGGACCACCTTGGAAACGTATCCTACCTATTAAAAAAAGAATCATTTGAATCCGTACACAATTGATGGAGAAATCGCGTAACATACACACAAAAAAAAACATACAGACGAATTGAGAACCTCCTCCTTTTTTGTGAAGTCGGTTAAAAAATTCAAACTACCTAACTATAAACAAACAAATAAACCTAATCGAATTAATTAAAACTAAAATTTAGTCTACCAAACCACTACCAGTGGTTACTGTGGGTAAAATTCCCAAAATGCTGGCGGTATTCCTCCGTTGAATGGCGAGGCTTAGTCTCAGAGCTAAATATATGCCAGCATTTTGGTCCCGTGTCGTTACAACGAGACGTGCGGAGAGATCTCTAAAAATTATTTGTGCACCCGGTTCCCACGGTCCTAGAGTCTCAACCCCAAAGGGCACAAATAGGTAGCAGCTGTCTAAACTACTATATTTGCGCCTTTTGAGGTTCTCAGCTGCTTCTGCAGCCACACCAGCCTTTTTCCGTGTACCGGGAAGATGTGACGGTGCCAAAGTGTCGACGCAAGTAGCGTCCCATACTAAATACTAAGGGCCGTCCCATCTTCCATGGCGTCAGGTCTTTTACCATCATCACGCATTAAGCCGTTTGGTTCTAAAACGGCTGTACAGTTGATGGTGGTAAAAGCCCGACGGATGATGTCATTAAGGCTAGCGTGACGAGAAATCCGACCTAGGAAAGACCGTGGTGACCAAGCCGGCTGACGGCACTACCGCACTGGCCGGCACTCCACATCACTGTGTGGAGCACAAGACTGTACCCCCAAGCGAAGAGATGTAGATGGTCTGGAATACTAAAAAAAGACAGAAAACACAAACATTATTTATATACATTTTTTGAGGAGATGGAATGGAAAAATGAATGGATGGAAAAATTAATAATTTTCGCAAACATTTTTTTTTGATGCCAATAATTCAGAATTCATTTAAAGCTATAAACACTCTAATAAGTCACCAATGAAACAAACAAATCAAAATAAATTAATCCGTTTAGGAACTACAATGCCACAGACATACACAGACGCATATATAGAAATGTCAAACTTAAATAACACCTCTCTTTTTATATCAGAGCTTAAAAATAGGCAATAGCAATGAGCGCAATACATTTATATACCAAAGGCTACAAATGCTTGCCCCACAATTAAAATCTACTATTTTTTGTTATAGTAAAAGGTAACAAGACATGCACGACGCTCGCTTGATGGTAAGATTGGTAAGCGATGACGTCTACCTATTACAGATACAGCGGCTTGCAAAATTCTGGCATGTCACTGCACTGCGCCTGTTACCTTGAGACATAAAGATGTTGAGTCTCACATGCCCTGTAATTTCACTGGACACCTTGCCATTTCAACAGAAAAACATTCTTATTTTGCGGCTGAAAATTACTAATATCATAAAATGCGAAAGATTGTAAGGATAACCATTCCAGCTTGTCCTATTGCAATTATATACAGCCTATTATTGTGCAAAATCTTTAGCCAAATCGGTCGATAAGTTTGAGTGCCATGTGGTCCGAAACAATCAAAGCATCTTTCGCATTTTTAATATTGTTGTTAATTAAATGAATATAAGTTAAAACCAGATTATTATTCTTTAACAATGGGCAGTCTTATTAAATAATTTATTGTACGTTAAAATTAAATCACAGTAGTAAGAGTAAGAGTTTAAACGTATCTACTTATGCGTTAATTATGAGAGACTACAAAATAATCTTCTTAAATAAGCTGAGCACAAGCCGATTATAAGGGTTCCCATGGGATGCGGTAGAGGCCTTATTAACTCAGTTTTAGTTGTTTTCAGTTTAATTAGATATTCATTAATATAATTATTATTCTCGGACGCTCAATCTTTTAAGGATAAGACATAGATAAAAGCCTTCCTGGGTCCATTATTATAAAGTACTGACTATTGTCCACACTACTGTTTGATGTCGAATGTCTCGAACTAGGTTTCGTGTATGTCCGATGCACTTTCTCGCATACCATACACAGCAAAATCGCGACGAGTCTGTGCAAAAAGAGAACCTCGCAGAAATTGAGGTCGCGTCGGTCGTCGGTCGTCTTTATTTACTGTTTTCAACCGACTTCCAAAAATAAGGAGGTTCTCAATTCGTCTGTATGTTTTTTTTGTGTATATGTTACGCGATTACTCCGTCAATTGTGAACCGATTCGAATGATCCTTGTTTTAAACGGTTGAATACGTTTTCGAGGTGGACCCATTGTAATTTTATCAAGATCCAAGAGGAATATCTCCAGAGATATTGCAATTAACGTCTCAAACATTGTATTAAAATTTACTCGCGGGGCATTAAAGTCAGTTGTTTTAGTTTTTAAACTATCTTAACTATTATTGTTGCATTTACAACACTGCTAGTACGACTAAAAATGTTTGATACTTGGTAGGTACCTGCTCTTAACATTATCGTGTGCTACTCAAAGAAGAATCAAGAATCAAAGCATTTATTCAGTATGTAGGCAGTATTAATATACGCACATATACACGTCACAATCATAAATCATAACCAATTATCAAGTAAACATAGCAAAAGCAGAATTTAACGCTTTGAATTAGAAAAAAAAAAGTAATGAACCATTCAGATGTCATCCATTCATTTACGTCAAAATATTTAAAAAAAAATTAAGTACGTTAAAACCAACCATACATGTAACTGTGTGTTTCAGTACTTCAGACAATTTTTATATAAAAAAATATAAAAAAAGTGAAATAGTGAAACACAACTTAGAGAAACGCATACCGATCACAGTACATATCATGATCCGAATGGAACTGGTAGTCCGTCTGTCAGCTGCATAATATTGCATAATATACTAGGTAGGTATGTACCTTCCTTCCTTACCTTTGAATGTTAGTTCATCGTAACGCCGCGACGGTTCTCTTTTTGCACAGACTCTACCTTTTGTGTGATCTCTACAGATGCCACAGACAGACACACAGATACACAGTTCCACAGATACACAGATACACACGTCAAACTTATAACACCTCTTCTTATTGCGTTGTAGGTTCAAAAAAATATCGTTTGAACAGCCATTGCTATCTGTGTATCTACAAAAAGAAAACAAGTGAAGATTTAAGTCAGATGCGCCATTTGGATTGGGCAAAATGTCAGTTTTCCAGCAAATTAACACAACACCGCTATCTTCCATTTTATTTAAGAACTGATATGCTCTTACAAATATAAATATAGGGTCCGGTGTTGTAAGTGGTAGAATGGTCGGCTTTGATGCCAGAGGTACCGAGTTAAATCCCCGACGTGCACCAATGGATTTTTCTATCGAAAAATGTATGTGCGCTTGTCACAGTGGCCCTCCGGTGAAGGAAAAATATCGTTAAAAAAACAACAACCCCCGCATGGTGGTAAGACACTATCTAGTGTCCGCCTGGCCAGCTACCATCCTCAAGTTAGAAAATCTGTCGCCAAACATCTAATTTGTTCCGGCAGCCATCCTTGAGAGCCAGTTCCCATTCTAGGCCTAGCGTGCTACTATCCTCGAGCGCATTATCACTTACTAACAGGTGAGACATATCAAGTGCTAGTATATTAGCAATTACACAAAATTACAAAAAAGGACTGGTTTTTCAGTATATTGTTTTAAACATTTGTACTTACATCTGACTTTCTTTAAACTATATTTTATGTTATATGTCACGTGCCCAACTACAAGCAAAAGCAATTAGAGCGGCCAGCTCCGCTTTGACCTGGGCACCCGTTAAATATGTATGAGGGACCTTACATTATATATATACCTACTCTAGGAGAAGCGAGGAATTTAAACTTCTGTCCAAGTTTTGTACACCCTTTTGTTTTGAAGAAGGCATGATATTTGGAGTCAGCTATGTAGTTCCGAGCTATTTTTTTATGATATAAGGTAACAGGACAAGCACGATGCTAGATTTCTAGATAAATCTTTAAAAATGAAATTGTGTTTTTTTTTTCTAAAAGTCAACCATTTAATAGATAGAGACACTTCTTAAGTGGTAAAATGTGTGTCTCTCTCCCTGTAACTTTTAAAATAAGAGAGTGAAAAATCTAAAAAATATATATTTTTTGAACGAAATATGGCAGTTTTTGAAATATAGCAAATTTTCTAAACCGCAAACATAACTTTGTCATTCATACAAACACTATTAGAAACAATTTTATTTTTTTTTTGCTGGCGAAAAATTATGGTGGTATTTTTTTGCTCGATCTTATATTGTAGTGTGATACGGAACCCTACGAGTGCGAGTCGGACTTGCACCTGGCCAGTTTATTATAGTACCTAGTCCAATACATAATAAAGCGCGCGTCGGGTGTCCGCGTGAGGTCAACTAAACAAATTTAAGTCAAATGTTTAGGTTCATTATTTATTATCACTTTATATCGGGTTAGCTTATACATACAAATTATAAATTACGTCTAATGTGATATAATGTTATCAATACTACACCACGTTGGAGCAGTGCAGTGCAATTGTAGAATATTTTAGTTTTATTAATTTATATTGTTTCGTATGTTTTCCAAATAAAACAAAGATAACAAAAAAAATTGACATTATGATTGTAACCTTTGATTATATACATGTCCAGATACCGTATTAAATACACGTATCTCTACATAAAAATATACCATATATAGTAGATTATCTGTTTACTTACAACAGTGACACTTGAACAACCGAGCGCGCAGAGCTCATGAAAAATTAATAAAATCTGCCGGTTTGTGCTGTGCTATCATGGCACAATCACGCAGGAAAGCATGATATTAATAAAAAGATTAGTTATCATCGGTAAGTTTTAATATTTCTCTATCGTTTGAGTATGAAAACACGATTTTAATTTTGAATTTTTCGTTGGTTAGTCGGACTGACTACTGATTTTACAACACTGACTAGTGTTGTCAGTTCAATAGTGGGGTAATTATCCAAACATTTGGGAACATTTATAACATTATAGTGTACATTATAGTCACAACTATTATACAATCGTACTTTAACCGACTTTGAAAAAGGAGAAAGTATTCGAGTATGTTTATTTTATTTTGTTGTTACCTCAGATCGTAGACAAATCTGAACCGATTATTATTAAATTAGACTAGTTGTGTCCCGTGGCTTTGCCCACGTATATAAGTATTCTATGTCCTATTCTACCCATTGGCTATGATATGACGTTTGCCCTCACGCGTCTGTTCGTGTTCGGGGGCAGATACCGTGGGCCACGCAGCACTCTCTCACGCGTTCTATGTACTATAATTTTTACCGTAACGTTTAAATTATTTACCTAAATTACTTAATGTAAAAGACAATGTTTTATGTACTTATATATATAGTTTGTAAATTAACAATTAGATTGACACTATGTAATGTAATTTTACTAATATTATTTTAATTAAGTTTCATATAGACCCTGTACAAACAAACCTTTAAAATGTTATAAATTAAAAGTAAAAAATATTTTTTAAAACAAGCTTTTATCTGGGACCATGAACTAAAATGTTAAAAATAAATTCTAGTAAGTATTTTGCGGGTAGATACCTACTTACCTATATTCTTAAAAGCTTGAGGCACTACCCGTTTTACAGGTTAGGTACATACTATAGGTACTTCTGTGCCTCAAGCTTTTTAGAATTTAGGTAAGTACCTACCTACCCGCAAAATACTTAAAAGAATTTATTTTTAACATTTTAGTTCATTGTCCCAGATAAAACCTTGTTTTGAAACATATTTTTTACTTTTAATTTATTTTTAACTTTTTGGTAGGTAAGGTAGCTGAGTATTTTAGAGTAGGCGTGATGTTTTAAAATATTCTACGGATCTTATGATGCAATTATGGATAAAGTGCTCTTCAAGGCAAACCAATCAAGCCCAAACTCGGTGGGATTATGTTGTTTTATCACAGAAATGCCATGGCCACCTTTCAGATTCATCGTCAGATCCTGGATATCGTTTAAGTGTAAAGTGCTCCTCAAGACGAATCAATTGAGCCTACATTCAGTCCACAACGTTGCTCCAGCAACGTTAATTTATCACAGATAAGCCGTGCCCACCTTCCGGCCTCATCATCAGACCCTGAATATCATCTAGGTGTAAAGTCCTCCTCAAGACGAATCAATCGAGCGCAAACTCGGTGGGGTTATGTTGTTTTATCACAGAGATGCCGTGGCCCCCGTATAGCTTCGTCATCAGACCCTGGATATCATCTAGGTGTAAAGTCCTCCACAAGACGAATCAATCGAGCCGAAACTCATTGGGGTTATGTTGTTTTATTACAAAGGTGCCGTGGCTACCTTCCGTCTCCATCATCAGAGTAGCTCCATGGTATTATATTATATTATTGTATTGTCACCAAAGCTACAACTTAACCAAATTTGAGTCAAATCGGACATCAGGAACTAGGTCTCATTTAGCTTCCAAGATTCCACCCGAACATACAGATATACATACATACCTACATTACAAGTTAAATAAAAGCTTATAAAATGGGTAGCGACCACTTTAACAGTTGGCATCCCTAAACAGGCACGTATTGACAATATTGGACAGCTTTATGACAGAGTCACGCACACACAGAGCAAAATTTGGGCCGCTTTTTGAGTGACTTTGAAATGTCATGTTCCATCTGGACTAGTTTATAATCAAATATTGTAACGTTCACATGGGTAATTTTAAGCAAAGAACTCAGGCAACCCTGAAAACATGGCGATGTATCTCAGAACAAAATTACATTTCATTATTGTAATTGTTTCTTTGGCATAATAGTTGTTTAATTTTTTAATGGTTTTCTATCGTCCTGTGTAATTTCGGCACAATTTTGTAACGCATTTAGTCATTTTGTAATGGCGCATATCCCGTGTTGACTGCTGAATTGTTCAGTCAGTGTTACTACGGTATATATTATGTTACTCTTTGGTTACTACTAAGTAGATGGAATGTGCTGAAAAGCCAACAGTTGGGCGAATTTTTTTTTGGCGTTTCGAATTTCAAACTGTGTGGCATATTTGAATCACCTTCATGCATGGTGTCATGATTCACAACTTTTTATATAGACGTTTATGTTTCTTTTTAAAACGGAATGTTTTGAAATGTAAAAATCAATGACGGAAAAATATTGAGAAGTCAATCAAGTCCTACCAAGAAAACGAAAAAGGACTTTTGGATAAAGAATGATAAATTTGTTGTGCTTTCGGGATAATATGATAAAAACCCAGCCGTGAATGAACTGAATAATACGAAAAATAAATAAATAATAAATGAAGAATACGAGATCCAGCAATTTGATTTAATACCACAGGGCGCAAGCCGCAAAATAACGGTACGCCAAATGGTCAAAGGTAAAAGGTAAAATGGTAAAAGGCGGCAATAGCCCAATGGATAGGGTGTCGGACTGGCGATCTAGAGGTTGTGAGTTCAATCCCCACCCCACCCATTGCACTATTGACGTGAACCCACTCCAGACACAAGCATATTCAGCTTAGTTGGAGGGGTTAACAAGAATACTAGTAATGTGCGAACCACATTGCGGACCATCTTTAAAAAAAAAATGCTAGAAATGAATTTTACCAATGGATATAATGATAAATAGAGTTATCAATCGTTGGGGAACATATCAAACATATTAACTACAATATAATAAATGTTCTCTCATTATGGTATCTAATGGCTTTTACAACAAAAGACGTAGTCCTCGAAGTGGACAGGCCTAGGACACTTCTTCTACAAAGGCAAGCGGATTCTATGATGGAATATCGGAGGAAGCCGGTATTCACGGTATCCTCACTGGACATTTGTACCTAGTGTTTTTAAGATAAGTTGTGTTTTGATCCCAATTCATGTATTTAAAGTCTCCTGTAGTTTCCCTTGTCTAGGTTCCCTCTATTCACGCAACGAGAGGTAGGCGCTCCGTTACGTTACAACTGTCCATCTCTACAAGTATATAATCAAAGGGATTAGGTAGGATAGGATCCTAATTGACAGTTGACGTTTTACTCCCATAAGTATAACAATCTATCTAGTAACTGTCCATAGTTCACTCTGTCTGTATTAAAGTGGAGACCTGCTATAGTGCCAACATTATAGTCCTCACGGAACAATGGGCACAATAGAGTATCAGAAAACGACTAGGTACAAGTGAATTTCGCCTCCCACGGGTCCACCATCATCAAATATTTAAGCTTGCGTGTCAGCCGGTGCCCGAGGGGTCACACGCATTGAAATTTTGATGGAGGTTGATTCGTCACTGTCATTTACAGAATGGCGTCGTACGATAATATGTATGCACGCTATGGACATAGTATATAACCATTGTACAATAGATTTACAGGTTCACTGGTTACCTACTTGCGCACAACCTCTTAAGAGCTTTTTTCTACGACTTCTGCTAATACAATTAATTTTACATGAAAAATCACATTAATATATATATATATATATATATATATATATGTTCCGTACCGAAACAAGATTTTGTTATCTATGCAAAATAAATAGTGAATCGCTGTAGGCTAAATAGATAGGTAATTAGAACGTGTGCAATATGCGAGATGAGACGGAACCTATTGTTAGAGTGGGACAGAGATAAATCCTACAGGGACTAGTGGTCTACGAATATCGGAGGAGAGAGGTCGCGTCGGTGGACCCTCGCCCCGCGAAATTAACGCAGCGCGCGCGCTGCCGCGAAACTGGAGGAAGCGGCTTCCATCGACGACGCGCCCCCCAAGAGAAAGAAGCGGTGCCCAAAGGAGGACCTCCCAAGTAGGTGGAAAATCTCATAAGTCCTCCACTAAACATATTTTGATCCGTTCGAGCCGGGTCGTCGTTTCTTAGTTGCTGAGCACCGTTCTAAAAATCGCGTTTAATCTTGCATATTTTTGAGTGTAATTCGTTCAATTGGGTTTATTTTTTGTGTTTGTACAAATAGTGTTGTGTATTTGTGCATATTTTGTTGTAGCGTCTTGTATCTTTGCCCATTCTTGCATTGCGATATTACGTATCCATCAAAATGGCGGAACAAGATATTTTCGAGCGAGAAATCATCTTTGACGAATTAAAACGTACATTAGATATTTACAAAACCGATGAGAATCAATTTAGAGCACGAGCGAAAGATATTCAGGCCACTCAAAGAAAGTTTCTAAAATTGCAAACTAAAATTGAAAAGTCATTATTAAATTTAAAAACATTTGATCGAGAGGAACAATTACGCATTCGAAACGAGTTTAGTGATATCTATTACGCTATTCTAAGTAATCTCGACGAAATTAAAAATGTGGACGAGGAGTGTCGGCGCATGAGTCGAGCCGCTTTATATCCTAGACAGCCTAGTCACGCTAGCTGTGATATAAAGAAATTGCCCACACTACCACTTCCATCGTTTTCTGGGGATTCCACCGACTGGACTCCGTATTACGATTTGTTTAGATCTATGGTTCACAGCAATGACGCTTACACTGACGCTGAGAAATTTAGGTACCTACTGCTTACATTAAAGGATGAGCCTTTCAATTTAATAAAGTCGTTACCTATAATTAATGAGAACTATCAAATCGCGTTAGATATTTTAGTATCACGATATGAGAACAAACGAGCGATCGCCACCAAACATATTGATCGTATTATTGGAATTGAGTCTTGTTCTGATAAGAATAGCCGTAGTTTGCGTAATCTGTTAAATACTTACCAAGAAAATATAAAAGCGCTCGAAGCGATGCGCTTTCCTACGAGAGAGTGGAGTTTTTTGTTGTTACATATTTTACTACGTAAAATACCTAATTCTATTCGCCGATCGAACGATTCGAATTATCTTACGTTTACTTAACGTATCTGACATTCCTAATGTCGACACATTAATCGAGTTTTTAAACCGAGAATTAATAGCCAGTGAACTATTACTGAGTAACGAGAATCATCAAAATCGTAATCGTAATGAGAGCGGATGCTCAAATCGCGTTTTAAATACAAGTAGATATGAAGTCAAGCGATCTCTCGCGGTAAACACGGCTAATCCAGCGAGTTCGAACTCGAGTGCGAACGAGTCTAGTCCGTCTAGTTTTGAGAATAAAAACAATCAATGCGTGTGTTGTGGAGATGAACATTCCGTGATAAAATGTTCGTTATTCTTAAGTCGATCGCCTTTCGAGAGATATACATTATTAAAAGGCAAAGACGCGTGTTTTAATTGTTTAGGCAGAGGTCATAACGTTTCAAATTGCAAGTCGAAAGGTGTGTGTCGTTCATGTCAAAAGAAACATCACACTCTTATACATTTTCCTAGAGATAACGTTGTTATCAGTCAGTCAAATGACAAACCTGATCCGAGTACCCAGCACGTCATGACATCCGCGCGTCATGCGTTATCCTCCGATTGCACGGCATCCAATGCGCGCTCTGTTCGAGCTAGTACGGTGTTGCTTTCTACAGCACTCATCGATGTATATGTAGGTGAACTGAAGCGATCTACGGTGCGATGCGTTGTGGATACTGGTAGCCAGGCCTCATTTATGACTGACGCGTGTGCGCAAAGACTCGGTCTAAAGAGACGCTTTGCCGACGTACCTATTTTCGGGATTGGTGATAAGAAACCGGTACATCCTAAGGGCATTATTTCGTGTAGTATTTCACCAAAAAATGCATCGGACCCGAATATACAGATTAATTGTTTAATTTTGCCGAAACTTATACCTCTAATGCCGAGTGTTTTATTACCTCATACGGAATGGTCACATATAAAAAATCTAAAGTTGGCGGATCCTTCCTTTCACACTCCGCAGCCTGTGGAGATGTTATTAGGTGCAGATGTTTTATCTCACATTTTATTAAATGATGTAATTACCGGTCCCCCCGGTACGCCTATAGCTATGAATAGCGTTTTTGGCTATTTATTGTTGGGAAAGCTAGCGTTCGATTCTTCGACTCCGTCCTCAGTTCAAGCTTGTTTTAGCTCATTATTCAATGACGGCGACTTGAAAAAATTCTGGGAACTGGAGTCAGTACCTGAAGTGCAGGTACTAACCCCCGAGGAACGTCTATGCGAATCTATTTTCGAGAGTTCACATTGTCGTGACGTCACCGGGCGTTATTCAGTAGCCTTACCCCGTAAGCCTGAAGCTCAACCCTTAGGTGACTCAAAGGAGATTGCAAACGCTCGGTTGCTCAAATTGGAGCAACGTTTGGAGCGAAATCCGAGCCTCAAGGACGAATATCATTCGTGTCTTCAAGAGTATGTGGAGTTGAATCACATGGAGCCGGTTTACGACCGCTCTGACCCTCCCGAGTTAGGTAGTCTTAAGTACTACATTCCGCACCACGCTGTGGTCAAAGAGGCGTCCGAGACGACAAAAATTCGTGTCGTCTTCGACGCAAATTCACCGAGTTCTAACGGTACCAGTCTGAACGACATTCTTCTGACTGGACCTAAGCTTCATCAGGATATTGTTGACATCCTATTGAAATTTCGAGTTCATCGTGTCGCGCTTACTGCCGACATAAAACAAATGTATAGAAACATTCTAGTGCACGAGGCTGATAGGGACTTACAACGTATTCTATGGCGCGCTTCGCGCGACGATCCTATTGTTGAGTATCGCCTACGAACGGTGACCTTCGGTGTTAATTGTTCACCTTATTTAGCCCTTCGTGTCATTAAGCAATTGGCTTATGACGAACAATCCACTTTTCCACTTGCGTCCACAGTGTTGTTGGACCAAGTATTTGTCGACGATGTTGTTTCCGGTGCTGACGATGAGTTTCAAGCCTTAGCGCTTCAAAGGGAGTTGATCGGTATTTGTAAGTCGGCCGGGTTTGAGCTTCGTAAGTGGCACAGTAACTCGCCCGCGATACTCGCTGCGATTAAGGCGCCACTTATTCAGGGTGAGCGGCAGGAAGTGTCCTTCGCGCCCATGGAGAACGACAACCAAACGAAGGTCCTGGGGCTTCGGTGGAATCCTCAGACTGACCAGTTCTCGTTTAGTGTCCAATGTTCGGCCGATGGTGACATCACCAAGAGAACCATTCTGTCACAAATCGCCAAGATTTATGATCCAATGGGTTGGTTATCTCCCATTACGATGGTCGCCAAGCATCTAATGCAAATGTTGTGGCGCGCGCGCATTGAGTGGGACCAACGCCCGCCACTCGAGATCGTAAACGCTTGGACGGCATTCAACCAAGAGTTGCCACTCTTGTCTCGAATTGTAATACCTCGATTTATTTTTCCGTGTTCAGGTAACGTGTCCATTCACGGATTTAGTGACGCGAGTGAACGCGGTATATCGGGAGCCGTCTATGTTAGGTTGATAGATGAAGATAAAAACATTCAGACGTTTTTATTGTTAGCGAAAACACGAGTCGCACCGATATCACCGTGCTTAACTATCCCTCGCTTGGAGTTGATGGCAGCCGTGATGTTGTCTAAATTAATTGAGAAGGTGTTACAAACCTATAAAAATCGTATCAATATTGAAGAAGTAGTCGCGTGGTCGGACTCGTCTATAGTGTTGGCGTGGCTTCGATCCCCTCCATACGAGTGGAAAACTTTTGTTTCCAATCGCGTGAGTGAGATTCTTTCCCGAATTCCAAATGTTATTTGGAGACATGTTCCATCGCCCAGTAATCCCGCAGATGCTCCCTCGAGGGGCATACTGCCATCCGCATTACTTCAAAATGAGTTGTGGTTTCATGGTCCACATTGGCTTCGTGAGGAACCCAATGCTTGGCCTTTGCATAACACCATCCCGAGTACTAACGAGGAGAAACGTAACACGTTATCAGTTACGACCGCACCGGCTACACAGCCGGATGAAATTGAGATAATAAACCGTTTTTCAACCTTGAATAAACTAGTGCGAGTCACATCTTTGATATTTAGATTTTACAATAAAATAAAATCGCGAGTAAACAAACAAAATGATATTTCATATCCGAGTCATATTACAGTCCACGAATTTAACGTTTCGCTTGAACGTCTTATTTATCTAGTACAAAATCAAGTGTTCCATGAAGACATCAAAAACATTTCGAAGGGAAAACCGCCCTCTAACAATTTGATACGTCTTAATCCCTTTGTTGACGAGTTAAAGTTCTTACATGTAGGTGGACGTTTACATAAATCATTGTTGCCATACGAGTCAAAACATCAACTGATCCTACCTAAGAAACATACATTGACTAAGTTAATTATCGATGATGCCCACCTTGCGAATCTTCATGCGGGCACCCAATCGGTTTTATATTTGTTATTGCAAAAATATTGGATCTTATCGAGTCGTGACGTCATACGTCAACAAATACATCGTTGTGTGCGTTGCTTCCGCGCGCGCCCCGTACGAACTCAACCTGCTATGGCGCCGCTCCCGGCCTCTCGCCTACGTCCCAAACATCCATTCGTGAGAACTTCGATAGATTTTGCCGGTCCATTTTATACAAAACCTAACAAAGTACGGAATGCAAAGATAACTAAGTGTTATGTTGCCGTCTTTGTTTGCATGAGTGTCAAGGCGGTTCATTTAGAACTTGTATCGGAGTTGTCTACCGATGCATTTCTAGCTGCGCTGCGTCGATTTGTATCGCGCAGGGGCTTAATTAAAGAGATCTTTTCCGACTGTGGTCGGAACTTTGTCAGTTGTGACAATTATTTGAAGGAATTATATACCTTTTTGAGAACGGACTCTGTTCAATGCGTTTTGAATTCTAAAACCTTGAATCAGGGTATAACTTGGTATTTTCAACCCCCGTATGCTCCGCACTTCGGTGGCTTATTCGAAGCGGCTGTGCGTAGCTTTAAACATTGTTTCCGTCGCGTCGTAGGTACTCAAACGTTGAGTTATGAGGAGATGCATACGTTGTTGTGTCAAATTGAGGCTATATTAAATTTGCGACCCTTGTGCGTGTTGAGCTCGGACGCGAACGATCCCTTGCCGTTAACTCCCGCGCATTTCCTAGTTGGTGGCCCTTTAACGGCAATACCGGACGTATCCTTAATAAATGAAAATCCTGGGAGATTGGTTAGATGGCGCTGGACTCAACAATGCGTTCAACATTTTTGGAGGAGATGGAGTCATGAATACCTTCATGAAATACAACAACGTAGCAAATGGTACCTAGATCACGGAACTCCGATCGGTGTGGGAGACATTGTATTAGTAAGAGATGACAACCTACCACCATTACAGTGGCAACTTGCTCGTGTGCATACACTCCATCCAGGCACGGATGGTATCGTGAGAGTGGTGACCTTGCAAATTGGTAAAAATCAATTCAAACGAGCAGTCGTGAAACTGTGTAAACTGCCTATTGAATAGTTTCGAAAGCGTACTTGTTAGTTCCATAGTACATACTTAGTATAGAATTTTATTTTTATTTTTTTTATTTGTTTAGAGTGAGAGTGTTTTCATACTAGTAAGAGAGTTAGCATTATTCCTTTTAAAGTTAAAAGAATCAATTCTTTTAAGGTGAGCGGCATGTTCCGTACCGAAACAAGATTTTGTTATCTATGCAAAATAAATAGTGAATCGCTGTAGGCTAAATAGATAGGTAATTAGAACGTGTGCAATATGCGAGATGAGACGGAACCTATTGTTAGAGTGGGACAGAGATAAAGCCTACAGGGACTAGTGGTCTACGAATATCGGAGGAGAGAGGTCGCGTCGGTGGACCCTCGCCCCGCGAAATTAACGCAGCGCGCGCGCTGCCGCGAAACTGGAGAAAGCGGCTTCCATCGACGACGCGCCCCCTAAGAGAAAGAAGCGGTGCCCAAAGGAGGACCTCCCAAGTAGGTGGAAAATCTCATAAGTCCTCCACTAAACAATATATCTATATATATATTAGTCAAATAACCCGTCCCGGAGCGCTCCGAGTGCAAAGGTGCCCATCACATTCGCCGCATTTCCACGTTGAATGGCGATACTTATCCCTTGTACCAGGAACAAACCGGAGCGGGAGTCACCTGTACATGTACTGCTCATGAAAAATTAAAAAATGTAATCTACAATTAGGTTTTTTTTTTTAATTCTATGCAATCTCTAAATAGGTAAACTTCTTGACGCCTAAAGTTTTTACGTGCGTACATAACACACACACGTTTTTTTTATATTTCAGACATCTGTCTTGTCCACAGACCCAGGATTTACTACGTTAATGAATCCTAAATCCATGGTCTTAATCTTATATCGCGTCTGGGAAGCCACTGTCGGTTCATCATCATCATCAGCCGTTGTCAGTCCACTGCTGGACGTAGGTCTCTCCCAAGATGCGCCACTGAGCCTGAACTTCGGCTCTTCTTTTCCAGTCACTGCCCACCTCCTACGCTACGTTTGCCGATTCGTGGTCTCCACTCTAGGACAAGTCTACCCCAACGGTTATCAGACCTTTTTTTTTCCCTGGAAATCCTTTATGGATACCAATCGCCTGGGGGAGCGAGATGGTTACGTGGGAGTCACTGCCAGAAGGGCAGGCAGCATACCTACTAAAAACCTGGGGTCAGCAGTCCTCCGCCGAGATGGGGCAAGTTGGGGCCGCGCTAGTATTCGCCATCTTGCCCCGGCGGAACGGTTATCAGTCCTACGGCAAATATGACCAGCCCACTGCCACTTCAGTTTACTAATTCGTTGAGCTATATCAATAACTTTAGTTCTCTGGCGAATGACTTCGTTTAGGATTCGATCTCGCAGAGAAACACCGAGCATAGCTCACTCCATAGCTTGTTGAGCGACTTTAAATTGGTGGACCAGTCGAATTGTGAGTGTCCACGTCTCAGCTCCGTATGTCATCACAGGTACGACGCACGGTTAAAGACTTTTGTCTTTAGACACTGAGGTATAGGCGACACTCGGTTGGCCAAATGGTATGCATGGCGCGGACGTTACAAAAATTGTCGCGTCAGCTCTACCTTCTGTACAATACAACACAAAAGCATTTTTATTGTTTGATAATACTTAAATTCAATATTTTAAAACACCCCCGATTGATCTATGTATAATCTGTTCATAATACCTGTAACGTCACGGAGCGTCTACCTGTCGCTACGTGTATTGAGGGAACCTAGAAGAAAAAATATGAACACGGGACACACATTTAAATATATGTTGACTACAAAACTCTACGATACTTTACACTACTTAACTTAGCGTTCATCACTGATCTTTGGGTCCATTATATTGAGGTAAAGGTGAGAGTCCCCGTCATCCACAAATCATTTCAGTAGTAGGTATTACAGCATTTCAGAAACATCGGTAGGTATAACAGTTTAATAAGACTTGCACGATTATAAATTATGTAATTAGAGTTGCCATTATTGCAGCAGGCATTTGCTATATCATTGCGGACTTGCCTTCCCTGGCTAAGCAACCGCAACCGCCGCAACCACCGCAACCACCAGTGGTAAGAGGGCAACCACCAAACGAGTAAAAGCTGTAGCCACCGCTATGAAATAGGTGGTTAAAGATATGCCACATACCATTACTATCATCCCAAACCCGACATATCTGCTGTAAGTTGGTGAGGAGTTGAGTATTCTGCACATTCCAGGAGATGTACCGTATCAGGTCAATGCTACCATATTCTTACAACATCGTCGAAATAAGAGGACACTGTATTTCGAATTTATCAGACCTTTGAAAATTGATTTCATAGCGTCATCAACAACAAAAAAATGTCATAGTCTTAAAACGGCTGAACGGGTTTTCATGATTCAAAGCTAAGAACACTCTCGATTAAGACACCTATCAAACAAAAACAAACTAAATCAAAATCGGCTTATCCGTTTGGACTTTTCTATTCCACAGACAGACACACACAGATAGACTAACCTACCTAACCTAACCAACTGATCCTACCTAAGAAACATACATTGACTAAGTTAATTATCGATGATGCCCACCTTGCGAATCTTCATGCGGGCACCCAATCGGTTTTATATTTGTTATTGCAAAAATATTGGATCTTATCGAGTCGTGACGTCATACGTCAACAAATACATCGTTGTGTGCGTTGCTTCCGCGCGCGCCCCGTACGAACTCAACCTGCTATGGCGCCGCTCCCGGCCTCTCGCCTACGTCCCAAACATCCATTCGTGAGAACTTCGATAGATTTTGCCGGTCCATTTTATACAAAACCTAACAAAGTACGGAGATAACTAAGTGTTATGTTGCCGTCTTTGTTTGCATGAGTGTCAAGGCGGTTCATTTAGAACTTGTATCGGAGTTGTCTACCGATGCATTTCTAGCTGCGCTGCGTCGATTTGTATCGCGCAGGGGCTTAATTAAAGAGATCTTTTCCGACTGTGGTCGGAACTTTGTCAGTTGTGACAATTATTTGAAGGAATTATATACCTTTTTGAGAACGGACTCTGTTCAATGCGTTTTGAATTCTAAAACCTTGAATCAGGGTATAACTTGGTATTTTCAACCCCCGTATGCTCCGCACTTCGGTGGCTTATTCGAAGCGGCTGTGCGTAGCTTTAAACATTGTTTCCGTCGCGTCGTAGGTACTCAAACGTTGAGTTATGAGGAGATGCATACGTTGTTGTGTCAAATTGAGGCTATATTAAATTTGCGACCCTTGTGCGTGTTGAGCTCGGACGCGAACGATCCCTTGCCGTTAACTCCCGCGCATTTCCTAGTTGGTGGCCCTTTAACGGCAATACCGGACGTATCCTTAATAAATGAAAATCCTGGGAGATTGGTTAGATGGCGCTGGACTCAACAATGCGTTCAACATTTTTGGAGGAGATGGAGTCATGAATACCTTCATGAAATACAACAACGTAGCAAATGGTACCTAGATCACGGAACTCCGATCGGTGTGGGAGACATTGTATTAGTAAGAGATGACAACCTACCACCATTACAGTGGCAACTTGCTCGTGTGCATACACTCCATCCAGGCACGGATGGTATCGTGAGAGTGGTGACCTTGCAAATTGGTAAAAATCAATTCAAACGAGCAGTCGTGAAACTGTGTAAACTGCCTATTGAATAGTTTCGAAAGCGTACTTGTTAGTTCCATAGTACATACTTAGTATAGAATTTTATTTTTATTTTTTTTATTTGTTTAGAGTGAGAGTGTTTTCATACTAGTAAGAGAGTTAGCATTATTCCTTTTAAAGTTAAAAGAATCAATTCTTTTAAGGTGAGCGGCATGTTCCGTACCGAAACAAGATTTTGTTATCTATGCAAAATAAATAGTGAATCGCTGTAGGCTAAATAGATAGGTAATTAGAACGTGTGCAATATGCGAGATGAGACGGAACCTATTGTTAGAGTGGGACAGAGATAAAGCCTACAGGGACTAGTGGTCTACGAATATCGGAGGAGAGAGGTCGCGTCGGTGGACCCTCGCCCCGCGAAATTAACGCAGCGCGCGCGCTGCCGCGAAACTGGAGAAAGCGGCTTCCATCGACGACGCGCCCCCTAAGAGAAAGAAGCGGTGCCCAAAGGAGGACCTCCCAAGTAGGTGGAAAATCTCATAAGTCCTCCACTAAACAATATATCTATATATATATTAGTCAAATAACCCGTCCCGGAGCGCTCCGAGTGCAAAGGTGCCCATCACATTCGCCGCATTTCCACGTTGAATGGCGATACTTATCCCTTGTACCAGGAACAAACCGGAGCGGGAGTCACCTGTACATGTACTGCTCATGAAAAATTAAAAAATGTAATCTACAATTAGGTTTTTTTTTTTAATTCTATGCAATCTCTAAATAGGTAAACTTCTTGACGCCTAAAGTTTTTACGTGCGTACATAACACACACACGTTTTTTTTATATTTCAGACATCTGTCTTGTCCACAGACCCAGGATTTACTACGTTAATGAATCCTAGATCCATGGTCTTAATCTTATATCGCGTCTGGGAAGCCACTGTCGGTTCATCATCATCATCAGCCGTTGTCAGTCCACTGCTGGACGTAGGTCTCTCCCAAGATGCGCCACTGAGCCTGAACTTCGGCTCTTCTTTTCCAGTCACTGCCCACCTCCTACGCTACGTTTGCCGATTCGTGGTCTCCACTCTAGGACAAGTCTACCCCAACGGTTATCAGACCTTTTTTTTTCCCTGGAAATCCTTTATGGATACCAATCGCCTGGGGGAGCGAGATGGTTACGTGGGAGTCACTGCCAGAAGGGCAGGCAGCATACCTACTAAAAACCTGGGGTCAGCAGTCCTCCGCCGAGATGGGGCAAGTTGGGGCCGCGCTAGTATTCGCCATCTTGCCCCGGCGGAACGGTTATCAGTCCTACGGCAAATATGACCAGCCCACTGCCACTTCAGTTTACTAATTCGTTGAGCTATATCAATAACTTTAGTTCTCTGGCGAATGACTTCGTTTAGGATTCGATCTCGCAGAGAAACACCGAGCATAGCTCACTCCATAGCTTGTTGAGCGACTTTAAATTGGTGGACCAGTCGAATTGTGAGTGTCCACGTCTCAGCTCCGTATGTCATCACAGGTACGACGCACGGTTAAAGACTTTTGTCTTTAGACACTGAGGTATAGGCGACACTCGGTTGGCCAAATGGTATGCATGGCGCGGACGTTACAAAAATTGTCGCGTCAGCTCTACCTTCTGTACAATACAACACAAAAGCATTTTTATTGTTTGATAATACTTAAATTCAATATTTTAAAACACCCCCGATTGATCTATGTATAATCTGTTCATAATACCTGTAACGTCACGGAGCGTCTACCTGTCGCTACGTGTATTGAGGGAACCTAGAAGAAAAAATATGAACACGGGACACACATTTAAATATATGTTGACTACAAAACTCTACGATACTTTACACTACTTAACTTAGCGTTCATCACTGATCTTTGGGTCCATTATATTGAGGTAAAGGTGAGAGTCCCCGTCATCCACAAATCATTTCAGTAGTAGGTATTACAGCATTTCAGAAACATCGGTAGGTATAACAGTTTAATAAGACTTGCACGATTATAAATTATGTAATTAGAGTTGCCATTATTGCAGCAGGCATTTGCTATATCATTGCGGACTTGCCTTCCCTGGCTAAGCAACCGCAACCGCCGCAACCACCGCAACCACCAGTGGTAAGAGGGCAACCACCAAACGAGTAAAAGCTGTAGCCACCGCTATGAAATAGGTGGTTAAAGATATGCCACATACCATTACTATCATCCCAAACCCGACATATCTGCTGTAAGTTGGTGAGGAGTTGAGTATTCTGCACATTCCAGGAGATGTACCGTATCAGGTCAATGCTACCATATTCTTACAACATCGTCGAAATAAGAGGACACTGTATTTCGAATTTATCAGACCTTTGAAAATTGATTTCATAGCGTCATCAACAACAAAAAAATGTCATAGTCTTAAAACGGCTGAACGGGTTTTCATGATTCAAAGCTAAGAACACTCTCGATTAAGACACCTATCAAACAAAAACAAACTAAATCAAAATCGGCTTATCCGTTTGGACTTTTCTATTCCACAGACAGACACACACAGATAGACACACGTCAAACTTATATCCCCCCCCCCCGTCTTTTTGCATCGGGGGTTAAAAATAAGGTAATAAGACAAGCATGGCGTGCATAGAGTACTACAGTAAACGACGTTAGACGTCTGAGCCAGTTAAATAATAATATATTACCTTTACCACCCATGACCTTTGGATGCCACTAACGACTTTCTCTGTCTGACGCAAATGTTAAAAATATGAAAGCTACACCCGGCATAATTAATAAAGGGTAAACAGCTGAGTGACGCGATATTCGACATACATATACACCAGTGGCTAATATTCAGCCATATTTAGCTTTAAATTAAACTATATTAAGCGGTAATACGTGGTATACTAAAGTATATTAATACCAGCAGGAGACACTAGAAGCTATTGAGAAGAGAGCCAAGAAACTTATCAGCGACGACCTAATAGTAAGCAAGTGACTCCAGAGTCTCGCGCATCGCCGCAAAGTCGCTTGCTTATCGCTATTTTAGGGTTCCGTGGTCCTGACAAGGAACCCTTATAGTTTCGTCATGTCCGTCTGTCTGTCTGTCTGTCTGTCTGTCTGTCTGTCTGTCTGTCTGTCCGAAGTTTTACTAAGAGACCGTTAACACTAGAAAGCTGTAATTTTGTGAGGGTATGCATATAAATTACGCCGACAAAGTGCTAAAATAATACTTTGAAAAATATTTTTTTTAGGGTAGCTCCCTTATATGAGAAGTGGGGATGATTTTTTTTTCATCGTCTACCCCATCGTGTGGGGTATCGTTGAATAGATCTTTAAAATGATGTAAGGGTTGCTAATACCATTTTTCGATTGAATGCCCCATTTACGAAATATTAAACTTTTAAGTGAACATTTTTGTAGGGCGTAATATATAAAAGCTAATACCATTTACCCGAACAAAACGATTTGCTTCTTCATTCATCATACTACCCAGTACTACTACTACCAGTGCTACCCAGTACGGTGTAAAATAAAAAAAATAAGCGGCAATAGACCAATGGGGAAAGCATGGCGGCTGGCGATTGAAAGGTCGTGTGTTCGATCTTCACCCATTACACTATTGACGTGAACCCACTCCAGACACAAGCTTATTTAGCTTAGTTGAAGAGGTTAGCAAGACTAATAGTATGTGTAATATGTGGGTTGCACATTACGAGTTAGTTTTATACAAAAGAAACAAAACAAAAAGTATATAGTTTACAAATGTTAAAATTCACATCACTTAGGGTCAGTTTCACGGGTTCCTGATAGTGCTAATATGAAGAAAACTAACAGATTTTTGACAGCTTTTATATGGCGCCATGTGTCAGATAACTATCTAACGCAATATAAGGAACCGGTGAAACTGGCCCATAGAGTTGTATCCTTGTCGACAATATTAGGTGTTTGTGATACCTGTATTTTTTTAGTAGAAAGTTCCTTCTCGTTGTGTTTTAGTCTCAAATACACCCGGATTACAAGAAATCCAACTTGTATTATAATTATTTTATTTTATTTGTTTTGTTTAGTGCCATAAATGAACAGAATTACAGAATTTTCATATTCCTTACAGAAACAAATTAACCTAAGAATAGAAAGTTACTAAATCTGTGAAAACTAAACTATGCAGTGAGCCTGTTTTGGTCATCAGAGTGCGTCACAATGTAGAATTTATCTATTTTCTAAACATATGATTTTTCGAAATGTGCTAAATTTGTATAAAAAATACAAAATTCATATTTTAAGACGTTTGAAAAGCAAGCAAGTGCATCTGGTTCAAACATCGCGGAAAATATCGTTTGCGTGATTCAGGATCTCAAACATTTAGACAATAAAGCACGGTGCGAAGTATCGTTACGACGAAATTAGTGGATTGCATTTTGTTAACCCAATTATGCATTGGTGGCGCCATCTATGACTACTTATTACGTAAGTTAATCATTCGGAAGAATACATTACAGTTTTCAAATCCGACGAGAGATGTTGCACTGCGTAAATCAAATATTATGTTTCTTTGAAGTGTTTCACACTTTATATTTTTTGTAAATTGTTAAACACAATCCAAAATTTCGTCCCGTCGGTACGATGAAATTTTGGATTGTGTTTAACAATTTACAAAAAATATAAAGTGTGAAACACTTCAAAGAAACATAATATTTGATTTAGACAATATTTACAAGGAAAACTGTGTAACCTACTCCAGCGCCATCTATATGATTTTATATTAAGTTGGTGAGTATGGATCAATTAGGATTTCGATGAGATGGATAGATTGGTTTGTTATTCTTTCATGCATAATCGGCTGAGCGGCTTAACACATAGGATAATTTTGAACGCGGGGCACAGATAGCATATATTTTTCGTTAATTAAATTAAATAATATTTTTTACATTGTGTGTAAATTTTATGATGTTGTATTTATAATTATAAAATAAAAATAAAATAATAATAAACCCACATGGGCGGCTTTGTGGCGAGCCGACGGTGAGTGGCGACACCGCGTACCCCTATCCCGTTAGGGCTAAATGAGACCCTCTGACCTCCGGCTTGCCTTGACCGGCCGGCCGGTGGTGGGAATCGCAAGAGCTAAGACCTAAGCTCCAGGGTGGAAGTTTTAAAGGCATAAAGCCGCTAGTAGCGTTTAGTGAAAGTGCAGCACACCTCTCAACACCCTAAGCTACCCACGCCAATGTTGCCCCTCGGCGCCAATTTAACGGTCCGCCTTTATGGGGGGCCCATTCAGTGGATGGCAAGTCACCACCCGTCTTAATATTTTGTAATGAGGCATAATTGGCGGGTGCCGTAACCTCATCCCATAGACCAGCACTCCGACATTAATCAGCTCACTCAATAGTCTCATACTATAATGTACCATCTTTTTATAATAGTTTCCCATATCCATCCATCTACAGGTAATAGTAATAAGTGAACAATGTAAAGGGCCTCTTGATGTTGGCTTCGGTTCCATCAATGCCCTCCAAAAGACCGGGCGTGTACGACCCGTGATGTAAAATTGAATAAACGAATAATAATAATACTAAAAAAAAAAACGCTGATCCGTCAAGTCGACTTTTTGCCGAATTAATTTTTATATTTTCTTTTTATCAATATTTTCAGCCCTGAACATTTATTAAGTGCAAATAAGTGATATCCTACAATAAATAAATATAATGAACACACCAGTGTTGCCAGTGCCTGTCCTCAAAAGTAACCCAAGATAGTTCGAAAAGTAACGATTTTTCGTATTTTGATACCATAAAGACAATTTTTATTTTATTTTGTTTAAGATAAAAAGAATATTTCACTGGATCTGACGTTTGACGTTTTCAACAACGTAGCGTAAATGTAACGTAAAGGGGTCAAAGAGTTACGTAAAACGATACAAATGTAACGTTCTGGCAACACTGGAACACACATGCAATGAAATATTTACTCAAAATGGAAATAATTTCATCAAGAATTCCGAAGAAGAAATGTAATAGTTTTACATATTATGACACATGTCAGTCAACATCACACAACAGTATAGTATAAGAAAATAAGAAATATTATCACCAGATCGAAAAGAAGACAAGAAGCGGAAATTAACGCGCAACCAACACCCTCGCCCGTTCCCACGTCTCCCAGCTCATCATCGAGAGACGAATTTGCCACTCCCCCGAGGGATCCAGCTCGTCGAGCAACGAGGACGGGCCTTCGTCGCCACGACCGCCGCTACCACCTGTGCGACGTGGACGACCACCGCTGCCGGCACGCTTGGGGCCTGCGGGGCATCCTGCTCCGCGCCCGGCCCCCGCTACCGGTGGTGTAGCGCGTCACATGCGATGTACTAAATCTATAAACGAGAATTGTATGCGCGCCTACTACAGGGCTACAGAGGGAGGAACTAACCTGTCTGCGTACCGTGATATACCGTGATAGGATGCTGCCTGCTTCAGACCCTTGAACCAGCTTGTTGCCGTTACCGCACAACGACTGTCAGATCAGGTGCGTGCCATCCAACAGCTCAAACTGTTGGACGACTCAGCGCTTGATTGGCTGCGTCTGGAGGCGCATACTAAGGTGGACTCAGACCGAACTAGACGCCCTGGACAGAAAAATTCGACAGCAATTGACATCACATCGCATGTTTCACCCACGCTCGTCTGTTATGAGACTGTATATCCATCGCGATGTGGTGACAGTTGATAAGACTTTCACGCCTCTCTCCTTAGGCAAAGAGTACTGGCGCAAGCCTCAGGTGCTGAGCACCGAGAACCGCAAGGACGAGCAAGGAGCTGCATGGCCGGTTCTATCGTGCCTTAACAGGGCCCGACGTGGACCTGCTTGCGTCGGTGAACTGGTAACGATTCGGGGACCTCTTTGGCGAAACCGAGGGTTTTGTTTTTGCAATTGCGGACGAAGTTATCAAGACGAACAACTACCGGAAATATATTATGAAGGACGGTACAGTCGCCATATGTCGAGCATGCCGCCGTCCCGGAGAGTCACTCAGACATATTATTTCCGGTTGTTCTCATCTTGCTAAGGGCGAGTACTTGCACAGACACAATCTCGTAGCCAGGATCATCCACCAGCAACTTGCTCTTCAATACGGCCTTGTCAAGTCCGAGGTGCCATACTATAAGTACGTACCTGAGCCAGTTCTTGTAAATGGTCGTGCTTTGCTCTATTGGGACCGATCGGTTATCACGGACAGGACTATTGTCGCCAATAAACCTGATATTGTGATAGTCGACCGGTCACCGTTAGTCACCGGGCAATGTTAGTTGACATCACCATCCCGCATGACGAGAACCATGTGAAGGCCGGAAAGGACAAGCTCAACAAGAACCTTGAAGAAACAATAAATAATAATAAAAAAATCAGATATGCATAAATCAGTCTAAAAACAGTCAACGTGTTAAAAGTTACGAATGATTTTTATCGTAAAATTCATCTAGTGAATAGAAACACCCATACAACAATAGTTTCTTTAATTTGTTTTTGAAAACAGATGAATTTTCTGTGGACTTTAGTTCAACGGGTAGATTGATGAAGAGTTTAACAGCATTGTAAGTCGTGCTGTTTAACGTGCTGTGAAATCAATTATCATATCTTTTCTGTGCGTCAATAATCTCGGCTCTTTTTGTTCTTGGGATTCATATCTATATCTCTTGTATTGAACGTCAGTAAGGAGTACCATAATATAGAGACTAGAAACAGTTAATATTTTTACGGCACGGAAATATTGTCTGCACCACTCCCATTGCGAGATGCGTACAATTGTTCGTATCGCCAGCTTTTGTAGTACGAAAGCTCTAGTCACGTTATACAGGTAGCTGTTTCCCCAAAATGATATATAATAGGTACGAGTATATACCATTTTCAAATAAAGATGGAATTCAGATATTGCGGCAAAGTGGTAGCAGTAATAATAAACCTAATCCGTGAGTGAGTTATGAGGATTACGACTGACGGATGCATGTGATGGTAAGCAGCTTTACAGGGTCCAGCGGTTCAGCCCAAATTGTAGTTAATATACAGAGCGTTATGAACATAACTCGGATTAACGCTACCGTTGAATATACACGTGGCTTAGGATTTAAAAAAAGCAATACATACGTACTAATACCTACATATTTCACAAGCTTTTATATGGGTCAAATGTTTGAAGCTAAACCAGAATCAAACACTTCCAAACATTCTATAGGACTGAAATTTGATATTTTTGCGGTAAATACATATCATCATCATCATCATTAACAGCCAGTATACGTCCACTTCTGGACATAGGCCTCTGCTATGGCACATAATAAATACATATATGTATGTCTAATGTATGTATGTATGTTCGGTTCATATACTGCAAGCTTTGCTTATAAACATGTATATAATCAAAGACTGTAAGCCTAATTTGACCTACTTCCCGATGTTTGATTGAGCTGAAATTTTCCACACATTATGTAAATTAGATGACAGCCAAAAGGTAGCCAGCCATAAGAACTCCCAAATGACACCTCATAAGCCCGCCCTGTTTGGGCTCGTTGGATTTGACTTGACAAGTACTATAGATAGAGTATAGACTAAGGGTGTATCTATGGTCTGATGATGGAACCGGAAGGTGGCCATAGGAACTCCTAATTTCCGAGCTCCAAGCCCAAACACGACGTGTTTATCATATGTGAACTTGAAACCTGTCGTGTTTTGGGCTCATTGGATTTGTCTTGACTTAATTCCTGAATTTTGTAAAAGTTTTTTAACTTTTTAAGATACAACTTATCGATATTGGTAGTTAACAAAGAGAATCATCGCATTATCAGTGTCTACTAGGCAAGATTTAAATTAGTTGAGCGAGATAAAAATAAATGTTAGAAAATCGCTCACAAAAATCTTCTTACAGTACAAATTTAAATAGGACCAACCGGGCACTCTGGGGACATCGTCTCTTCATATTTCCATTAAGCAATGAGACTTCAGATACATCGCCTATTATCAATAAAAATCAAAATCGTACTTTAGTCCCTTGCGAAACACGATGCCAAAGATATGATGTGTGATGAAGTACCTACTCAATTCGTGTGTATGTTGTTTTTCGATTCGATTCAATTCGAAATCGATGAACGCCGGTTGCGAACACGAAAAAGTGTTCCGTTACGTTCATTGTCCCGTTACGCTCATTGTACACATGCGCCGATTTCATCAATGTTTTGTTATGACGTTGTCACGTTGAACTGTCGTCCACGGAGAATAGACTCTACCATGCTATCGTCCGTAAACCAACTTTACAGACAACCAATTTTTGTATGTTATAATTACCTCTGAACTCTGGTGTCCGTAGGCTATTTTGGATTTTTGTTCAATAGCAGCAAAGTAAAAAGCAGGGTCCATAATGATCCCATGTACCTAGTTTTAAGAACTTAATGTACAAAATATTATGGAAGCAATAAAGTATTAGTTATCGAGTTGATTTTTTGGCAATATCGGAAGACATGGAGAAAATCATTTTTGCTTTCGAAACAATGTTTTGAAGACGTTACCATATATAGTCGAATTTTTAATTAGACGGAATAAACTGACAGGTCAAAATGTCACTTATCAAAATAATCTTGCCAACATTCAAACGTAGTGATGATCTTTTTAGGGTTCCGAACCAAAAGGGTACCAACGGAACCCTATTACTGAGACTCCGCTGTCCGTCTGTCTGTCTGTCTGTCTGTCCGTCTGTCACCAGGCTGTATTTCATGAACCGTGATAGTTAGACTGTTGAAATTTTCACAGATGATGTATTTCTGTTGCCGCTATTACAACAAATATTAAGAACAGAACAAAGTTAAAAATTAAAGAAAAGTTTTTTACGACAGCGCAGCGCCTAGCTAGTATCAAAGATGGCGCTATCGCGTCTTTACCGTAATCTGAATCTCGGAAGCGGCTCCAACGATTAAATAAAATTTAGTATACGTACAGGGGATTTCGGGGGCGATAAATCGATCTAGCTAGGAGTCATTTTCAGAAAATGTTGTTTTATTCGTGTATTCAATAATCAACTTTATTGATAATCAACTTAAAATATGTAAAAATATACAATATACAAAATGTAGGGGTAATATACGTTTAACCTGTGTATCTGTGTGTCTGTCTGTAGCATCTTAGCACCTAACCGGATGAACCGATTTTGTTTTTACTATTGATAGTTTTTTTTTTGTTTGATAGATGTCTTCATCGAGAGTTTTCTTAGCTTTGATTCATGAAAATTCGTTCAATCGTTATGAAATTATGAGCTTTTTTCTAGTTAATTGCGCTATGAAATCAACTTTCATAGGTCTGATCAATTCGAAAATCTTCTTCTTCAACGATATTGTAAGAACATGGAAGCCTCCTGGACTCTACAGAATACTCAAATCCTCACCAACTTACAGATCAGATTTTAAATGTCGTGTTTAGAGTCATTGGAAAAAGCTATTATACATAGATCAGTCGGGGTGGTTTAAAATATTATATTATATTATTATATATATAGATGAATATTATTTTATTCAATAGATCATATTATTATACTATATTGACTTCAAATTGATTGTGATCGGTGGGGATCTACAGCATAGCTAAGCTTATAATAATATTTTCGAAGTAACTATGACCTAATCTGTGGTTTCACTGCAAATATTTTATTAATTGCGATGCGTGTTTGTGAAATTCGTGATATCTTCTAGAGTTTTCATTTGAATTATATACTGTAAAGGACAATTTTAATCTATAATATGTGGCTAAGCTAATTAAAGTAATTATTTGGATAAGGATTAATACTATATACTTGAAAATAGCCTTGGAAGTTCTGTAATATTTTTTAATAAAAAATTTAAGATTAAAATGGTTACTGTGAGTCAACCTTAAGAGATAGACATATGCTGTCGCGGACTTTTTTGTAGGTCTTATTAAGTTGTACAACTCTTGCGTAGAAAATATTCTTCTATCTATTTTCAATTAAGCAGCGTTCGTCAGAAACGTGTTTTTTCGACCGTTTATTTGCCGACTTAGGTTGCTAATGAGGTCTCCATGAATGTACCTTTAATTTAAACGGGATAATATATAGCCTATTTTCATTCCGAAAGTCCATTCTATGAATTAGTGAAAGATTTTTTTAAATCGGTTCAGTAGTTTTTGAGCTTACTCATTACAAACATATAAAAATACAAAAATACAAATGTTCTCTCTTTATAATATTAGTATAGATTATTTATGTTAAATCAAAGTGAGTGTACATATAAAAAAAAAGGCATCCCACGAGGTTTTTTTAACAACAGATAACGTAAAAATACAGTCCCTATAGTCGAATTTTTAATTAAACGGAGTAAAATGACATTAAGGCTGAGTTGCACCATCTTACTATAACTATAACAAACGTCAAAAATCTGTCAAAATCCAAATAAAAACACCGGTTAATAGTTATAGTTACGGTTAAAGTAAGATGGTGCAACTCAGCCTAAGAGTATGGCCACTTTTTCATGAAATAAAAATTTGCACGTGGTATTAAAGATTTAGTTAATGGAATCATATCAATTCAGTGAACTAGTTCAATAACTCATATTAAGGTCTTCCTAACAGTATTACATATTTTATCATCCTTATTGGACTAGTACGCTGGACTTTAAATGCTTATGCCTAATACATTGACCAAATACATATACTCGTAACAGTTAACTAGAACTTATACGTACTAATTAATTTAAGTGTTTTTAATCTATAGTTCAGTTCTTTGAACGATAAAAATAAATAAAACTGGCCAAGTGCGAATCAGACTTTTGTCCCACACACGGAGGGTTTCGAACGCCATCTATCGAATTTCAAACGAACTTCTAACACCAACTAAGTAAACGTTAACACAAAGGTAGAAATAGTATTATATAGTAGTAATAGTAATAGTAGTAATTAATATTATTAAATATCTAGTTGACCGAGCTTTGCTCGGTATTTTTTGCCACTTAAACAGACAAATATGACTCTTCCCGACATCTATTGACGAATAATAATACTATTTTTTTTAATTGAGAGCAATTAACTGCTTTACCAACACAGTACTTCTACTCGCCGTACGTTATCTGTTGTTAAAAAAACCTCGTGGGATGCCTTTTTTTTATATAAAGATAAAGATAAAGATAAAGATATTTATTTCCAAAAGCAATTTGTACAGTACACATGCAGTTTTTAGTATTATGCAATTAACACAATCAAATTATATTAAACAGTAGGTAAGTATAGACTGATATTTATAAGACGATATTGCTAGCATTCCGTGGGCCCCAAACTAGGCTAGGCCTGTATCTTGGGCGCCCTTCACGTTTCTATAGATATCATCTGCTCTGAGTGTCACACTAAATCTGTACGTGTTTATTTTATGTCATATTTCATATTTTTGTTTCTTTTAACCTAGAATGACACGCTGATAGGTGACTCAACAATTAACTGGCTACCACACAGAAGATATAATTTTATACATAATCCAACATGCAATATAATTTATTTAAACATACTTAGTATAGCTGTACAGTTGATTATTAATATATATTAATTTATTACATTGATTTGAAAATTAATTGTGATAAGTATTTATTTAAGTATTTAATTTATATAATATTACATTGTGAATTAATCTTAAATTTTGTAATAATTTATTATATACCTACATTAATTATATTATTGTGCAACTATTGATACTACTATTTGTCGAGTGCGTGTTTCATGTTTATTTTGGTGTGTCTGTGTATGCGTGCGTGCGTGTGTGTATGTCTGCGTGCGTGTGTGTGGTGTGTGTGTGTGTGTGTGTTTGTTTTCCTGATGACTTCTTAGTTTGAAATGCATCTAAAAGTAGCCCGATTTGACGAGTCTTTCTGTTTCTTCGAAGGAAAGCGCCAGTAGCCATCTTTTTAACTTTGATTTTGCTTCAGCATATGTGCAGTGTTTAATGTCTAGATCTCTACTAACTGCATTGTATGTGAAAATGTGGGCATATTTGGGTAGACGACGCGCAAAGGTGGTTCGAACTTTCGGCAAAGATTGTTTGGGGGGTCGTTTCCTCCTTCCACCAGTAGGTTGTTGGATATCAGGGTGTGAGAAACGTTTGTCAAAAGCGCGTGCGATGTAAAGCTGACGAACTCTTAGTAGTGAGGTTTCTTTGTATAGCTGGTCAGTGGGGTATCGCCTAGGTTTTCCAGTCATCACCTTGATAACAGCCCTTTGCGCGCGTTCTAACTCGATCATGTGAGTCTTTGCAGCTCCTCCCCACACTCCAATGCAGTACTGGAGCAGAGATTGACACAGCGACGTGTAGACAAGTTTTCTGATGTCTAGTGGAGCTGCTGGACGAATCGATTTCATGATGAAAATAAGTTTCCGGAGCCTTTTTGACATATATGAGATATGATTTTTGAATGTCATATTTTGGTCTATTACAACGCCTAAATATTTGGTGTGTTGCGAACGTTCGATGTGCTTACACGAGCATACCATGGCTTCTGGGCTGTAGTTTTTAGGTAAATTACAAGTTTGGCTATGTAAGTGAAGTATCTTCAGGGCAGGGCTGGTAGCCCGTGTTATGTGGAAAGCAACAAAGTTTGTTTTATTAACATTCAGTGTAAGCATGTTAGTATCAAGCCAGTTAGCTAATTCTGATAAACCTCTTTCTGCTGCTCGTGCGGTGCTTGGCCAGTCTTTAACATGGAAAACAGCAACCGTATCATCGGCATAGCAAATAAGCTCTGCCTCAGAGATGCCGGCCTTTAGGACGTCATCCATGTAGATGGTAAAGAGGGTTGGTGACAAGGTACTTCCCTGTGGGACTCCGTAATCAATGTTAGCTTTGTCGCTAGTGTGACTTGCTGCTCTCAAACACTGCTGTCTATTTGTCAAGTAGCTTGTAAACCAGTTGAGAGTGCATCCCCGGATGCCTAGACGTTCTAGTTTGTTGAGTAGGATACCCCTTGAAACTGTATCAAACGCCTTGGCAAGGTCGAGAAATACGCCAATGCACTTCTGTCCCCCATCCAAGTACGATGATACAGTCTCAGTTAGGCATTCGACTGCATGTTCAGTGGATTTTCCTCTTCTAAAGCCAAATTGTCGGTTCGACAAAAGGTTGTACTTCTCAAGGAAATCTACAAGCCTTTTGTTTACTATTTTCTCCTATATTTTGGATAGGACGCAGAGCAGAGAAATGGGGCGGTAGTTGTCCGGGCAAGACCTTGAGCCACCTTTATGAATGGGCACAACAATGGCGGTCTTCCACTCATCTGGAAAGATGCCAGTCACCATACTCAGGTTACAGATGTGTGTTAAAGGTTCTAGAATGGCCTCTCTAGCGTATTTTAGTAGATATGGCGTGATGGAGTCGATACCTGCCGCACTATCGAGTTTAAGATCCCCGATTATTCTACTTATTTCTATAGTATTCGTAGGAGTGAAGAATAGAGAGTTTGGGTTTCTACTTATAGAAGTAGACTTCTGGCACAGCGAGTCCTGCGTTACTTTCAATCTATCCAAAATAGTTGCGGCTAAGTTACTACCAGAAGTAGCAAGATGGATGTTACAGGCGTTCAAAGATGTTTTTGGGTCTTTCTTTATGTAAGCCAGTTCGTTTGCGTCGGTATTCCGCTGGGAGAAGTGGCATATGTCTTTTATTGATCTCCACAGCTGTTTAGGGTCTTTGTGATGTTCTGCGAGTTTGTTGCTTTCATATTCATTTTTGCGTTTATGTAAAAGTTCGTTACAATAGTTCTTATATCGATTATAGGTTGTTTTCAGAAACTCATTTTTGGGTGACGTTCTTACCTGCAGATGAAGGCTGTCGCGGTGACGCATGCATCTGAGTATACCCGGTGTAATCCAGGACTTAAGTATGAACCTTGACCGGCTAATTTTGTGCTTAATTGTATGTTTTTTCATCGAGTTTATAAGGATTTGAGTCAATGTTTTCACCGCGTCATTGACATTATCTTTGGATAATATGTTAGACCATTTTGTGTTCTGAAGTTCCATCGCTATTGCAAGGTAGTTCGTTTTTATTACTGTTTTGCTTTGTACTTTTGGTTTCTTTTGATGGAGTGACAATCCTATAACTATCAAATCGTGATCGGTGATGCAACTGTTACACACTAGACCGATTGCCTTTTCTTTAGTTTTTATGTAGCCATGGTCAAGACAAGCTTTACCCCTAGTCGGGTTAGTTATTGCTGGAAGAAGACCGTGCTCTGCCATTAGATTTTGGTACAGTTGGTTATCTTTGCTTGGGTTTTCTGCCAGTAAATTAATGTTAATATCTCCAGTTACAACTAAAGTTTTTGAGTGTTTTAGTATGACTAAAGTAGTTTCAAGAGAGTTTAAAAAATTATCTAGATTCTTGATTGCTGGAGATCTATATATGCCAATAAGGTCGATAGACTGAGCCACGCTTACAATCAGACAGTTTGCATCATCAAAGTCAGGTTCACGAGCAGTTGCAGACCAACAGTCTTTTACATAAATTAGGACTCCACCACACTTATTAATATTTTTTTTTGTAGCAAAGACATTAAAACCTGGTACCTGATGAATATGTGAAGACTCCTGCAGCCAGCACTCCGTAAGCACTAAAATATCGAAGTTATTTCTTTGAAGATAATATGTACACTCACTTTGATTTAACATAAATAATCTATACTAATATTATAAAGAGAGAACATTTGTATTTTTGTATTTTTATATGTTTGTAATGAGTAAGCTCAAAAACTACTGAACCGATTTAAAAAAATCTTTCACTAATACATAGAATGGACTTTCGGAATGAAAATAGGCTATATATTATCCCGTTTAAATTAAAGGTACATTCATGGAGACCTCATTAGCAACCTAAGTCGGCAAATAAACGGTCGAAAAAACACGTTTCTGACGAACGCTGCTTAATTGAAAATAGATAGAAGAATATTTTCTACGCAAGAGTTGTACAACTTAATAAGACCTACAAAAAAGTCCGCGACAGCATATGTCTATCTCTTAAGGTTGACTCACAGTAACCATTTTAATCTTAAATTTTTTATTAAAAAATATTACAGAACTTCCAAGGCTATTTTCAAGTATATAGTATTAATCCTTATCCAAATAATTACTTTAATTAGCTTAGCCACATATTATAGATTAAAATTGTCCTTTACAGTATATAATTCAAATGAAAACTCTAGAAGATATCACGAATTTCAGAAACACGCATCGCAATTAATAAAATATTTGCAGTGAAACCACAGATTAGGTCATAGTTACTTCGAAAATATTATTATAAGCTTAGCTATGCTGTAGATCCCCACCGATCACAATCAATTTGAAGTCAATATAGTATAATAATATGATCTATTGAATAAAATAATATTTATCTATATATATAATAATATAATATAATATTTTAAACCACCCCGACTGATCTATGTATAATAGCTTTTTCCAATGACTCTAAACACGACATTTAAAATCTGAGCTGTAAGTTGGTGAGGATTTGAGTATTCTGTAGAGTCCAGGAGGCTTCCATGTTCTTACAATATCGTTGAAGAAGAAGATTTTCGAATTGATCAGACCTATGAAAGTTGATTTCATAGCGCAATTAACTAGAAAAAAGCTCATAATTTTATAACGATTGAACGAATTTTCATGAATCAAAGCTAAGAAAACTCTCGATGAAGACATCTATCAAACAAAAAAAAACTATCAATAGTAAAAACAAAATCGGTTCATCCGGTTAGGTGCTAAGATGCTACAGACAGACACACAGATACACAGGTTAAACGTATATTACCCCTACATTTTGCGTCGGGGAACGCCGTAAGGTTACGGCGGCAGATGTACTCCTTGGTGGTAAGCTACTTTTTGGTAGATTTAATGATTCCACTACCACTGTACGAAATCTCATGATTCATGAATGCACATAAAACTTTCATTGGTAGGTATATAGCTAGGATTAGAACCAACGACCGTCGGGTCAGAATCAGGGTAACTATCCTTTACGCCAAAGGGCCGTCCAATATCAATACATAAGTATTATAAAACAAAGTTCATCACAGCGTCTGTCTGTCTGTTCGCAATAATCTCAATAGCTACTGAACGGATTATCATGCGGTTTTCACCAATAGCCAGAGTGTTTATGAGGAAGGTTTAGGTGCATAATTCGTTAAGGTTTTGTGTAAATTGGATGAAATATGACGATGGTTGTTAAATAAGTTCATATTTTATATTCGATGCAACAAACTGATGCAAATTTTGTAGGCATATATGTTCTACCCGTGCGAAGCCGGGGCGGGTTAAAAATAAAATTGCCAAGTGCAAGTCAAGGTCAAGACAATGGTATTCTTTGAATAGATTTTTCTATGGAAAAAATTATGTGCGCATTTCAAAGCGGCCCAAACCCCAACCCCTTGCATGGTGGTAGAACACTGTCTATGTGTACCGACATGTTTCCTTGAGAGCCAGTATCTATTCTAGCTAGCCTAGCTTGCTACCATCCACCATCAAGCGAGATAGTCGTGAAACGCTGACCTTTAGGTATAAAAAATCCGGCCAAGTCGAGTTGGACTCGCCCACCGAGGCTTCCGTACCAACTTCTCAAATTAGGTTAAAAGACAAAATTAGCTTTGCAGTACAATCCATGGAAAATGTACTGCACCAACCTCAAATACTAAGTTTGTAATATCAAATTTACATGTAAATTGTTAAACACAATCCAAAATTTCATCGTACCGACGGGACTTGAACCCGCAACCTCCGGAATTACATGTTCCGGTGCTTTGCCAATTAAGCCACGGTGCGAAGTATCGTTACGACGAAATTAGTGGATTGCATTTGTTAACCCAATTATGCATTGGAATTTACAAGAATTACATTTTTTACACGAATTTACATTTACAAAAAAAAAATATATAAAGTGTGAAACACTTCAAAGAAACATAATATAACAAATTTACTTTTTTGTTACTAAACTACATTTTAAGGTTTTCAGATTTACATCTATATAAGTGGTCTAAGACCTTGCCAAATTTCATGATTCTAGGTCAACGGTAAGTACTCTATAGGTTTTGATTCCGTTGTGAAATCGCAAAATATGCAAAAATATGCGACATAAACGGTCATATCTTTTGATGTTTGATTCGCTTTGTCTTACAGGTTTGATTTTTCCACAGCCAAAAGATACCGTAGACCCAAATATTTAGTATAAGTTTCAACTAGATACCTCTACGCATTCTGGAGATAAAGGGTCTTGACTGACCGAAAGACGAACAGACAGACAGACAACAAAGTGATCCTATAAGGGTTACTTTTTTCCTTTAACGGAACCCTAATAATATCAAATTTTCAGCAGGTTTTGTCAGCCCTCATTAAATCGATTTACAAGCTTCCAAACAAACCATGCCTGGCTAATTCCATTAGCCGTATCGACCCGGCATAGGGGCCAAGCCTTGAACCTTAGAGATACCTTTAGCTATATAACCCGAGGTCAGGAAAGAATATCTGCATATAAAATTACAGCATCATGTTTAAAATGTATTCAGAAAATACTTTGCGGAAATCCAGGATACATTTCTGCAAAGTTTTTTCCACTACTAATACAAAAAATGTCAGTGTGTGTTTGAAACCAGCGCAGCATAAAAGCAATTCGCACCATGCTGTATTGTGACCTTTTAAATTTATATTATATAAATTATAAGTAAAAAATATTTCCAAAAACAAGCTTTTATCTGGGACAATGAACTAAAATGTTAAAAATAAATTCTAGTAAGTATTTGGCGTGTAGGTACTTACCTATATTCTTAAAAGCTTGAAGCACTACCCGTTTTTCAGGCTAGGTAATCACTATACTTCAGTGCCTCAAGCTTTTAAAAATATAGGTAAGTACCTACACGCCAAATACTTACTAGAATTTATTTTTATCATTTTAGTTCATGGTCCCAGATAAAAGCTTGTTTTTAAAAATATTTTTTACTTATAATTTATGTTTAACTTTTTAGTAGGTAGGTATAGATAACGACTACCTACCTACTACCTAAGTATTTAAGAGAAGGCAAGAGATGTTTTAAAATATTCCATGGATATTTGATGTGATTATGGGTAGTGTTCTCCAAGGAAAATCAATCGACTCGGTGGGGCTATGTTGCTTTATAACAGAAATGCCATGGCCACCTTACAGCTTGATCATCAGATCCTGGCTATCATATTAGTGTAAAGTGCTCCTGAAGACGAATCATTTGAGCCCAAATTCACTCGGGTTACGTTATTTTATCACAGAGATGCCGTGGCTACCTTCCAGCTTCATCACCAGTCGCCAAATATCATCTAGGTGTAAAGTTCTCTTCAAGACGAATCAATCGAGCCCAAACTCGGTAGAGTTACGTTGATTTATCACAGAGATGCCGTGGCCACCTTCCACCTTCATCATCAGACCCTGGATATCATCTAGGTGAAAAGTTCTCTTCAAGACGAATCAATCGAGCCCAAACTCGGTAGGGTTATGTTTATTTATCACAGAGATGCCGTGGCCACCTTCCAGCTTCATCATCAGATCCTGGATATCATTTAGGTGAAAAGTTATCTTCAAGACGAATCAATCGAGCCCAAATTCGATAGGGTTATGTTGATTTATCACATAGATGCCGTGACCACCTTCCAGCTTCATCATCAGACCATCTCCATGGTACCATATCGTTGTATTGTCATCGAAGATACATAAGTACACCAAATCTGAGTCCAATCGGACATCGGGAAGTGGGTCTAATTTAGCTTCCAAGATTCCACCCGAACAAACATAGTGACATACATACATTGCAAGTTAAATAAAAGCTTGTAAAAACTTATTTATTGAATGTGTTTTAACTTGTTTGTTTATTTTTTACCCGAGTGTATCGTTTATGATATAAATATAACTACAATCCGGGGGTCTTCAAATCGCAAGTGAACAGGTATCTTCTAGGTAAGCGTGCTATATACATCGTTGATTTTATCGTCACCTAACATCAGGTGAGATAGGGGTCATACGCTTACCTATCTAGTAGAAAAAGAAAATAAAAAATATGAAGCCGAAAGTAGTTTTTAGGGTTCCGTACCTCAAAAGGTAAAAAAGGAACCCTTAAAAGATCACTTTCTTGTCCGTCTGTCTGTCTGTCTGTCCGTCTGTCCGTGTGTCACCACTGATTTTCTCAGGAACAGGTGGACCTAGCATGTTGAAATTTATACCTGATACTGAAGTCTATAGTCTCTATTGGGTGTATAAAAATCAAGGTCTTGAGTCAATGATGATGAGATATGGGCAAATTTGGATTTTTGCGAAAACTTCTTAGTACCAAAATGTATCTGAATTTTCAACTTTTTTTATTTTTCGTAATTTTTCTTTTACTTATGCTGTAAGACCTTTTTTTTATAACCAAAACCCTTTGCTAACCAAAATTGACAATTTTAGGTCAACCGGAAATACCCTATAGGTTTTGGCTCGAAAACCTATATGTTTTTATTTTTTTTCGAGGAAATCTTTTCGACTAGCCTATTGAAAATATCAAAATATTCCAAAGAGCATATCGAATTCATGATCCGAGTCGAAACTATATAGATATAGTATTAGCTCACGTGAAAATTAAATATATATGTTGATTAAATATTGAGAACGACTGTCAGTTATTCACACAAGAACGGAATTAATGTGGGTGAAACTGCGAGTCGAATAGTAAGCTACAGACGTACAAGCATTCATCAATATGAACTAAACCCTTGCACAAAGTTCAATGTATGATAGCATTGTATCAAAGATTACCTACAAATAGATGCCAGGTTATACCGTATTGTAAGCAAATGCACCGCCGATGTATGGAATATAGGCGGTGCATTTGCTTACTTGTTTTTTTACGTCGAAAAAAATTTCTGTAATTTGCGCTTCAAGCGCTCTTTAACCTTATTTACACTTCAAATCAAAAACATTTCTATTTAAGAATCCTGCTAAAATAATTATCGCGGAAGTTTGTGTGAATGGATAGATGGATCTTTACTTCTACACAAAAACAGCAAAACGGATTTCTATGCAATTTGATACACAGATTTATACGTTGCATTAGCACATAGGACTTTTTTATGAATGACTCCAACAACACAAAACATTTATCACTAAGGCTTACATTTAAAGTACGTACGTAGTACGTAAAAATTTATAATTTTTTTATTTTTTTTTTATTTTATTTATTTCAGTAATCATACAGCGATTTTAAAAACTTAAGACTAAGAATATAACATATGGAATATAGCCAAAATTGATTACAATTAGATAAATTACACAAAGATAAAAATGAACGGATGCAAATTTTAGTTTACGATCTTGTTACGTGCATTGTGTGTGTGCGTGTGTGTGTGTGTGTGTGTGTGTGTGTGTGTGTGTGTGTGTGTGTGTGTGTGTGTGTGTGTGTGTGTGTGTGTGTGTGTTTGTGTAACTACTTGTATTATTATTTATTCTGTGTTACTAGTATTGTGTAGTGATTTAATTTCGAATTTTAAGGCACATTTAGACAAATGAAATAGATCCAAATGAGAATACTGCTTATTGTAAGTTTGAACAGCTCGAGACAAGACGGAGTTACTAGCATATTTTGTGTGGTAGTGAGGTACATTGAAAAGTGGAGTATGTCGCGTCCGACGTGAAGGAGTACATAATTCTAGATTTGAGAGTAAGTCGGGGCAGTCTAATTTACCTGAAAGTATGTCGTGTAATAGAACAACGTCATATTGCTTTCTTCTGAGCGATAGTGGTTCTATATGGAAATATTTGCAAGCCTCGGAATACGAATCAAACTGCTTATATGCTTTAAAACAAAGAAATTTTATGAATTTATGTTGGATAGATTCTAGCTTTTCTGTGTGAACTATATAACAAGGAGACCATATACTACAGGCATATTCTAGTATGCTTCTTACATAACAGAAATATAAGACCTTGATGCAGCCAATATCTGTAAATGACTTGCAGACACGTTTTATAAAGCCGAGTTGCTTATAAGCTTTATGGACTATATCGTCAATATGTTCAATTAGAGTCATTTTACGGTCAAGTCTTACACCAAGGTCACGTACTGAATCTACCTTTTTGACGGGCTTTTCATCGATATAATATGTATTTTTAATTATTTTAGTTTTACGTGTAAATGTTATTTGAAGACATTTTGCTGTGTTTACTGTAATTCTGTTTGTTGTGTAGTACTCGCAAAGACTTTTTAAGTCGCTCTGGATATTGATACAGTCAGATACCTTGTTAACCTTTAGGAAGATTTTCTTGTCATCTGCAAACATAATAAATTTCGAATTTGAAAAACAAGTGTTTATGTCAAAAAGGTATGCGTTGTACAACAAGGGACCGAGAATCGATCCCTGGGGAACTCCAGAGTCGATCGTAATATAGTCGCTGCGAGCACTGCCTATCACTACCGCCTGTCTCCTTTTCGCGATATATGAGCAGAACCATCTGTGAAGGTCACCACGTATTCCGAGCGCATATAACTTGTGAAGCAGGATGATGTGGTCGACTTTATCGAAAGCTTTTTCGAAGTCGGTGTATATAACATCAACCTGCGCCCCCTCATTCATACTCAAAAATACGTAGTTAGTAAATACGGTCAGATTCGATACAGTAGAGCGCCTATTCATGAAACCGTGTTGTTCCTCAGGAATTGATTTGCATATAGTTGTACTTATCATCTTGTAAATCACCTTTTCATAAATCTTACTGAATGTGTTTAATATTGAAATCGGACGATAATGTTCTATACGTCTTCGAGATCCTCCCTTGTGGATGGGTACTATTTTCGCTTCCTTCCATATATCTGGGTAGATGCCGAATACATTGACTGATAACATAAATATCTTTTGTAATGGTAAACTGAGAGATTTAGCACACTTGTTAATAAACAGCGGCGGTATACCGTCGCTGCCTGGTCCCTTATTAATGTCTAATGATTGTAATAGTTTTTGGATATTAGTCTCAGATATGTTTAAGTTATGCACTGAATCTACAGGTTCCGGGTAGGTACGTAGGTTGTTGTTGTATGATAACGCCGGTTTTTGGAAAACACTATGAAAAAAATTATTAAATCCCTTACACATATCAGGTTCAGTGTTATATATCTGATCACCCAGTGTTAAGGTATTCGGGTAACCCGTGCTGTTATTACGCAACGATTTCATGTAAGACCATAAATGTTTTGGGTTATTTTTAAGATGCGTTTGCATTTTTTCAATGTGTGTCCTATAGCATTTTTTCTGTACACGTTTTTGCCTAGATCTAAACATTGAAAACTCATCGTAATCTCTCGGGTTACCGTCCTTTTTCCAGCGAGAATGTGCACTTAATTTATCTCTGATGATGTGGATAAGGGCCCTGGAGTACCAAATAGGATGGCTTTCCGTAGATGTTAAATTTATTTTAGGAACAAACTCGTCAATAGCTTGTCGTAATTGGGCGTAAAACTGTTGCATAATAATATCGATTGTCTCGCCTACTAACAAGGTGTCCCAGTCAACATTAATTAAATATTCATTAATTTTATCATAATCAGCTTTCTTGAAACAGTATTTATATATTGAACTGCGTTTCTTAGAGGGTAACATTAGATCAGTCGCATCTAATTGTAAAGGAGGATGGTAAACATCTGCAGCTAATAATGATGAGTCTGAACGTGACACATCCAACGAGACATTACTAAAAATTAAATCCAATATGTTATTACAACTGTTGGTGTGCAAGTTGTACTGGTCAAAACCAGATAATCCACAAGCGTTGGTAAAGCTTCTTACAGCTTCTTGTAGGTGAACAGAGCCCCGTTTATTAAAAGTGGGACCTGCCGATGACCAGAAGATACCCGGGAGGTTAAAATCTCCCGCTATAATGAAGTGGTCGCTCGAGTGGGAGGCAATAATTGTAGCCAGAGTTTTAGTAAACTCTTCAAGACGGCCCGCTTGATTGTCACCGGGCGGTATATATACGACACCTATGTGCAGGTCTCGTCTATCACCTACCCCGAGCGCGCGAGCCGGGACAGTGACCCAGATGCACTCGACGCCGGCGCATGTCCATCCTGGTTCTTCTTGCGCATGTAAATTGCGCTTCGCGCAAATCATAACACCGCCGCCGGTTTTTTTTGTTGACGTGTTTATACTTCTGTCGCATCTTATTACATCATAACGATCATCGCACAATTCACGATTATAAAAACTATCAGTTAACCACGTTTCGGTGATTAATATTACGTCGTAGTTATGAGCGAGGATACTTTGTCTTAGCTGCGTCGTCTTGGTTCGTAAACCGCGGACGTTCTGATAATATAAATTTAACTTGTTAGAAAGCATTATTAAATATTAAAAATGTACGAAAGTTTAAGAGAAAATATAAATAAATTAAAGTGTTGTAAATGTCCAGTAGTTTAGTGCGGCCGTTTGTTTTACTTAATAAGCAGTATTTATGTTTACTATTACGAAGATGTGTGATATTAAGTGTTTGTATATTAGGTACAGATCTTGCGAGTAGTTGTAATTGTTTATAAGTATATGTGATGTATGCGCAGGAGTAGGCAATTATGTGTTTTGTTGTGTATTTAGTGGTGGTGATAAAATGAATTTGAATAGTATGTTGTGGGTTTTGTGTGGTGTATTGTACTTTGTGACGCACGTAACAAGTGAGTAATATAACAAAAAATAAGCTTAATACTAAGAGAGATGCGACTGAGAGTAAATTAGAACAATTTAAACAATTTTTTGCAAATCTTTGCCCGAACAAATCGTAACAATAGGAGATTCCTCGTTTTTTCTTAAAAAAATGTTACAATTTCTCACCCACACGAATTTATATGCCTTATCTTTAGCGCGGATCTTCGCCGCACTAAGCAGTTGCTTGTTCTCCGGGGTGAGATGTTCATTCACGAAGAATCTTTTGTCCGTGCCACCGAGGCCTAGATCGCGAGTAGTGATGCCTTTGGATTTCCGGAGGCCCGAGATGATCTGATCCTTAAGCATTCTGGTTTGAAGCTTCACGACGATAGGTTTAGGTCGGCCTTCCTTCCTCTGCATGGGCTGAACGCGATGCGCCGCCTCCACCTGGGCGGGCTGCAGCGGAACTCCAGCATGGTTGGCGATCTTTACAACCAGGTCGACAGCCGATTCGTTGGCCGTCTCGGGCAGGCCGACGATTTCGATGTTGGACATCCGGGCATCATTATCCATCCATAATAAGTTGCGAACAGACATAAAATTGTTAAAGTTAAGTACTTTTAAAAAAAAATTGAAATTATGGCTATTGACTGACTGTTTTTATAGTGTAAGTGAACATATGCAATTTAAATCTTGACTCATATTGTAACCTAATTTTGTATTGTAATTTAATAATTGATATAATTTTAATATTTAGTGTGAGCATATTTAAATTCAATTCCAACTAACACAATAATTAATTGACTGACTGAGCAATTGCATAAATCGTTGCACACTCTGAACTAGAGTAGATTGTAAGGATCTTTACTTTTATTTAACATCTATGTACCACCTACATTCTATGCAATAAATGAATTTTGATTTTGATTTTGATTGTACGCTATTACAAAATTGGCAACAAAGATTCAGCGTATGCCTAGATATGTAGGTAACATCTGGTTTGAAATTTTAAACCAAACATGTCGCCATAGTAAATAGCGACAATCGCTGAAGGTGACAGTACTGTTGAAACAGGTTTGAACTCAGCATTTTGCTTCGATGCTCAGAATGTGACCGAAACACTGATTTTCAACTCAAACCTATAGTTTTGATAGTTTTTAACGCAGGCGAAGTGACAAATAAAGCGATGGCATCACTCCGGGCGCGCAGGCGGTCCAGCAGAAGTCCTACCACTAAAGAAGCACTGCGTTTATATTTCGTTGTTTGACATCTATAGTAGGTATATCTATTCATCCCATGTTGCATATACACCATACACATGTTTATCGATCCGCCCGTCTTTTGTGTATCATCGTTACGTCACCTACCTTACATAAAGGCATGCAATTACCTTACAGCTCTTTGAATAAATGAACGAGGTAGGTTTACAGTAGACTTTTGTTTGTACTAGACCGTATATGCTATGCTCTGCTCTCAGCCGTAGAGAAGAAATTTTGTCTGAGTATTATATAATAGGAAAGATGCTAAATTACTATCTATGCATTATTAGTTATAAAAATGTCTCATAAATATAAAGAAGAGTTACTTGAATTTTTTTACTGTAGTGCAGTGTGTAGAGGTAGAACTTCTGCTAATCCGTCTGGGGCGGTACCACTAATTTGCCAATTAATTCAGCCGTATAATAGGAATGTTTTTCGGTTTGATCGGCAAGGTGTCCAGTGATATTACAGAGCATGTGAGACTTAATATTTATGTCTCGAGGTAACAGTCGCAGTGCAGTGACTTGTGATAATGAATTTTGCATGCCGCTGTATTTAAAATAGGTAGAAGTCATCGCTTACCATCAGACGAGAGTCGTGCTTTTTTTGTATCTTATAGGCTAGCGTTTGACCACTATATTACCTGTTGGTAAGTGATGATGCGGTCGAAGATGCTTGTCCTGTTACCTGTTATCATAATAAAAGGAATTAAACAGTATAATATTTTTAATGATATTAAATTTCAAATCCTGTCCACGTAAGGAACTGTCCACGTTTATCATTTATTTTATTTTATTGTGATAGTGGAATGGTCTGGCAATGCAGCTATGGACATGTTAAATGGAACTATTAATATATGTATAATGTTTGACATTCATAAGTGTACGATGTACCTACATGAAATAAACGAATTGAAAGTGAAATTGAAATATTATGTTCAACTAGCTTTTATTATAGTATAGTGTTATTATAGACCCGTCATGACATACGGAGCCGAGACGTGGACACTCACGGTTCGACTCGTCCACCAATTTAAAGTCGCTCAGCGAGCTATGGAAAGAGCTATGCTCGGTGTTTCTCTGCGGGATCGGATCCGGAACGAAGTAATTCGCCAGAGAACTAAAGTGATAAGTGATCGACATAGCTCATCGGATTAGCAAACTGAAGTGGCAGTGGGCTGGTCATATCTGCCGTAGGACCGATAACCGTTGGGGAAGACTGGTTCTAGAGTGGAGACCGCAAATCGGTAAACGTAGCGTAGGACGCCCTATGACCAGGTGGAGCGACGACATTCGCAAAGCGGTGGGCAGTGACTGGAAACAAAGAGCCGAAGATCCAGCAGTGGACTGATACCGGCTGATTATGATAATGATGATGATAGATGACTATGTGCGCCCCGCGACTTTACTCTCGTTTAATCCTAGTTATACACCTTCTTCTTGAATCACTCTCAATTTATTTGACTTTTGAGGTTTAATCGCATTAACTGTAGATGTAACTCCTAATTAGCCTATTTTATATTCGTGCAACTGTTTTATTTTTTCATTTAATAATATGTTAATGTATGTGGAATAATTTTGTAAGTGTCTCAGGAAGAAACTGGCTTCCACAACACAGGTTATCCTAGTGTGGGATCCAGGGTACACTTTCCTAGACTATTATGAGTCTTACTTATAAGTTTATTTTCAATACAGAACTGTACCCAACCTACTCTTAAGGTTTGTAAATAAATACTTTATACTTTATACTTTATACTCTACCTATTGATGAAAACTGCATTAAAATCTGTTGCGTAGTTTAAAAGATCTAAGCGTACAGAAGCAGGAAGTGACTTTGATTTATACATAGACCTAGAATTTCAATACGTTAAGAGGGAACGCCGGGTGCACTTTTCCATACAAATGTATTCCACCGTTTCCTCCCTGAAAAATGCTTCTAGAGCAAAATATCTTTCTACAAAAAATCAAGGTCTGCTGTAGTTACGTCCCTATTATTTGCTTTTATTGACCAACCAATTGCAAAAAGAAATATAAGCATTCTAATCTCCTGTTTAAGATTTTTGAAGGGTCATATTTCTATTTGCAATTGGTTGGTCAAAATAAATTATTTTTCAAAAAAAAAAAAACCGACTTCATAACCACAAACAGGCACTCAAAAGCGAAATAAATTACTTAATATAATTATTATAAGCGCTTATCTATTTGAAGTCGGTGCCAGCCAAGTCTATTGGATAGTAGATAGATACTATGCATGTAGTAGTAGTAAGTAGGTACATACATGTAGGTAGGTATTAAAGGAGTTGGCACTTCCCTACATTGTTAATACCCGAATTATGAAAGCACTGTGTAGCCAACCTAACAACGAAAGTATTATTTACTTAGTAACTATTGTATAATCTGTGTTATAATGCTTAACCATATTTTTTTTGTAGTGTTGGTTGGTACAAAGTACGTTCATAATTCTGAGTTAATTAATTATGTATGCAGTGTCGCGGGACTGATATGGCCGCCATCTTCGCCAAACGTCATGTCATGTCAAAAAATATTAACTAACTTTGCACCCTAACAAGACTTTGCCCGGTAGAACATTCCTGTGAAGACAAATTAATTCTCCCCACCTTTGTTTCTATCTCGCTCACAGTTACCGTAAGAATATCTATCAAAAACCAAAATCAACGTGAAGAAAGATGTAATAACATTATTCAAGGCCATATTTTTTAGTCTTCAAAAGTATATGCAATAGCAACCTCCGTTGTGTATAATCTTCTTGGGACTCTTCTTCTAAAACCGGTACATTCTCCTATGTTTGAGGTATTTACCTCCATATTTCTGGAGATACTAATCAGACCTCAATGAAATTAAAATGGGACCACCTCGGAATCGTACCCTACCTATTAAAAAAAATCATTTGAATCCGTTCACAATTGACGGAGTAATCGCGTAACATACACAAAAAAAAACATACAGACGAATTGAGAACCTCCTCCTTTTTTGTGAAGTCGGTTAAAAAGAAAATGATAGGGGCGTAGCTACAGCAGACTTTGTTTTTTTTAGAATTTTTTTTTTTCTTTTTAAGTTTCCGTGTACCTCAAAAGGTAAAAAAAGGAACCCTTATAAGATCACTTTCTTGTCCGTCTGTCTGTCTGTCTGTATGTCCGTCTGTCTGTCCGTCTGCCTGTCCGTCTGCCTGTCCGTCTGTCTGTCCGTCTGTCTGTCCGTGTGTCACTACTGATTTTCTCAGGAACAGGTGGACCTAGCAAGTTTAAATTTATACCTGATACTGAGGTTTATAATCCCTATTGGGTGTATAAAAATCAAAGTCAACACATTAAAAAGATATGGGCAAATTTAGATTTTCAATTTATTTGGTTACAAGCAAGGTCTTACAGCACAAATTAAGGAAAAATTCCAAAAAATAAAAAAAGTTGAAAATTAAAGGGTGTCCCCATACATACATAGTTTGCGCCAATTAAGGTAGACCTCTGAGTTATATGAGCGCTGATACAATTTAGAGGTCTAGCTTAATTGGTTAGTATGGAAGCCTCGGTGGGCGAGTTCAACTCGACATAGCCGGTTTTATTTATTTCTATCTAGGGAGGAAACGGGGAATATTTGTATGGAAAAGTAAACCCCGCGTTCCCTCTTAAGTGAAATTCTAGGTCTGTGGTTTTATACAAAGTAAAGATGATAACTTAAAATGGCATTTTTCACCAAATCTTTACGCATTGAATAATTAAATCACATCGTTGTCAAACGCTTGTGAACACACACTGCAGAACGAAAGAAAATGTAAGAATATAAAAGAAAATTCTTAAACTTTATCCTTCTTATCTGGGCTATGTTATATAGAAAGTTTCAACAACTTGATAAAAATAGGGTGTATCACTTGTTTGCGTCTGTTTTCGTATTCTCAAAGTTTTCTCATAGCAACTGTGGTCTAAGCTGTGGCTAGACGACGCACGGTCTGCGACAAATATTTGTGAAGGAACTGCAGAGAATTATTTATTTTGTTCCACGTTTTCGGATGGTACTGTCGACAAAAAAGTGGCGATGGCTTTCGTTTGTATTTTTTTATGTAGCTATATGTTTTTTCAATTTTCCAGAAACTTTGGAGCTTCGATATACATGAATCATTCTTTGATTTCAATTCTTTGAAGTGAATACTTCTTTAGCGGCGTTGTGAAGTTTTTTGGGATAGGTAAAACATTTTAAGCTCGCGCCAGGACATCGCGTCAGGACACGTGACCTGATCGAAAATTCGTAAGACGGAGGGAGATTAAACCAAATGCACAACGTTAATGTTCAAGTTTTTACTTCTGCCGGCACTCCCGGAGTGCAACCCGTTGTTTTTTTTTTTTATTTATATCTTATATACTAGTGCTTGACCAATATCTCACCTGATGGTTAGCGATGATATGGTTGAAGGTGGTGAAGGTCTAGAATACTCTGACTGTCAAGGGATGTGTGCTGCCGGAACACAATAAGGTTATGGCGGCAGATTTTCTCCTCGATTGTGGTAAGCTACCTTTTGGTAGCAAGTCAGGCGTAACATCGATATAATATGATCCTATCACCTATGTCAACTTAATTTTGACATTATTATATCAATTTGAAAAATCTTGAGTGTCTAAAATATCAAGGTTTATCAAAAGGTTTTGTGTGAATTGGTTGAAATATGATGAGTATTGAAGATGTTAATTCATACTCGACACAACAAACTGAGGCACATACCGAGAGTAAGATCGTTTAAAAAACTAAAGCAACCTACTTCAAATGCCGCGGTATTAATGTTCAGTACCAAGTTTGAAGTGTTTATCTCCATATCTCTAGAGATACTTATCAGATCTCGATAAATTTATTATGGTACCACTTTTAGAATATCTCTTTTCCAACAAAAAAAGAATCATCAAAATCGGTTCATAAACGACGTTTTCCACGAACAAACATAAAAATACGATAGAATTTAGAAACTTCCTTTCATTTGAAGTCAGTTAAAAATGTGGGTATATATTAATGTTTTTCCCGTGCGAAGCCGGGGCGGGTCGCTAGTTGTATAATAAGTAATAGTATACAAAAATATAATATGAATATAACACTTAAAAAACCATAATATATGTTTTGTTAGCAATTAAAATACCCTTTCATAAAAATCACGAACATGGTATAATATGAAAATTAGCGGTTATAAAAAACACCTTATGAAATGATCGTTTACGACAACTTTTACTCAAATGGCCTGGTAATAAGCGTTAATGACTTAATTAGTTAGGTCCAAGTATCTAGAGGGTGCGAGACTGTTGCCATAGAAAGATCTACATTTTTAGCCGACTTAACAAGAAGAAGGAGGATCTCGATTCGTCGGAGTCTTTAATTAGGGTCTGTATGTCTGTCTGTCTGTCCGTCTGTCCGTGTGTCACCGCCGATTTTCTCAGGAACGGGCGGACCTAACAAGTTGAAATTTATACCAAATACTGATGTTTATAGTCCCTAATAGGTGTATAAAAAATCAAGGTCCTGAGTCAACACCATAAAAAATATAGGCAAATTTGGATTTTCGCGAAAACTTGTAAGTACCAAAATTTACCTTAATTATCAACTTTTTTTATTTTGCGGAATTTTTTCTTTACTTGTGCTGTAAGACCTTGCTTTTGACCAAAATTGACAATTCTAGTTCAACCGGAAGTACCCTATAGGTTTTAGGTCGAAAATCTATAGGGTACTTACCGTTGACCTAGAATCATACAATTTGGCAAGAAGCTAGGTCTTATAGCACAAATAAAGGAACAATTCCAAAAGTAAAAAACAGTTGAAAATGAAAGGGTGTCCCACACATAGTGCATAAGGGTGTATACACCCATAGTTTACGCCAATTAAGATAGTCCTCTGAGGTATAATAGCGCCCATACAATTTAGAGGTCTAGCTTAATTGGTACCTACCAACGTTGGTACGGAAGCCTCGGTGGGCGAGTCCAACTCGACTTGGCCGGTTTTTATTTTTTATATATGTTCCCCGATTACTCAAAGATGCCTAGACCGATTTGAAATATTTATTTTTTTGTTTGAAAAGGTATTCTCTTTCCCAAGGTAAAGTCGATTTTAAGTTATCACAAGCTTTTATTTTACTCGCCATGTCAATACCAATGTAGTCGTATGTTTGTAAGGGTCAATCAATCTTAGAAGCTAAATAAAAAACTTCATGACGTTCGATTGGACTCAAATTTGGTTTACTTGCGTATTATATGACAATTCAATAATAGGGTCAGCTCAGACCTCAACGCGCACTTATTAAGAGAGTGATACAAAAACTAGCCAAGTGCAAGTCGGACTCGCACTCGTAGGGTTCCGTACCACACTACAGTATTTTATAAGATCGAGCAAAAAATACCACTATCATTTTTCGCCAGCAAAAAATAATAATCAATAAACATTTTATTTCTTATAACGCCATCTAACGTCTAACAAAGGTGTTAGGGATCGACATTTCAATATAGCGCCATCTATGGGACGTTTACCTAACTAAGCGTTCATAGATGGAGTGAAATGCCGAAAAAAACACGTTTCTTGTATGGGGACCCTCTATTATTTTTAACTTTATTCTGTTTTTAGTATTTGTTTTTATAGCGGCAACAGAAATACCTCATCTGTGAAAATTTCAACTGTCTAACTATCACGGTTCATGAGATACAGCCTGGTGACAGACGGACAGACAGACAGACAGATAGACAGACAGACAGACAGACAGACAGACAGACGGACAGCGGAGTCTTAGTAATAGGGTCCCGTTTTACCCTTTGGTTACGGAACCCTAAAAAGAACTTTATGCACTGCACAATAAGATACACATAGCATTGAGATAATTGGGTGGCGCCGCACCTTGTGCTGCGCCGCGCTGCGCCGCGCGAAACTAAAAGCATCGTCACGTCGCGTCGCTTCGCGTTGCGGTGTGAACTGACCCATACCATGGTTCCATCGAGCTGACCTGATGATGGAGCCGGGCTGTAGGGACTGGAACTCCGTAATGGCGAATGGTAACACATTCGAATTTGGGCTTGTATGCATTGTTAACATAAGTTCTTTTGTCACTAAAGAGGCTTGTGTTTATAAATATAAATATTTACGTAAAACACCGTAATTGTAACACCTTCACAGAAGCTTTTTTTAGCTTATAGGCTAGCTTTTGACAACTGTCTCGCCTGGTGGTAAGCGATGACGTGGTCAAAGATGGTGAACACGCTAGGCTTAGAATGGTCTGACTCTCAAGGACTGTGTGCTGCTGGAACACCGTAAGGTTATGATGTCGGCTGATTTTCTCCTTGATGGTGGTGAGCTACTTTTTGGTAGCAAGTCAGGTGGAACATCGGTATAATGGTCCTACCACATGTAAACGAGATACATAAAATAATTAAGATAGTTTAAAAACTCAAACAACCAACTTCCATGCCCCGCGAGTCAATTTCAGTAGCAAGCTTGAGACGTGTGGTGGCGTAATCGGGAGAACGGTCGGCTTTGATGACGTGGTACCGAGTTCAAACCGCCGTGCACCAATGGATTTTTCTATCAAAATATGTATGTGTGCTTTTCACAGTGGCCCTCTGGTGAAGGAAATCATCTTTAATATACCAACATCCCCCCCGCATGGTGGTAGGACACTATCGTGTGTCCGCCTGGCCAGCTACCACCCTCAAGTTAAGAAAATCTGTCACCAAACATCTAATGTGTTACGGCAGCTATCCTTGAGAGCCAGTTCCCATTCTAGGCCTAGCGTGCTTACCATCTTCGACCGTATCATCACTTACCAACGGTGAGATAGTGGTCAAACGCTAGCCTATAAAATATTTAAAAAAAAACGTTTATCGTCATAACTCTGGAGACACTTATCAAATCTCGATAAAATTACAATGGGACTACCTCGGGAATGTACCCTATCGATTAAAAAATAATCATTTGAATCAGTTTACAATTGACGGAGTAATCGCGTAAGATACATACAAAATAAATCAATAAAAAAACACATTTAGACGAATTGAGAACCTCCTCTTTTTTTAAAGTCGGTTGATTAACAACAAAGAGTTTATCAATCTATCTATTTACAATTATACAACGCAACAATACTAGGTCATTCACCGTAGTTCAAATGTATGAAGGTAACTCTACAGTGTATAATGTATATAAAAGGGATACACAGAAAGCGATACCATACGTTTTGTTCGAGATAGGGTATGAAATAATGGCAAGGGTCAAACTGATACAGAAAGACCCTTCAAAATAAAGAATAGAATTAAGAAGAAAAAAAGAAAAGAAAGAAAAAAAAGAATAGATTTTTTTAATACAGTTGCTCAAAAAGTGGTGTATTGCAGGGACGTATAGCGTTCGGGATGTGGCCTATTACATACTCGTGCTTTTTTTGTACCTTTCCCGAACTCGTGCGTTCTCTTTCCCAACTGTCAAAATAATGTCTATTAAAAAGAAAAACCAACCATGAAGTTTTTACAAAAAAAAATCAAAGAAGTTTTTATGATTCATGCAAATACGTATATTTCTAAAAAGAAGCTACTAATTTGTTTTAATGATTTGATTGAATGAGTTAGGTTAGGTTTCATTTCATTTCATCTCATTACATTTCATTTTCATTTCATATCATATCAATAAAACAATTCTACTGAAGACTTGGGTTCATGGGCATAGTTCCCTTTGCCTAGGTACATATCTACATACGACGAATTTATTGCGTGGAGAGAAGAGAAATAAACTGGCCAAGTGCAAGTCAGACTCGCACTCGAAGGGTTCCGTAACACAGTTAAATATTCCATAAATATGATTTTTCGCAACTACAAAATTAATTCATACAAGCACTATGAAAAACAAAGTTATCTTTGCGGTCGCCATATCTCTAAAACTGCTGACTGTATCTCGTTCAAACCAATTTTCGTTGTTAGTTTTTATTAAGATCTACAGCATATATTTTTTTTAGATTTTGCACTCCCATACTTTAAAAGTTAGAGGGGGGGGGACACACATTTTACCACTTTAGACGCGTTTATCTTTCAAATGATTAACTTTGAGAAAAAATGATTTTAAAAACCTCAATGTCATTTTTAAAGACCTATCCATAGACACCCCACCCCACACGTATAAGTTTGAAGAAAAAATTTTTTTTTGTTTCTGTTCCATGTATGGGATGCCCCCCCCCCCCCCCCCCCTTAAACTTTTATATTTTTTGTTTTTGTATAAAAATCGGAAAGCGGTTCACAGAATACATCTACCTACCAAGTTTCAATTCTGTAGTCCTAACAGTTTCGGAATAAAATGGCTGTGACATACGGACGGACAGATAGACAGACAGACAGACATGACGAAACTATAAGGGTTCCGTTTTATGCCATTTGGCTGCGGAACCCTAAAAAGCAAATAGTTTTTCAGAAAATGTTATGTTGGCATACTTCTCCGAACTCTCCGCAAAATTAAAACCTTCTACGTTATGGTCGAGGTTTTCGATGATAAAAAGTATGCTGAAAATAAGGAACGTGGATATAAGTGAATAACCCAATATTAAATGCTTTCTTAAAACGACAATCAGACGGTTTTACAAGTAAAAAGTTGAAAATATTAACATCGAATGAAGTGGAAAGGTTTTTGAACGAAGCTCCCGATGATCGTTATTTAGCCACAAAGGTAATTTATTAATAACTACTTATATTTTTCTTTAGTTTTCAGTTTACGAAATCGCAAAATGTAGTCAATACATTATTAAAAAAAAATATTAATCAAATCCCTTTTTTTGTAGGTTGCTCTGATTTTTGGCGTTGTTGGAGCTTGCCGTAGAGAGGAGTTAGCCAATATTACTTTAAAAGATATTGAAACCCATGGAGAAATGCTTCTAATCAAGATTCCGAACACAAAAAATAAGATACCGAGATGCTTTGTTGTTGAAGGAGATTTTCTTAGAATAGTGCAAAAATATATGAATCAGCGGTCCCAAAAAGGAAACACCGACCGTTTTTTTCAAAATTACCAAAAAGGGATGTGTACAGCTCAAGCAATCGGGATAAATAAATTTGGTAATATGCCATAAGAAATAGCTACGTTTCTTGGTCTGCCGGATGCTGAGTATTATACTGGGCACAGCTTCAGGAGGACCTCTGCTACATTATTGGCAGATTCAGGAGCCAATTTTACGTCCTTAAAGCGACTAGGAGGTTGGAAATCAGACAAAGTTGCAGAAAACTATATTGGTGATTCATTAAACAACAAACTAGAAACTGGGAAAAAAATCACACAATCCATTAATTTAAGGTCCAGTCCGTCTCCTTCACATGTTGCAGAGAACGTTCGTCCACCTACTTTCGTTTATAATGATAATTCATCAGATCCAACTCCATCAACTAGCAAACGCCATTGTATGACAAATATACATGAACAATCATACGAAATTAATAATAGTTTGTCTCAAACAGTAAATATGCAACCTAAAACTTCCCCGGTTTTCGATGATAAAAAGTATGCTGAAAATAAGGAACAACGTGGATATAATCACTTATACCCAAAATTAAACGCTTTATTAAAACGACATTCCCCAGTTAGTATAAAAAACTGTACCAATTTCAATGTATATTTGAATTATAACTTTTATAAGAAATAAATGTTAAGTTAGTTGAGTTTATAAACTTTATTTTAACAACTTAAAAATAATTACCTAATGACAATATCAAGATTATATAAACTACAATAATAACCTGCCGGTAATGTTCCCAAAAAGCTAGCGACGTTACCTCGTTGTATAGCTAGGCTAATACGTTGGCCGAGGTAAGCGCCAGCTATTTGGTCACGGGTGATGTCAATTAGGCGTCTGGACAACTCCTTAACAAAACCTCGGGCATCTCGACCCCATGGGCCCATTGTTTCGACCGCAAACGGAAGAGTTGAGTTTATTGTGTTTTTATTATTTTATTAAATAGCTTCATTTTTCGCAACTGTATTAAAAATAGTCGTTCAGTACACGTGCGGAACCGTCATTGCAACTTGTTCCGACTGTCAACTCTCGCCTTCGGCTGCGCCTCGGCTCGGGTAGACATTTGTCGGAACTCTTTGCAATGACTGCCTTTCCGCACTTGTAATGAAATATACTAAAGTCCAGTCGCGGAGCAGGAAGAATTTCGTACAATGACCTGTTATTACCTCTCTGTCACTCCCGCGTAAATATAAATAGTCTCGCTCGCCCAGATGGCGGCCATTGCATCTGGGCATATATCTGGGCACATAACAGGTCATTGTACGAAATTCTTCCTGCTCCGCAACTGGACTTTATATAGGTCTGAGTTTAGCACGTATTACTTTTTAAATTAAAGTTTTTTTTTAATTTATTTTATTTTATTTTGTTCGGAAAACATACAGTGTAGTTCCTTAACTAAATTATAAATTAAAGTGTATCTATACACTATTTATTAGTTTTCGCATATTGCATCTAATTTTCTTGTTTGCTTCTAGTCATCAAAGTGAATTTTAAACAAAAAGTATATATGGAAAGTATAATTTATGTAACTCGACAGTTAGGAATTTCCTTCAAACAAATTTTTGGACATTAAATGTCGGTATTTATTTGGAGATATGTTGAACAGGTCAAATTCACGCATGTTTAGGTTTAGGTTATTAATGGTTTTTGGAGACCTAATAAAAAATGAATTTTGTCTGTAGTTGATGGAACACACAGGAGTATTTTAAGCACTTTGGGATTCTTAAAGATCTTGTAGGTACCAATAGACCTATCTTCGAAAGGAGATCCGGAGAATCTATCTGAGATTGCGCTATTTTTATCAATGTAACTACATCATTAAGCTATTGCATAGCTTCTATCGCGGTCCTTGAGCGTGGAGACCGAATCCAGAAATTCCGTAACGAAAATAATCTAACACCCCAAACAATTAAATACCATTATCCAGCAACATTTCACTACAATTGATGAAACCAAAGACGACCTCATCTCTACCACGCTAAGGCTTAAAAAATGAGGTTCGTTAGATCGAACTGTAATGGACAGTTGGTTTTTGCAGTTGCATAGATTTTGTCTTCTCGTTCCTTTTTCAAATATAAATTCCGAATTCTATTTTCAAATTATGTCAAGGGTGAACAAGTCCTCGGAACTTTACATAATTCCTCCTTGTTAAACACTCACTGCCTTCATACATGTAGCCGTGACACAGATAGGTGTATAGGTATTTATCATCTATACAATACAATACAATACAAAATTCTTTATTGTACACCAATTAAAACTAACTTAATAAACATTAAACACTTAAAACTACAGTACAATGGGCGGACTTATCGCTAAAAGCGATCTCTTCCAGTCAACCTTGGGATGGAGAAAGGGAGATGCGTGTTGAGCAAGGTCGGTGTTGTAACATTATAGGGGCGATAAATAAAATAATAATTATTAAGAAAAATGAAACCATATTATATAAACTACAAAATTTACCAATAAAACAATAATAAATCAAAATAAACATACACCTAAGAATAAGGCTTATACACCTACATAAATAAGATATAATTAATAATGTATCTATCTATATACATACATATAAATACCTATATATATATATATATATATATATATATATATATATATATATATATATATATATATATATATATATATATATTATGTTATATATATATACAAATAAATATACCTGCTAGTAAATTTTATATTACAATTTTCAAACTAAATGAAGGCTTTATGCATTCAGCAATTAGCGGAGTCATTAAGATAATAGTTTTTAACCATTGTCTTGAATGAAGTGATAGACTGAGCCTGCCTAATTTTAGCTGGGAGACTATTCCACAAACGCACAGCTTCTACGGATAAACTACAAAATTTACCAATAAAACAATAATAAATCAAAATAAACATACACCTAAGAATAAGGCTTATACACCTACATAAATAAGATATAATTAATAATGTATCTATCTATATACATACATATAAATACCTATATATATATATATATATATATATATATATATATATATATATATTATGTTATATATATATACAAATAAATATACCTGCTAGTAAATTTTATATTACAATTTTCAAACTAAATGAAGGCTTTATGCATTCAGCAATTAGCGGAGTCATTAAGATAATAGTTTTTAACCATTGTCTTGAATGAAGCGATAGACTGAGCCTGCCGAATTTTAGCTGGGAGACTATTCCACAAACGCACAGCTTCTACGGATAACGACTTATCGTAAAAGCTTGTTTTGTGCTGGGGAAAACTAAGTAGTAGATTTTCAGAAGATCTTAAATAGTGATTATCAGAGCAATATAGAGGGAGAAAACGTTCTTTCAAGTAAAGAGGAGTAGAAGGATTGAAGAGGACATTATAAAGAAAAGTAAAAATGTGAGTGTTCCGACGAAGGCGAATTGGCAACCACATGAGCTTTTTACGAAAATGGGAGACATGGTCGTATTTTCGAAGACCGAAAATATCTATGTACAACAGTGAATATCTGTACTCGTATAATTTGTGTACAAAGTGTTTTAAATATGAATAAACAAAGTGCATTTATTAATGAAGAAAGTCACGAAAAAAATAGTGAAAGAAAATGAGTGAGTACTCTATATACATACATACATACAATCACGCCTTTTTCCCGTTGGGGTAGGCAGAGACTACTTCTTTCCACATGCTACGATCCTGACATACCTCCTTCGCTTCTTCCACTTTCATGAGCGCCTTCATACATGCTCGCCGGTTATAGGTACTTTTGACTTAGCCTTTTTTTACTCTATATACATACATTTTATTATTATTATCACAAAGGTAGTATTTTTTAATTTATATATAATGTATTTGTATAATGTAATAATAATGTAATGTATGTATATGACGGAGGAGGTTCGTCTCCATCATCATTAGTACTCATCGTCGAACCTTTTAACTGTGGGCGTCGGTGGGTAGTTGGATGAAGGAAACAGGCTCGTTCACAAAAATCAGATTATAATCCTATTCGGCTAGTACAACACTGTAGATAGGGATAGCTATGTAGGTAGGTACGTATCACTGAATGCGAGATGGTCAGTGACGTCCGCACGCGCCGCCCGCCAACAGAGAAGTGTGGCAACTGCACAGATCACTATACGGGTATGCTGTCAACTGTCAAAACGAGATACTTATCTACGGCGCGCGCGTCACTAACTCCATCGAGTGCCACTAGGTGGCGCTGGCGTCCTGGATACGACTCGATTGCGACATATATGTATGTAATAATGTATGTATTTGTATAATGTAATTTATATATAATACTGCTATAATGACAACAAATATTAAAAGTAGCTCACTTCTCATTTATTTAATAAAAGAATAAAAATTGTTTTCGTATCGGTCGCCACGCTCAAAAATTGTAACTTGAATTAATATTAAAGAAAAAAAATACTGCATAAATAAAAAAATGCTATCTATGCAATAGCTTTACCGCGGCAGTCCCCGAGTGCCACACGTCTTTTTATAATAAGTTGTTATTTCTAATATAAATTGTATGGCAAATAAATAAATAACACACATTTCATTTGATTTTTTTTTTAGCTTAGTTCGCACTAGTCACTTTCAGTATCGAGTTTGTGATCTCACCTCTCCATATATAGTTTATCCATATCTCTGGAGATACTGAACATATCTCCATGAAATTTAAATGGGACCACCTGTAAAGTATACCCTTTCAAAGAAAAAAGAACTTTCCAAATGGGTGCATGCGTCTTCGAGTAATCGGTGAACATACATTATACATACATATACATTCCGACGAATTAAGAACAACCTCCTTTTTTGTGAAGTTAAAAAAAATCCATGGGCACTTGAAATAAAGTGTAAACTAGTTCTTTAACTGTAATATTTTACTACCTTTCTAAATAAACAAGTTTTTAATATTATCTTCAAATTCCATAATTGAAAAATCGTTACCAAGTGCTTTTATATCAAAACAAAACTCTACTCCATCATCAACCTTTATGAGTCACTGTTTTGTAACACGGGATAGCGTAAATCGCTAAATAAAACGAATATAAAAACGAAATCTGCTTTTCTCAACGAAATCTATTAAATTATTTTCGAGACAACAGCCAACATTGACAGACGCTACGTGTTTTGGAAAAAGGTATTTTTTCAGCGAGGCTGATAAGCTAACCAATAAAACTACGAAAAACATTAATTTAAGACTGTTTACAAAATGAAAAACACCGATTTCAAATGCCACGTTTCTCGGTAGTAATTTTCAGTACCACGTTTGAGGTGCTTATCTCCATACCTCTAGAGATACTCATCAGATTTCGATAAAATTACAATGGAATCAAACGGGAAGCTACTCTCAAACAAAAATAGCGACCGGGACCGAGGAACTCCAGTGACAATTACTTTTCACGCCCGCGACGACAAAAAAAATCATACAAAAAGGCCACCAGAACCGATTAACCCGTTTACAACTCGATTTTTAACCTGTGGAATGATTTTAAGCATGAAGCTTATATATTTTTAGCGTCCTTGTTTTTCTATCTATAACTTGACATTAATTCCAGAAAAATTGCGTTTAATGTTTCGCAACCAGCACGATTTCACTTTTTTAAGGGAAATCGACCTGATACAGGTCGCCTGTCAGAATCCCATATCTTTTAGAATCGACCTGATTCAGGTCGATTGCCAGTTAAGGGATGGAGCGAAAATACCACAGAACGCCAACTGAACATTCAGGCATTTTGATCCAAGGATTCTTCACCCATCATATACGTAGAACTTAGGAAACAAAACAGTTGTTTATTTTGCTCCTAAGCGATTTTATTACAGTTTTACGCAACACGTTGTGATTATAATACCTCTGAGGGTCCGAGCTGTAACTTTGTACCTTCCAGGTTACTACGTATCAGTTTCCAGAAATACCTCATCCCTGTACAACCCACATCAACGTTGAATACGCCAAGGCCCGACGTAACGGGCGATACGCACGCGAGCTTTCTGGTTCAATAGAGTTTACAGGGCGCGTTTTTTATAATGCAATAATTGGGCAAAGAAGCGTAGGAAAGACGCCGTACTTAAAAAAAAAAAAAAAATATAGATACTATAGTAGAGTCAATTTAACAGATCACATTTGACACTTCATCAAAATTCAACAACGTAACCTTGTAACGGAGTGCACCCAAATTATTTATATTTTTTTAAGTTGGATATTACTCGTATTATTCACCAAAAGGTTTTCAGTTAAAAATATATATTTATTGTAATAAGTGCAAGAGAAGACAATTTTACGATCTATTTTGACTAATAAACCATTCTAAACATAATAAACATTTTTTTTTCTAAATAACTGAACGTTGTTACAATGTTACGTTGGTGAACCCTTTTTCTTTTTAAACACTAGGAATGCTACTCAAAAAATTGGAAGATTGATTAATCGATTAGTTGAATTGAATAAAATAATTACGTGTGAAGGATGTTTAACCATACATGAATAACCACATTGCGATTATAATAAATAAAAATAATAAAATAGAAACAAAATCAATTATATATTGTGTTTCTTTGAAGTGTCTCACACTTAATATTTTTGTAAAATTGTTAAACACAATCCAAAATTTCATCGTACCGACGGGACTCGAACCCGCACCCCCCGGATTACACGTCCAGGTGCTCTGCCAATTAAGCCATGGTTCGATACATCGATACGACGAAATTAGTGGATTGCATTTTGTTAGCCCAATTATGCATTGGTGGCGCCATCTATGACTACTTATTACGTAAGTCCGGGGGGTGCGGGTTCGAGTCCCGTCGGTACGATGAAATTTTGGATTGTGTTTAACAATTTTACAAAAGTCAATTATGTAATTTTTTTTACTGATTACATTGTTTGTCATATTTTGTTTCCTAAATTTACGGTAGAAACTAATAATGAAACGGAAATAACTAATTAATAATGAAATAGGGAAATGATAATTTATAGATTTGATTTGATTTTGAACTCAATTATACATATTGTACCTATAAGTACTTCTTCGCAAAAACGGCCCCAAATTCGTTAAATGTTTGAAGTCTGTATCGATTCATTCAGTCGATCGATGTTTTTAAGCACGTCACCTCACTATTAAGCCAAGATTTACAAATATTAAATGTGATCTGGGTTTTTGGCGGGAACGTGGAAAAGTATGTGTGATATCATTGTATTTTTTCCTAAAACTTGTGTTCTTCCGCGTGTTAATGTGTAATAAATGTGGAATATTAACCATTAAGTGCCGGTGATTGTGTGCGAGTGTAGGGAAACTGCACAATGTTGTAAAACATGCTATTTGCGTTCTCACCAAAATTCCACTGAAAATCTTCAGTAAACACCACATCTTTACTGAAGGTATGACTTAGACTAGACTTTTACTTGAGAAAACTGACCTGAAATGTGACTTTGACCCATCTCTATGACTAAAATTAATAAAAACCTGAAGAATTTCAATACTTGACACTGGCTAAATACACTAATCGTGTGGAGCCATAATAAAACTAAAAAAAAAAAAATGTGATCTGTTAAATTGACTCTACTATAATTATAAACTTAAGACTAGTTCATCATCATAATTTAGGCCAACTTGTGATCACTATCTCGCCTGGTGGTAAGCGATGGTGTGGTCAAAGATAGAGAACATGCTAATCCTAGAATACTCTGACTCGCAGCATTAAAAACGGACAAGAGCTAATTTCGGTGTTTCAGAAAGTCTATAAATGACATGTACAATTTTTTATAGTTGCACGTCTACATGCATGTTAATTGCCCCTACTTACCTTTTTATTTTAAGATCAATATTTTAAATGTTTTCTGGCAAATGCCAAAGGCGAGGTAAAAACGCTGCGTATTCGCGGATTGTACTAGTACCCACTTAACTTTAAAAAACGCCGCATTTTTCTGTAACCGAGAATCAACGAGACGACATAGCGTAACAACAAGGCCTGCAGAGAAACTGAAATATAAACCTATTGATTGATACATCTCACCATTTGCATACATCCAGCAAAAATTTTGCACATTTTCCAGGTCAATAGAAACAACGACGCTGTAAATAACTGCTCCACATGAAGCCTGCCTTACAAATACGCTAAAAACGTCAACGGAAACATTGTTTTTGTCCGATTTTTGTCGTATTTCCGCCCAATTTTATGATGAAAAGATTAGCTTTAATGTAAGTGAATTAGGACTCCGGATTTCACGGTGTATAAATGGTCCGTGTAATTTTTTATAACCTATTTCAGCAGGAGGTACGGCTAAAGCACGCCATTAATCTTTGTTATTATTACAATAACACGTTTATTCCATTTTGTATTTAACACCTGCTTTTACCAGACTTCCAAATGGAAGGTAATGTGTTTCGCGCGTATGTATGTGGGCATTTTTCTTTGTTGCCACCTAGAAAAACAAAGTGGTGGATATTTTGTAATACTGACACTTTACACATAACTTTTTGAAGATTAATCCAATTTTGATTATTTTTTATAAATAAATCTATGAATTTCCCTTTAGATTTAGCGGCAAAGTTCATGGTTGCGCTGTGCGCGCACATCCTAAGAATTCACTCTCATATGTTTTTGCCTAACGTGCCATGAGAAGAATAACTTAAATAAACTGGCCAAGTGCGAGTCGCACTCGCACACGTAGGATTCCGTACCCCAGTACAATATTTGTACTGGGGTACGGAAGAAATGTATTTTGCGGCAAATTTAGTTTAATATTGTTAATATTGAACAAAATTTTCCGCAAAATACATTTCTTGTTTGTTGGTCCCTTTTAATTTTTAACTTTGTATTTGTTTTTATAGTCAAGTCAAGTAGAAAATGTTAAAGTCTCCTATCTATTTATTGCACAAAAGCAAAAAACCCAATAAAAACACGTTTCTTGTCCCCCATTTATTTTTAATTTTATTCTAGTTCTACTATTTGTTGTTATAGAGCCCATAGTCATACAATTTCTGAAAATGTTAGGTATCTACCTATTAAGGTACCTTTACCTTAATAGGAGATGCAGCCCTGTGCAAAGCGGACAGACGGACGGACAGAGAAGTCTCAGTAGTAGGGTTTCGTTGGTACCCTCTGGGTACGGTACCCTAAAAACATCTACTTTATAAAGCTGGCACACACTCAATTCAATAAATCCTTACATAATCAACGAACCTTGGTAGAATTAAGGCCGCAGTTATCAAAGGGGACGCTATATGTCTCACATCACTCCCCTATCGCTACACTAACTCAATTTCATCGCGCTCACTACTCCCACGGTGGATATTCACCCTAATTTCATTCTATCCATTTCAGGAAGTACGTTGCTGTCAGAAGTGGGTTGAACTCAATTGAATTGTAATCAACTTTTCAGTTTTCAATTATTATATTAAGCTTATAATATAGTTTTTAGGGTTCTGTATTCAAAGAATGACAACGGGACCCTATTACTGAGATTCCGTTGTTTAATATTTGTTGTTCAGTTGTTTAATATAGCGGCAATATTACCACACTTTCAGAAAACTTCATGTGTCTACCTATTACGATTCAGAAGATGTAGTTGTGACAGATGGATATACGGACGGACGGACGCACAGCGAAGTCTAAGTAATAGTGTTCCGTTGGTACTCTTTGGGTACGGAACCCAAAAAAAACTATATATCAGAATCGGATCATCAGTTTGGGCGGTACGACGCCACAGACAGACACACACATACATAGATAAATACGTCAAACTTATAATACTTGTCATGATTTCTTATTTTTATAAGTTAAATTTACTTATTTTGATGTATTTTAATAATGAATTGTGCTTATTTGACTAATGTTTTGTGAAACTGCCATTGGAAACGTTTTGACTCACACTGTCAGTGTCAATCGATGGTGCCAACCTGCCAACTTTAAAACTACCGCGAATGAGAATTGTCTGTGGCCTCTAAGCATGGATGCCAACCTTAAAAAGAAAACAAGAAAGTTAACGCGGTAGAGAGTTGGCAGTCGGGCTTCAGTTCGGTCTTGGCGTTTAAACTAGTAGGTCGTTGTTATAAAAGTACCTCTAAATTCTCGACATTTATTGTATAGTTTGTGATGTACCGACATTGGTCGGATGTATATTATACGAAGTTTGCGCCTATTACACGATGTTTCAATTGGAAGAAGGTGTTTTTCGTACATAACCCTTCTTTTTCTTCAGGGGTTAATATAATAACTAAAGACTAAAACAACCGACTTCAATGCCCCGCGAGTCAATTTCAGTAGCAAGTTTGAGACGTTTATGTTTATTTTTTTAAATATATTTTTTTGTGTGTATGTTACGCGATTTCTCCGTCAATTCTGAACCGATTCGAATGATTATTTTTGTTATCGGTAGGGTACATTTTCGAGGTGGTCCCATCGTAATTTCATCGAGATCTAATAAATATCTCCAGAGATATGACGATAAACGTCTCAAACTTGCTACTGAAATTGACTCGCGGGGCATTGAAGTCGGTTGTATTAGTTTTTAAACTATCTTAATTATTTAAGATTAGAATTCGATTTGAATTTTATAAATCGGTTACAATATTCCAAGCTAAGAGGTAATCTACGTAAATACTTCGTCGAAATTTAATTTGTATGTAATTTATGCAAGGAAAATGTGTCAATTTTTTTTTATGTATCTTATAGGCTACGATTTGACTACTGATCTCGCCTGGTGGTAAGCGATGAGTTTGTCAAAGATGGTAAACACGTTAGGCCTAGGATACTCTGACTCTCAAGGGATGTGTGCTGCGGGAACATTGTAAATAATAAATGTACGTATTTTGTCAAGCGGGCCAAGCCATCGCAGGCACTGTAAGTACAGGCACCTATAGTATTGTTTATAAATACGGGTGTTAGATACAGTTTGTCCGACTATTACGGCAACTACCCCTGGTACGTTGTATTTAATTTACGCGTAACCTGACGCTGTTTCCCGTACAAATCCATTATGGATAATAGCAATTGTGAGCTAAATACGTGATGGTAAACTTCGAAAAATGTGTGAATGGGAATTTAAAGTGACTTACATGGTGTTCATATAGTGATTCGCAAATGTTTCAGCTTGCTCTGAGCACATGAGTAAAGAAAAGAAATACCCATAACCCAAAACAAATTTTATAGCACAGTGTGACCTAAACCCGCACTTTACGCACGCTTCTCGTGACTTAAATAGACTATTATTTCGTGCAATAATCGACTATTTGACGAATAATATCGTTTAAAAACTAAAAAACAACCGACTTCAATGCCGCGCTATTCATTTTCAGTACCAATTTTGAGATGTTTATCTCAATATCTCTGGAGATACTTATCATACCTCGATAAAATCACCATGGTACCACACTTGGGATATCTCCTTTCGAACAAAAAAAGAATAATCGAAATCGGTTCATAAACGACGAAGTTATCCGCGAACAAACATAAAAAAAAAATATATATATACGGTCGAATTGAGAAACCTCCTCCTTTTTTTGAAGTCGGTTAAAAAGCGTAGCGAAAGCGTAAAGTGCGGATTTATGTCACACTGCTATCTATAAAATAATATACGATACTCGCGACTTAAGTTGTCGTTGTTGTTGTTGTATTATTGCACGGCGTGAAACTTCACCCCGTGCAATAATCGTCTACTTAAGTCACACGTATCGTAATATACTCATTTACATTCGAACAATCATATTTAAAACAAAAAATACTACTGGCAGTCGTAGGACGGCACGTCAGAAGTGAAATCTCTTAAAAAACTAAAAAAAATAACTACTTCAATTTCGACGAGTTTTTATCTCCATATCTCTGGAGATACTTACCAGTTTCCACGAAAATTAAATGGAAACATTTTGTAATAAAAGTCTTTCGAAATAAATAATAGTTAAAAAAAACAAAAAAACACGCTTTTTATAGAAAACCGAACTAAAAAATAGAAAATAAATTTTAATAAATTTAAATTAAGAATTGTTTTAAAAATTTCAATAAATATTAATTAATAATAGTGTGAATAAAAAAAATATATAAAAAAAAGCGTGTGGTGCATGGTGTCAATAGTCTATACTAATATTATAAAGAGAGAACATTTGTATTTATGTATTTTTGTATGTTTGTAATGAGTAAGCTCAAAAACTGCTGAACCGATTAAAAAAATTCTTTCACTTATACATAGAATGGACTTTCGGAATGAAAATAGGCTATATATTATCCCGTTTAAATCAAAGGTACATTCGTGGAGACCTAATTTGCAACCTAAGTCGGCAAATAAACGGTCGAAAAAACACGTTTCTTAAGAACGCTGCTTAATTGAAAATAGATAGAAAAATATTTTCTATGCAAGAGTTGTACAACTTAATAAGACCTACAAAAAAGTCCGCAACAGCATATGTCTATCTCTTAAGGTTGACTCACAGTAACCATTTTAATCTTAAATTTTTTGTTAAAAAATAATTCATAACTTCCAAGGCTATTTTCAAGTATACAGTATTAATCCTTATCCAAATAATTACGTTATTTAGCTTGGCCACATATTATAGATTAAAATTGTCCTTTACAGTATATAATTCAAATGAAAACTCTAGAAGATATCACGAATTTCACAAACACGCATCGCAAAATTAATAAAATATTTGCAGTGAAACCACAGATTAGGTCATAGTTACTTCGAAAATATTATTATTAGCTTAGCTATGCTGTAGATCCCCACCAATCACAATCAATTTGAAGTCAATATAGTATAATAATATGATCTATTGTATAAAATAATATTCATCTATATATATATATATATAATAATAATATAATATGATATTTTAAACCACCCCGACTGATCTATGTATAATAGCTTTTTCCAATGACTCTAAACACGACATTTAAAATCTGAGCTGTAAGTTGGTGAGGATTTGAGTATTCTGTAGAGTCCAGGAGGCTTCCATGTTCTTACAATATCGTTGAAGAAGATTTTCGAATTGTTCAGACCTATGGAAGTTGATTTCATGGCGCAATTAACTAGAAAAAAGCTGATAATTTTATAACGATTGAACGAATTTTCATGAATCAAAGCTAAGAAAACTCTCGATGAAGACATCTATCAAACAAAAAAAAACTATCAATAATAAAAACAAAATCGGTTCATCCGGTTAGGTGCTAAGATGCTACAGACAGACACACAGATACACACGTTAAACGTATATTACCCCTACATTTTGCGTCGGGGAACGCCGTAAGGTTACGGCGGCAGATGTACTCCTTGGTGGTAAGCTACTTTTTGGTAGATTTAATGATTCCACTACCACTGTACGAAAACTCATGATTCATGAATGCACATAAAACTTTCATTGGTAGGTATATAGCTAGGATTAGAACCAACGACCGTCGGGTCAGAATCAGGGTAACTATCCTTTACGCCAAAGGGCCGTCCAATATCAATACGTAAGTATTATAAAACAAAGTTCATCACTGCGTCTGTCTGTCTGTTCGCAATAATCTCAATAGCTACTGAACGGATTATCATGCGGTTTTCACCAATAGCCAGAGTGTTTATGAGGAAGGTTTAGGTGCATAATTCGTTAAGGTTTTGTGTAAATTGGATGAAATATGACGATGGTTGTTAAATAAGTTCATATTTCATATTCGATGCAACAAACTGATGCAAATTTTGTAGGCATATATGTTCTACCCGTGCGAAGCCGGGGCGGGCTGCTAGTTATAAATATTTTATTGACAGATATGAGTAGAGTGATTATCATTTTGATAATATCTTAAAAGTACCCCACGCTTTTTTTTCATATTTTTTTTAATTCACACTATTATTAATTTATTTTTATTGAAATTTTTAACACTATTCTATATTTAAATTTATTAAAGTTTATTTTCTATTTTTTAGTTCGGTTTTCTATAAAAAGCGTGTTTTTTAGTTTTTTTAAACTATTATTTATTTTCTACTTTTTAGTTGGAAAATGGAATATTTTTTTATGAAATTAGTGTATTGTCATCGGTCCTCGATAAATCTACAAAGTTTGAACGAAATCTGGCCGTTTAAAGTGAGTCAAAATCGCGCCCAAAGAAGTCGGTTACAAACATATAAATATACAGGTGAAGCTAATAAAAAGCTAAAAAACGGATTTATGCCCGAACATACATAATAAAAAATATGAACATCGAGTTGAAAACCACCTCTTTTTTAAGTCGATTAAAAATATACATATTACTATGTAAAAAGAGATTTATTTATAAAAAAACAGTAGAATTGAGAACCGCCTCAGTCTAACAAAAGGAAATTAGTTTACAATCGTACGATCGTCCGACAATAGAGAGCGTGGAGGGTCGTATAAAGCGGAGTGTACATCTATTGAACTGGTGTCCTACATTCTTTGTAGTATTTATTAGATAGGAGTCTGGAACAAATTTACGTGGTTCGTTTGAACTTTTTGTATATTCTATCTACTATTATTATTATTTTTAATTAGTTAACACGACGTATTTTTTTTGTATTTGGCCAATGTAACTTTTTGAATTTGAGACCAATCGCAGAACGCAACCATCCCAAGCCATAATTTTAAGCGTTCGCGTCTCATATTTATATGAGCATGTATTAAGCCCTAAGTCTCTAGTCTATGGTATGTTAATGGTACTTGCCAAACTTCGTACTATAACATCACGTGAATGTTCACACCTGCCTGTAGAAACAATTTCGATATTCGAACGCGAATCAAACTGTCAAACTTTTGACATTGACAAGTTGCCTCGAGGCTCTCAATTTTTTTAGGCGATTTGAGCACAGATTTTTATATACACAACACGTGTTTTAAATCGATAAAAGTAAAATGTATTCAGTGTTTTCAATGATTAAGTACATATAATGATTTCAATATTATGATGATTACTTACGATTATAAAACACCGACTATTATACTCACTACTGTTTGTTGCCGACTGTCTCGACCTAGGTTTCGCGATCTCGCTGCGTGAACTCCCGAGGATGTGCATCGGACATGCATGAAACCTAGGTCGAGACAGTCGACAACAAACAGTAGTGAGTATAATAGTCGGTGTTTTATAATCATGATTCAAACTCACGATAACTATAAATCTAAAATGATTACTTAAATTGCTTGTGCAAAGGAAAAATTCCGAAAAATAAAAAAAATGAAAATTAAGGTAAATTTTGGTTTTGCGAAAATCTAAATTTGCCTATATCTTTTTATCGTGTTGACTCAGGACCTGGATTTTTATACACCTAATAGGGACTATAGACTTCAGTATCTGGTATAAATTTCAACTTGCTAGGTCCACCCGTTCACGGACAGACAGATGGACAGACAGACAGACGGACAGACAGACAGACAGACAGACAAAGAGACGGACAGACGGACAAGAAAGTGATCTTATAAGGGTTCTTTTTTTTACCTTCTGAGGTACGGAGCCCTAAAAACAGCGGAATCGACTCCAATAATGCTTATTCGGCTTTTTAAAGTACTCTCATTTTGCGTTAGAGCTACGAGTACGATACTAGAGTACGATACACTGAAATAAACCAAACCAAGTGGGAATCGATGGATAGAAAGAGTAAATTATATTGACGAGTTTTATTGGTTTTTGATGCCCTGTATAAACATTACTTTTTGGTTACGAACATAAAATAAGCGTACAAATTCTATACCGATAAAATCTACCGTTACGAGAGATGCCAGTGAAAAATAAAAAGAAAATATTTTCGAACGGCTTCCAAAGAAGAGGAGATTTTCAATTCGTCTATATGATGTTTGTTACGAAGATTGAGAACCGATTCGAATGATTATTTTGTTCATGGTTAGGGTACGTCTCCATGGTGGTCCCATTAAACAATACATTGAGAATATCTAGATATAATTATGGAGATAACCTCAAACTGAACAAACTTTCAGTTGGTACTGAAAATGACTAGCGCGGCATTTTGAAGTCGATTTTATTTCTTTTTGTAAACGATCTTAAACTATTTATCTCAGATAGACGAGCACACGAGGAAGGCCACAATATCCGGCATTGAACAGAAATTGGCTGATAATGACGATGATAATCATCAGTCGAGCATTTGACGATGTTAATCATTTCGTGTATTTTTTTTTAACCTACAAAATAATTTAATAATCAAGAGTCTGGCAATGGCAGACAGCAATTTACTACGACTTTCTAGCTGCGTTTTTGAAATTTGACTATACAAACGCAAAGAAAATCAGATAAAAACCCTAAAACTATTGTTGTAGAATTAACAGTGTTTTATTTAAAGGTACCTTAATCTCATTTATTTCTTAAGATATGAAATGTATGACTTAGTCATACTCTTATAATCTTATGATGTAAAAAGGTAGATACAATGATTAAGATAGTTTAAAAACTAAAACAACCGACTTCCATGCCCCGCGGGTCAGTTTCAGTAGCAAGTTTGAGACGTTTATCGTCATATCTCGAATATAAACCCTACCGATTAAAAAAAGAATCATTCAAATCGGTTCACAATTGACGGAGAAATCGCGTAACATACACACAAAAAATAATAACAAAAAAAAACACATACAGACGAATTGAGAACCTCCTTCTTTTTGGGAAGTCGGTCGACAATATTTAAAATTAAATCTTGCCCTACTCAAAAGTCAAACTCAAATAAACTTTTCAATAGCTTACCAAAATCCAATCAATAGTGAAATATTTTTGAACAATCTGTGAAATAATCTGACATTCCATTTTCAAACTTTGACAGCTATTCTCGCCAAGCTCTAAAGGCATAGCCACCATAGCCATTACTTCGCATTCAGAAACGCCCCATCTAACTTTTGTTTTGAAGAACACAATACAAGACGAACATTATTGTTCGCCAGAAAAATCAATATTGTAGCATTTCCCTGTGAATAACAGATTAGAGATTAAGGGCCACTTGTACACGATCCAACTTGTTGTACAACATGCCAGAAGTCAAAAATTTCAATTACTGGTTATTTATAAAGATTAAAGAAGGAATAGGATTACTTTGTTGTCACTAAGACATTTGTAACTGCAAATTAATGGTGAAACGTTTTCCTCGACTTCAAAATGCGTTTTTGTTATTTAAACGGTTTATTGTTGCACACTTACATAGGTACATACAAGCATCGATATAAAAAGGTAGATGCGGTATTCACTCTTATGCCACGTAAATATAATGGAACTAGAAACAACTACATGAATACACGAATTGCTAAAGTCGAGCTTGATGTTCATGAAGAACAGAGGAAGGCATTGTTGCTAATTATTTAAATGGATCTGCGATAATTGCATATGTGATTCTGTACGTGCTACACAAACTCCAGTTCGATTGTACCTAAGGTAAAATTAGGTTCGCGAACCTAATTTATACGGTCCACATTGAGGAGCGGGGTACCACATCTCCCTTTATATCTCTCCCGATGCATACAAGGCATAAAGAAAGGTACTTATGTCCAATCGTAATTTGTTGGAGGTTGGAGACATGGTGATACGTGTAGTCGCACCATTAGCTCTGACTTTGTATAAGTCACGAGTGTCGAAAAGGAAAGTGTTCTCGAATTTATGATGTGTAAAATTGGGTACAAAATTGTAAAAATTCTTTTTATGGGGACGGCTTTTTAAAGAGCCGTTCTCAATTCTATCTGTCTGGGTCGGTTTATTGTTTTTTTTTTATTGTAGGTTTATTTTTTATATGGAAGCTGAATTTTACGGTTATTTGATTGAAACTTTGGGTAAGAAAGATGTTAGTTAAGTTAACTTCGACTAAGGTTGCATTTAGACTAGGTGGCTAAGCGATGAGTAAGGGTTATTTATCAACCAATAATTAAGATAGTTGAAAAACTAAAACAACCGACTTCCATGCCCCGCGAGTCCAGTTTCAGTAGCAAGTTTGAGACGTTTATAGTCATATCTCTGGAGATACTTATCAGATAGATGAAATTACAATGGGACTACATCGAAAATGTACCCTACTGATAAAAAAAAAAGTCGAATCGGTTCACAATTAACGGAGTAATCGCGTAACATACGTACAAAAAAAACATACAGATGAATTGAGAACCTCCTTCATTTTGGAAGTTGGTTGACAAAATCTGCATTGTTGACATACTATTCAGTAGTTAAGCAGACATTAGATTGAGGCCAGTTTCACCGATTCTTGATTAAGTGTCAAATAGTTATCTGACATATGACTCTATATAAAATTTATTTATTTGTCCAACCAGTAATACGAGAAGTTACATTCTTATAAAACTAGCATTACATTTTTTAAATTTATATATATATATATTATAGCGTTTGACTACTATCTTACCTGTTGGTAAGTGATGATGCGGTCACAGATGGTAAGCACGCTAGGCCTATAATGGGAACTGAGTCTCAAGGATAGCTGCCAGTACACATTAGATGTTTTGGCGACATATTTTACTACCTTCCCAAAAAAAAGAAGAAAAACCCATTGGTGCACGGCGGGGTTGAACTCGGTACCTCTGGCATCAAAGCCGACCGTTCTCCCGATTACGCCACCGGACCCTCAAACAATGCATTAATGCACTATTTATTAAGGTAAGCACCGCATACTTATATTATAATAAATAACTGGCCAAGTGCAAGTCGGACTCATACTCGTAGGGTTCCGTAACACAGTTAAGTATTCCATAACTATGATTTTTCGCAACTACAAAATTAACTTTGTTTTTCATAGTGTTTGTATGAAAAACAAAGTTATCTTTGCGGTCGCCATATCTCTAAAACTGCTGACTGTATCTCGTTCAAACCAATTTTCGTTGTTAGTTTTTATTGAGATCTACAGCATGTATTTTTTTTAGATTTTTCACTCCCATACTTTAAAAGTTAGAAGGTGGGGGACACACATTTTACCACTTTAGACGCGCCTATCTGTCAAATGATTGACTTTGAGAAAAAATGATTTTAGGATCCTCAATGCCATTTTTGAAGACCTATACATAGACACCCCACATGTATAGGTTTGAAGAATATTTTTTTTTTGTTTCAGTTCCATGTATGGGATATAAGGTGGGATATATTCCATATAAGGGTTGTAAGTGCAAGTCGGACTCACACGATATTACGCCTATTATTATATCTCAAATCATAACAAACATGTAATAAATAACTTAAGGGGATACCAGTAAACACACTGGATAAACACTTACGAAATGGGGCGAATAGAACAGCGAAGAAATTAAAGAAAAGTCGATCGTTTCGGCTCAGAAGTATTTATGTGTGGTCTAGGTGATAAGAAATGCGTTCAATATACATCTAAGGGTAGTTTATATTTTAATTACCAGCATGCTTTTATTACATTTGCTACACTAACACAATATAAAAATAATAGCTTTGCTTCACACTAACTTTTAAAATATAAGAAGCCAATTGTAACCTTTTTTTATATATCTTATAGGCTAGCGTTTGACCACTATCTCACCTATTGGTAAGTGATGATGCGGTCGAAGATGGTAAGTACGCTAGGCCTAGAATGGGAACTGGCTCTCAAGGATTGCTGCCAGAACACATTAGATGTTTTGGTGACAGATTTTCTAACTTGAGGGTGGTAGCTGGCCAGGCGGACATTAGATAGTGTCCTACCACCGTGCGGGGGTTGTTGGTTTCTTAACGATGTTTTTTCTTCACCAGGGGGCCACTGTGAAAAGCGCACATACATTTTTGATAGAAAAATCCATTGGTGCACCGCGGTTTGAACTCGGTACCTCTGGCATCAAAGCCGACCGTTCTCCCGATTACGCCACCGGGCCCTCAAAAACTTCTAATCGTCGTATTAAAATAAAACATTGTATGTGTAAGTAGTTTTAACGATTTTCTACTATTTCTTATTATGCCAACGTAGATTACTATCTCACCTGGTAAGCTACTTTTTGATAGCTGGTCAGGCGGAACATCGATATGGTATACTCTTACCACCTATGGATAAACACCCGTGCTCGGAATTGATCCGGCGATCTCTCGCTTAGAAGTTAAGCCTTCACGCCAAAGGGGACTCTCAGATGACAATACTAAAATCCAGACTAATCCAGACTATCCAGACTAATATTATAAAGAGAAAACGTTTTTAAACGAGTAAGAGGAGGGCGAGGGTAGGGAGGGAGGGGAGGGGAGTGCAGGGGAGCGGGAGGCAAGGGGGAGGGGAGGGGTAGGTGAGGGGAGGGGGAGGGGGAAGTGATGGGAGGGGGAGGGGAGGGTATGTGAGGGGACGGGTGGTGGAAGTGTGGGGGAGGTAAGTGGAAGGGAAGGGTAAGTGTGGGTAAGTGAGGGGAGGGGGAAGGGGGTAGGGTTGTGTGGTGCGGTGCGGTGTATTTTGGATACGTATGTGTCTTATTAGTTAATGCTACCCATAGACACTGTTCCACGCGGACGAAGTCGCGGGTACAGCTAGTTTGGTATATTGGAGCCAGAAGTAGATAACCACTTATGAAGAAGAAGACTACTTACGTAGTCAATGCAAGTTATATTAACGAGATACTAAAGCTTAAAGATTAAACGTAATCCAGCTTGCTCCGCCGAGCGAGTTAGTCAATCGGAATACATAAACGCATTCACAATTCATGCTCGAATGCTGATGGAAAATATATGTCAATAAGCTCTTGTAGACCAAGACCACACTACATAGAGTAATATAGTATCTACTACTATAATGTTTATTATCCTGTTGATTAGATGCAGTTGTGTTGAAACGTGTACACTTACAGTTGAGCTGATTACAACATTTTAAGGCTCTCAGCGAGCTACATGCTATGCCATAATTTAAAGAAATATTATAAAGGTACAAACTCAGAATGAAATTCACTGACATCTCTATTTTTAACCGACTTCAAAAAAAGGAGGAGGTTTCTCAATTCGACCGAATTTTTTATTTTCGCTTTATGTTTGTTCGCGGATAACTTCGTAGTTTATGAACCGATTTTGATTATTCTTTTTTTGTTCGAAAAGAAATATCCCAAGTGTGGTACCATGGTAATTTTATCGAGGTTTGATAAGTATCTCCAGAGATATTGAGATAAACACCTCAAAATTGGTACTGAAAATGAATAGCGCGGCATTGAAGTCGGTTCTTTTTTAGTTTTTAAACGATATTATTTTATGTCTTATAGGCTAGTTTTCGAGCACTATTTCACCTGGTTGTTATATGGTCGAAGATGGTGTAGGCCTAGAATACTATAATTCCCTTCTGATCAAGGGCTGTGCTGCCGGAATAAGGTTATGGCGGCAGATTTCCTCTTTGATGGTGGTAAACTTTTGGTAGCAATTCAGGTGGAACATCGATATAATATGCTGGTACTACCTGTAGATCTATCAGCTGATATCCACTGACATCAGCTGTGACTTTAGTTCTGACTGGATAAGTAAACTGAAGTGGCAGTCAGCCAGTCATATCAGCTGAAGAAACAATAACTGAGGTATATATGTTTTAGAGTAGAGACCGCGGATCTGAAAGCGTAGCTTAGGACGCCTTCAGACTTGGCAGAGCTACGATCTTCGTAAGCTGGTTGGCAAGATTTGACGAGAGTCAGATCGTGATAAATATTGAAGCAGCATTAGAAGAAGTCTTCGCCCAGCTGTGGACAAGTATGTGCTGATGTGATAATCGTACAAATTGTCCCTCTGTCGATCGCTTCTTATCGGCACCGATATCCGAATGTTCATTGTCGACGCGAAGTTTTTCAATTATCACGGGGTCCATCTAGATTTCATTGGTCTCTACTTGGTCGCAGTGCAATCAATGAGTAGGTAATTATTTTGATTACGGGAGAGTTATAATTATATATAAATAAATATATATAAAATAAAATAATAATAATTAGAGATCGGAAAATTTCTGGTTAACATAGAAGAAAAAAAGAAAAGGCTTCATAGAATATTTTCTTTTTGTTTATGAAAATTTTCCTGAGAATAACATATATAATAAGCGTGATGAAAGATTTTGAAATCCTCTTCCGTAATGTGGGAACAAATTTACTATTCACGAAGAAACCTATATTTCGGTAACTAACTTAAGTTTAACGAAGTTTAAAGCAATTTTTAACCGACTTCACAAAAAAGGAGGAGGTTCTCAATTCGTCTGTATGTTTTTTTTTTTTTTTTTTTTTTGTCTGTATGTTACGCGATTTCTCCATCAATTGTGAACGGATTCAAATGATTCTTTTTTTAATTGGTAGGATACGTTTCCGAGGTGGTCCCATTTTAATTTTATCGAGATCTGATTAGTATCACCAGAGATATGGAGATAAATACCCCAAACATAGGAGATTGTACTAGTTTTAGTAGAAGAGTCCCAAGAAGTTTATACACAATGGAGGTTGCTATTGCATATAAGATATTCTTACGGTAACTGTGAGCGAGATAGAAATAAAGGTGGGGAAATTTTTTTTGTAATATCTTATAGGCAAGCGTTTGACCACTATCTCACCTGTTGCTAAGTGATGATGCGGTCGAAGATAGAGAAGTGGACTAGAATGGGAACTGGCTCTCAAGGATAGCTGCCGGAACACATTAGATGTTTGGCGACAGATTTTCTGACTTGAGGGTGGTAGCTGGCCAGGCGGACACTAGATATGATCTACCACCATGCGGGGGTTATTGGTTTCTTAACGATGTTTTCCTTCACCGGAGGGCCACTGTGAGAAGCGCACATATATTTTTCGATAGAAAAATTCATTGGTGCACGGCGGTTTGAACTCGATACCACGGCATGAAAGCCGACTCTTCTCCCAATTACGCCACCGGGCCCTCAATAAATAATTATATATTAATAATTATAATAAAGAATTATGTATAAATATAAATAATTTGTCTTCACAGGAATGTTCTACCGGGCAAAGTCTTGTTAGAGTGCAAACTTTTTTAAACATACCTAATATTTTTTGACATGACATGACATTTGGCGAAGATGGCGGCCATTTCAGTCCCGCGACACTGCATACATAATTAAATAACTCAGAATCATGAACGTACTTTGTACCAATAAACACAGCAAAAAAAAATTATAAGCATAAAACCGCATATTATATAATAGTTACTACGTAAATAATACTTTCCGTTGTTAGGTTGGCTACACAGTGCTTACATAATTCGGGTATCCACAATATAGGGAAGTGCCTCTTATAACGTAGTAGAGTGATTCAGTACCCTGTTGGCCATATGGCGGCAATCAATGTTAATAATCGCAAATAATACTTTTTTATATTCATTTTGGAATACAACTAGTCCGTGTTATAAAAGTATTTGGAATTATTGTAATAAAATAGACAATTAATTATCGTGTGTCAGATGCTTTTATTGCACAGGGCCATTTTGGACATTGTCCTATGAGACCTTGATGACATCATTATTACTAGTGAATATTTTCACTTTAGCGCGGCATTTAAAGTAAATTTTTTTAGGGTTCCGAACCCAAAGGCTACCCAATGAACACTTTCTGAGACTTTGTTGTCTGTTCGTCCGTCCGTCCGTCCGTCCGTGTGTCTATATGTGCGCACTTTACAGATCTGTATCTTCTTAACCGTTATAGGTACACACTTGACATTTTCAAAAAGTATATATCCGTCAGTGTATAACGGCCCAGGCACGAAATTTAATAGATGCATGTAATTTCATTAAAACTTTTTTTGCACTAAAAAGGGTAAAATTAGTTATTTTTCAAAAAAAATAAAACCGACTTCATAACCACAAAAAGGCACTCAAAAGCGAAAAATATTTTTCAAAAAAAATAAAACCGACTTCATAACCACAAAAAGGCACTCAAAAGCGAAAAATAATTTATTTAAAATTATTATAAGCGTTACCCACGTCTCTATTTGAAGTCGGTGCCAGCCAAGTCTATTGGATATTAGATAGATGCTATGTATGTAGTAGTAGTAAGTAGGTACATGTAGGTTAGTAAGTAGGTAGATACATGTACTCGTAGGTATTATCTATCTACTACCTATTAGACTTGGCTGGCACCGACTTCAAATAGAGACGTGGGTAACGCTTATAATAATTTTAAGTAAATTATTTTTCGCTTTTGAGTGCCTTTTTGTGGTTATGAAGTCGGTTTTATTTTTTTTGAAAAATAACTTATTCTAATATTTTTTCAATGGTGCGCAAAAACAGCTCACATGTGTCATGGCGTCGGCTGTGACGTCACGCATATGTAAATGACATACTAAACGTAGTAACTATTATATAATCTGTGACAATGAATACTCAATGGGTTTTCCCAAATTTAATAACATTTTCAAGAAAACCTCATAGGCGTGACGTCATGCGCTGTGATTGGTGTTTCAATCAAAATGGCCGACAGTATTTTAATGTTTTATTTTCTTGAAAATCTTAATAATCTCAATTTTATATATAAAACTAAATAAGTGTTTTTAATTGTTTTCATATTTTTTTCATCACATTTCGCGGTGAGATCGCGATGTTCACATTTCAGTGAACATCACATTCAGTGAACATAGCGATCTCACCGCGTGACCTCACTCCCGAGGAAGAGCGACTGACTCGCTCGAAACCTAGGTCGAGAAAATTCAACTAAAGGTACGTGAATTATAGCCGGTATATAACAATAATAATGTTACGAATTCCCCTAAAATCATCAAATTTTCGATTTTTTGATACTGACGTCATGCCTATTATTTAAAACGGCTTTACACTCACGGGTTAAGATATCAAAATTACTCCGACACGTTTCGGACATTTAAAAGGACTTCAAAATTGTCCAAAACTTGTCAGAGTAATTTCGATATCTTAACGCGTGAGTTTAAAGCCGTTTTAAATAATTATATGTTTTGCTTTGTCAAAAATCAATCAATAAAAGTAAGGAAAAACAACCATATAACATTGTAACAGGGCAAACTATCATTTTTGTCAAATCGGGTTTAAAAATAGCACGCTTATCAAAATTCACTTAATAATCCTGGAATCACGGATCTTGCAAAAATTTTATAAACGTATTTTTCGTTTTTTGAATAAATCGAACATTAATATATTTAATAATATTTAATAATATATTAAGTGTGTGTTATGGAAAGTATAATTTTATCTTAGTGTATTGTGCTAAATAAACATATTATATTTCTAAAACAAGATCGTTTAAAAAACTAAGAGAACCGACTTCAAATGCCACGTTTGAGGTGTTTATCTCCATATCTCTGGAGATATTTATCAAACCTCGATGAAATTACCATGGTACTAAACTTAGGATATTTCCTTTCCAACAAAAAAAATTGAAAATCGGTACATAAACGACGAAGTTGTCCGCGAACAAACATAAATAAATATATATACGGTCGAATTGAGAAACCTCTTCCTTTTTTTGAAGTCGGTTAAAAAAATTAATATAATAAAAAAATATATATTGAAGTACACGGTAAAATATGGCAGTAACATAAAAACGATCAGATCTTCTGTTTAAATTGAACTATAATCGAGTTCTCAAGTCGGATTCGAGTGTAAGAACCGACGAGAACTTTTCAAATACTTTTAATTGTACTTGAATTGGTAGAAACTTGCTGAACTTTCTTTTGTTGCTTGGATTTTAATGGTGAGATTTCTTGTTCTTTATTTTATATGGATCGTTGAAAACTTCTTCAGTGGAATATGAGACGTATTTTTGGAGAAATAGGTAAGTAAACACAGGGTGTCTGGCGGTGTCCTCCATACATCCTACTAATATTATATAGGCAAAAGTTTGTGAGTGTGTAAGTATGATTGTTACTTCTTCACGCTAAAACTACTTAACCGATTGAGCTGAAATTTGGTATGTAGATAGCCTAGGCCCTGAAATAACACATAGAGTACACTTTTTATCCCGATATTTTTACGGGAACGATAGCTGCGCGGGTAAAACTGCGGGGCACAGCTAGTTAGGTAATATTGTAGAAATGCTTTGCATATTATGATGAAAATAGGAATACAATACAATAACTCTTTGTTATTTTATTATGAAACTGACATAACATCCTAAATGCATAGTTGTAAAACACTTCCAAATGTTTCAAAAGTAATTTTAGTAATGATAATGTTACGTGCGGGGTGGTATTAAAATGCCAATCCGATGAGATGAACGTTTATTTCCACTGAACACTAGGTTTCACAATGTTCCACAGTAGCTGTCCAAATCGTCTTGCACAATTATCAAAAGTCCATTAACACGCACTGAGGTCGTTGGTAATCACAATCACTGATTTCACTGTTCACAGTTCACAACACTAGTTCACTGATAACACTTAACGATCACTTGGTCGCTATTCGCGCTTAGATAGTTACACTGTCGCTTCCAGAGAAAAGACTGCCCCAAGCCGCGGTTTCAACGTCTTATATAGGACGAGAATATTTCTACAGAACTTTCCAGTATTGACTCGAAACAATAGACAAAAGACGTTCAAAACAAAGCAATAGAAATCACAAACAAAAGGGGCGGCTTCCCTTTGAGCATCTGACGTAAACAACTTTACCATACATGCTAATTTGATCTCTAACTACTTATGAATAAGGTTCAATCTTAACTACAAAACTAGGTACATTGACTAGGGTCTGAATTCCCGGAAGGTTAACTTTTATGACGGTCGGGTCGGGTGTTTATAGCCCCTAATTAGTCTATTCTTTCCCACGGTATTTTTGTTCGAGAAGCTTGGCGAAACATCGCGACTCGACGACGCGATGTAACATTATCCCCTTCTTAGTTATGATCGTCCCGATCATTATTTGTTCCATGGTATCGTGTAAGTCGATCGATGTGTACTACCCTCGGCTTTCCTCTCTGGCCTCGTTTAATGCGGTAGGTAACGTCGTTTATCTTCGTGATAATCTGGTATGGTCCTTCCCAATGAGCCTGCAGCTTCGGACTTTTTCCTTTCCTTCGTAGTGGGTTGTGCAACCAGACGAGAGTTCCTTCTTCGAAACCCATCGTATTCGCTCTACGATCGTACCGGGTCTTCATTTTTTCACCAGTTTTTAAACTATTCTCTCGAACTATCCTGTGCACTTCGTCCAGCTGACTACGAAGATCACTGACATAGTCGGTTACAGGCTTCGGAGCATCTGGCGGGGAACCAGTGATGGCGTCGATAGGAAGTCTTAGTTCGTGTCCAAAATTCACATTTGCAGGAGTCATACCAGTGCTGTCATGGGTAGCGGAACGGTATGACAACAAGAACAGAGGTATGTACTGATCCCAGTCACGTTGATGTGCGTCCCCGACTTTAGCCAGGTGATTCTCCAACGTCTGGTTAAACCTCTCAACCATTCCGTCTGACTGTGGATGAGCTGCCGTTGTCCGCGTTTTTTGGATCCCGAGGAGGGTGCACATTTCCTGAAATAGGGCAGACTCGAAGTTCCTTCCTTGATCGGAATGCAGTTCCATCGGTACACCAAATCGACAGATCACTTCTTGCACCAACTTCTTTGCAACTGTCTTTGCTTCCTGGTTTGGTGTCGCGAAAACTTCGGGCCATTTGCTGAAGTAATCTTGCACTACGATGATGTACTTGTTGCCTTCTTCAGTCTCGGGAAATGGCCCGGCAACATCCACGGCAATGCGCTCCCATGGTGCCCCAACATTGTACAATTTTAGTTGTCCTTTACTTCTTGTCTTCGGTCCTTTTACTGACGCGCAAGCGGTGCACCAATCTTCTACATCCTCGCGGCTGTGTACCCAGTAGAATCGTTGACGAACCTTCACAAGAGTTTTCTTGACTCCTAGATGTCCACCAGAAACTCCATCATGAATGTGTCGTAGTAGAGATGCCACTTTACTCCGGGGAACAACGACCTGCATCGTAGTTTCTTTTCCATTGCTGTTTTCCCATTTTCGGTACAAGATTCCTTGTTCCAGAGTCAGGCTGTCCCACTGAGCCCAGTAACTTTTTGTAATTTGGCTGCAAGCTGACACGTCGCTCCACTGGGGCTTGTTTCCAGACTTTATCCAATCCAGTACAGGTCGTAAATCTCTGTCCTCCAATTGTGCTTGTCTCATATTTTCGCCGTTCCATTCGTCATCTGTTCTGTCCATCCTGATGACTCTGACTTCTTCTCTAGACTCGTGCTTTTCGCAGTGTTTACAGTCATCTGCACAAGGTCTTCTTGACAGGGCATCGGCGTTGCTATGGCCCTTTCCACTGCGATGTTCTGTCACGAAGTTGAACTCTTGAAGTTGCTCGATCCATCGTGCCACTTGACCTTCCGGGCTCTTAAACTGTAGAAGCCATTCTAGAGCAGCGTGGTCAGTTCTGAGCGTAAACTCCCTTCCGATGAGGTACTTGTTGAAGTGCTGAAGAGTCTTTACCACGGCTAGCAACTCGCGGCGGGTGACACAGTAGTTTCGTTCTGGTTTGGATAATGATTTACTGAAGTATGCTATGACCACTTCTTGGTCTCCTTGGATTTGCGAGAGAACTCCTCCAATTCCCGTGTTGCTGGCATCAGTGTCCACAATAAATCTTCCATCTCTGGTAGGGTACCCCAAGATCGGCGTTTCGCACAGTCGCTGCTTAAGATCGTTGAAGGCGGATTCACACTCCAAGTCCCATACAAATGTGCGCTTTTCTTCCGTCAGTCGATGTAAGGGTTTGGCAATTCCAGAAAAGTTCTTGACGAACCGCCGATAGTAAGCGCATAGTCCCAAAAACGACCTTACATCAGTTTTATTCTTCGGGGTAGGCCAAGTTTGAACAGCCTTGATTTTGTCAGGATCAGTTTGTACCCCGTTTTCCGAAATGATGTGTCCAAGGTAGCTGACTTTGGATTTAAAGAAGTCACACTTTTTGGCACTCAGCTTCAGGTTTGCTTCACGTAGACGGTTCAAAACCTTCTCCAGATTCTGCAGATGTTCAGTAAAATCACGGCCCAAAATGATGACGTCATCCAGGTACACCAAGCATACGTCTCCCAGTAATCCAACCATTACTCTGTCCATGAGACGTTCGAACGTTGCTGGAGCATTACACAGTCCAAATGGCATGACGTTGAATTGCCAGAGTCCATTTCCAATGCCCGTACTGAATGCTGTCTTCTCTTTGTCTTCTGGACTGATTTCTACCTGCCAGTAGCCACTTTTCAGATCAACCGTTGAAAACCACTTCATTCCACTGAGCATGTCCAGTGTATCGTCTATTCGAGGCAAGGGGTAGCTGTCCTTCTTTGTGACTTCATTAAGCATTCTGTAATCTACGCAGAATCTGGTGGAGCCATCTTTCTTTTTCACCAGAACCACTGGCGATGACCAAGGACTTGTAGATGGTTCGATGACTTTTTCTTTGGCCATGTCTCGTATCATGTCTGCAACTTCAGCTTCTTTCGCCCATGGAATCCTTCGTGGCCTCTGTCGTATAGGTCTTGCGTCGCCAGTGTCAATTTTGTGTTTAACAAGTCCGGTACGTCCACAGTTGTTTCCAGCGGCGAAGACGTCTTTAAACCGCATCAACAGACGTTTTGCTTGTGACAGCTGAGCGAACGTTAAGTTGTCTTTGGATGATTCCAGCAGCTGTGATATTTGGTCTTCCGAGCTTGGTTCCGTAGAAGTAATATCCGTTCGTCGCAGGTACTTCACTTCTTGACATTTTCCAATTATGCTGTTTTTCTTCAGATGAACTTCTTCATTGCCAAGGTTGAGAATTCGCACACTGGCCGTTCTGTTTGTCATGAGCAATGTTCTTGCAGTAATCCAGGTCGGATGTGTGCCCTCATCTTCGGCAACTACACATAGTCCACTCTTGACTGTATTTGGAAATTTCACTCGAACTATATTTTGCGCTTTTGGAGCCAACACGACGTCCTTGAGACAGTAAAGCTTACACGGTGCCGTTCCTTCGAAGAACACTTCTTGCTCGGGAAACCGGAGAACACCACGGGCCACATCCAATATGCAATGCTGCTTCTCCAAAAAGTCCAATCCCAGAATGCAATCATCAGTTATGTTGGCAATAAGCACAGGATGAATGTATGAGTGCTCACCGATGACTATCTCCACATCTGTATCGCTAAGGACAGGAACTGACTGGCCGGTTGCTTTCCGTAGTGAGCATGCTGCAGATCGATGTTTCCGTGATATAAATCGTTGCAGGAATTCAGGCTTCACAATTGTGCGCGATGCTCCTGTGTCCACTGTGAACTTGCAGGTCTTGTTGTTCAGGGTGCCCTCGACGATTAAGCTGTTCCCGTTGCACACTTGTGTCACAGTGATGGTGGGGGCTCTCTCTTGACCAGCCAGCGCCCGCCCCGCGGCCCTGGCGACGTTTAGTTTAACGCCTCCTCATCCACTTGGGTCTCGCAATTTCTGACCCGTTTCTTCGTTTTCGGGCAATCAACCCGAATATGCCCTTTTTCTCCACACCCGTAACATGTCGGTCCATAACGGGGCTTCCTGGGTTCAGTCACCAGCTCCCGAACTCTGTATGGTTTGGTGTCCCGTCGCACTGCTTCCACTTCTAAAGCATGAGCCAGAGCGCTCTTGAGTGTCTGATGATGTCCCAATCGTACCGCAGCGCGTACCTCATCATCCCTGATTCCATCCACGAAGCTCTGTAGAGATGTCACCTCAATGGTTGATGGCGTCGACACGTAGGCTCGTCGGACCAACCTCTCGATTTCATCTGCCCACTGTTGCAATGTCTCTGTGGGCTTCTGGGTGCGCTCACGTAGTTGGGCCCTGTACGCATGCTCCATGTGCTTGTCTCCATAGCGCGTTTCGAGGGCTTCCAGAAGGGTCTTCAGGGTCCTTTCCTCTTCAGGTATGCGTTCCAGGATAAGCTGAGCGTCTCCTTTCAGCGCTAATGTGAGCGCTGTATTTGCGTGCTCGTCTGTCCAGCCGCAACTTTTGGACAGCGTTGTGAATTGGAATTTGTAGGCTGCCCACGAAGATGTTCCGTCGAAGTGCGGCAAATCTAGTTTGAAGGGCGAGGTCGTAGCGGGAATCTGTCCAACTCCTCGTAACTCCAGTTTCTGGACCTTATTAGACAGGTCATGCATGGTTTTCTCGTGTACTTCAAGCCGTTCTTCCAAATAGTCTGTTTTCATGGTGACTTCCTTGACACCGGCTTCCACCTTTTTGATCTTTTCTCCCATGCTGGCAAGCCCGCTCTGCAACTGACGTTCAATTGTCTCTTCCAGTTTACGGCTAGCTTCTTCCTGTTTACGGCTAGCTTCTTCCTGTTTACGGCTAGCTTCTTCCTGTTTACGGCTAGCTTCTTGTTGTCCTGCTAGGAGAGCGGCTAGCATGGCCTCCAGGCCTCCATTCGTAGTTAGACTCACCGGCGGTGCTGTAGGTGGCGCTGCCATGGTGGGTGCTATCGGTGTTGCTGCTGGCTCTTCCAATGTGGATGTTCCTGCTCCCGATGCTTCGAGCTCCTTCTGCCGGGTTGCATCCATCTCCGCCTGGCGCCTGGTGCGTGGAGTACGCGTATCTTCCCTCGGAGTGATTGGCATTCCGCTTCTGACACCAATTGTTACGTGCGGGGTGGTATTAAAATGCCAATCCGATGAGATGAACGTTTATTTCCACTGAACACTAGGTTTCACAATGTTCCACAGTAGCTGTCCAAATCGTCTTGCACAATTATCAAAAGTCCATTAACACGCACTGAGGTCGTTGGTAATCACAATCACTGATTTCACTGTTCACAGTTCACAACACTAGTTCACTGATAACACTTAACGATCACTTGGTCGCTATTCGCGGTTAGATAGTTACACTGTCGCTTCCAGAGAAAAGACTGCCCCAAGCCGCGGTTTCAACGTCTTATATAGGACGAGAATATTTCTACAGAACTTTCCAGTATTGACTCGAAACAATAGACAAAAGACGTTCAAAACAAAGCAATAGAAATCACAAACAAAAGGGGCGGCTTCCCTTTGAGCATCTGACGTAAACAACTTTACCATACATGCTAATTTGATCTCTAACTACTTATGAATAAGGTTCAATCTTAACTACAAAACTAGGTACATTGACTAGGGTCTGAATTCCCGGAAGGTTAACTTTTATGACGGTCGGGTCGGGTGTTTATAGCCCCTAATTAGTCTATTCTTTCCCACGGTATTTTTGTTCGAGAAGCTTGGCGAAACATTGCGACTCGACGACGCGATGTAACAATAATAATAATAATCCCGCAATAATGATAATAATAATAATAATAATCGGCTTTGTGGCGAGCCGACGGTGAGTGGCGACACCGCGGACCCCTATCCCGTGAGGGCTAAATGAGACCCTCTGACCCCCGGCTTGCCTTGACCGGCCGGCCGGTGGTGGGAATCGCAAGAGCTAAGACCAAAGCTCCAGGGTGGAAGTGTTAAAGGCATAAAGCCGCTAGTAGCGTTTAGTGAAAGTGCAGCACACCTCTCAACACCCTTAGCTATCCACGCCAATGTTGCCCCTCGGCGCCGACATAACGGTCCGCCTTTATGGGGGGTCCATTCAGTGTATAGCTAGTCACCACCCGCCTTAATATTTTGAAATGAGGCATAATTGGCGGGTGCCGTACCTCATCCCATAGACCAGAAAACAGTCATCAAGCAGCACACATTCATAGCCATAATAAATTATAGTACCATCTTTTTATAGTTTTTAATGTCTCCATCCACAAATCATATTTTTATTTAATTTAATATTGTAAAGGGCCTCTTGACGTTGGCTTCGGCTCCGTCAATGCCTTCCAAAGGACCGGGCGATTTGCAGCCCGTGATGTGAATTGAATAAAGAGTATAATAATAATATAATAATTTTAAAAAGTATAAAATATATACGAATAGGCACCAGAACTAGATCTATATCTAGTGTAGTAATTTAGTGACTATTCGTTTAGAGCACATTCTGACAGTGTCTTTATGCTAAATCAAAGGTTAATTTATACATACATACATACATACAATCACGCCTTTTTCCCGTTGGGGTAGGCAGAGACTACTTCTTTCCACATGCTACGATCCTGACATACCTCCTTCGCTTCTTCCACTTTCATGAGCGTCTTCATACATGCTCGCCGGTTATAGGTACTTTTGACTTGGCCTTTTTTTAAAACGTCTCCGATCTGGTCGTGATACGTTCGTCTAGGTCGGCCTCTACCAACTGGCCCATTCACTCACGTCTCATAAATCTGTTTCGTCAATCTTTCTTTATCCATCCTCTCTAGATGTCCAAGCCATCTAACCATTTAATTTATAAATAACACCAAAATTAATATAAATCGGAAAACATAAAAGGCGATTGGATTGTTGCGCAGTACTACGTTTGATCTCGGGTTGATAAATAAATCACCTGATAATATGTAAAAAATCTGAAATTTTGGTAGAAACTATGGCAACTGCTGACGGAAGTCTACAATTTACAAATTACTTTTGATGTTGTTGTTAGGTTTGATTGTTGTTTTTTGCTACAGTGCCTTTCAAGCTAAAACGATATTAAAGAAATCAAGTCTTACTCAAAAGGAAATAAGCTGTTCTCAATAAATATAATTAAAGCAACACATTTATATTAAAAAAAATAATTAAAAAAATCCTAACAGTAACAACCAAGCAGATAAGTTTTTCATGACAAAACTAGCGATCCGCCCCGGCGATGGGTCCGGTACCGAAGATGGGTAGAGCATAATATGCCTACATTTTTGCATGAGCTTGTTAAGTCGAGTATGAATAAACTATGATTGAACTATATTCAACCAATTTATACAAACCCTTAACGAATATAAATCTGCCTCATGATCCGTACTTTTTGAGTTTATCGCGAATAGATAGACAGACAGACGCGGCAGGGGACTTTGTTTTATAATTATGTAGTGAGGCACCTCAAACATAAATAATCTTAAACAGCTGGTATCAATAATCTATCGATCTATTTTTTTTTCAGGATAATCAAGCGTTTGACCACTATCTAATCTAATGCTTAGTGACGATGTGGTCCAAGGTGTAGCATGCTTGCCTAGAAGAAACATACTCATAGTTAGCGTGCCTACCATCTTCGACCGCGTCATCACTTACCAACAGGTGAGATAGAGGTCAAACGCCAGCCTATAAAATATATTAAAAAAGTGATAAATACGGGACTTATCGCGCAATACATTATTTTTTATTTAACTCGAGGTTTCGACCAAGTTGCATTGACGACGAGACGACTCAGTCGTTTCGTGACCACGATCAATCCAATCGCGAAAGTTTAAAGTTTACAAGAAACCTACTCACTCGCGACTCGAAGACCCCTAGATGGTATCTGTTCAAAAACATAGACTCAGGCAAGGAAGAGATTTCTCTGGATCGCCTGTAATCGTAAATTGCATTTGTGGAGTTTTAGCGTGGAACGTGGAAAAGTGTGTATGAGATTATTGTATTTTTTCCTAAAACTTGTATTTTTCCGCGTGTTAGTGTGTAATAAATGTGGATTATTAACCACCAGCTGTGCCCGCGACTTCGTCCGCGTGGAATTGTGTCTTTGGGTAGCATTTTTAAATACATAGGCTAATTATTTTACAAATAAGACACATGCGTATCCCACCTACACCACAACGTACCACGCCGCGCAAATCCCCCTCCCCTCTACCCCCTCCCCCCTCCCCCCTCCCTCTCTCTTCCCTCCACCCCTTTCCCCTCACTTCCCTCTCCCCTCCCCTTTCCCCCGACTTCCCCTCCCCTCCCCTCCGCTCCCCTCTCTCTTCCCCCCACTTCCCCCTCATTTCCCCCTTTCTCTTGAAATCCGGTCAGTAGAACATTCACATAAACCTTACATATTTCCATACAAACTTTTATCCCTTATTCCCTATTGTTATTTTTACACCCTTGAGGGTAAAACTTTTACAAACTTTGAATGTCATATTTATTTATATCGAATCAACAGCCTAAGAAATAAGTTTCAAGCTTCTAGCTCTAAAAATGACGATACTTCCATACAACTTTTCATCCCCCCTTTCAACCCTTTACAACCCTTTACAACCCTCTTTTCGCATTAAAAAGTAGCCTATGTCCGTTCTCAGGCTCTAGACTATCTGTGTACCAAATTTCATTTACATCGGTTCAGTGGTTTTGGCGTGAAAGTGAGACAGACAGACAGACAGAGTTACTTTCGCATTTATAATATTGTTACATCGCGTCGTCGAGTCGCGATGTTTCGCCAAGCTTCTCGAACAAAAATACCGTGGGAAAGAATAGACTAATTAGGGGCTATAAACACCCGACCCGACCGTCATAAAAGTTAACCTTCCGGGAATTCAGACCCTAGTCAATGTACCTAGTTTTGTAGTTAAGATTGAACCTTATTCATAAGTAGTTAGAGATCAAATTAGCATGTATGGTAAAGTTGTTTACGTCAGATGCTCAAAGGAAAGCCGCCCCTTTTGTTTGTGATTTTTATTGCTTTGTTTTCGACGTCTTTTGTCTATTGTTTCGAGTCAATACTGGAAATTTCTGTAGAAATATTCTCGTCCTATATAAGACGTTGGAACCGCGGCTTGAGTCAGTCTTTCTCTGGAAGCGACAGTGTAACTATCTAAGCGCGGATAGCGACCAAGTGATCGTTAAGTGTTATCAGTGAACTAGTGTTGTGAACTGTGAACAGTGAAATCAGTGATTGTGATTACCAACGACCTCAGTGTGTGTTAACGGACTTTTGATAATTGTGCAAGACGATTTGGACAACTACTGTGGAACATTGTGCTAACCTAGTGATCAGTGGAAATAAACGTTCATCTCATCGGATTGGCATTTTAATACCACCCCGCACGTAACAATATTAAAGTTAGGATTAAGTGCCGGTGAGAATGTGTGCGAGTGTAGGGAAACAGCACAATGTTGAAAAACATGTTATTTGCGTTCTCACTAAAATTCCACCGAAAATCTTCATTAAATACCACATCTTTACTAAAGGTATGACTTAGACAAGGCTTTTACTTGAAAACTGACCTGAAATGTCACTTTGACCCATCTCTACGACTAAAATTCATAAAAACTTAAAAAATTTCAATACACTTTGCGAAATACACTAATCGTGTGGATAATGAGACTAAAAAAATGTATTTTGACAGCTGTATGTCAAATTCAAGCCCTTGTCACATGAAATCCGAATAGATTGAATGTTGAAATCCAGCAATAGTTGATAAATAAATCTCGTAGCGTAGCTACAACACGTAGTACAGCTACGTGCTTGCTACGAGTAACGTTGAGCTTCAAGTAACGGATGCTACAAAATTCGCTACAGAAGCAGCTACACTTCATTACAATTCGTATTCCCTCGTTATTCAGTCAAAGAGACCCCGGAATTTGTCAGAATGTTCGAGAAGTTTCCAGAACATTTCATTGGTCATTTGATTTTACAAAGTGTTCACATCAAAGGACATCTTGTGCGCAATCAACGACAATCACTGGTGGACGGTTCAATGGTTTGAAAGTAATGTTGAATTTGGCCTTTTGAGTACATTCGGCCAATGTTTGTATAATAAAGTTAAACTAGTAATACATTTATAGATATATAGATAATTGAGGGCCCGGTGGCGTAATCGGGAGAACGGTCGGCTTTGATACCGTGGTACCGAGTTCAAACCACCGTGCACCAATGGATTTTTCTATAGAAAAATTTATGTGCACTTCTCGCAGTGGCCCTGCACAGTTATCCGGTAAAGGAAAACATCGTTAAGAAACCAACAACCCCCGCATGGTTTTAGGACACTAGACACTAGTGTCCGCCTGGCCAGCTACCACCCTCAAGTTAGAAAATCTGTCACCAAACATCTAATGTGTTCCGGCAGTTATCCTTGAGAGCCAGTTCCCATTCTAGGCCTAGCATGCTTACCATCTTCGACCGCATCATTACTTACCAACAGGTGAGATAGTTGTCAAACGCTAGCCTATAAAGTATAAAAAAAAAGATGTAGTACCAATTGTTCAATATTGACGCATTTCCAGTATTTTCAGAGTTCCGTACCTCAAAAGGAAAATAAGAACCCTTAAAAGGGTTACCATGTTGTCCGTCTGTCTGTTCATCTATCAAGACCCTTTTCCTGTGGAACGCGTAAAGGTATTAAGTCGAAATGTATATCGAATACTTCAAGTCTACGATCGCTTTTAGTTGTGCAAATATCTTATTTGTAGGTCAACGCTATCAAAAGATATAACCGTTTATGTCACATACTTTTGCATATTATGCGATTCCACAAGGGAATCAAAATCTGTAGGGTACTTATTGTTGACCTAGAATCATGAAATTTGGTAAAAAACAAGGAAAAATCTGAAAACCGGAAATATGTCCACTGCTGTACATAGGCCTCACCTATGGCACGCTACTGAGCTCGATCTTCAGCTTTTTGTTTTCAAACGATGTCAGCCAGCTTGCTTGTATTATTAACCGACTTCACAACAAAAGGAGGAGGTTCTCAATTCGTCTGTATGTTTTTTTTTTGTGTGTATGTTGCGCGGTTTCTCCATAAATTGTGAACGAATTCAAATGACTATTTTTTTAATAGGTAGGATACGTTTCCGAGATGGTCCCATTTTAATTTTTCGCTTTATCTAGATAGAGGACGTTCTACACTACAGTAGCTAAAGATACAATCACACCGCGGCGTCCTGCGTTCTATATAGTCTGTGTAGTTCTTTTCAATTGTTACCTGATCGCGTTTGGTGTGAACAGTCGGTACAAATACTACTGCGCTATCTGATCGCCGCCTAGATCGCGCACGCAGGACGCTGCGGTGTGTCCGTACCTTTAGCATGAGTACTTCATACTCAACAGATTTATTAACTATAGAAATAAAACTTTAATATTAGCAGTATCAACAACTTAACAACAATCGATTCTAATTTCAAACGTCAAGGTAATTCGAATATTAATTAGCAGTCAACCCTCGATTCGTCCTTCATTCGGCTTTAATCTGTCCCCTCACTACCTTTCGATCACTGGCATGGAACGACTTCCAGCCGATTGAGTCTTAACGTCTCACCGTGAGAAATATTGTGAATATGTATCTATTTACAGCTCATAAGAACGTATTATGTTTGCGGCTATTGGTATTCAATATACATTATTAGACTCGGTCAATGATTTTTATTAAAGGTACGCTTTGTTCTTCAAATGGCGTTTAGATTTTTGTCTCGCTGGCATCTGTTATCAAAGTTAGAAAAGGTTCGAGAGTAAAAGCCGATTCAATAACCGGCACTGCATATTCCAACGTGTTGTAATATTGATTATATGTAAATAACGTATTAGACGTTATTTACAATTTGTATGTTTAAACGATTTTAAAATAAAAAAATAAAAAAAATAATTTCCACGGAATGATATGCACCAACGGCGATACTTGATAAGATCGTTTAAAAAACTAAAAGAACCGACTTCAAATGCCGTGCTATTAATGTTCAGTACCAAGTTTGAGATATTTATCTTCATATCTCTGGAGGTACTTATCAGATCTCGACGATTACTTCTTTCCAACAAAAATATAATATAATAAATAATAAAATGATTATTACAATCGGTTCATAAACGACGAAGGTATTCGGGAACAAACATTAATATATATATACGGTCGAATTGAGAAACTTCTTCCTTTTTTTAAGTCGGTTAAAAGCACAATTCTCAATACAAAACACATTCTATAATCGGACAAGCAGAGATACTATAAGGCGCCATCGCTTGATGGTAGAATAGCATTTATCCGTACAAAGCGATTTGCCTCCTCTTTCATCATACGTTACGTACTGACAAGGAATGGAATTCCTTGCCTGAGTCTGTTTCCTATTAGATACAAGTCGGAGGTCTTCAAGTCGAGAGTGAATAGGTATCTTTTGGGTAAGCACGCTACATAATCGACCGCAGCATCACTCAACATCAGGTGAGATAGAGGTCAAGTGCTATCCATTTTCGCATTAAAAGAAAAAACAAGACGTGCTGTGTATGCCTTGCTATCTCTAAATAGAGACATATCTACAATAAGATCATTGTCTAAACTATGTCTTTGCATATAAAATTAACATGCTGAAAACACACACCGTGCGTTTTTTTATATTTTGGTATCGGAAGTAAAATTAAAAAATAAATATAATACATTTTTTTTTTAATTAATTTTTTCACAAGGGTTTGCGTGTATCCTTCTGCTGTTGGATTTTAGTTTTGATTTGATGCCACAGCTACGAAAAAAAATATGCAAAAAAGTGCCGCAGTCAAAGTGAGTGTTGAGTGAGAGAAATATTTATGGACAATAAAGTTCTGGTTTCTAGTTGTGATTTCACGAAGTGAGAACTACCGGGAAATTTGTCCTTCCTCAAGACGAAAAAAATAAAATTACAATCATGAAAAACATAAAATTTCCGTTTTATATAAAAACTACTATGAAACAACTATTTATAGACGTCACTCGTGACTAAAGAGCTGGCGTTTACCTCGGTCAACGGATTAGCCTAGCAATTCAACGAGGTAACGTCGCCAGCTTTTTGGGAACGTAACCGACAGACAGCTGCGACTTAGGTTCTGTTTTTATTTATAACATTTTTCTTATTTATATCAGTTTATATAGATTTTGTCTTAATTTAGTTTTAAGTTGTATATATGTACTATTTGTAAAAAATAAATATAATAATAAATATATCCTATAAAGAAAAAAACAAAAAAAACTATTTCAATAAGACATTCTTGAGAGCCATGTTGGAGTATTTTTTAATATATTGCAAAGGCTAGCGTTTGACCACTATCTCGGATGTTAGTAAGTGATGATACGGTCGAGGATGGTAGCACGCCAGTCCTAGAATGGGAACTGGCTCTCAGCTGTTCCGGCAGCTATCCTTAGCTGCCGGAACACATTAGATGTTTTGAGAGTAGTAGCTGGCTGTTTTTATGTAATATAGGTGAGTTTAAAGTGTACTTTTACCTAAAAATGGGCGTATAATTGCGTATCCTGTGGGCAAGACGCACATTTTATGCAACAAAAACTGTAACACAAAATACTCGCTAACTTTATAGAGTATTGAATATATCAATAACATTCTTAACAATTTTTTAAATGCAGACGTCATATTTTACAATCAGGCAAATGTTTTGCTTTTTACCTCATACGATAAATAAATAAATTGTGAAATAAAAAGGTCACTTTCTCACGTGACGTATCTTTATGTTCCTTATACCTGGAAAGTATTAACTTTAACAGGTCTATTACATTAATTACTGCAATGGTAGTGCTTAGGAGTCTATACATACAACGACTTCGCAATGCAAAATTTGCTATTTTCTATTGTTGATAGGTGACGTTCTGATAAGCTGTATAATATTCAAGTATGCCAGTCGCCCTGTGACCAGGTGGAGTGACGATATACGTAAGCGGTTGGCAGTGACTGGAAAAGATGAGCCGAAGATCGAGCTCAGTGGCGTATCTTGGGAGAGGCTTACGTCCAGCAGTGGACTGATACCGGCTAATTATGATGATGATGATGCCAGTCGAGGTATTTTTTTAATTGCTAGCCGCAGCCTCTATTACAACACTTCCTAAAGGTGCTTTGTGCGAACTATGACATACAAAATAACGTTTATATATCCGATTCCGATAGACTTAACCACTATCTCGCCTTGTGGTAAGCGATGATGTGTTAAGATAGTGAACACACTATAATAGGCTTAGAATAGTCTGACTCTCAAGGTATATGTGCTGCCAGAACACCGTACGATTATGATGGCAAATTTTCTCTTTCGTTTAGGTAAGCTTAAACGGACAACATCGGCTCGGCTTTAATAGGCACTATGTAGAATGTAGATGAATGTTCGAGAAAAGGCCCGCACGGCTTATGCCGGTCCGATATTAGTATGAAATAACTGGCTGTATAAAACCAAACACGTATAGATTGCTTCTAGTCGGCTTATCATTCAACAAATACTACCGGGCCGAATGTTCAGATTCGCTTATATAGCTCGAATGGATTACCCGATTAGCACTGGACGAATAAAGTCAAACATGTGTAATAATTACTTCAAGTCGGCTTTGTCGTTCAACAAATTCTACGGAAACTAAAGAGCTGACCCGCATATAAGTGTAGCAGCCATTACTCTCAAGAAGGTAAACATTTCTAAAATCTTTAGTAGTGAGCTTAGATAAATTATGCATTAAGCATTTTGCACGCGGCGTCGTAACGTACGCGTATCGTAATACGCGCGTAGTACGAGAGCAATACGAGCACGTACATGTTCAAACAAATCTGCAGACGAAGCGTTGTTGCAGCGAATCGCAAGTAGAGAACTCTGCAGCTCTCGTACTCGTTGCGTCTTTACGATACGCTTGCAAGACGACTACGCTTACGATCCGTGTGCGAAAAGCCTTACTCATTTTCCGATTAATGAAATATTCTGACCTCCAGTAAAAAGTTGCCACGTGTAAAGGACGTAAGTGATCGGTAGCAGTAAACATTAACCTAGTTTAAACTGCACCCGACCTGACTAATGATTAGAGCCTTCTAGAAAAAGGAGCTTACTGCTGCTAAAAGCGTTACGTCGATTTCTGTTTATATTTTCCATTCTAGACGGTTCTTATACTTGTGGAAGTTATCATAGTACTTTATTTTATACAACCGTAAAATAGGTATTTACATACTCGTACTTATACAAAAAACCCTGTTGCGTACTGTAAGCTCCCAACTTGTTTCTTACACATGTACTTCGGGCTACTGCTTTTGAGGGCCCAGTGGTGTAGTGGGAGAATGGTCGGCTTTGACGCTAGAGGTACCGAGTTCAATCCCCGCCGTACACAAATGGATTTTTCTATAGAAAAAAATATGTGGGCTTTGTGGGCTTTTCATAGTGGCTCCCCGGTGAAGGAAAAACATCGTTAAGAAACCCCTGACCCTGCATGGTGGTAGGACCCAGTATATAATATATACTCTATGGGTAGGACACTATCTAGTGTCCGCCCTGACAGCTACCATCCTCAAGTTAGAAAATCTGTCACCAAACATCTAATGTGTTCCGGCAGCTATCCTTCAGAGCCAGTTCCCATTCTAGGCCTAGCGTGCTACCATCCTCGATCGTATCATCACTTACCAACAGGAGAGATTTTGGTCAAACGCTGCCCTACAAGATATAAAAAAATATATATTAGTAGTCGTAAGATTGGTAACATTTTTTTTTATATATTACTAGCTGCGCCCCGCGGCTTTGCCTGTGTTTAATCCTGGTTATAAACCTTCCACTTGAAAAACTTAATCTATTGATGAAAATTACATTATAATCCGTTGCGTCTTGTCCGCACTTGTAATGAAATATACGATTTTAAATAAAATAGTATATTTAATTACAAGTGCGGAAAGGCTGTCATTGCAAAGAGTTCCGACAAATGTCTACCCGAGCCGAGGCGCAGCCGAAGGCGAGGGTTGACAGTCGGAACAAGTTGCAATTACGGTTCCGCACGTGTACTGAACGACTATTTTTAATACAGTTGCGAAAAAATGAAGCAATTTAATAAAATAATAAAAACTATATAATAAAAAGTTATATACTATACTATATAATATAAAAAAAAAAGTATAAAAGTTATAATTCACATATACATTGAAATTGGTACAGTTTTTTATACTAACTGGCGTTTTCTCTTCTCTCCACGCAATAAATTTGTCGTACTATGTAGATATGTAGCGACTTTTCGACTTTTCCGGTAAAATGTTCTCCGAAGCATGCAATTATACTGAGTTCCGGTGATGCTAATTCAAAAAAACTAGGGTCGAAATTACTCATTTTGTGCAACAAACAACTAAACTCGCAAAGAAAATTTCTGAAAAATGGCGCAAACCGTAGAATATAAGCAGAGTTTTTTTTCTTCACCCATTCTGGTAGGCAAAGGGAACTATGCCCATGGTCCCAAGTCTTCAGTAGAATTGTTTTATTGATATGAAATGAAAATGAAATGTAATGAGATGAAATGAAATGAAACCTAACCTAACTCATTCAATCAAATCATTAAAACAAATTAGTAGCTTCTTTTTAGAAATATACTCGTACGTATTTGCATGAATCATTAAAACTTCTATGATTTTTTTTTGTAAAAACTTCATGGTTGGTTTTTCTTTTTAATAGACATTATTTTGACAGTTGGGAAAGAGAACGCACGAGTTCGGGAAAAGTAAAAAAAAAGCACGAGTATGTAATTGCCTACATCCCGAACGCTATACGTCCCTGCAATACGCCACCTTTTTGAGCAACTGTATTAAAAAGATCTAAGCGTACAGACGGCGAGAAGGGACTTAGTTTTATACTATGTAAAGATAGACTAGCGTTGGACCACTATCTCGCCTGGTGGTAAGCGATGATGTGGTGGAAGATGATGAACACGCTAGGCCCAGAATACTCTGACTCTCAAAGGCTGTGTGCCGCCAGAGCACAGTGCCAGAACACAGCCAGAACAGTTCAGATACGACCACAGCGCGGGGTCCTACGTGCACGATCTAGGTAGCGATCAGATAGCGCAGTAGTATTAGTACAGACTGGTTCACACCAAACGCGATCTATGGTGATCAGAAAACAATAGAAATTCAGATCGCGTACGCGCACGCGGACGCAAGACGCCGCGGTGCGGTCGCGTACCTTTATGGTGGCAGATTTTCTCCTAGTAAGCTACTTTTCGTAACATACTGAAAAATAAAAGTATCAGTAAAATTATCTTGTCGTAAAATCAGTTAAATGCGGAAGGACGTCATATAACATTGCCTTTCTCCCTGAAATTACGTGATGAGAATAAGTAAATTAAATTCACATGTATAACAGCATCCATTCATCATTTAACCGTAATCCAATCCCAAGAAGAAATTATGACAAAGTTTAGACGTAACGAACAAAACTTTACGCTGGCATAAAGTGATCGGAAAGATACAGTATTATAATTTCTGTTTCTATAGAATTTGTCGTTATTTACCACTGGCACTTTTCTGAGAAATTATGTGAAATATTATGACAACCTATCTTGTTTTTAACCCCCGACGCAAAAAGAGGGGGTGTATTGTTAAGCAATAAAAATAAGATAGTAAAAATTAATTGTAAACACAAGTTTCATGTGTGTATCTGTGTATGTGTGTGTCTGTCTGTGGCATCGTAGCGCCCAAACGGATGAACCGATTTTGATTTAGTTTTATGTGTTTAATAGGTATTTTAATCCAGAGTGTTTTTACCTTTTCTTCATGCAAATCCGTTCAGCTATTTTAAAACTATGAGGTTTTTCCTAGATGATGTCGCTATGAAATACATTTTCTTAAAGTCTGATGAATTCGAAATTCGGAATCCTTTTACTTCAACGATATTGTAAGAATATGGTAGCTTTGACCTGGTGAAGGGATATCTCCTGAAATCTGCAGAATACCCAACTCCTTACTAACTTACAGCAGAGGTGTCGAGTATTGGCTCATTGGAATGGTCTCAATGTACAGATGATGTACTTGACGTTTAGCAATTTGTATGCAAAGTGACATTAATGACATTGACAGCTGACAACTGACAAGCGACATTTATTGTATAAATCATAGACATTCACAAGATGGTCTTACACCTCACGATCTTTTGCAATCGTGCAGTGTAACTCGTAAGCAAACGCCAAACTAGTCTTACGTTCAGTTTTACGCTCGTTTAATGTAACTTCTGAATACTTTTACTTAAGTCGTATTATATTTAATTTACCATATATAACGTACATGTCAGAGAAATATCTTTGTGATTGACATTGTCCAATATATGTGTATGTAAATTGAATATTGCAGTTCGTGGTTATTGAGTGTATTGTAAATCTTAAATTTTATTGTATTAATTGTAGCTTGAGTTTATTGTGTAAAACTGTTTTAATTTTGTGGAATAACTTTTTAAATAATCCGGCAGGTGTATTAAAATAATAAGTACACTTAATAGTAAATTAATATAGATATACTTAATTGGTATATCTAATATATTGGTATATTAGTAGATTATTATTTATATATATTTATTTATCTATTCTACATATATTATGTTGAATGTATTTAATGATAGTAGCGACCATTATTTTTCTGCATCCTCTTCTTCTAATAGTAGCAGCGACGATAGTTTTCTAAGCTTACCTTCACTTTCTGACACCCTAAATAGTAATTTCTCTGATGTACCTAAAAACTTTAATGTCATTCACATCAATGCGCAAAGCATCCCGGCTCATTTTTCAGATATGTAGACGTCTCTTAATAACAAAAACATTCACGCTATACTAGTCTCCGAATCTTGGTTCAAACCCTCTCTTCCATCTATATCTTATAATCTTCCTGACTTTAACTTGATACGTAATGACCGGACTGGTGGTGGTGGTGGGGGTGTAGCTATCTACTTGCGCTCACACATTCCCTTCTCCTTTATAAGCACATCCGCCCAGCCACCTCCAGGAAATGCAGGCGAGCATCTCTTTATTGAGGTTCTCCTCTCTCATTCCAAAATTCTTCTCGGAGTCTATTATAGCTTCTCTTCCCGAAATAATTTCTTTTCCTCCTTTGAAAGTATTCTGGTAAACCTCACACCATAATTATGTCACACCATAATTATGGGAGATTTCAACACCTGTCTTTTAAAGCGTGATCACCGCTCTCGTGCATTAGAGACCCTGGCTACGGCTACCAACATGCATATTCTTCCTCTGACCTCTACTCACCATTTTCCAAACACTTCTCCTTCTCTTCTCGATCTCATACTTGTATCTTCTTTACAGCATGTTGCTAGGCATGGCCAGTGTCCTGCTGACGAGTTTTCCTATCATGACTTAATTTTCCTATCTTATAAGATCCGTCCACCGAAATCAAAGCCCACAATCATCATGCAACGCAATTTTAGTGGTATGAATCGCGAAGCCTTTTTACAAGATGCTGAAAACGTTGATTGGTCACCCGTGATAGACTCAGATTGCATCGATGACCAAATCGCAGTGTTTAACACACTCATCACCCAGCTGTATGACGTACATGCTCCTATTAGAGCAATTAAAATCAAACACACCCCTGCTCCATGGCTCACTGACGACATCAGGAACCTTAAAAATAAAAAAACCGTTGCTAAAACGAAATACAAGAGTAAACCTAATGACGTCAATAAGGCTCGATACATTAAGCTCAGAAATCGCTGTAACCTAGCCTGTAGAGATGCTCAGCGACGAAATATCTACGCTTCGGTACAGGATGAAGACCCGGCTAAGGTATGGAAGTTCCTCAGGTCGTTGGGAGTGGGTAAATCGCGCCAGGAAACTATTCCTAAGAATTTAAACATAGATTCTCTAAACCTACACTTTTCTACATCCTCTACCATGGATTTATCTGCTAAAGTCTCGACCTTAAATCAACTGTCGACTACTTCTGCCTTCGATTACCCTTCATTCATCTTTCGTCAGTTTACTGTTTGCGAAGTTAGAAAGAGCATGCTATCTATTACCTCTAAAGCTGTCGGCATCGATAGCATTAGTCGTAATATGTTGATCCCTATACTTGACTACATCCTCCCCGTTCTTTGTCACATTTTCAACTACTCCATTTCCAACGGTGTCTTTCCTTCCACCTGGAAGAAAGCACAAATTATCCCCTTACCAAAGAAGTCCAATCCCAAGTCTTACACTGAATATCGTCCCATTTCTATACTTCCTTATCTATCCAAAGTCCTTGAGCGACTGGTACATAATCAGATTAGCTTTTTCCTTTCCCGACATAACCTACTTAACTCTTTTCAGTCTGGCTTTCGCCCAGGGCACAGTACGGTTACTGCACTAGTTAAAATCACCGATGACATTCGTCTCGGGATGGATAACAGTCAGTTAACCGTGCTGTCACTCCTAGATTTCAGCAATGCCTTTAACACTGTTGATTTCGACATCCTCCTTGCTATTCTTCGCTCTAATAACTTGTCCGCAACAGTAATTGACTGGTTTCATAGCTACCTTTGCGGTCGCCAGCAACAAGTTCGTCTTGAAGATAATTTATCTTCGTGGTGCAACACATCTGCTGGTGTGCCGCAAGGTGGCGTCCTATCTCCTCTTCTATTTGCCATCTTTATAAATTCTATCTCTAATAATCTCTCCTCTTCCTACCATCTTTACGCAGATGATCTTCAGTTATACTGTCAAGCACCTCTGGACAAACTGCCTGATGCGATAACAACCACAAACAACGACCTGATCCAAATTTCCAAGTCCTATGGCTTAAAAATTAATGCACTTAAGACGCAAGTGATCATAGTGGGCAGCTCCCGCTATATCAGCCGAATTGATTGGAAGAGTCTACCTAACGTTGTGTTTGAAGGTGTCAACTTACCATATAGCCAGACCGTAAAAAACCTGGGTATTACTATCGATCGTTGTCTATCATGGGGTCCCCAATTAATGGAAACCAGCCGCAAGATGTTTGCATCCGCAGGATCCCTGCGCAGATTGCGTAATTTCTTACCTATTACCACTAAGATTGCGCTTGCACAGTCTCTCCTTCTCCCTATCTTAGATTATGCTGCCGTCTGTTACATCGACCTTACTCAAGAGCAGTTGGATAAACTTGACCGCCTTCAAAATTTTTGTATAAGGTTTATTTTTGGCCTACGAAAATATGACCACGTTTCCGAATTCCGCGCTAAGCTCGAGTGGCTACCTATTCGCCGTCACCGGGATGCTCATATCCTTTCACTTCTTTATTCCATACTCTTCAATCCTACGTCTAGGACTAGGATACATTTCATCTTACCGACGGGACTTGAACCCACAACCTCCGGAATAACATGTTCCGGTGCTTTGCCAATTAAGCCACGGTGCGAAGTATCGTTACGACGAAATTAGTGGATTGCATTTGTTAACCCAATTATGCATTGGTGGCGCCATCTATGACTACTTATTACGTAAGTTAATCATTCGGAAGAAATCATTACAGTTTTCAAATCCGACAAGAGATGTTGCATTGCGTAAATCAAATATTATGTTTAATTGAAGTGTTTCACACTTTATATTTTTGTAAATTGTTAAACACAATCCAAAATTTCATCGTACCGACGGGACTTAAACCCACAACCTCCGGAATAACATGTTCCGGTGCTTTGCCAATTAAGCCACGGTGCGAAGTATCGTTACGACGAAAATATAAAGTGTGAAACACTTCAATTAAACATAATATTTGATGTAATAAGTATCTCCAGAGATATTACGATAAACGTCTCAAACTTGCTACTGAAACTGACTCGCGCGGCATGGCAGTTGGTTGTTTTAGATTTTAAACTATTTTAATATTATTTCCGATTATTAATAGAGTAAATTATTAAATATAATATATTATTAATAGAGTAAAGAATACATAATCTTGGGTCGTATTATTTAAAAAAAACTGGCCCACAAAATGTTAGAAAAGAAACAAAACCTTCCCTTTTTATAATCGCTTAAAAAAGCGTAATCTTAGATACTGGAGCATGGGCTCAAGCACTCTATAAAACTTGAGCGTCAAATTTACTGATCGACTCAACTTTTCGTGTTCACGCCGACGCTTTGTTACGATTATAGCTTGGAGGGCCATTTTTAACTTTGAGGCGGCGGAGGGCTAAAATTGTCTATGTGGTTGTACAATAAATATTGGCAAGAAGAGTTTATTAATGGCGAACAAGTGTGGGCTGGTCATATCTGTCGTAGAACCAATAACCGTTGAGGTAGACGTGTTCTTGAGTCCAGACCACGGCTCGGTAATCGTAGTGTAGGGCGCCCTCTAGCTAGGTGGAGCGATGATATACGCAAGTTGGCTGGCAGCGGTTGAAAACAAAGTGCTGAAAATTGCGCAGTGGACAGAAATTAGCCGATAATGATGAGCAAGTAGATCAAAGAATAGTTCATGTGAATGTTTATTTTATTGTTATTAATTTTGTCTTTCCAAATTTTTATAGACGCACACTAAAGACAAATGTTGCCGATTCACCCACCGAGTTTCAATATAATGTTCAGAAGTAACAAATTTAGATTTGAGCAAAATCCTTCGGTACCTTATCTATAGATAGTAGGAGCATATTATATTGTGTTCCGCCTGACTTGCTACCAAAAAGTAGCTTACCACTATCATGGAGAAAATAATATAACCTTACGGTGTTTCCGCAGCACACAGCCCTTGAGAGTCAAAGTATTCTCGGCCTAGTGTGTTATCTTCGACCACATCATCGCTTACCAACGGGCGAGATAGTGGGTAAACGCTAGCTTATTATTTTTTTTTTAATACAGTACCGCGCGTCACTGCATCCCATATCCAAACAAGCTCAACTGCAGCATACCTTGTCACCTAAAATTATTTGAGATTTTGGTCAATTCTATAGAATAGAATAGATCTATTCGCAATAAAAAAATGGCTTGGTGTATGTAGGTAGTTCAACATCATCATCAGTCTATGGCTAGTCCTTTGTTGGACATAGGCCTCTCCAACTGCACGCCGCTGAGCACGATCCTCGGCTACTCTCATCCAGCTCCTGCCAACCCTGCAAAGATCATGTTTCTGTCTATCCTGAAGGCGTCTTCTACACTACGTTTGCCGATACGCTGTCTGCACTCAATAACTCGTTTATCCCAACTGTTGACGGGTCTTCGGGTAATATGTCCGGCCCACTGCCACTTCAGTTTGCCTAAGTTCGGTTAGCTAAGTCGACGACTATGGTTCTCTCTTTGTCGGAAGACCTCGGATTCGATCCTTCAGAGAATCTCCGAGCAAAGCCCTTTCCATAGCTTATGAGTGACTTGAATTTTTAGACCAGCTCCACCGAGAGTGTCCATGTCTCAGCACTGTATGTCGCAACATTAGGTATTACAGTATACAAATACAGTAAAACAAAAGTTTAAATGTATGAATATAATATAGTAGTACTAATACCTCTCATGTATGCATACATTCAGTCATACTAGTAAGCTTCTTACTTGTATTATTATATTCTTACGATTTGTTATTGTTTATCGCATTCGCATAGTTATTAATTACTTATATGAGATTAGTCAAGTTCCATGAATCTCCAATAAATGAAATGTATTGTATTGTAGTGTCATTTATACACGAAGCGTAATTGCAGGTTCTACTCAATGTGTCACAACCTCACAGCAGCTAATAATATAAACCTATATGCCTGTCCACGTTATCAGTCACTGTTATCTATGACCGAACATAGCTATCCACTCAGAGGACCAAGCACTCAGTTAATGAAATATTGTTATCTTATCACGTTTTAGTTTCATGAGCTTTTTATCGCAGGATAGCTAGGCGGAAAATGCAATTTTCGCAACGCAGTTTAGATATTTGATATTTTGAGTCTGAAAATATATTGAATACGTAAGTTTTGTTATAAATTCCACAGGTAGTATTGGCAGTAGTAGTACCATATTATATCGATGTTCTGACTTGCTATCAAAAAGTAGCTTACCGCCATCAAGGAGAAACTCTGCTGCCATAACATTACGGGTTTTCGGCAGCACACAGCCCTTGTGAGTCAGATTATTCTAGGCCTAGCGTTTCAACATCTTCAGCCACATCATCAATTACCACCAAGCGAGATAGTGGTCAAACGCTAGTCTATCAGATATAAAAAAGAAGACAAAATCCAATATTTGTTCGCGTTCATGCCAAACGCAACTTTAAATAAAATAGAATTAAATTTCTTGTGGAAAAAGAAAAAGAAATGTAATTCCTATACATTTACAAAGCTGCATTTGGCGTGAACGCTAATAGAAATTGACTTTAGTCTTGACCCCTTGATGCTACTATGATGATCGGCGAGCGAAATCACGAATCGTAAATCGCCCTGTCCTTTGGAAGGCATTGACGGAGCCGAAGCCAACTCAAGAGGCCCTATACAATAATAACTTAAATACTATGATTTGTGGATGGAGAGATGAAAAACTTTAAAAGAAAGTACATTTTATCATAACTATGAATGTGTGCTGCTTGATGTCTGATTTCTGAACTATGGGATGAGTACGGCACTCGCCATTAATGCCTCATTTCAGGCGGATGGTGACTTGCTGTACACTGAATTATCATTATTACCCATATCGTTCACAACCAGCTATTCCATTCAAATAAAATGAACAAATATTAATAAGTGATTAATCATGCGAAGCGTGCCAACACCTCATTAAAAATCCACGTGTGATCGCGATAGCCAGATGAAAATTAATTGACCTGAAAACTAATTAATTGCTATCATAAGGTCATAATAATTGACCTTATGATGTAGGTTTATTGAGTAGGGTTTTATTTACTGAAAGTATAATTTAAGATGGTTTAAAAACGAAAAAACTGACTTCAAGGATTCAAATCATTGTCCCTTGTAGTAAATGTGAGGTGTTTATCTCCATATCTCTGGAGATACGTATCAAATCTCAATGGATTTACAATGGGACAGCCGTAGGAGTATATTCTTTCAAATACAATATTTTTTTAATCGATCCACAATTTATATAGAAATCGGTGATCACCAACCGGTTAACAATTGGCGGAGTAATTGAAGAAAAACATATAACGAAAATTGTTCGACGATTTCTCAGCCAATGGTTAACAGTACCCTTAGTATGAGTTTTCATACCAAACTCGACATCGTATATCGAACAAATTTTGTATGAATAACAGTACAGCGCCTCTAGTGGTTACTACACTTCACTAAATTTAGACCAATCAGGGAACCAAAATAAGGTGAAAACTATGTGAGATCTGTCAAAATCGTTTACGATAAAAACTCGTACTAGGGGTACCGATTTAAATGATTACTTTTTTCATAGCTAGTGTTCATCTCCAACGTGATCCTATTTAAATGTTATCAAGTTCTAATAAGTATATGCAGAGATATGACGGTAAACGTCTCAAACTTGCTACCGAAACTGACTCGCTCGGCATAGAAGTCGGTTTTTAGGGTTCCGTAGTCCTGACAAGGAACCCTTATAGTTTCGTCATGTCCGTCTGTCTGTCTGTCTGTCCGAGGTTTTGCTAAGAGACCGTTAATACTAGTAAGCTGTAATTTTGTGGAGGTATATAAAATAAATGACGCCGATAAAGTGCTGATATAAGATTTTGAAAAATATTTTTTTTAGGGTAGCTTCCCTATATAAGAAGTGGGGATGAATTTTTTTTTCATCGTCTACCCTTGTGTAGTACCCTATCGTGTGAGGTATCGTTGAATAGGTCTTTTAAAATGACTTAAGGGTTGCTAATACCATTTTTCGATTGAGTGCTCCATTTACGAAATATTAAACTTTAAAGTGCAAATTTTTGTTCCAGTAAGGCGTCCCCCCCTCTAAAAGCTAAAACTGCTGGCTTGAAAAATCTGGAAAAATTCGTGATAATAGCGCATTTCATGAACTTAAAAGTAAAATTATAGCGGTTAAGATAACTTTATTACTTTAGCAGTAATAGTCGTTGAACTTGGGTGTAGGATAATTTTGTAACGAATACAAAATCCTTAGAACAAATCCTTTAAGTGACAAAGACGGAGTACCTAGTTGCTTGTTTATAACGGGTAAAGACTTGCATTGAATAACAGGCTACTACGGAACCCTACACGGTGCGTGGCCCGACACGCACTTGGCCGGTTATTTATTATCTTAATTATCGTCCTTAGGTAAAGGAATCAATGAAAGCGCAACATAACGTAATAGAAGCGGTTAAACAAGTTCTCGACTCATGTATTAAGCGATAATTATGATCTTACAATATGAATATTGAATGGAGAAAGGTAGACCATCCTTCTATTATAATTGATCTGAAATCCAATCACTCCCCGTATTATCCCCAACAGGATTGAATTTCAAGATATGTCAGCTACATCTGTTCCCTTTCAATGTCTCAGGCACTGTCTCTTATTTAGATTAGATCCTAGACAGAGTTTATTAAAATAGACTTGTTCTTTAAATAATAATAATATGAGAAGGGTAAAACTATACAATCACTAGTATGAGAGAGCGAGATGAACAACAATTTTTTATCCTTCTCTGCGTATGCGATTTTACAAACTGGCTACAACACTGGCTCCCAGTTCTAATGCACCCATTAGCTTTCACCCGCTATCATGTATGACCCGACCAAATTACGTTGTTAATTTTATCTTATAGCTGGCATATGTATCACGTGTTCATCATTTTAGTCGGGTCATATCTAGCTATTTCATTCGTATACGCTAATGTTCTCTCTGTATAATTTATAATTTTCCCTCTACGGATTAGACAGACGGTTAGAGCCATCGAGTTCTAGAGCTGTTGGTATTTGGCCCATTTGGTAACCGCCTGTTCACATCTGTCGTGTGTCGGATCCGATTTTTAATCAGGTAGTCAAAACAAACGACAAAATTGGGCCGACAAGTGTAAATAGCTTGATATAAAATATTGTGCCACTGGAACATCCAATGATGACATGAAAAATCGGATCCGACACAAGACAGATGTGAACAGGCGGTAAAAGTTTTTACCCCCGATAAAAAAGAGGAGTGTTTTAAGTTTGACGTGTCTGTGTATGTGTGTCTGTCTGTTGCTTTGTAACGCTCAAACGGATGAACCGAACGATTGACAGAAAAATCGCATGAAGTCCTCCTTTTAGGGAGTCGGTTGAAAAGACGCTGTCGCGATACCCTACTAAATATAATAAACTGGCCAAGTGCAAGTCGGACTCGCACTAGTAGGGTTCCGTACCACACTACAGTATTTAGAATAGAATAGAATAAATTTATTGCAAAAACTGTGTACAAAAGATCTTAAATATAAATATTTAGGTATCAACAGTTTGTTCATTTCGAACATACAATATGAAAACTGAGACTTTTATGCCTAAACGAACACAAGACTAATGCACTTGAACGTTATAATTACATTATTACATAATATTATACATAATTTTATAAGATCGAGCAAAAAATACCACTATCATTTTTTGCCAGCAAAAAATAATAATTAATAAACATCTTATTTCTTATAACGCCATCTAACGTCTAACAAAGGTATTAGGGATCGACATTTCAATATAACGCCATCTATGGGACGTTTACCTAACTAAGCGTTCGTAGATGGCGTGAAATGCCGAAAAAAACACGTTTCTTGTATTATTATTTTTGACTTTATTCTGTTTTTAGTATTTGTTGTTATAGCGGCAACAGAAATACATCAGCTGTGAAAATTTCAACGGTCTGGTGACAGACGGACAGACAGACAGACAGACAGACAGACAGACAGACAGACAGACAGACAGACAGACGGACAGCGGAGTCTTAGTAATAGGGTCCCGTTTTACCCTTTGGGTACGGAACCCTAAAAACTCATTAAAATAGGTTCACAATCGGTGAAGACATCGCGTAATATCTTAATATGGCGATAAACATCGCAACTTGCTACTGAAACAGACTTGCGCTTAATTATGTATAGAATTTGTAGTTGGTTGCAGGTTTCTATCTTTACTGTGGTTGCAGGTCACTTAGAGTTCATATACACAAACATTTGAATAGCTTTGTTTTGCCACGTCTGGTTCATTATAATGCACTCGACTGACCCCTCGCGTGGTTATTACCTTCAGCAGTTGATAACATCAAAACACTTTGCGAAAACAAGTTAAAACGACAAACACGTAGTTTTAAATTTTGAAGTGGCAATAGCCCAATGGGTAAGGCATCGGCCTGGCGATCCAGAGGTCTTGAGTTCGACCTCCACCCATTGCACAGTTGACGTGAACCCACTCCAGACACAAGCATGTTTAGTTTAGTTGGAGAGGTTAACAAGACGACAAGCCAGTTCCCATTCTAGGCCTAGCGTGCTTACCATCTTCGACCGCATCATCACTTACCAACAGGTAATAAAGTGGTCAAACGCTAGCCTATAAGATATTTTAAAAAAAGTTGTGGTACATGATATGGTATGGCTATATATGGATATATGGATGACATACTATGGTAAAGTATTGGTACATCTTACTCGTACTAGCAATGTTTTGCTAGTACGAGTAAGATGTAAAAAAAAAAAAAATCTAAAAACACCTACTGTCATGCGGCGCGAGCCAGTTTCAGTAGCAATTTTGAGACGTTTATCGTCATATCTCTGGAGATACCTATCAGATCAGGATAAAATTTAAATGGGACTACCTTGGAGATGAACTACCTATGAAAGAAAGAATCATTCAAATCGGTTCACAATTGGCGGACTAATTGGGTAACATACCTACTTATTTTTAAATCATACAGACGAATTGTGAATTTCCTCCTTTTTGTAAGTCGGTTGTAAAACTTAATATTGTTGTTTTGATTTTAGCATTAGCTACCACAATTAAACGATTATACAAAATGTCGTGTCTGCGCTGTCGATCGTTGAGGAGATTTCCTGGAACCAGCTCTGGATTTACGATCAGATAATGTTTATCACCAAAATGGAACTAAACTACGAGTTGCATGTGAAATTTTATCTCCGTACGATGAGAGCCCCGTCGTAGAAGTCAAGCACTTCTAAGCTAGAGGTCACTGCTTGAAATCTTAGCACGGGTGTTCGTTCACAGGTCGTAGGATAATATTATATCGATATTCCGCACTGACTTGCTACCAAAAAGTAGCTTGAGGCTATCAAGGCGAAAATGTATCGCCCTAACTTTACGATGTTTCGGCAGCATATAGCCCTTGAGAGTCAGAGTATTCTAGACCTAGCGTGTTCACCATCTTCGACTACATTGCTTACCATCAAGTTGGCCAAACGCTACCCTATAAGATATTAAAAAGAAATTAGTTCTTACGCCTATGCCTGGTAACTTAAACAAGAAACTCCCAAAGCCCCCTTAGAACTCACTCAATGTTTGCCTTTATATGTCTGTATATATGTTTACATTACATACAACAACCGTGTGAACATACTTGTGTGGGTTTTCTGAATAATGATGGGGGAGCCTATTACACCGAATAATAAACTTTTCTTTCGTTGAGAGACTTTAGGGTGCCGCATCTCAATAGGAAAACCGAACCCTTATAGATTAATGGCGTTGTCTTTTTTTTAAGCCCCCGACGCAAAAAGAAGGGGTGTTATAAGTTTGACGTGTGTGTGTGTCTGTGTGTGGCATCGTAGCGCCCAAACGGATGAACCGATTTTGATTTAGTTTTTTTTTGATATTGTATAATCTCATTTTCATGAAAATCCGTTCAGTCGTTTAAATATTATCAGCTCTTTTTAGGGTTCCGTACCCAAAGGGTAAAACGGGACCCTATTACTAAGACTCAGCTGTCCGTCTGTCTGTCTGTCTGTCTGTCTGTCTGTCTGTCCGTCTGTCACCAGGCTATAGCTCATTAACCGTGATAGTTAGACAGTTGAAATTTTCACAGATGGTGTATTTCTATTGCCGCTAGAACAACAAATACTAAAAACAAAATAAAGTTAAAAATTAAAGGGGGTCCCCATACAAAAAACGTGTTTTTAAACGCCATCTAATTAGTTTAGGCAAAATGACATAGATGGCTAGAAGCTAGTAAACGAACCTCGTCTTTCTAGATCGCGACCAAACCAAATATTCTTGGTAATAGCAATTAATAAAATATACGAGTTTGAAACTCTGTTATGTTTCGTATTGTACGGAACCCTTCCTAAGTGTGCGATAAGAGACGCGATGCTGACTCGCACTTGGCCAGTTTTATTTGGTTAATAAGACTACAATAGCAACTTCGGCCGAAGTCGGCTTTCGTAGTTTTCTAAGATGACTATTCTATAAATACTTTATTTTAACACTAACACTCCTATGCTAGCTTTACTTCGAAGTGGCCTACTCGTGACCCGTCAAATAACCAAATTACAAACTAATAAATTCACGTGGCCATGCGTGGAAACTAATTCGAAAGTTTCCATTTCAAAAGGTTTGCCCTACAATGGTGATTAGGGAAATTTACCAACGTTATTTCAAACTGAACTTCTTCAACCTATGATATAGGTAAGTATTTAGGACTCTGCGTTGTATTAAGGTAAGAAGGACACACAATAACACGTGATTCCTTAGAGGCAAACGCAGGGCAGGTTTCAGTAAATTTATAAACAGGTTTTTATTTAGTTTAAAGACACCCGAAACGACTCAATTAGATGGAGGGCGCGCCAGATTCAATTTATTGCGACATCGCATGGACAATAATTATGTTAAAAAGTATTTTTACTGATAAAAAATAAAATTTTATATATAAAAAACATATTCTGGGTCGCTGTCTGCCGGTAACATTCCAAAAAGCTAGCGACCCTGTAGACTGGGGAAGATTACCGAAAGTTTGTCCGGCAGAGGGCGCTATATATTTCCTACCTGTCAAAATACCTTGATATAAGCTTGTCATTGTAGTTTCTTTTTCATACTTAGTAATATCTACTTTAAAAACGTGACAGTACGTTACAAATTAGAAGTAACTTAACGTAACTTAACTTAACTTAACTTAAAGTAACTTAACGTAAATTAGAAGTTAACTTACGTAATAAGTAGTCATAGATGGCGCCACCAATGCATAATTGGGTTAACAAAATGCAATCCACTAATTTCGTCGTAACGATACTTCGCACCGTGGCTTAATTGGCAAAGCACCGGAACATGTTATTCCGGAGGTTGCGGGTTCAAGTCCCGTCGGTACGATGAAATTTTGGATTGTGTTTAACAATTTACAAAAATATAAAGTGTGAAACACTTCAAAGAAACATAATATTAAATTAGAAGTAGTAGTTTTTAATAATTAGTTGTGTTGACTATTATGTACTTAACACATATTGGCAGGGTGGGTCAATTCATATAGGTATATATATATATATACTTATTATAGAAAAAAAAAGACATTTCAAGTAGTTTAGAAACACATTGGCATATATTTTATTTATTAATTATTTTATATACATAAATATTTTACTTCCTTCCTAATTTTATATATTAAATACATACCCACACTTATAAATAGAAATGCAGTGCAAAAGTTTTCTGAAAATTGGATTTCTGAATGTTGGGTCCCTAGGGACGAATCATGATGATTTTATAGTATCTATGGATAGGCATGATGTGGATGTCATGGCCATCAATGAGACTTGGCTCCGAGTTGGGGAGGAGGGGCGAGCGCCCAGAGTACCGTTGCGTGCGGCTACCGTTTGCGTCATATACCACGGCCTGACTATATACGTGATGGTCGTGGCGGCGGTGTCGGATTTCACATAAAGCGCGGTGTAAATGTTCGTACTCGACCCCATCCCGCCGAGCCTCACTACAGGTCCGTGGAACAAATGTGGATCTCATTTACATTAAATGGCAAAAATATCGTCGTCGGTACTGCCTATCGACCTCCTTGGCTAAATGTAGACATATTTCTTGATGCATTGTCTGAGTCGGTTGATTTTTCTCGGGCTGTGATAATTTAATTCAAAGAGTAACATGATTTAATTGTTCTCAGTGATTTTAACATAAATATGTTAAATCTTGATGACAGCAAAACTAAAAATTTCAATACATTACTGCAATGTCTAAATTTGAATCAATTGGTCACGTCACCAACACATTTTACTGTTAATTCTCAATCGCTCATTGATGTGGTGTGCACTGACTTGCATGCGAGACAAGTCATCGTCGAACCCGTGGCACTTCTTGGCCATTCATTTATTACATGCGAGTTTCACATAAAGAGAGAAAAGTTGGCACCATATACTACCACATATAGACCTACTAGCTGTACCCGCGACTTCGTCCGCGTGGAATAGTGTCTTTGGGTAAATTATATATGATATTTAAATTCAATTAAAATCACCCGCAGGCTTAGCTGAAAACCTTTGAGGGCCCGGTGGCGTAATCGGGAGAACGGTCGGCTTTGATGCCGTGGTACCGAGTTCAAACCGCCGTGGACCAATGGATTTTTCTATCGAAAAATTTATGTGCGCTTCTCACAGAGGCCTTCTGGTTAAGGAAAAACATCGTTAAGAAACCAACAACCCCCGCATGGCGGTAGGACACTGTCTAGTGTCCGCATGGCCAGCTACCATCATCATACTACCATATCAAGTTAGAAAATCTGTCGCCAAACATCTGATGTGTTCCGGCAGCTATCCTTGAGAGCCAGTTCCCATTCTAGGCCTGGCGTGCTTACCATCTTCGACCGCATCATCACTTACCAACAGGTGAGATAATGGTTAAACGCTAGCCTATCAGATATGAAAAAAAACAGTGTCTTGGCGTGTAACCCCAGACATATGTGCTGAGTTAAGCCTTTTTGGCACCTCACCTCATGTTTATCACTTTTGTCTGTTTTATGTTCTTGTTTTTTTATGTTTTACATTATTATAATATTTAGTGAAATTTGTTATCATGTGAGTTTTTGCCAAATAAACGATTTTCTTTCTTCTTTCTTTTTTTTTATTTTTAAGCAATGTTTAGGTTTTTGTCAAGTTTTTAAAGTTTATGTGAGGTACTTGTACCTGGTCTAATAAAAGTTGTTTCATAATCGGTTCCTTTGAAGTTTACTACATAAGCTCGAAAAATCGCTTAATTTAAAATGTTATCTTATCGGTGCTTTTCCCCCTTTCTCTATCACTTGGAAATATGTGTACACCTATTTCTTCACATCCAAAAGCTACGCAACTACCCATATTTACGTAATAGGTGAAAATAATAAAAAAACATTCAATTTCTATGTAGATTAACAGTTCTTTTTTTATATCATATAGGCTAGCATTTGACCACTATCTCACCTGTTGGTAAGTGACGATGCGATCGAGGATGGTAGGACGCTAAACCTCAAATGGGAACTGAACATCTGGAACAAACATTTGGCGCCCTCTAGTCGGAACTAATTGACAGTTTTATTTCCCATTGCTAGACTAAGCACCAGCTAGTCAGGAAGTTATGAGAGAACCATAGACGTAATATAAAAGGATGGTGCACTGCAATGTTTTGACAAATTCAATTTAATCCGTATGCTTTAACGATAAGGTTGTAATTGCTTTGTAGAACAACACGGCCCAATTGAGAGACACCCAGGTGGGAGTGTGTCCTTGTCTAACAACCTGCTAGTCCTATATAAGTTCTACTAGCTGCGCCACGCGGCTTTGCCCGCGTTGAGTCCTCGTGAAATGTGATAAATGAAGAACCGTTCGACCGATTTTGTGCAAACTTCCCATAAACCATCTACTAAATAGTCCGAACAAAGCCTACACATTTGGATTGGATAGGTGAGCCCGTTCTTGAGTTATAAAATAACAATGAAAAGTGGCATTGATTTTTTATATACAGTGTGGAAATTAAACTCAGGCCCTAGAGGGAAACTACTTTAAATCCTTAAGCTAGCTCATTTTACTTAAAGGAGACATTCCTTTATTTTTGAAAAGAAACAAATCTGCATTAAAAGATTTTTTTAAACTCGCTTGGTTCGCCCGGGACTCGAACCAACTAAAATTTAAAAAAATAAACACTCTTTATTTTAATATACTAATCGGTAGTATTAATATTCAGGATAAAGTTTCTCTAACAAACATTAGGTCTTAAAAATAAAAATAATCGTTAAATCTAACATCAACTTTATTTTACTATCAATTTTGTAACACTTAAATTATTTAACTGATAAATTGTTCGAAATGAGCCCCGTCGTTCCGGCTACACAACATTAGTCGCCGTTGAAATTCATTTCTTGTAGCCTTCAGCAAAGTGTTGTGGTGTATGCCCCTAATAACATTTTCTATCGCAATCCTTAGCTCTTGAACGGTTTCATAGCAAGTTTCATAAACAACATTTTTACATGACCCCATAAAAAGAAGTCCATGGGCGTCAGGTCTGGACTTCTTGCAGGCCATCTAATCGTCCCGTTTGTACCTATCCAGGCATTGAAATTTTCATTAAGGTATGCCCTGGCAATTCTGCTGTTGTGGGCAGGTGCACCATCTTGTTGAAAAATGATATTATTTCGTTCCTCTTCTGGCAGAAGGTTTAATTGATTTTGTAAAAGCTCCAATATTTCAATGTATTTTGCTGCATTCAGATGTCCTTCGTAAATGTGCATCAAAACAACCATGTTACTTTTGATTCCACACCAAACATTAAACGAAAATCTGACCTGATTGTTCGTTTCACGGACACGGAATGGATTTTGACGAGACCAATAATGATTGTTATGTCTGTTATACATTCCATTATTACTAAAATTTGTATCGTCAGACCATACAATACAGTCCAAGAAATTTGGGTTGCGGGCTATTTCTGTTTGAATATTTTCACAAAACTGTAATCTCCTGTCACTATCTCCGGGATGTAGTTTCTGCACCAATCGCCCATCACGATAACATTTGTATTTGTATTTTTTCAGAACTTTAAGTATACTAGTATGGTTGATGCCTATCTCTTGAGCAGCTTCCCTGCTTGAAGCCTTCGGGTAACACTCGAAGTATGTCAAAATGTTTAACTCAACATCGCTATAGTCCAAATTTTGTTGCTGTGGGCGTCCAGTCTTCTTTTTAAAACTTCCAACGGTCAGTAAATTATTCACAATTCGAGACAAAACTTTTCTAGATGGTAGTTCTCTGTCTGGATACTTCTCGCGATACCACTGCAGAGCTAAATCGTAGCTCTTGTTGCAAACAAAGTAAGCTTCTAATAACTCGAATCGTTCGATTTTTTTTTTTTTTTTTTAATACTTTATAGGCTAGCGTTTGACCACTATCTCACCTGTTGGTAAGTGATGATGCGGTCGAAGATGGTAAGCACGCTAGGCCTAGAATGGGAACTGGCTCTCAAGGATAGCTGCCGGAACACATAGGAATTTTAAAATTATTGTCCCGCATTGCAAACAAAGTCAAACGTTCCATTTTTAAACTTCTCCACTGAACGCCTTGGATCATGTAAGAAGGAAATGTGCATAGAGGTATTACCACCATTGAACAATTTTCTTATCGAAGATTTTAACAAGGTACTTAACGATAAATTAGCAAGCGTGTACTTCATACGAAGTCTTTGAGTGTTGGAGAGATAACAGAACTGTTACGTGTCTTTTACTTGTTAAAAGTGAACAGTAACCAAACATTTTTTAGAGAAACTTTATCCTGAATATTAATACTACCGATTAGTGTAATAAAATAAAGAGTGTTTATTTTTTTTAATTTTAGTTGGTTCGAGTCCCGGGCGAAGCAAGCGAGTTTAAAAAAATCTTTTAATGCAGATTTGTTTCTTTTCAAATATAAAGGAATGTCTCCTTTAAGTAAAATGAGCTAGCTTAAGGATTTAAAGTAGTTTCCCTCCAGGGCCTGAGTTTAATTTCCACACTGTATATTGATGATTGATGATGGTGATACTATATGTATGGTATATACATAAGTTGTGTATACAAAATCAAGGGACAAACTCCGTTCAAGGTTGGTCTCATGGAGGCCGGTGTACGCGATCAAGTTTAATATGTAACAGGTTTGTGGAGAGAACAGATGAACATACATACAGGTCAAAAATATAATTACCCTCCTGTACAGTTATAGTCGGGTCAATAAAAGCTTGTAAAATGTCATATGCCGCCATACGGTGTGATAGACTGCTCAGAAAGAAACGAGAGTCTCTTTTATTGCGGCTCTGTGTATATTGCAAATAACTTTATTGTAGCTGAGTGTAGCTTATATACTTATTTCCTAAGTATATTGTCTTGCGGAAAAGTTGGGCTCTTCCTAGTTGATATAGTAAGCAAACAGTACGGTTTTTAAATTTGAATGATCGATTATAAGTACCAAATAAAAACAATTGATTCTATATCAACTGACCTCCCAAAAAGAATGCGGTTCTCAATTCGTCTGTATGTTTTTTTTTGTATGTATGTTACGCGATTACTCCGTCAATTGTGAACCGATTTGAATGATTCTTTTTTTTTACGCCGACAGTGGTGAAATGAAATTTTGAAAAAAAATTTTTTTAGGGTTACTCCCCTATATGAGAAGTGGGGATAATTTTTTTTCTTATAAGGTCTTTTAAAATGACTTCAGGGTTTCTAATACCATTTTACGATTGAATGCTCCATTTACGAAATATTAAACTTTAAAGTGCAAATTTTTGTTCCAGTAGGGCATGGGGGGGGGGCCCCCTCTAAAACCTAACCTGGCTTGAAAAATCTGAAAAAATACGTGGTAATAGTGAATTTCATAAACTTTAAAGGAAAACTATAGCGGTTAAGATAACTTTATTAGTTTAGCAGTAATAATCGTTGAGCTTGGGTGTTGGATAATTTTGTACCAAATACAAAATCCTTAGAATAAATCCTTTAAAGTGATAAAGACGAAGTACCTAGTTGCTAGTTTATAACGGGTAAAGACTTGCATTGAGTAACGGGCTACTACGGAACCCTACACTGCGCGTGGCCCGACACACACTTGGCCGGATATTTTATAGCCTAGTGCTTAACCACTATCTCACCTGTTGGTAAGTGATGATGCGGTCGAAGATGGAAGCATGCTAGGCCTAGAATAGAAACTAGCTCTCAAGTAACACATTAGATGTTTGGCGACAGATTTTCTAACTGAAGGTTGCTGGCCAGGCGGACACTAGATAGTGTCCTAACACCATGCGGAGGTTGGGGGTTTCTTTACGATGTTATTCCTTCACCGGAGGGCCACTATAAAAAGCGCACATTATCGATAGATAAATCCATTGGTGCACGACGGGGATTGAACTCGGTACCTCTGGCATCACTGCCGACCATTCTCCCACTACACCACTGGGCCCTCTAAAATCATAATTGTTTTTTTTTTCTTATAGCATGATGCCTATCTATGCGTTACATGGCAACGACAAAAGTTTCTTTTATCAAGGATAAAATTGACCTACTTGTCTTATTATATAATTACGAGCCAAGCTCGGGACCTCTAATGTAGGAAAGTTTCAGTTATGCTTGAAGTTTTTGGTAAACATCCCCTCGCTTGAAATCCTTATGTAAGATGACCTACATTTCAAAGCGCCATCTACGTAGTTACTGGTAAAGTAGCTACTTGTAATGCCCCGCGAATTCACTCGCATTGAAAAGTATCCTGTGGCCTATTCCACTCTACTGACTATCTCTGGTAAACAGCGTAGCGTTCAGCGTAATTTGTCGAGCTATAATTAAGATAGTTTTAAAACTAAAACAACCAAAACTTCCATGCCCTGCGAGTTAATTTCAGTAGCAAGTTTGAGTTTTACGTTAGCACGTTTATTGTTATATCTCTGAAGATACTTATCAGATCCCAATGAAATTACAATGGGCCACTTCGGGAGTTATATACCCTTTTGAACTAAAAAATATTTTTTTAATCGGTTCACAGTTAGCGAAAATATCAATGAGCATAGAAAAATAAACAAAAAAATAAATACTGACGAACATAGAACCTCCTCAATTTTGGAAGTCGGTTATAAAGAGGTCTAAACAAAGATTTATATAATATACTGGGTCTAAACCAACAAACAAACTGTTTCAGATGTAACATCGTGTTTTATTTTCCAAGGAACAGCTGTTTAATTAAAGGATACGACGCGGACGGTACATTAGAAATGCTTAAGTGTACGCTCATTAAGAGACAAACATCAAATTTACATGAGATTCTTTGCATCTCCAGGCATGAGGAATTCCTGAGTAGATTCTTTAAGCGTCAGAGTATCTAGGTTTAGCGTGTTCACCATCTTTGTCCACTTACGTATTTTCGTGTCTTCAAGTGTATATTTTCTTAAAGCTCGATAGATGTAAAAATCAAAATATACATTATAGCAGCTGTTGTGTGTGGTCTTTTGACGAAGATTTATTGAGATGTACTGTAATATATCATGTTATAATCTTTACATTATAGCTGCCGTGTGCTTCAGAGATATGACGATAAATGCCTTGCATACGATTGTAAAATAAAATATTAAATTCTGAAACCTTTGGTATTGACCCTCCTAACTTAATCTAACTAAATTGTTTATCAAATGAGGTCGAGGTAAGAAGTCGGCGGGGCGATGAGAAATATTAATATAACAATATGGTGATAGTCGCACCGATGAATCGGCATTTGGTTCGAGTGGTTGCACTTCTTTGTTTTTTAAATGTCGCTGTGGGCGTCGCCTTACCAGTGCATGCCCGATTTTAAACTTGGGCAACAAATATGCACTTTTCTGTTGTAAAATGATGTCTGGTTTTGACTACTTTCTTTTTTCAAAGTTTTATAAAATTGATTTCGGTGAAAATAACGTGAGTGAAAGGTAATTAGGAATATGGGGATGTAAGGGAGCACAATTCCACCTTAGTGCTCCCACTAAGGTGGAATTGTGCTCCCTTACATCCCAACCAAGCCAACCTCACCTGCCGCGGTGCATCCTGCCGACTAGCGAACGAGGCTCTGGTGACCGACCAATGGCGCTATAACCATTCTAAATAACGTAGCTAAATACCACAGGCCAGTGACGGGCAGCAGAATCACCGGTGATAAAGTTACGTTGTGCGATCACCCAACCATCTGCCCAGCGTGGGTGAATGGAGCCCAGTGCCTTGCCATAGAAAAGGCCTATGTCCAGCACTGGATGAATACTGGCTGCTAATGAATATGATAATAGATAATTTAGTTCAAGCGTGCTTTGACAAACTATTGTATCGGGAAGTGATGGCCTCTGCCAACCATTTGTTCTACCTCGAGTTAATTCGTCTAAACGTTCCTTTGGTGAATAATGGTATTGTTTCATGCAATCGTTCAAAGGTCCATCAATGTATATACATTCTAGAACTTTGTACATATAAAAAATAATAATGAATAAGATTATTTGAATGTAACACGTTGCCGGCTGACTTGTTTCCAAGTAGCTTTAACTTGGGTCTCCTCAAGTCAAGAGTGAACAGAGTATCTTCTACGCAAGCATGCCCCACCCCCACAATCAAATCGTCACTTTCCACCAGAGGAGATAGTCGTCAAATGCTTGCCTATTTGCAATAAAAAATAACATGCGGGGTCCTTGGGGACTGCCGATAGAAGTGAAGAGTAAGTTAGTTTGTGAATTGTATCATCGACCTATAGATATATAGATTATTATTTTTGGTTTGTAAAGAAGTGTTAATGACCATTTTAAGAGCAAATGCGGGGTGCACTTTTCCATACAAATGTATTCCCCCGTTTCCTCCATGGAAAATGCTTCTAGAGTAAAATTTGTTTCTACAAAATATCAAGGTCTGCTGTAGCTACGCCCTTTACGCCTATCATTTTCTTTTTTTGACCAACTAATTGCAAATGGAAACATGACCCTTCAAAAATCTTAACGAGGAGATGAGAAGGCTTATATTCATTTGTTGGTTGGTCCGGATGTTTGTCAGCTCTCACCTACAGGTCGCATTTTTCAACCGAATTTGACGAAAATTGGCACACGCAATAAAATATTTAAAGGAACTCCCATGAAATATTTTAAAAATTTTGTCAATCGCGTTTTAAGCTATTGCATAGCTTCTATCGCGGGCCTTGAGCGTGGAGACCGAATCCAGAAATTCCGTAACGAAAATAAAAACCTAACACCCCAACGAACCTCATTTTTAAGCCTTAGCTTAGTAGAGATAAGCACCCGTATCACGAAAACCATTGAATGAACGAAATGAACTAAATGGCGGGGACAGAGCTATACAGCCTACATAGCTGCGTCCCCGTCATTTCGTTCATTTCCTTCATTTCAATGGGTTTCGTGATCAGCCCCAAGGTCGTCTTTGGTTTCACACATCATTCAATTTAATGGTAAAACTTTGATTTTGTCTTCTCGTTCCTTTTTCAAATATAAATTCCGAATTCTATTTTCATTTACGTCAAGGGTGAACAAGTGCTCGGAACTTTACATAATTCCTCCTTGTTAAACACTCATTGCCTTCATACATGTAGCCGTGACACAGATAGGTGTATAGGTATTCATCATCTATGTACAACAGTGAATATCTGTACTCTGTCTCTATCTGTAAATATGAATAAACAAAGTGCATTTTTTAATGAAGAAAGTCACGAAAAAAATAGTGAAAGAAAATGAGTGAGTACTTGATATACCTTAGATTATTTACTTGTCTAGATGTATAGTCTGAAAACCCATGGGCCAAAAAAAGTGACGGCTAACTGTTAGCCCTTAAGCTCATTCCGCCTACTTAGTAGTGTCACTGACATTCAGCAGTCAACATTGGTTCTGTGCCAATTCAAAATGACTAAATGTGCGATAAAAGTGTGCAGAAATTACAAAGGACGATTGGAAACCATTAAAAAAGTGAGCTTTTGTAGATAGGTACACATTAAATAACTATTATTCTAAAGAAATAATTATAACAACGAAATGTAATTTTGTTCTGAGATACATCGCCATGTTTTCAGGGTTGCCTGAGTCCTTTTACACCACCTCCCGGTTACACCACCGGGCCCTCAAAACATCTACTTACTAAGTTTTAACTGTGTGGTCTTAATAGTTTCGGAATAAAGTGGCTGTGACATGCGGACGGACAGACAGGCAGACACATATATATATGACGAATTTATAAGGGTTCCGTTTTTTTTTTCATTCGGCTATGGAACCCTAAAAAATATATTTACAACAATAAATTGAACAAATCAATTAAAATTATTTATATTGGTGTATTTTTAACCGACTTTCAAAAACGAGGATGATGTTCCAAATTCGTCTGTGTTTTCATTTTGTATGTTTGTTAGCCGATTACTCCGCCAATTGTGAACCGATTTAAATGATTCCCTTTTCACAGGTAGGGTTCATCTCTAAGATGGTCTTATTTAAATTATAATATCTTATTTTATAAATTATAATAAAATATATAAAATAAGATATTATGATGATAATTGTCTCAAACTTGCTTCATAAAGTAACTAATAATAATAGGTTTGCGCTTGATTATTTTACCTGATGTTAAGTGACGATGTGATTGATGATGTGGCGCGCTTACCTAGAAGATACCTATTTACTCGCGACTTGAGATCCATAAATTATATTTAATCGGAAACACAGAAAACCGGTCAAGCCGAGTTGGACTCGCCCGCCGAGGCTTCCGTACCAATTTCTCAAACAAAGTTATAGGATAAAATTATCTTTGCAGTTGGATCCATAGGAAATGTACTGCGTGAAATACAAATCATAAGTTTGTGATACTAAATTTGTATTTGTTAATAAACTAAATATTCACGGTTTTCAGATCCGTTCCTATATAAGTGGTTCAAGAACCTGCTTCTTGCCAAATTGTATAATTCTAGGTCAATGGATAGGTTTTGATTTGATTCCCTTGTGAAATCGCAAAATATGCGACATAAATGGTCATTATCTTTTCATCGCGTTGACTTATGTATAGGTTAAATTTTTTCACCGCCGAAAGATACCCGTACACCCAAGTATTTAGTATAGGTTTCAACTTGATACCTCTACATGTTCCGGAGATTTATCTCTATGCGTCTGTCAATACCCTTTAGGGTATTGACAGACGCATAGACATAGCATAGATACGCATATACGCATACGCATTGCATAGACGCATAGACGCATAGACGGAAAGATAGATAGACAGACAGACATGTCGAATCTATAAGGGTTCTGTTTTTTTCATTCGGCTACGGAACCCTAAAAAGCCGCAAAAAGGATATCTGGCATCTAGCTAAAGCAACAGTTATGTGCTCAGATCATTTTTGTGCCATGCATGCATGTTGTTAGTAGTATTTTTTATTGAGGGTAAAGCCACGGGGCACAGCAAGTTAGTATTTAAAAAGTATTTCATTGTAAATTGTAACATAAAATATATAGTTAAGTACAAAAATGAAGTAACAAATTACAAAATACATGTAATTAATCCAAAAGTTATAGCTTTCTTCTCATAATAAAATTATATTTAAGCAAATACCTCACTAACTTCAAAAATATTATAATTTATAACACCATAATTTAAATATAGGTCAAACAAACTAATACCTCAAAACCAAAACATATTTTTTCCCTACTTTTATGGAAAATATTCAAGAGCTGGTATCACTCAGAATGCCATCAGTGACATACCGCGCTTGTCAACAATGACGTGACACGCTCACGTGCGCTTCAAACCTGGCCTGTCGTTTAATTGCGACTGCAGCGCAACCCTCTATCTAGACAAGTAAATAATCTAAGTCTATATACATACATTTTATTATTATTATCACAAATGCAGTATTATTTATTGTTTTGTTAATTTATATATAACACTGCTATAAAGATAACCAACATTTTTGATATTAAAATGAGCTATATTAAAAGTAGCTCACTTCTCATTTATTTAATAAAAGAAAAAAAAAATTCTTATCGGTCACCACGCTCAAAAAGTGTAACTTGAATTAATATAAAAGTAAAAAAATACTGCTTAAATAAATAAATGCTATGCAATAGCTTTACCGCGGCAGTCCCGGGTGCTACACATCTTTTTTTTTATTGGGGGAAAGGGGGAACTTTTCTGTAGCGTTATTTATCGACAGATTTCATTCAAATTGGAGAGGCACAATAAAGACTTCATTCTACATAAGATGTTGCAAAAAAAATTCAAAAAGAGTAGTAGTAGTGGGGGTAGAAGGGAGAAATCTATAGCGTTATTTATCAACGGAGTCAAATTGGAGAGGCACACTAAAGGTACGGACACACCGTAGCGTTCTGCGTGCGCGATCTAGGTGGCGATCAGATTGTACCGACTGGTTCACACCAAACGCGATCAGAAAACAATTGAAAAGTACTGAAATCGCGCCCGCAGATCGCAGCACGCCGCGGTGTGTCCGTACAAACAAGGCGTTGCAAAAAAAAATCAAAAAGTCAGAGTTTAGGGGGGAAGTTTGCTGTAGCGTTATTTATCGACGGAATTAAATCAAATTTGAGAGGCACACTAAGGACTTCTTTCTACATAAGATGTTGCGGAAAACATTCTAAAATTTTAAGTTGAAGGGGGAAAGGGAGTTAAGTTTGCTGTAGCGTTATATGTATATGGACGGATTTCAATTTTTTAATTGTTGCGGAAAAATTTTACCTACCCTACACCAATCTGACTACTTCATCCTCTTAAAGACAAACCCGCAGATACCAGATTCATACTTCTAGGGCCAAGGGAACGCGAGTAATCGCTAAAGCTTATATATATGAAAAAATATATCAACACGCTATAAATCTATGTATAATATAATAGAACTCTTAAGTCATCAATCAATACTTAAATAACTCTTAGTCATCAGATATCTTAGAAATTTTTAAAAGCCCTTCTAAGTCATTGAATCTAACTGCCAGCCGAAATACCTTGAGAGCTTCAATATACGTTACGCGACTTTCGAGTATACTTTCGATCGTTGAGTAATAAACAACTGTCTAGAGGGGACCGTTCTTTTGAAACAAGTGTTTAAAATAATAACGTTGGGTCAAGTACCCTAGGATCTACAAATAAGTCATAAGTCAGGAACTCTAATTCAGAACAAAGTCCACACAAAAAGTCCTTCAAACCAAAACGACATAGATTCAAAATAATTGATTGATAGATTGATTTAAATTCGGCACGAAAGCAGGGATTCGTTCGCGTATGTGCTGCAATGTCTGTTATGACAGTTGAGTCAAACCAGACAAATGTCCGATTACGACGACACGACTTTTAACCCCGCCTTCTTGGACACTAGTTTTGTTGGGTCATTTTTATTACGCAGTTACTTTTTCTGACTTATAATTTATTCGTAGCCTAGGATGTACTTTTCTGCTTCTTTACAATAGTTTATTTTTGTCTGTACTATAAAGATATAAAGAACTACTATATATATAAAGAATTTTTGCTTTTCTAGGGACTGATAGGAAATTACAAATCCACCAGTTAGACTTACCATTTTAGTGTTTCAAGGTGACGCAGGATGCAATGAAAATTCTGGTAAAGAGTTTTGAAGCCTAAATATTTTTTAAAGATATGAAATGGATCCATCGAGTATTAAATCTTATTAGAGTTGCAGTATTATTCGGTTTATATAAAGTATATTTCGGCAATTTTTGTATATACAAAGCAGTCTGGCCAATCAGAGCGCATTATAGATAATAATTAATGCGTTCTGATTGGCCAGCCGCCGAGAAAGCGTACAAGTAACGTAATTTGATTAGCCAGCGCTGGTAACATTAATATAATGAATAATTTATATGATATAATTTTATAAATCTTAAAATAAAATCTAATTAAATTGAACGCGGCGAAAAGTATAGAGATTAAAAGAGTTTGTTGCTCAATGACGTAATTAGCTCAATGACGCTTACAAGCAAGCGTTTTATCTAGCCATATTTTTTTTTGTTTTAGATAAGCATGCGATCAAAGATGATATCGACTCCAATATTATATGTTTCAGACAACGGAGTTTGCATCTTAGCATGGTACTGTCTAGTGCCTGGCCAGCTACCACCCTCAAGTTGGAAAATCTGTCGGCATGTTTTGACAGATATCCTTCAGAATTAGTTTCTATGCCAGGCCTATCGTACCACCATTCTCTGCTCATCACTTACGAGCAGGTGAGTCAGGGGTCAAATTCTAGCCTACAACGAATGTTTGATTAGTTAGCTAAAGTAATTAGAGAAAGTGTCGTCCCCAGCACTGTATACAAACAGCTCCTCTAATCGATGTTATCTGCTATTTGTCAACGTCGTCTTTGGTATGAAAATAAAGTGGCGCTGAGAGAAATGGCTGCCTGAATGGCCTTTGTAAGGCAGCGCAGGCAATGTCACAGGGATTATTTTATAATTATGCTAGAGTACCTATGCTCAGTGACTTTGCGTACGTATTTTTATGCCATAGGTAGCAAATAAGCAGACAGCCCATCTGATGGAAAGTGGTTATCATCGTCTATGAACACTTGTACCAATACAGTCACTCATGCGTTGTCGACCTGTAAAGGTTATTCTAACGCCTCTTTTGAAAGACTCCAGAGCTCAGCGGGAAAACGACGGACGGAAGCAAAGTAGAAAGTCCGCTTAATCGAGATATTGTGTGCGATGTCCGAGCCTCGATAATATGTGGATGAGCTTGAAGGTGCGGTGGTTAAATCATTAGTATTTAATAAATTTTATCAAAATATTTAATGCTGAAATCATAATATATAAACCACCAGCACCTTACACATACTGGTACATAGACATAGTAATAGGTAACATAGACTCACTTGGCAGTTGGCTTTTTAAAGTTTCGAAGAATTTATTTATTAATATTAATAATTAGAATCATCATGGTAGGTCACTATCTGATATCCGCCTGGCCAGCTACCACCCTCAAGTTCAAAAATCTGTCTCGAAAACATCTAATGTGTTCTGAGAGCTGTCACTTCCCATTCTGAGCCTAGCGTGTTTACCATTTTTAGCCACATCATCGCTTTCCAACAGATGAGATAGTGGTCATATGCTAGTCTATCAGATATAAAAAAAAAATCAAAATAAAAAGTCTGAACACGCGTCAAACACTAGCATGTGCGCTATAAACAATTAATTTTTAATCATAGTTTAGCGCAAAGTAAGTCTGAATCAATTTAATATCTAATTTATATATTCAAATAAAACAACTACATATTATTGCAGCTAATAACTGTTTGATTAGAACCAGCCACCACAAACTAATTTAATATTGATAACCGATCTAGTTTGTAATCAGTCTATCAGCAAATTGCCACTTAAATGAATAATTTACTAACATAACTATTACAAAGGCCTGTATTTAAATTTGCACTGAATTCAATTAGAAATCAATTAGGGCCATTGTTGCCCTCGGGAGGGTCTTTTTCAACTGACTTTAAAAAAGGAGGAGGTTCTCAATTCGTCTTTATGTTTTTTTTTGTATGTATGTTACGGGATCACTCCGTCAATTGTAAACCGATTCGAATTGATTTTTTTTTATCGGTAGGGTACATTCCCGAAATAGTCCAATTGTAATTTCATCGAGATCTGATAAATATCTCCAGAAATATGACGATAAAAGGCTCAAACTTGCTACTGAAACTGACTCGTGGAACATGGAAGTCGGTTGTTTTAGTTTTTAAACTATCTTATATTATTTAATAGGGTTCTGAGCGCAATTGGTACCAACAGAACCCTATTACTAAGACTTTGCTGTCCATCCGTCCGTCCCTCAGAGGGCTGCTAATAGATAATTAAATATTTTTAGATTTTATCTTTATTATTTACAGAAGGTACATATATACAACTTAAAAATAAATTAAACTATTAACTGAGAATAAATTAAATGTTATGAATAAAAATTTAAAGTAGTTATAAATAAAAAACAGAACCTAGGTTGCAGCTGTCTGCCGGCAACGTTCCCAAAAAGCTGGCGACGTTACCTCGTTGAATTGCTAAGCTAATCCGTTGGCCGAGGTAAGCGCCAGCTCTTTGGTCATGAGTGACGTCTATTAAGCGTCTGGACAGCTCCTTTACAAAACCCCGGGCATCTAGACCCCACGGACCCATTGTTTCGACCCCAAACGGAAGAAAAATGTAGCTATCACCAATAGCAGCATATTTCCTCCGTTTGAGGGTTTCTGCCGCATCCGCTGCCGCACCCGCTGCTCGTGAGGTCCCGCATATGTGGGACGCCGCTAACGTGTCAGCACACGTCGCGTCCCACACCAACGGACTCCCTCGGCACCACGGAATCAACGTCATACCGTCGGGCCTCTTAGTTTTTATTATTATTTGATGTTGTAGCAGCTATAGTAATACATACTATGAGACTACAAATTTCAAGTTTCTATTTATTACGGTATACCCAGCGACGTATAGCGTGGTAGTCCACGCTATACGTCGCTGTTGTAGTACTAACTACGCTGGGGGTATTATACCCTTCATTACTTTATTGTGCATATACTTTGTTTATTTAGAACTTCGCTTGGCACGCATAAACTTAGCAAAATGAATTAAGTAACAATTCAATGTAACTTTTCGTGAAACATTCCATTGTCCACAAGCAAAAAAAGGGTACAAAACGACTGAGTTATAATCAATTCCAAGGAATTTTCTAACAAAAAACATTCTTTGCCCCTAAGTTATTCGACAAAGCATTAAAGAGATCTTTTGAAGACAAGCTCGAAACGAGTTAAGAATATATTCTGTAAGTTGTAAAGACATTTTATCTAAATGGAATATTAGCGTGAACTTACGCGATGTGTGATCTTAAACGATATAAATGTTTTCTTTTTTATCAACCGACTTTCAAAAAGGAGGAGGTTCTCAATTCGTCAATTGTGAACCGATTCAAATGATTATTTTTTTAATTAGTAGGGTACATTTCTAAGTTGGTTCCATTGTAATTTCATTGAGATCTGACTAGTAACTTCACAGATATGGAGACAAATACCTGAAACTTAGACTTAGAAAATGAGTAGCGTGAAATTGGAAGTCGGTTTTTTTTTACAGTTTTCAAATCTGACGAGAGATGTTTGCATTACGTAAATCAAATATTATGTTTCTTGAAGTGCTTCACACTTTATATTTTTGTAAAATTGTTAAACATAATCCAAAATTTTCATTTTAACAATTTACAAAAATATAGTGTGACACACTTCAAGAAACATAATATTTAATCTTAAATTATTTCGTTAGGCATTATCACATTTGATGTAAGGTAACGATGCGGTTTAAGGTGGACATGTTCGTGTTTGGAAATGGAACACGGCAGTGCGTTCAGGCGCAAAACAATTTACTTTATTATTCCAGTGGCATTTATGGGTGCACAAATACCACCTCAGTGCTCAAAACCAACCTCACCTGCTAATGATGCATCCTGCTGAACAACAAGCAGACCACTGCAGGCCCATGACGGGCAGCAGCGTCACCGGTGCGAGGAGCTACGTCCTGCGATCGCCAACCCGCTTGTGTAACGTGACGATTAGGACACAATTAGAAATGGTGGAAAGTCCCACGAAGCACCCCTGCTCCCGGCCTCCCTGCTATACCTGACCATGGTGGCGGTCATGGTTACGGCAGGGCAGGGAGTGCTACGGTAGGCCGCCAAAACAAACTGACCCTCACAACGTACAATGAACGCACGATTCGGTGGTAGGCAGTGGCTGGAAAAGAAGAGCCGAATATCTGACTCAGCGATGTATCTTCGGCTTTCCCTAGGTACATCACTGAGCCTACGTCCAGCTGTGGACTGACACCGATTGATTATGATAATGATAATATTATAATGATGATTCTCCACATTTTTATTTCATTTTTTTAATTTACCGCAATGGCTATGCTACAAACTACTACAAAGCTACTAGATCTACAAGAGCTACGAAGTGCTACGAAGCTCTACGAGATCTACGAGGTAAAATTAAAAATTAATCTAGAAAGTATTTGGCGAGTGGATACTTACCCGTATTCTTTAAGGTTTGAGGCACTACCCGTTACAGGTTACAGGTTAGGTATTTACTATACTTCTGTACATCAAACATAAAAAATAAAAGCGTATAAAATGGATATATATTAGGCAAAGATTTTCGCAAAACAACGTCTTGAACAATTTGATACGGGCCTTTTCTATCCCCTTTAGGTTAAGAGTTTTATGTTGATTAAGTTATATAATCAGATATTATACGTACACAGGCTATGCCTCGTAAAGGGTATTGTGATGGCATTTACGAGGCAGCTGGCTCTTCAAAGCTCTATGGACACCTATGACGTAAGCGTTTGATACTGAGGAATTTTAGTACCCGGGGCAGGTAGGCACTGGACTACCATATTTATTTTTATTTCAGAGCTAGCATTTGATTGAATACTATCTCGCCTGGTGGCAAGCGATGATGTGGTCGAGGATACAACGTTAGGAACACGCTAGGCCTAAAATAGTCTACCAAGAGCTGTGTGCTGCTGGTAAACCGTAAAATTTTGAAATAGAAGATGGTAACGAAAAAAAAATACCATTACTTACACGAATATTTTATTAACCGACTTTAAAAAAGAAGGAAGTTCTCAATTCGTCGTAATGTTTTATTTATTATGTATGTTCCACGATTACTTAAAGACGCCTGCCTGGACCGGTTTGGAAAATTCTTTTATTGCTTGAAAGGGTATACCTACTTTCCATGTGGTCTCATTTAAACTTCATCGAGATATGTACAGTATCTCTAGATGTATGGAGATAAACACCTCAAACTTGTAACTAAAAATGACGAGCGTGGCATTTGAAGTTGTTTATTTCACTTTTTGAAACGATCTTAAATTATTTTGTGAAGTCAGTGAAATCACTGAAAAAGCTTGTAAACTATCATCATCATCATCATCATTAACGGCCAGTATTCCTCCAATGCTGGACATAGGCCTCTCCTATGGCACGCCACTGATCTCGATCATCAGCTCCTTGTTTCCAATCGCTGCCAGCCAGCTTGCGTTGAAAAAACTAAAAACTTGTTAACTATAAACTTCAGCAATCTAAATATAACAAATACGATTTTTCAATTAAAAACTAACTTATAATTAAGTATAGTTTAATTACAACTGGTACGTACATAATGTCGAGGTAAATAACATAATTATTTCGTATTTTAACTTAATGATACGTCAAAGCATAATTCCTTCTTTTTGTGAAAGCAAAAGTTTAACATTTTGAGAAATTAAAATGTAATCAATATTTAATGATCTTATCACCTTTATATACCTATATATATATTTCACATTAAAATATAACATGGTAAGAATTAAAATTAAAAACGGCGATCTTAACACTAAATAGCGATCTCTACTGAACAACCGCTGATGGTTATGTAAAAAGAGATCACTGTTTAGCGATAAAATCACCGTTTGTTTTAAAAATATCATAAAAAATCTAGTAAAATATTTAAAGATTGCGTTGCATTATAGACGATCTTTGTTATACTGTTTCATAAAAGCATGAAGTTCAGACATGTCAAACATGCGGCCCTCTAGGCATTTTCCTGCGGCCCGAAGAACAGCCTCTTGATGCGGCCCACGTTTGTCTTAAATTTAGTTGAAAAACGCGCGCTGCCTCTGGAACCGATCACCGCGCGTAGCACGACGCGGCCGCCTGTCTAGAACCACCGCAGGACGGACAGCAGCGTCCTCTCGGTTAACGGTGGTGAGCATTCTACGATCCTCAATCCGATTATAGCAAATCCCTCTTTTGAAGGGGGAGAACATCGTCCAGCAGCGAGTCGAGGTACTCTGGTTGATGATGATGACATAGATAGCGTCTCTGTGATATGTTTTTTTCTTTATGGTTGGGTTTTCGGCCTACTGACTCTACGATGTTTATGCATTTGGCCCACCAATGACTTTGAGTTGACATGTATGATGTAGTTGAATACTGTATTGTACTCGTATAATACTCTATCAGACCTATATTGTATACCTACCTATTTGTAATCGTAATACAATTTTTTATCAGTTCGCATAAAAATAAACTTATCTATATTTACTGATTTATATCTACTGTATCAACTGCCTACCACTGCCATGGATTTATATCTACTGATTTATATCTACTGTATCAACTGCCTACCACTGCCATGGATTTATATCTACTGATTTATATCTACTGTATCAACTGCCTACCACTGCCATGGATTTATATCTACTGATTTATATCTACTGTATCAACTGCCTACCACTGCCATGGATTTTATGACGTACATTTCCAAAAATGTTATGCGCATAATATATTTACGATCATTTACAATTTTTTAATTAATAAACATGTAAGTATGTATGAATAGTTACATACATTAGGTTCATACAACGTTTGTTTATATATTCTATGTTCTTTTTATTCAAAAAAAATTAAATATTCAACCAAAACGTAAAAACTTTTTTCAAGGATATCCAGTACAAACATAGGCTACATTTGTACTGGATTTCGGTTAAGTAATCAGAGGATTTTTTAATATATTTTAGGCTAGTGTTTGACCACTATCTCACCGGATGGTTAGCAATGATGTGGTCAAAGATGTTAACATGCTGGGCCTAGAATTAAAATAATCTGTGAAAGAAGAATAAAAATAATGAATTTATATAATTAATAGGTTAATTCTAGGCCTAGCGTGCTTACCATCTTCGACTGCATCATCACTTACCAACAGGTGAGATAGTGGTCAAACGCTGGCCTTTAAGATATTAAATAAATAATAAATAATAAAATGTTCCATAATGTACACAAATATAGATAGATTCAAATAACTACCAATACTAAGAAGAACTTAAGTTTTGTATATAAAATAGCTCCTACATCACATATACCTTTTATCGATTATAATTTTCCTTGTTTCTTAATTTCTACGTCCATATAAAAATATATTTAAATAATCACATTAGCTCAATCATAAATATATAAACGGGCAACCATCATAAATATTATCCTAAACTTACCTTATTTGCTCAGTTTTCCATGAAACCACCAAACTTTCACAGGACACAGGCCTAAACCACGAAAAAAAAATATACGCGTCGACTTGAGAACCTCCTCCGTTTTTTTTCGTCGGTTAAAAAAGCACTTACACTGGCACTCACGAAAAAAAAACAACACGCGCGGCACTTGACAGCTGAAACTTCAAATTTGCGCGGGAAATGTACAAGATGGCGTACGACCGAGCCCAACCACGTCCTTTCTAGCACTGCAAGTAATGTATGTACAGGATAGAATATTGCCCGCGGCTTTGTTTAGGATACCATGCGATGTTAAATAAAATTAAAACCAATACGAGCTACGATTTAGTTTTCTTTTGAAATTATGTTGTATGATGTTTTTCAATGTTTTATCTTGTTATTTGAATACATATGTTTGCTGATATTTTTGTGAATTAATTCTAATTATTTGGTAAAACGAGTTTTTTCATTTTCATATAGGCTAGCGTTTGACTACTATCTCACCTGTTGGTAAGTGATGATGCGGTCAAGGATGGTAGCACGCTAGGCCTAGATTGGGAACTGGCTCTCGCTGCCGGAACATATTAGATGTTTGGCGTAAGATTTTCTAACTTGAGGGTGGTAGCTGGCCAGGCGGACACTAGATAGTTAGTGTCCTACCACTATGCGGGCGTTGGAGGTTTCTTAACGATGTTTTTCCTTCACCGGAAGGCTACTGTAAAAAGCGCACATAATGTTTTCGATAAAAAAATCCATTGGTGCACGGCGGGGATTGAACTCTGTATATACCTTTGGGTACCGACCATTCTCCCACTGCACCACAGAGCCTTCCCTCCTCCTCCTCCGGGCCGGAGTTGTATCGTATGTAGATATGTATTATTAATTAAATTGGTTTTATGTAAGAATGATTATTCATCTGAATAAAGAAAAGCGAATTAAAATGAAGAGTCGTACAAAGTCGTACAAAGTCGTAAAGTCGTAGTCGTAGTAGTAGTAAGTATCCATGCAATGATTTAGTCCTATGTAATTACTGTTCAAGGTTTAGCCCAGCTATAATTTCAGAAATGTTCTAATTAACCGCCTTCAAAAGAAGGAGAAGGTTCTCAGTTCGTCGGAATCTTTTATTTTTTATCAACTCAAAGTCGCCTGGACCGATTAAGAAAAAAATATTTTTTGTTTGATAGATATACTTCCCAGGTGGTCCCATTTAAATTTCATTGAGATATGTTTAGTATCTCCAGTGATATGGAGATAATTACCTCAAACTTAGTACTACTAATGACCAGAGTTTTCAAATGTTTTTTTGACGATCTTAAATTATTTTTGAGTTGAGTGTGAAAAAAACCTTCCTTAGCAAAATATGTCGAGACTTGAACTCGCCGTATTATCGCGCTACGAGCTTTTGGAAGAGCTATATAGCTTGTCGAGAAACTTTATAATTGTAGACAAAACAAATAGCCTTTTCGTCAACTTAAATAGCTAGTCTTAGGGTGATCCTTCAAATTTTAACCGACTTAAAAAAGGAGGAAGTTTTCAGTTCGTCTGTATATTTTTTTTATGTATGTTCACCGATTTCTCTGTCGATTTTAACCGACTTTCAAAATTATTTTTTCATCAAAGGACCTGAGATAGTTCCATTGTAAATTTATAAAGATCTGATAAACATCTCCAGACATATGAAGATAAACATCTTGCTTTGCTACTGAAAATGACAAGCCTGGCATTTAAAGTCTTTTTTTGCGTTTTTTTATCAATCTTAAACTATTTGCTTCGTAGTTTCAGATTTGTATATCTATTCAGATAGTAAATGTACGTGCATACAGACAGAAAACGAATATATTACCACATAGTTATATAGATATCATCAAAAAAGGATTCGCATGAATTTTGGTTTTGGCCAGATTCGTGTTTACATTAATTATTCAACTTTTTGTTCATCCCTTGAGTTTTATTTTACGCCATCGGGCTTCGCTGTCATTTTTATGAAAAAAAAAATAAAAAAGTAGTTACATTAAAAAATGTAATACCGTAGATATCGTAGGCAGGTCTTTTGTTTTGTAGACAAATTGGGACGTGTAATTTTAGTAACGATAATTAAAGCTCTTGTGCAAAAGACATCCAGCTTTTAATTTAAAATTTTGAAAGATACTATTTCGGTTAGTTTACAACCAACTCAACATATTTCTCAACCGTAACAATCTCCTCAATCCTTTCCAGTCTGGTTTCCGTCCCGGCCATAGTACAGTATCTGCACTTGTTAAAGTCACAGATGACATAAGGCTGGGTATGGAAAACAGTAAACTCACCATCCTATCCTTGTTAGATTTCAGCAATGCTTTCAACACGGTTGACTTCGACATCCTCCTATCATTACTGTGCTCTCTTAACATATCTCCATCGGTAATTCAATGGTTTCGTAGCTACCTGTATGGGCGCCGGCGGCGTGTCCGCATTGAAGATTTATTTTCTTCTTAGTGTGACACGAGTGCTGGAGTCCCTCAGGGTGGCGTGCTTTCTCCTCTTCTGTTCGCTATCTTCATTAATTCTATATCTTCTTCTCTCTCTTCCTCGTATCACCTCTATGCAGACGACCTCCAAATTTACCCTCAAGCATCCGTAGAATACTTAGATGAAGCGGTTAAAATTACCAACGATGACCTTTGCCTAATAGCAAATTGGAGCAAGTCATATGGGTTAACTGTTAATCCCACCAAAACGCAAGCGATCATTCTTGGTAGTTCTAGACTTATCTCAAAAGTGGACTTTACAAATCTCCCCCATGTAGTTTTTAACAGTGTTGATATTCCTTTTAGTAAGCAAGTCAGAAATCTTGGAGTCATATTTGATAGAAATTTTACCTGGGACCCACAGATACAGTCGGTAAGTCAAAAGTTATTCGCATCTGCAGCTTCACTCAGAAGATTGCGAAACTTTTTGCCAACTGCGACTAAAGCTGCGCTCGCTCAATCTCTTCTTCTTCCTAAACTTGACTACGCTGACGCTAGCTATCTAGACCTTAGGCAAGACCAATTAAATAAGCTTGAGCGGCTGCAAAATTTTTGCATCCGTTTCATTTTCGGTCTCCGAAAATTTGACCATGTTTCTGAGTTCCACTCAAAGCTCAAATGGCTGCCTATCCGCCTTCGCCGGAATGCTCATATCCTTTCTCTTCTTTATACCATCTTGTTTAATCCCTCCACTCACTCCGTTATATTTAAAAGAACGCTTCGAGTTTCTCTCTTCCACGAATACCCTTTCTCTTAGGTCGTCCGAAAACTTGGTTCTGAGCACTCCAGCACACAGTACCAACTTTTATGATGCATCTTTCACTGTGCAAGCTGTACGCCTCTGGAACAATTTACCAGTGGATATAAGACGTGCTCAATCACTGTTCTGTTTCAAGGCTCAAGTGGAAAAGCATTACTTGTCAATTGATTAATATTAATTATGACATTTGTCTACATTCGCAACGTTTTATTTAGTTTAATTCTTGTATAATATGTATGGTTTATGCATGTATATGTATGTTGATATATAAAATGTATGTATTGAATATCTGTAGATCTAAGTAAGTTTATGTACCTGATATATATATCATGCCACCGTCCATGCTTATCATAGGTTTCATATCCATCCAAAGGTTGTCTGGAAGAGATCGCTCTTAGCGATAAGACCGCCCATTGTACATCTAATTTAAGTTATGCCAATTTTGTTTTTTATTTATTGTTTATATATTGGTGTCAATAAAGAGTTTTTGTATTGTATTGTATTTTATTTCAAAATTTTAAGTAAGATTTTCTTTCGTACATATGGTAGCATAAAGGTGAATCAACACCAATATTATAAATTCAAAAGTCAGTTTGTTTGTTTGAGACTTCTTCACGGTAAAACGGCTGAACCGATTTAAGTGAAATTTTGCACAGGGATAGTCAGTATTATGGATTAGGCTATAGGACACATTTTAACGCGGGCGTAGCCGCGGGGCACAGCTAGTAGTTAATATTTGATCAATAATAAGTATGTTTTTGCTTTTATACTCGAATAAAATGTTAGGGTTCCATACTCAAAGTGTACATACAATATAATATAAGTATATAATATAATATACATAGAATGGAACCCGTGGGATTTGAACAAATCAAGCAAGCCATCTTATACTCTACGCCTACCTGGCTACCAAGATATTGTGGTATTTTGGTCATATTTTAGCTACGCATGCTACGGTTCGTAGCATATTGTAGCGTGATATATTGTAGCGCTACGTAAACGTAGTATAGCTACGACTTTGTAGCACCATTACTAATATCAATTTAAATTAATATACATTTTAGTATTATCATGTAGTATCGGCCTTTTGTATAGGTTATTATCATAGGTAAGTCTAAATAATCTAATTAAATACTATTAATATAACCGACTTCACAAAAACGAACGAGGTTGTCAAATCGGCTGTTTTTTACAAGCTTTTATTTATTTTGTTCTAATTCTGGCTGAATACTCAAAGATTTTTAATGTATGTTGCCTTAGAACTCCGTAATTTATCAACTGATTTCAAATATTATTTTTTAGATTGAGAGAGTTTCCGTTTGTTCCCATTATAAATTCATCGAGATCTGATAAATATCTCCAGAGATATGGTGGTAAGCAACTCAAACTAAGTACTGAAAATTATTATGGCTGGCAACCTTACTTTAATTTTTTTTAATAGTCTGACGTCAACGGTTGAATGACAGCTGAATGGTTCATTACTTTTGTTTTTTTTTTTAATTCAAAGCCCTAAACGTAGAGTGAGAAAGCAACCTAAATGATGCTGTTGCTACGTTGAATTCACAATTGATTTTGATTTATTTTATGATTTTGACGTGTATATGTGCGTATGTTAATAATGCCTACATGCTAATTAAGTCTCGGTGCAAATAGCAAGTCATTTGCTCCGAGAAATAAATGCTTTGACTTTTGACCTTTACTTTTTTGACTAGTGCGGCGTTAGAAGTCGTTTTTAGGGTTCCGTACCCAAAGGGTAAAACGGGACCCTATTACTAAGACTCCGCTGTCCGTCTGTCTGTCTGTCCGTCTGTCACCAGGCTATAGCTCATTAACCTAGGATGATGGATTACAATGGATGGAGCCATGTCAGCCATGTGACGTTGTCACATCGACTTTCATTCTATCAACACATTGTCCTACCCTTTCTATTAGAGGGATCGCGAGATAAGAGTAAACGAGAAAGCTAATATCAAATTGACAACCTCGCGCATGGGTGAGCGTGTCCATTTTTGACCGGCTAGCAGACCATAATATAGCGACGCATCATACTTATAAATTAAAAATTTAATAGAAACATAGCTTTAAAGACTGAAACCCTGTTACATGGTTAAATTATGTCGTGTTGTGCTGTGTTTTATCCATCAAGAACAACTAAAGGAGGCGTAAAAGATCCAGAATTATCATTTCACACGTAAGTGTTTGTGGGCATTTATACTCATATATAACCACTTTTTACATCAAAATATTTATTTTGCTTACATTATATACATCTTTTTCGTCATATAACTACCCAGGTGGTAAATGGTTATCATTTTAAAGCTTTAATTTATGTAAATAACAAACATTATTTTACGCCACCCGGCTAGTGATGTACGAGAACCCTCCAAAACTTTGTCGATAAATATAGTTGATACCCTTATAAAAAGGAATATATAAATTCCTTTAAGTGTAATATTATAATATTACATTATATAAATATATAAATCGTTTATATACATTTTACACTTATTCTATACATATAAAAAAAATTGAAGTGTCTGTTTGTAATTCCAGATTAACAGCTTTTCACTAAATGCATATGAAAGAATATACGGTACTTACATAAAAAACAAAATTTTAAATTTTGTCTGTCTGTCTGTTTGTTCCGGTTTATCTCTGAAATGACTGGACCAATTTAACGGGACTTTCACTAGTAAAATGCTGATGTTAAAATATTAACTACCAAGTAACTTGGCTACTTTTATTTTAGAAAAAAATAAAGTTCCTCGAAATCAAAATTGAAGCTAAGGCTAGAATAGGGAACAATATCTGATTCAAATAGGGAAGGTTAATGTGCAAATTAAGCAGTGTTTTCTACCGCGCACAGCCCACGCGCATGTTGCCGCTGTCATTAAACGCGGACAAAGCCGCGGGACCCAGCTAGTTGATTTATAATATGAAGATTTTTTTTAAGGATGGAACGGTTAGCTTAGGGCCTTGATTAGAACGAAATTTGAACATTTTTAACCGACTTCACAATAAAAAGATGAGGTTCTCAGTTCGCCTTTTTTATGTTTGTTATCTCATAACTCCGCAAGTTCTTAACCGGATTGGAAATATTTTTTTTCGATAGATTATTCTGCCCGTTTGGTCCCATTGTACATTTTCTGAAATCTGATAAGTATCTCCAGAGATATGGACATAAACACCTCCAACTTTATACTGAAAATGGATAGCGTGGCATTTGAAGTTGGTTTTTTCGTTTTGTGAACGATCTTGAAATATTATAAAAAGTGATCAAAGTAATTATGCGCAAAATTTGTAGTAACTAGGTACCTAATTATATTATCAGCACTTATACTTATTCGTATTCAATCTATTATTACTTATGATAATGCCATTATATATATTTTTATGAAAAATGTGTCACAGTGTATTTATTTATTCATTTATTTGCAAAAACAATGTACAATAGTTATAACTTAGTCTAAAACTAATCTAGAATATCTAAGGCGTGAAAATTAGGATCCAACTAAACACTTCAAACTTTGTTCTAAACATTTTGAAAAATCAATTTTGTACCTACTAGATTATCAATCAAGCTGGAACTGACACCGAGGAAACGGAAAAGAATAGAAGCTAGTGGAGTCAAGATAGAAAGTCTTCCTATAAGTCTTCCTCTGCGAGCAATGAAGGATGATGAAACGGTTTTGAAAGTGTTTTAATCGAAAGTGTTATAAGCTCTAATACATAAAAATCTGTTTAGCCGTTGTAAAAGTATGAGCATTTTTCTAGTTGATGGCGCTATGAAATCAACTTTCATAGTGATTAATTCGAAATTCGGTATCCTTTTCTTCAACGACAAAGGACACTGAAGCATTGACATGATGCTGGGACATCTTCTGGAATCTGCTGAATTCTCAACTCCTCGCCAATTTACAGCTGAGATGTCGTATTCAGACTCATTGGAATATTTTTAATTTTCATTATAGATTATACATAGATCAGTCAGGGTGATTTCAAATTTTGAGTATTGGAGAGTGGAGATCGCGAAACGGCAAACGTAGCGTAGGACGTCCTGTGACCAGGTGGAGCGACGGCATACGCAATGCGGTGGGCAGTGATTGGAAAAGAAGATCTGAAAATCGGGCTCAGTGGCGCATCTTGGGAGAGGCCTACAGTCCAGCAGTGGACTGACACTGGCTGATGATGATGACGATACAATAGATCATACTATATTGACATCAAATTACTTTATATCGTTAGCATTTACAAAAGAGATGTGCTAATTTTTCTGTAGTGGTAGAACTTCTGCTAGTCCGCCTGGACCGGTACCACCACTTTGCCAATTAATTTTCATAGGAATGTTTTTCGGTTGAAATGGCAAGGTGTCCAGTGAAATTACAGGGCATGTGAAACTTAACATCTTTATGTCTCAAGGTAACAGGCGCAGTGGAGTGACGTGCAAAATTCTGGACTGCCAGAATTTTCCTGTATCGCTGTATCTGTAATAGGTAGACGTCATCGCTTACCATCAAGTGAGAGTCGTGCTTGTCCTGTTACCTTTTACAATAAAAAAGCTGATTAATGTTTACAAAGTAAGTATGGCCTAATTTGTGGTTTCACTGCATTTTTTTTATTATTTGCGATGCGCGTAGTTTTATACGATAATTTATCTAATACTATAAGAATCTTTGTCCTGACATACTGACTGACTGACAGACAACGCACAGCCTAAACCGCTGGTCGTAGAGACTTGAAATTTAAAGAGTATATTTGTCTTAGTACGCAAGGGTGTACTCAGAAAGGATTTTTCAAAATTCACCCCGTTAGGGGGTGAATTGGAGGTTCAAAGTTTGTATGAATAAACAAGATTAGATAGTCTTTTCTATTCGAAACTTCATACAAGTGCTTCAGTAAAAAAATAAGTAAAAACGTGTTTCAAGCTTTTTCAAAATTCCACTCCTAAAAGAGTGAAATGAGGTAACAAAGTCTGAAAACCAATATTGTTTCGGGTTGCGCTGAAATTTGGCATGCAGATAGTTGTTTTAACATAAGTATCCGTGAAGAAAAGATTTTTCAAAATTCACTCTTTAAGGGGATGAAACGGGGGTTCAAAGTTTGGATAGTCATTTTATTCGACATTTCACACAAACCGTACTTCTGTAAATAAATAAGTAAATACGAGTTTCAGGCTTTTTCAAAATGCCACCCTAAGAGGGTGCAGTGGGGTAACAAAGTCTGAAAATCAATACTGTTTTGGATTGCGCTGAAATTTAAAATGCAGATAGTTGATATGACGTAGGTTGCCGCTGAGAAAGCATTTTCTAAAAATTCCCCGCGGATATTACTTATTATTTATAATTATATATATAAAAACTTATAGATTTACGTAAGTACTTCTATAAATAAATAAGTAAATACGTGTTGCAAGATTTTTGCAAGGGGTTGGTAAAAAAGTCTGACAGTCAATATGGTTTTTTGGGTTTTATAAATATGAATCCCTATTTCCCTTAGTCACGCAATAACTTGAAAACCGGTGAACCGATTTGGCTTTTACTTCTTTGATGTCTTTTATGATAGAAAGGTTTCAGAAAATAAAAGTGTTAAGTAAATAAAAGAAGTCTTTAACGTGACCGAAGCCGCGGGGCTCTTCTAGTATTTTCATATAAATTATATACTGTAAAGGACAATTTTAATCTATGATATTGGGCTAAGATAATTAGCGTAATTATTCAAATAAGGATTAATACTGTATAGAAGAAAATAGCCTTGAAAGTTCTGTAACATTTTTTATTAAAAAATAAAGATTAAAATAGTTACTGTGAGTCTGTGCGATAGACATATGTTATATGTTATCGCGGACTTTTTTGTAGGTCTTATTATGTTGTACCACTCTTCGATACATACTTTCTTACATCTTTTTCAGATTAATCATCTTTCGTAAAAAACGTGTTTTCTCGACCGTTTTATTGGCGACTTAAGTTCCAAAATAGGTCTTCACGAATATACCTATCTTTTAAACAGGATAATATATAGCCTATGTTCATTCTAAAAGACCATATATAGATTTATATATGAGAGAAAAAAAATAATAGTCCTGTAGTCCAGTAGTTTTTGAGCTAACTCAATACAAACATACACGTTACCTCTTCATAATATTAGTATAGAAGTATATATAGCTTTGTAGCTCAAATTTGTAATATTTAATTGACGTATTGAAAAGGCAAAAACATTTAAGATTTGTGTTTAAGAAAAGCTAAGAAATCTATACCGCCAGATTTAAGGTTGCCTAATTACAGTTAAGTACTGTAGCATTTTTTATCAATAACTAATTTCCATAAGTTCAATAAAGTAACTACGTATTTTATCACATAAATTGTTTTCTTTTTACATAAGTTTTAGTTTTCTACATTTTTCACCTTTTTATCGATATGTTCTACACTAGTGATTACTTCCCTACTCAGGCTCACTCTAGCAGTTCTAGACACTAACACAAACAGAAAATGGACATGCTGCCAAAGTTTTGACGCCATCCATTATAATCCATCATCCTAGTCATTAACCGTGATAGTTAGACAGTTGAAATTTTCACAGATGGTGTATTTCTGTTGCCGCTAGAACAACAAATACTAAAAACAAAATAAAGTTAAAAATTAAAGTATGGGGGCGTCCCCATACAAAAAACGTGTTTTTAAACGCCATCTATCTAATTAGTTTCGGCAAAATTACATAGATGGCGCTAGTAAACGAGCCCCGTCTTTCTAGATCGCGACCAAACCAAATATTCTTGGTAATATCAATAAATCAAATATATGAGGTTGAAACTCTGTTATGTTTCGTATTGTACGGAACCCTCCCTAAGTGTGCGATAAGAGACGCGATGCTGACTCGCACTTGGCCAGTTCTATTTTCCTTTTGCAAACGATTTTTAAGCGACTTCAAAAAAAGAGGAGGTTTCTCAATTCGACCGTATATATATTTTTTTTATGTTTGTTCGCGGATAACTTCGTCGTTTATGAACGGATTTTGATTATTCTTTTTTTTTTTAAAAGGAGATATCCCAAGAGTGGTACCATGGTAATTTCATCGAGGTGTGATAAGTATTTCCAGAGATATGGAGATAAGCACCTCAAAATTGGTACTGAAAACTAATAGCGCGGCGTTTGAAGTCAGTTGTTTTAGTTTTTAAACGATCTTATTAATTATTGTATGCTGTAAGTAAAGCAAACAAGACTGACACTGTCACTGTCAACTACTAAACTACTATTCAAACACACTTCTAAGAAGTGTCAATAGGGAATATGCATGTGGTATAAATTTACTTGAAATCATTTATTTTCGAATCATTTATTTTTTAAAAGATTACTCGCATTGTGGGTTGCACATTACTAGTATTCTTGTTAACCCCTCCAACTAAGCTAAATATGTAAATTGTCAAACACAATCCAAAATTTCATCGTACCGACGGGACTCGAACCCGCACCCCCCGGATTACACGTCCAGGTGCTCTGCCAAGCTAAATATGCTTGTGTCTGGAGTGGGTTCACGTCAATAGTGCAATAGGTGGGGTGGGATTCGAACTCACGACCTATCGATTGCCAGTCCGACACCCTATCCATTGGGCTATTGCCGCCTTTTTTAAGTGTATGTTTATTTTTGATTATTGTTCTGGTATTGTATGTTAAACATTTTTTTTATAAATAAAATACTCTTAAATTGGTAAAAATATTGTATGAAAAATGCAAAACAAGCGTGGGAAATTTTAATTTGCAAAACACATCACCACTTGTCAATTAGAATGTGACGTCACAACATACACTGCTGTCAACACAGACTAAATCTTTTTCATAGAAATAGTATGCACTATTGTGCGAATACGTACTATTTCTATTACAAATATATAATCTGTGGGGACTATGTGGTGCGCTGTGACTTCACAAAGGCGCGCGAAAATTCGGCGGCGTTTTAGACACCTCATATTTTTTCAATGTTAAAACTATTTTTTGTAGCTTAATTTGAACACTTGTAGTATTATTTCATTTTTTTACTAAATTAAATGGATGTAATTAGTGAAAAAAAACATGTTATATATTCCCTATCATGTGTAGCCGACTTCTCAAGATCCTTTTAACGCCCATATTAAAGGATTCCATATTATAACTCTGCAATAAAACGGCAGACGGAAGTTCATTGCACATTTTACATTTTAAACACCCACGACAATGTCCTTTAGAAAATAACGTCCTAACATCTATCTAAGAACCACCACTGATTAATTACGAACCTTTTAAAGACAAAATCGAACTAGTTTTGGAGAGAAATGGCAACATGGATTTGCATAAACAAATGTTTACTGCAGCGCCCCCTGGTGAGTTGACACCGTAACACCTATTTAAGAACATGCACCTATCAAACACGAACCCATAACTGAAAACTGCATCAAAATCGGACTAGTAGTTTTGGAGAAAAATGGCAACATGGATTTGAACATGCAACAAACAAACAAACATCCTCTCACCCCAAACGCATATACAGTCTCCGTTCCGTCATTGGTAAAAACAAAACAGACAAATTTTTATTTTTCCGCAAAAATTAAAAATAGGTAAATAATTCATGAAATTAAATTAAATAAATAAAATCCGACCTCACACGCCACCTGAGTCAGTTTAAGTAGCAATGAGATGTTTATCGCTATATCTTTGGAGATATTAATCAGACCTTGATAACATTTTAATGAAACCATTTCGGAAATAAAAACTTTTAATGAAAAAATAATCATTCAAATCGGTTCGCAATTGGCGGAGAAACCGCGTAACAAAAGAAAAAAAATACAGATAAATTGAGAACATCCTCCTTTTTGGAAGTCGGTTGAAAAGACTTAAATTCATACTGAAACAATGTTATAAAACAATACATAGGTAATAATGTGTAAATTAAAAATATGAAAATGAAGGTCCAATAAAACCTACGCGGTTCCCATTTCCTGTTCCGCAATAAAAGTTGGTGCATATTTAAATCTCGGAAATAAGCGAACGGGGAAGTGGCTGAATTTATATTTTCATATAACTTTGTGGTTTCATTTTTACGTCAGTTCGAAAATTGCTTAGAAGTTTTTTGTTTACAGATGAAAAGTTTATACAAAATTATTTCAGAATTACTGTCTTGTCTATTCCTAAATAAGAAATAAGATGATGAGTATTTTTAGGGTTCCGTACCTAAAGAGTGAACTGTCCGTCCGTCCGTCTGTCACAGCGCTGTATCTTCTAAACCGTTTCAGGCAGACACTTGAAAATTTCACAGAGCATCCTATATCGCTATGGCTGCTACAGCAACAAACTATTATAAAAATAAAATTATAAGTTAAGATTGTTTAAATAACTATAAGAACCGACTTCAAATGCAATTTTCAGTACCAATTTTGAGGTGTGTATCTTAATATCTCTGTAGATACTGCACATATTTTGATGAAATTTAAATGGGTTCGTTTGGAAATGATATTCTTTCAACCTAAAAAAGTTTTTTTTTTAAATCGGTCCAGGAGTCTTTGTGTGAAAATACTTAAATAAGACTTGCTGAGCAGCAAGTCTTTTTTAGCAAGTGCTACAAAAAAGAAGCTTACCACCATTGAAGAGAAAATCTGCCATCATAACCTTATGGTGTTCCAGCAGCACGCACGCAGCCCTTGAGAGTCAGAGTATTTTAGGCCGAGCGTGTTCATCATCTTTGAACACATCATCGCTTCCCACCAGGCGAGATAGTGGCCAAACGCTTGTCATAAGATATTTTTAAAAATGCAGTATTACGTTTGTGTAGATAAGTTCGTCACAGGCTCTCTTCTCTCTCTCTCTCTCTCTCTCTCTCTGTCACTCCAAGGCCGGCCACATTCATTCGGAGTTCCATTTCGAAGAGAAAACTTCGAATGGAAATCTACCGTATGTATGTGGTAGGATGGATTTACTGCGTTCGAAATTTGAAAAATGGAATTTTAGTTTCAATATTCCGTATGTAGGTATGCGGCGGGCCTTAGCCTTAGTAACTTAGTATGGCACCACACCAACATAGTGTAAGTTGAACTTAAGTTAGTTTTAATTGAATTGCCAGTAGTTGCGGTCGTTCCAATTATTTATTAAATTGGTTCGGCTTCTACGTATACCTATGCAATGTTTTAAGCCCGATCAATACACGTATCGGCAAAGTAAAGTTTGAGCGACCCCTTGGCCTAAAGATTATATGGCTTGAATCCTAAGCGAGAGGTTGCCGGTTCAAATCCTAGCACGGATGTTCGTCCACCGGTGGCAGTAGCATATTCTGTTCTGAGTTCTGAGGTAACAAACATAAACAATTATATACATTCGAATTGAGAACTCCTCCTTTTTGTGAAGTTGGTTAAAAAGTTAGCTTAACACCATCAAGCAGAAAATCTGCCGCGATAACCTTACGGTTTCCCGGCAGCACACAGCCCTTGAGAGTCAGACCATTCTAGGCTTAACGTGTTCTCCATCTTCGACCACATCATCGCTTACCACCATGCGAGATAGTGGTCAAACGCTAGCCTATGAGGTATAATGAAAAAAATAATTAAAAAAAACTTTCCATGAGAGTCACTTCTTATTCTAGGCCTAGCGTGCACATTTCTCGGCCATATGTTCACCACATCTTCACTTACCAACAGGTACATAGTGGCAAAAGCCTATACGTTATTAAAAAATATATGCGAGGCAGTCTTTGTTGCAAATCCTGTTCATATTTTGCTTTACATGCAGCATCTTTAATTTCTGCATGCTCATCTTTGTCTTGTCAGTCTTTGGGGACTGCCGATAGACGTGAAAACTAAGTAACTTGTGAATTGTATTTTCGAGATACAGAGTATACTAGCTCATGGGAAGCGTTCGGTGACGATGACGCAAGTTCCATGATTTTTTATTGAAACTATACATTAACGGTTTTCATTTATTCTTATACTAGCTAATTTTATTCTTATACTAGGTGCACCCCGCGGCTTTGCCCGCATTTAATCCTGGTTATAAACCTTCCATCACTTTATCTATTGCTGAAAACTGCATTTAAATCCGTTTCGTAGCTTAAAAGATTTAAGCGTACAGACAGCAGGAGCGACTTTGTTCTATATTATGTAAAGATAAGTGCTTCAAGACCTTGCTTCTTGCTAAATTTCATGATTCTAGGTCAACGGGAAGTACCCTATAGGATTTGATTCCCATGTGAAATCGCAAAATTTGTGCCATAAACGGTTATATCTTTTGATGTCGTTGACTTACAAGTTTAATTTTCTCACAGCTAAAAGATTCGGGCGTAGATCTGAATATTCGATATAAGTTTCAATAGTTTCAATTAATATCTCTACGCGGTTCTGAGAAAAACGGTCTTGACTGGCGGACAGACAGACAGACAGACAGACGGACAACAAAGTGAACATATAAAGGTTCCTTTATTCCTTTCGAGGAATGGAACCCTAAAAACGAACAACGCTATGGTTGGTTTACTTGTATATTTGATATCTACAATCTCTTATATTGAAATTTAGGATAATTAATTATTTTGTTACACACTCGGAAATCGAATATACAGGCCTCGAGCCTAGTTAAGATTTCACAATTCTCATTTTATCGTATTCCATTACCAGTATAAGTGCATTTCAGTAACTAAAAAATGGTTTTGTTCCGGCAGTAAATATTTTTATTTTCAAATATTTTCATGCTTCAATCTCAAGTCTCCCAGTATTCATATAACTAAACAAATATTTATCACAGTTTTTGTGTCCAAGAACGAAAAATCAGTCCCGGCCCGACCCGACCCGAGCCAAGTAAAGAAACTAATAAAACCTATAAGTAACGGTTACGTCACGGTTACGTGAGCTCCGATACATTCTGTAATCGAGTTGGGGACCCTTGAAGTCGCCGGCGTTCGCACCTGGGGCGTTAGTTCAAACTTCGACCTCTGACTGTCAAGGTTCTTTTTCTCTCTAAATATTTATAGAAACCAATGTTTCGGACCTTTCCTTTTGATCTCTGAAACTGGGTGAAACGTGAAATTAATTGGATTCATATTTTGACCAACATTGCGAAAGAACTCTAAAGAAGGCACCTCTATTCGTGTGAATATTTATTTTTATTTTTCACTAGCGATGATGATGATTAAGATGGATTTTTGAGATGGTAGGTTCCACAGGTAGCATAGGTATTATATCGATGTTCCGCCTGACTTGCTACCAAAAGTACCTTAGCACCATCAAAAAAATTTGCCGCTATAAACATACGATGTTCCAGCAGCACACAGCCCTTGAGAGTCAGATTATTCCTGGACCTAGCGTGTTCACCATATTCGAGACCACATCATCGCTTACCGACAGGCGAGATATTGGTGAAACGCTAGTATAATAACTTCATAGTCCATGTATTAATTTAATTAAATAAATCATTTATTGATCAATAAAAGGCAGGTAAATATAACAAATTTGGTAACCTGGCACCTAAACTAGGCTCGAGACCCGTATGATAGGTTCCAGGCCTCTTCCGTCTGTTTACAGTGGTAATTGCCTATTGGTAAGTACAGTTAATTTAATTAATTACATTTGTATGCATTTTAAAAAGTTAGAAATGGAAATTAGTTACATTATATTAATTACAATATAAGAACATTATGTATAAAATCATTATATGAATTAAAAAAATTAAATTTATGATTAGTATAAAAGTTTAGTTTTTCATTTTTCAGATAATGTATATTGTGTGTATGTATGTATGTATGTGTGTGTGTGTGTGTGTGTGTGTGTGTGTGTGCGTGTGTGTGTGTGTGTATGTGTGTTTGCGAGCGTGCGTGTGTGATTATTTCATGTATTACTTACTTTTATTCAATTGATTTTAGCAGAATTTCGATGAGATAAGTGATTTTACAAGCTGGACACTGTCTAGTGTCCGCCTGGTCAGCTACCACCCTCAAGTTAGAAAATCTGTCGCCAAACATCTAATGTCTTCCGGTAGCTATCCATGAGAGCCAGTTCCCATTCAGGCCTAGCGAGCTACTATCCTTCCGCAATCGCCTCTTCCCAAAAGGTTACATTGTCAAGTGATAAAAATCGTGTAAAAGGAATTCAAATAATATAAGCCAGTTATTATTCAAATTTTTAATTATAAAATCGCATCGATGTTATCGCATGCTCGATACCACTTTAATATCACAATAATAAACTTACATTAAAGTATGTAACTTAAAATAATAAAACTATCAAAAATAGGTAATCAAATTAAAGTTCATTTATTTCAGGTATTTGTCACACATAAATTTACAATTTTCTCACTTCATAATTTCAAATCAATAATATCAATATTATAATAGCAGTTTGAAGTAATTTTGTATTATCCATTTCGAATTAAAAATTAAAATAAAATCCAATAATAAACTTAGTATGTAAAATAAGATAAAATTAGAATTAGTAATTGTTATAATATAATTGGTTAAAAGGGGTGGAAGTCTCTACATTGATAGCGATGCGTCCTGTCGTCGCAAACGTCTGCTAGAATGAGATGCAACTAGACAGTTTGCGTTTGCATCTCTTATCTTAACGACAATAATCGGTCGAAATTAATCGCTATTCATGTAGATACTACCGACGCTGTGTTGTCGTATCGATAAGGTCGTACCACTGTTTTACAATCATACAGTTAGGAATCGAATGTACTTGCGCAGAGCAACGGCGGGGTACTCGCGGAAAAACGGGCGGCGCGGTTCGCGACCCTCTATCTCGCTTAGTTTGCGGGACCGAACGTTGAGGCACGCCAGCAAACGCAACAAATGTTCAATTTACATTAATACTATTAATAAATACTATATAATATTTATTTTGTATAAGTTTATTAATAAGTTTATTTGATATAGGTACCTACCTACCTTAGCTTTGCGAACGGGTTACGGGCACTTCAATATTGATAACGTGGTGATAGATAATTTTATTTATGTAAAAAGGTGTACTAGTGTTTAGAATATCTCTGTGAGACATTCTTATTCTTTAATTTTTTCAAAATCAATTATATTTTTTGTCTCTTAATATATCAGCTCTTAGTTCTATTTTGACAACCCTTGCACATTTGCGGCACATAGCATAAGTACCTACTCGGGCATTGGCGTCGTCGAACATCAAAGGCGATTATCAACTGTATGATTGTAAAACTGTGGTCGTACTGTAGGCGAGTTGGTTACAGTGTCGGGCATGTTCACCGGGAAGCGCGGGTATACGAGAGTGAATGGGCCACCGTAGAGGCCGACCTAGACGAACGTATCACCATCAGATCGGAGACGTTTTAAAGAAAGGCCAAGTCAAAAGTACTTATAACCGGCGAGCATGTATGAAGGCGCTCATGGAAGTGGAAGAAGCGAAAGAGGTATGTCAGGATCGTAGCATGTGGAAAGAATTAGCGTCTGCTTACCCCAACGGGAAAAAGGCATGATTTTATGTATGTATGTTAGTGTTCTTTAACTGAGGTAACAATATATAGTTAACCTCTATTCGTCGCGTTATTTACGAGAAGTGCATTTTCAAAATTAAGACATTAAAATTGTCTTTCATTGTGTTAATGTTTTTTATTTAAAAAATCTAATGCTAAAGTGCTTATTAAATCTGTGTAAAAATAAACAATAAAATCGCAAAAACCAAGTTCTAATTATTTAACATAGTTTTTAATTATTTCCTAGAAGGAGCTTCATTTCTCTCCTCAATAGTTCTGCTTCAGTCTTCATCTCTTCTAAACTTCTTGGTGGTTTCGCTGGATTACAGGATTTGAACCTGAAAAATTATACGAGTCAGTTTTATTTCAGACTAGCTAACCCGGCGAACTTTGTACCACGAATATAAATAAACTGTCCAAGTGCGAGTCAGACACACGCAGGGTTCCAATTGAACAATATTTGCCGGGAAAATACGTTTCTTCTATGGACACCCCCTTTAATTTTTAATTTAATTTATTTTTTATTTTTTGACCTTGCAGTCATTGCTATACACACCATGAGTAAATTTTAAGTCTTTATCTATTAAGGTTTCTAAGATGGAGCATAAAAAGCCTCAAAAACACGTTTCTTGTATGGGGACCCCCCTTTATTATTTTATTTTGTTTCTATCGGTTTTATACACAAATAGCGAATACCGATGTATGGAAGCGCCATAATGACAACCATCAAAATATGTCAATACCATGACAAACATTTCTGAACGAACCAACAATGACAACCTGGGACAACCATCACAATACAAAATATTAAAATTTAAATACCTACGCGATAATTAATAATAATAATGTGGATAATATTATGTTTAATTTAATACGTTATTCAAATTTCAATTCGAGAGTGGAACAGAGTCTACCCTACCGTACCGAAGGGACGAACTTCTAATGTTTGACAGGAAAGTAGGTAGAACAGTTTATATGGGAAAATGAAATTGTTGTTTTTACTATCCTCGCTATTTTTTCATATTTTCTCACCGTTTAAACCTTCCCTGGACTACGACAAACATTTCAAGACCAAAATCAGCTAAATCGGCCCAGCCGTTCTCGACTTTTAGCGAGACTAACGAACAGCAATTGATTTTTATATATAAAGATATATATATAGTATACTAGCTGAGCCCCGCGGTTTTACCCACGGAGACATCGTTCCCGTGGGAATATCGGGATAAAAAGTATCCTATGTGTTATTCCAGGGTCTAGGCTATCTACATACCAAATTTCAGCTCAATCGGTTCAGTAGTTTTAGCGTGAAGAAGTAACAAACACACACACAAACTTTTGCCTTTAGAATATTAGTAGGATAAGAAAGCCACAGCTTTTATATATTTATTTAATGATATATGAAAGGATAGCGTTTGACCACTATCTAGCCTGGTGATAAGCGATGATGTGATGTAGCACGATAGGTCTAGAATAGGTCTGGCTCTCAAGGACAGCTACCGGAAAATATTAGATATTCAACGACAGATTTTCTCCCTCAAGAGTGGTAGCTGGCCAGGCGGACACCAGATAGTGTCATATCAATGCGGGGGTTTGGGGTTTTCCATCCCCGGAAGGCTACTGTGTAAAGCGCACATAATGTTTTCTATATAAAAAATCATTGATGCACTGCGAGGATTGAACTCGGTACCTCTGGCGTCAAAGCATTCAAAAGCAAAACCACACCATTTACACACAAAACTTACACCACTGGGCCCTGGGGAATTTGTCCAAAACCTATAGCCTGTCAGCTTACTGTTAAATACAAAAGATTTATAACGATAGAAATAGAAAGAAATAGAAATAGTGAAAGGTAAAGGAAAAAACATCGCGATGTTTTTCCTTTACCTTTCACTATTTCTTAAAATCAGTCAAAATCTACTCACTGGTCATGTTTAGCTAACTCCAAGTATATAAGATCATTTTCTATGAAATCTCCCTTTTTTCTAGGCATTACGTGGCAGTGTAGGTGCTGGAAATAATTATATATTATTTTATTTTATTAATAATGATGATAATGATATTTAATTGAATACACTACAAGCTAGGTAAGATGGTGAACAATAGCGTCTTTTAACCGACTTCACAAAAAAGGAGGTTCTCAATTCGGATGATTTTTTTTATGTTTGTTGCCTCAGAACTCCGTCAAATCTTAACCGATTTGAAAAATACTTTTTTGTTTGAGAGATTATGCCTCCCGTTTGGCCCATTCAAATTTTATCAAGATCCGATAATCATCTCCGGAGATATGACGATAAACCAAACAATATAAACAAATTTGATACCTTGATGACATGATTATGGCTAGTGGATATTTTCACTATTTCGGGATGTGAAGTCGGTTTTTTCTGGGTAAGCGCGCTCCATCATCGATTGCATCGTCACTTTAACATCAGGTGAGATAGTTGTAAAGAACTACCCAGTTCGGTGTAAAAAAAAAATTGGTCAAGTGCAAGTCGGACTCGCACTCGCAGGGTTCCGTACCACACTACAATATTTTATAAGATCGAGCAAAAAATATCAATATCATTTTTCGCCAGCAAAAAAAATTACTTTGTTTTTCATATAAATGAGTTTGTAATATGTTTGTATGAAAAAAAAAGTTATATTTGCGGTTTTGAAAATGTGCTATATATCTCAGAGACAGACAGACAGACGGACATGACGAATCTGTAAGGGTTCCGATTTTGCCATACGGCTACAGAACCCTCAAAAGACCATTTCAAAAAATAAAGCGGCAATAGCCCATAATAGGCAATAGATAGGGTGTCGGACTGGCGATCGAGAGGTTGTGAGTTCGATCCCCACCACACCCATTGCACTATTGACGTGAACCCACTCCAGACACAAGCATATTTAGCTCAGTTGGAGGGGTTAACAAGAATACTAGTAATGTGTAACCCATATTGTGAGTAATCTTTTATAAAAAAAAATAAAAAATGAGCCGGCGCGGGGCTGGACTCATCGGACGGTGACACCGAGGAAGGTTTTATTATAAAAAAATATTGAAGAAGTCCCGCTTGTTGTTTTTTTTATTACCTTTACAGTTTGTCCGGCGTCCACTCCGTCTTGTATGGTCACTGTACATGATTGTGTGTTGTGTACTTTCTCCATTAACTAAAATAAAAAACATTCAATACTAAAAAATAAACAAAAAACAACAATAATAATCATAAAAAAAATAACTATAATGAAAAATACAATAATTATTTAGGATCGTTTCAAAACTGAAAAAACTGAGGGCCCGGTGGCGTAATCGGGAAAGGTCGGCTTTGATGCCGTGGTACCCAGTTCAAATCCCGCCGTGCACCAATGGATTTTTCTATCGAAAAATTTATGTGCGCTTATCACAGTGGCCCTCCGGTGAAGGAAAACATCGTTAAGAAACCAACAACCCCCGCATACAGGTAGGACACTATCCAGTGTCCGCCTGGCCAGCTACCACCCTCAAGTTAGAAAATCTGTCGCCAAACATCTAATGTGTTCCGGCAGCTATCCTTGAGAGCCAGTTCCCATTCTAGGCCTAGCGTGCCTACCATCTTCGACCGCATCATCACTTACCAACAGGTGAGATAGTGGTCAAACGTTGGCCTATAAGATATTTTAAAAAAACTGACTTCAAATGCCGCGCTTGTCATTTTCAGAACTACGTTTGAGGTGTTTATCTCCATATCTCTGGAGATACTTATCAGATCTCGATAAAATTACAATGGAACCAAACGAAAGACAAACAAAAGCAATTCAAATCAGAATGACGGAGCTCTGAGGTAACAAACAAAAAAAAACAGGCGAATTGAGAACCTCCTCCTTGTTTGTGAAGTCGTTAAAAAATTACTTATCTTTTCAAGTGTTTGGCAAAGAAATATAATGCAAGAACTTTTGTATAGTAAGTAGCGACTGTCTTTTTCAGAAACAGTATTTTATTATATTTAGCGTTTGACCACTATCTCGCCAGGTGGTAAGCGATGATGCGGTCGTAGATGGTGAACACGCTAGACCTAGAATACTCTGACTCTCGAGGGCTGTGTGCTGCCGTAACACCGTAACGTTATGGCGGCAGATTTTCTCCTTGTTTTGTTTTTATTGTTGGTGGTAATATGGATATAATATATACTAATTTGAGAGCCCGGTGGCGTAATCGGGAGAACGGTCGGCTTTAATGCCAGAGGTACCGAGTTCAAACCGCCGAGCACCAATGGATTTTTCTATAGAAAAATTTAAGTTGAAGGTATTCCGGTGAAGGAAAAACATCGTTAAGAAAGCAACAACCCCCGCATTGTGGTAGGACACTATCTAATGTCCGCCTGGCCAGCTACTACCCTCAAGTTAGAAAATCTGTCGCCAAACATCTAATGTGTTCCGACAGCTTACCTTGAGAACCAGTTCCCATTCTAGGCCTAGCGTGCTTACCATCTTCGACCACATCATCACTTACCAACAGGTGAGATAGTGGTCAAACGCTAGCCTATAAGATATTTCTTTTGTAAAAATACTTCACCACCTCTTTAGGTGCCTGTTGTTAATATATAAAGTCGCCAGAAGACTACTTATGAACCGACTTGAAACGTCACACTACTCGCACTATTCATTTTCAGTGCCAAGATTAAGGTGTTTCCATACTTCTGTCTCCATATCTCTGGAGATACTGAACATATCTCAATGAAATTTAAATGGAACCACCTGGGAAATATACCCTTCCAAATACAAAAAATATTTTTTAAATCGGTTCAGGCGTCATCGAGTAATCGATGAACAAACATTTAAAAAAACATCCCGAAGAATTGAGTACCCCCTACTATTTTGTGAAGTCGCTGGTAGTCGTTATGGTGTTGACTATCGTTAGACGGTGAGATTGTCAAAAGCTAGTCGTATTGCTATCAAAAATGGTATTAATCGTGTTACAGGAATTTAAATAATAAACCAAGATTTTTACTAACATAATATAATTATTTAAAAATATCATAACGAACGCTCGCCACTACTTTAATATCACAAAAATAAACTTACATTTAGTAACATAACACTTAAATACTAAAATATTTTATTAAAACGAATAAAACCGACTTAAAATGCTACGCTAATCATTTACAATGCTAAGTTTGAGGTATTTATCGCCATATCTCTGGAGATACTTATCAGGTCTCGATTAAATTACAATGGGACCCAACGAGAAGCATACTCTCTTAAACAAAAAAATAATTTTCCAAATCTGTTAATAAATGACGGAGTTCTGATCTCTCACCTTGGTAATAAGAAACACGCGCGCTCATTAGTCAATTCAAATAGGACGCGCTCATTGGTCAATTCAAATAGCACGCGCTCATTGGCCAATTCAAATAGCACACGCTCATCGTTCATTTCAAACACGCGCTTATTGGTCAATTTAACTAGCGTGCGCTTCCTGTTACACATTTCCGTCCCGTTTCACGAAATCACTCTCACTGATTAAAGAAAAGCGAGAGGTAAGATGTTACACGTCAATATCAATGTTATCCGATTTTTATTTCCTTCTGAAAAGTATGCTTAGATGGTTTGGACATCTAGAGAGGATAGATAAAGGAAGATTGAGGAAACAGATTTATGAGCCGAGTGTGAATGGGCCAGCCGGTAGAGGCCGACCTAGGCGAACGTATCACGACCAGATCGGAGACGTTTTAAAGTACGGCCAAGTCAAAAGTACCTATAACCGGCGAGCATGTATGAAGGCGCTCATGAAAGTGGCAAAAGCGTAAGAGGTGAGAGGATCGTAGCATGTGGAAAGAAGTAGTCTCTAGGAAGAGACTACCTTTTCCTTGGGGTGCCTAAAGGGCGTGATTTTATGTATGTACTATGTATGAAAGATAAGCCTATAAGTTGCGACCACGATCTCACCCGCGTTTTTTCATGATAAAGGTTTAAAAGCTATATCCATGCCAAATTTCATCCAAATTGAGCCGTTTCAATGTGAAGGAATAACATACTGACTCACACACTGCACTATAATGTTAATGTGATTTTATAACTGTGGCAATTGTAAAAGCTTTATTAAAATAAGCTGAGAAGCGTACTCTTAAGTGTGAGAAGATTATCTTTAAAACTATGATGATATGCCTATTTTTAAGTCAAAATAATTTTTGTTTAAGCTAAAGTGTATATTTCATCATCATCATCATCATAATCAGCCTGTGTCAGTCCACTGCTGGACATAGGCCTCAACCAAGATACGTCACTGAGCCCGGTCTTCGGCTCTCCTTTGTATGCATATTTAACCCGTACAAAACGTAATTAATATCGCAAAAAATCTTTTGATAAGGTGTTAGCCAGGATCCTAAGTATTTAACATAATTTTGTGTTATCTTCTAGAAAGAGCTTCATTTCTCTCCTCAATAGTTCTGCTTCACTCTTCATCTCTTCTAAACATCTGGGTGGTTTCGCTGGATGACCGCATTTGAACCTTAAATTGAATAAATTTATAAATTTAAAACATTTATGTGAAATGGCTGTAGCTAAATTATATTTTAAGCGACTTCACTAAAAAGGAGGTTCTTAATTCGACTCTATTTTTTTATGTTTGTTCGATTTGAAAAGTATTTTTTTGTTTGAGAGATTATGCCTCCCGTTTGGTCCCGTTCACATTTTATCGACGTATGACAATTATCTCCGGAGATATGGGTATAAACAATATAAGCCAATTTATATACTTACATACATACATACAATCACGCCTTTTTCCCGTTGGGGTAGGCAGAGACTACTTCTTTCCACATGCTACGATCCTGACATACCTCCTTCGCTTCTTCCACTTTCATGAGCGTCTTCATACATGCTCGCCGGTTATAGGTACTTTTGACTTGGCCTTTTTTTAAAACGTCTCCGATCTGGTCGTGATACGTTCGCCTAGGTCGGCCTCTACCAACTGGCCCATTCACACACGTCTCATAAATCTGTTTCGTCAATCTTTCTTCATCCATCCTCTCTAGATGTCCAAACCATCTTACTTAGACGACATAATTATAACTAGCCAGTACGTTGACTATCACGGCATGTGAAGTCGGTTTTATTTCGTTTTGTACGATCATAAACTATTGAAATTGACATTGACAGTGACATGTGTTGTGGATAGAGAAATAAAATGTATGGGAGACTAACATTTGTTGTCAATGTCAGTCCCATACATATTAAAGTTGCGTTTGGCGTGAAGGTTAACAGAAATGTTATGTTGTCTAGAGGGGAGGGGGTAAGGTATGATAGTGGTCAAACATTGACCCCTTGCTAGGCTATAAAAAAATAAACTGGCCAAGTGCAAGTCGGACTCGCGCTTGTAGGGTTCCGTAACACAGTTAAGTATTTTATAACAATTATTTTTCGCCAGCAAAAAATTAGCTTTGTTTATCATAGTGTTTGTATAAAAAACAAAGTTTTATTTGTGGTTTTGGAAATGTGCTATATCTCAAAAACTGCTGACTATATCTCGTTCAAAACAATTTGCGTTAAAAGTGTTTATTGAGATCTACAGCATTTTTTTTTTCACTTCCTTATTTTTAGTAAGTAAACTAAGTTTGAGGGGGGACACATTTTACCACTTTAGAAGTGTCAATCTTTCAAACAATTGACTTTGAGAAAAAATTGGTTGTCTGTAAAGTCAGGTTACGGACGATAATTCTATGTGATAACCTGATACGATCATGCCTCTCTATCGCTTGTTCCGCGCTCTCGCTTGCACGCGGAACGGGACACTTTTTCGTGCGTGCAGCCGGTGTTCATCGATTTATAAGACGTTATCACGTCAAAAACAATTCTAGGAACCTTAATGGAATTTTCAAAGACCTATCCATAGACACGTACACATTTGAATTTTTTTTTGGGGTTCCGTACCTCAAAAGGTAAAAAAGGAACCCTTATAAGATCACTTTCTTGTCCGTCTGTCCGTGTGTCACCACTGATTTTTTCAGGAACAGGTGGACATACCAAGTTGAAATTTATACCTGATGTCTATAGTCCAATAGGGACTGTAGGGTGTATAAAAATCAAGGTCTTGAGTCAAAACAATAAAAAGATATGGGCTAATTTAGATTTTCGCGAAAACTTCTTAGTACAAAAATGTACCTTTATTTTAAACTTTTTTATTTTTCGGAATGTTTCCTTTACTTGTGCTGTAAGACCTTGGTTTTAACCAAAATTATTCTAGGTCAACCGGAAGTACCCTATAGGTTTTGGGTCGAAAACCTATAGGGTACTTCCCGTTGACCTAGAATCATGAAATTTGGCAAGAAGCAAGGTCTTACAGCACAAATTAAGGAAAAAATTAAAAATTTTAAAAAGTTGAAAATTAATGGGTGCCCCCATACATACATAGTTTACGCCAATTAAGGTAGACCTCTGAGTTATATGAGCGCTGATACAATTTAGAGGTCTAGCTTAATTGTTACATACCAACGTTGGTACGGAAGCATCGGTGGACGAGTTCAACTCGACTTGGCCGGTTTTTATTTTAGTTTCAGTTGTATGTTTGGATAGCAGCCCTTAATATTTTTTTAATTATTTTTGTATTAAAATCGTAAAGCGGTTCACAGAATACATCTACCTAGCAAGTTTCAGCTGTGTACTGTGTAGACTTATAGTTTCGGAATAAAGTGGCTGTGATATACGGACGGACAGACAGGCATACAGACAGACAGACATACAGACAGATAAGACATACAGACAGATAATACATACGTACAGACAGACATGTCGAATCTATAAGGGTTCCGTTTTTTGCCATTCGGTTACGGAACCCTAAAAGTGGAAAATTATGCAATTATGTCCCAAATTTGCCAAATCAAACAAAACATACGAGTACGCAATAACAAAAGTTAAAAAAAAAACTCACTGGTCATGTTTAGCTAGCTCCAAGTATATAAGAGCATTTTCTATAAAATCTCCTTTCTTTCTCGGCATTATGTGGCAGTGTAGGTGCTGAAAATAATTATACAATATTATCCCACTAATATATTAAATGCATAATGTTATTTACATTTTAAAATGTTTGATACACGAAGAAAGTGCACATGGTTCTAACATTGCGAGAAATATCGTTTGCGCGATGCAGAATTTCATACATTGAGGCAGTATTTACAAGGAGTACTGTGCAACCCATGGATTTACAATTTGAGGATCGAGCACAGCAGTTTTTACAAAATTTAAATTTAATCCATATGTTCTAAACATACGGTTGTAATGTACAACAAAACGGCCCAACGAAAGGAACCTAGGCGATAGTGTGTCCTTGTCTAACAACCTGCCAGTGCTATATAATATGTATTATACTATATGTGTAATATCGAAGTAGTAAGTAAGTATGTATAGTACCGAAGATCGGGCTCAGTGGCATGACTTGGGAGAGGCCTGTGTCCAGCAGTGGACTGATACCGGCTGAGAATGATGATGATATGTATAGTATATTTATATGTAGTCAATTGAAGAGAAAGGGACAAACTCCGTTCAAGGTGGGTCTCTTTCGGGCCGGTAGTGCACCGTCTGCATATAAAACGACTTTGGTGCAACCTATTCCAGCGCCATCTAGTTTCTTTTCTATTGAGTTAAGTAGGTGAGTATAGATGGATGTTTGTTATAAGAGTAACAAAGAGTTTTTTCATGAGAATGCAAAAATGGCTGAACGGATTGGATGAAATTTTGCATAGAAATACTTTTTAACTTGAAGTATCTAGGCCTAGCGTGTTCGCCATCTTGGAACACGTCATCGTTAACCACCAGGCGAAATAGTGGTCAAATGCTAGCCAAAAACATACAGTTTTGATTAAGTTTATTATTATTATTATCTTTTATTTAATAACATTCTCGCGTCATTAACGCCCGGTCCTTTATAAGGCATTGACGGAGCCGAAGCCAACATCAAGAGGCCCTGTACATTTTTAGCTTATCTATTGTTTGTGGATGGAAAGATGAGAAACTATAAAAAGATGGTACATTTTATCATGACTATGAATGTGTACTGCTTGATGTCTGATTCTATCTATCTATCTATATATATATATATATATATATATATATATATATATATATATATATATTATTTAATATCGGTATGCGTTTCTCTAAGTTGTGTTTCACTATTTCACTTTTTTTAATTTTTTTTATATGAAAATTGTCTGAAGTACTGAAACACACAGTTACATGTATGGTTGGTTTTAACGTACTTCATTTTTTTTTTAATATTTTGACGTAAACGATTGGATGACAGCTGAATGGTTCATTACTTTTTTTTTCTATTTCAAAGCGTTAAATTCTGATTTTGCTATGTTCACTTGATAATTGGTTATGATTTATTTTATGATTTATGATTTTGACGTGTATATGTGCGTATATTAATACTGCCTACATACTGAATAAATGCTTTGATTCTTTGATTCTTTGAATAAGTGAACTAGTGCCAACATTTTGTCCTTTTACTCATACCTATAAATAAGATACCAGATCGGAGACGTTTTAAAGAAAGCCGAAGTTATAAGTACCTATAACCGGCGAGCATGTATGAAGGTGCTCATGAAAGTGGAAGAAGCGAAAGAGGTATGTCAGGATCGTAGCGTGTGGAAAGAAGTAATCTCTGCCTACCTCAACGGAAAAAAGGCGTGAATTTATGTATGTATATGTATGTATTAATAAAGCAATAACGGTATTTATACCTTTACAGTTTGTCCGGCGTCCACTCCGTCTTGTATGGTCACCGTACATGATTGTGTGTTGTGTACTTTCTCCATTAGCTAAAATAAAAAAAATAACATGATTTTTTACCGTAAGTATTTGACAAAGCGTCTAAATGCTTTTATATGGTAGTTCACATGATAAAAGTAAACCCAATATAGATTTTACGGCACGAAACATTTTGCATTTGTACCATCATCATCATAAACAGCCTGTATCGTGCTATTGTTGGACATAGGCTTCTCCAAAGACACGCCACTGAGCTCAACCTTCAGTTTTTCTTTTTCTCTATGTCTTTTTGTACCCGAATCGCCGCACAAATGTCTAGTATTATTCTTAATTTTTTATAAACCTAACTTCTTTATCCAACATAATCCTAAACTGAGTACTTCGAAAATTGTACTTACGGAAAATTACTTTATTTTTACATCCCTTAAGTCTATAATAGTTTCCATTGCGCCTGTCGCAGAGGCTAATACGAGCCGAGAAAGACAGATACAACAAAAGCCGTTGGGGTCTCGTTCTTTCACCTTGCCAGTCTTAAAAAAACGGCCTAGTGCGAGTTGGACTCGCGCTCTGAGGCTTCCTTACAAATTTGTCAAACTAGGTTAAAGGACAAACTTAACTTTGTATTTCGATCCATAGAAAATGTATTGCATCAACCGCAAATGTTAAGTTTGTAATGGTAAATTCACTTTTCTTTGTTATTAAATTACATATTTACGGATTTCAGATACGGTTTTTTTTCCTTAATAAGTGCTTCAAGACGTTGCTTCTAGCAAAAATTTCGTGATTCTAGGTCAACGGGAAGTACCCTATAAAATATATAATATGTAATAGTAAAATGTGCATAAACGGCCATATATTTTGATCGCGTTGACTTACAAATTTGAATTTTTTTACAGCCAAAAGAGACTATAAATCCAAGTAAATAATATACATTTCAACGTATCACTACGCATTCCTAAGAAAACGGGTCTTGAGAAACGCACAGACAGACAGACAGACACCAAAGTGATCCTATAAGGGTTTCTATTTTCCTTTTGAGGTACGGAACCCTAAAAACGTTTATGATTGAAATTGTATACTAAGAAATCTTCTATTATGATCTTAACTATATTTAGATACCCAAAAAATTAAATTTTCTATTAATTTAAAATAGTTATCATGATAGAATCATGATTATAAATACTTAACATAACTAACTATACACCCTCCACTCAGATCCACTGTGTTTGCGTGTGTGCATTTTATTTATCTTTTATTGAGGTGGCCTATAAAGTTAATATTATCAATCTTAACATAATGATTGGGTAAAGGAGCAAAATAAAAAATTATTCGCTAACACGTATCAGCATGGTAAGGATTTACTACCATTTAGTTGTAGTTTTATCAAAAAATACAAAATAATTTACCTGTCTCGCAATCAGTTCCTCGATTACGATAATCTTCGCAATGTCGCTATGAGGACACGTAAGTATACCTAAGTCCTTCGACTTTCACATGTTGCACGACAGTTTATACGTAAAATTTATGGCATTGTTAAAACTATAACACATCAGACTCACGACTCACAGTCTCACACACCGTAAGGTCCCGCACCACAGTACAATACAAAGTGCGAGCAAGATAGCATGTGACGCAGTAGATGTAGGTGAGAACCTGTAATGGCTTGTGATAGGTGTTAATCTTTTTTCATCCTGACTTGCACATTGTTACGAGAAATATAATAAAAATATTTAGGTGTTAATCCAGAAACAGAATAGATATTTAATCATAAAAACTCACGTTCATTTTTAATAGATTATTAGTTTCTTATAGATTTAAAATCTGGAATTTTACGTGACTTACGCGATGTCGATATTGCGAACGACATATGTTTCGGCCTTATTCGAAGGCCTTCTTCAGTATCTCGAGTCACTCGCATACCTAGGTATGTTCTGAAGAGCTCAGCGCGATGAGAGAGAGAGAGGAATAATTCTCGAGCTGAGTGCCCGAGCGAATTAGTGGACTATAGTCGAATATAGTCACACTAGTACAGCCAGCTATAAACAAGTAAACTAGAAAAAAAAACATTTCGATCGATATATATTGTCCCAGAAAATAATAACTTTGTGTCACCCTATTAGAAAAGGACCTCTGTAATATACATCCTGCTCGGCTCGTTTTTGTAAGAGTACTCAGTCCATCCATATAATCCTAACGTCATTTAAAATTATAGCAAACAATGCTGTGTTTCGGACTTTTACGTCTTACAGGTTTTAACCGACTTAAAAAAGGAGGAAGGGGTAAGAAAGCAGTTTCAATCGATTGCATTTGTCGACCAATAAAAACCTTATTAGAAGAGCATACGGATTAAATTGAATTTGTCAAAACATCTGCAGTGCACCATCCTTTTATATTACGTCTATGGTTTACAGTGAACGTCATAAGGCTTACTAGTCGAGTATGTGAGTGACGAACTAAAATTATTCGCGCGGCATTCAGTTTTTTAGTTTATTAATAGATCTTAATAATGTTTCTATATTTTTATTTATATATTTTTATTATTTACCTAATAGCTCAGAACCTAATTCTCAGAATAAATTACACAAAAAATATAAGCATAATATGCGGTAAATATACTCCAATCCACCATCAAAGAAACACACTTTTCCACAGGTGGTAGAAGCTCATTATATCGATGTTCCGCCTGACTTGATACCAAAAAGTATCTTACCACCATCAAGAAGAAAATATGCCGCCATAATAACTCAAGGGCTCAGTCCTTACTGTGTTCCGGCAGCACACAGCCCTTGAGTATTCTAGGCCTAGCAACTTTACGAGCGACATAATGATCAAACGCTACTGATAAAAAAAACTGTATTACATTTGATTCGGTAGTCATCGTAATCAGGTATCTAAGTGGATATATTTCATTTTACTAGATTTTAACCGACTTCACAAAAAGGAGGCCGTTCTCAATTCGTCGAAATCTTTATTTTTTAATAAGTTCACTGATTACTCGAAGACGCCTGAACAGTCTAAGACATTTATTTTTCTATTTGAAAGGGTACACTTCACAGGTTATCTTATTTAAATTTAGATGAGATATGTTCAGTATTCCCAGAGATATAAAGATAAACACCTCTAAACTTAAATATTATGTTTCTTTGAAGTGTTACACACTTAATATTTTTGTAAAGCACCTGGACGTGTTATCCATGAGGTTGCGGGTTCAAGTCCCGTCGGTACGATAGCATTTTGGATTGTGTTTAACAACCTCTAAACTTAGTACTGAAAATGACTAGCCCGATGTTTGAAGTCGGTTCTTGTTTTTCAAACGATCTTAAATTAGAATACATACCCGTTGCACCAGGACGACAGTTTTGAAGAAATCCTGTGCCTCGTCCTCTTGCAAATCTTTATTCCTTTCAACCATTCTTATTGGAGCTACCAGGACATGTCCTGGAATTACACACCTGTAAACATCACAAATTATAGTTTTGGTTATTTTGTTTTATATCATACTAGCTGACCCGGCGAACTTCGTACCGCGAATATAAATAAACTGTCCAAGTGCGAGTCAGACCCGCACACGCAGGGTTCCGATAGAATGATATTTGCCGGAAAAATACGTTTCTTGTATGAGGAGCCCCTTTAATTTTTTATTTAATTTAGTTTTTATTATTTGTTCTTGCAGCCATTGCAATACACAATATCACAGAAAAGATTATATTCCTACGACCATGAGTAAATTTCAAATATTTATCTATTAAGGTTAGTAAATATACCTGGAACTGAAGAAAACCAAAACTCCACCGAAATTACGGACACAGTATGAAGCAGTTAACTATGAGGGACTTTACAACACAGTAAACAATATACATTTTGATGAACTAGACAATGACTACCTGAAACTAGAATGTAAACTGAAGACCTGTTTAGAAAATAATAGACATATTAAAACAAAAGTATTTAACCCCCCATAAAATGATTGGATACATAAAGGCATTATAACTGAAATAAATCTAAGAAATATACTATATAGAAAACCCTCATGACGACACCCTGCAAGAAAAAAATATTACAAAAAGAAATAAAATAAAAAATAAATTTAAAGAAAAAAACTAAAAACTCCTATTACTATAAAGAACTCACAAACTGCGCAACGAAACCTAAAAAAATGTGGAATTTGATAAAGACCCTAGCCATTAACAAAAAATAAGCAGAGTTGTGCTCCCACAAAACTTTTTATTAATAATATAACCATTACTGTTCCTGGCGATTTTTGTAAAATATTCAATGATTATTTCGCCATAGGATGTCGATTAGCTGATGAAATACCTAAATCTTTTCACGATAATCCGTCTAATGCATTATGTAAACCTCTAACACAGGAAAATCATAAATTAACAACACTCAATCCATGCACTGTGACAGAAATTTTAAAAATAATCGATAATCTAGATTCTAACTGCACTGGAATTGATGGGATCAGCACAAAAGCGATTAAATGCATTAAGATCTTGATAGCACTATGTAACTATTTTAATAAACTTCTATTTAAAGGTGAATTTCCTGATACCCTTAAAGTGGCGAAGGTTACTCCTATTCATAAATCAGGATCGACAATGGACCCAGGTAATTACCGACCTATATCCGTCTTATCAGTTTTATCAAAAATATTAGAAAAAAATCTGTACAACCGGCTAAATACATACCTTGATTCGTTTAATTTTATATCTGATCGACAATGTGGATTTAGACCAAAGAGCAATACAGTAACAGCGACAATCGACTTAGTTACTAAAATAAAACTTAACCTATATTAAATTTTATTTATATTAATTTATATGAAGATACCTAAGACTATATTTTTATTATCTATATTAAAAAATATGGTGTTAGGTATCTTCATAGATCTAAAAAAAGCTTTCGATACCGTAAGTCATCAACTACTATTAAAAAAACTAGAAACACTAAATATAACCGATAATGCTCTAAATATGTTCAATCTTATTTAAAAAATAGAATGCAAGTCGTGAAAATGGATGACAATAAATACCAAAGTAACGCCGCGCATGTAACATGTGGAGTCCCACAAGGCTCAATCTTAGGTCCTCTTCTTTTCTTAATTTATATTAACAACTAGCTGTTCCCCGCGGCTTCGCCTGCGTTAAAGAACCATCTCCTGACGATAAAAAACACAACAAAAAAAGAATTAGCGAAATCGGTCCAGCCGTTCACGCGTGATGCCGAGATTGGGATTTGGGCAATGGGGAAAAAACAAGGGCAATTGGGATTCATTTTTATATATAAAGATATTCAGGAAATAGGACTACTAGGACATCTTACACTATATGCCGACGACACATGCCTTTTTTACTTTGGATCATCTATACATGAAATAACTACTATACTACTATCTAGATACATTGTTTCAATGGTTTCAATATAATCGACAATTAATATTTCCAAAACCTGTTACATCATTTTTAAATCAAAAAACAAAAAGATTCCTCCATTGACATCACTAACCATAAATAATGTCCCAATTCAGCATAAAAACTGAAAAATATCTTGGTCTCAGAATGGATAGTGCATTGTCGTGGAACGCTCACTTAGAACATATAAAAGCTAAACTCTCGGCACTTCTCGGATCACTTCGCAATATAGTCAGATGTATACCTCGTAATTTACATTATACTATTTACAACAGCTTAGTCAAACCGCATCTATTGTACTTAATCGAAATCTGGGGTAGTGCTGGTAAAACTAAATTATCAGAAATACAAATTGCCCAAAACAAGCTCGTAAAAGTTATATTCAACTACCCTTTTTTAACATCAACCAACAAACAAAATGTATAAAGACACTGACATTATGACCGTCCGACAATTGTATATTTATAATGTGTGCATTTATATCCGAAAAACATTAAATAAGACCATTCATACTAATTTGACATTTACTAAATTAAAAGAGATAAATAAACGAAACGTCCGTAAACGTCGAGCTAGTCTTCTAGTTTTACCTAAATGTAGAACTAACTACGGAAAAATTTTTCATATAATTTTCTAGATTTTTCTGGCAAAAGATTGTGAGTTACTTTTGTTGCCAATTCTAGAATATCCGGAGGCGTACAAATATCATCGTCGCTATCCATTTTTAACTTTTAATTTGTATTTTAAAAACAAAACACATTGCGAAACATTAAATTCACGCGTACGTGTATTGTCAGTGAACTTGCCGCCATTAAAATCTAACCAATGAGAGCGCAGCTGCGCGCGCAGGGCCAATCAGGAGCGAGCGCGCGCTGTTCTTTTTTTATTTAATTGGCACAAGATCTTACCAAAGAGTTTTGTGTATGTAAGTTTAGTAGTTTCGACGAAGTTTTCACGTATAACCCAACTGTTTTCAAAAGCCAGCCTAATATCAAAATTTTATACAACTTGTATGAGGATTTTGACATAAGGCTCGCCAGGTTAATTGGTCGCGTTTTATTGATGTTATAATGAGATTTTACGATATCGATGTGGATATTATACCATCATGTGAAATTGCTTAAATTGAGTGTTTTGTTATCTGCGCTATAACAGTAGTAATTATAAGTCAAGTATTGGAAACATAAGTAGAATGTTATAACATTAGTGTAGATAAATATATTAAGAACACCTTCTAACTATTGAATGCGGTAGGTGGGTAGTTTTTATTGCAATGAGCACTGTAAAATATGAATTTTATTAGTATTACGACAACGATAGTTAGTATTACTATTTATACTCTGTTCTCAAGTAAGTGACTATTTTAAGTCTTATTGAGAATAAATTTCTTTAAACCTGTTTGTAAGCTTGAGCATAAAAAGCCTCAAATCTTGTATCCCCTTTATAATTTTATTTTATTTTGTTTTTATCGGTTTTTATACACAAATAGCGAATACCCAATACCCATATATGGAAGAGCTATAATGACAACCATCAAAATATGTCAATACAATGACAAAAATTTATGAACGGATCAACAATGACAAAGTTTAAAATAATAAAATTTAAATACTTACGCGATAATCCGATTGATGTGGATATATTATGTTGTCGATTCGAAACCCTAATTAATACGTGCTTCAAATTTCACTTCGAGATTGGAACAGAGTCTACCCTACCGTACCGAAGGGACGAACGTCAAATGCTTGTCAGGAAAGTAGGAAGAACAGTTTTGGAAAAATAAAATTGTTGTATGTATTTACAAACTTCCTCTCAATTTTTCCATATTTTCTCACCGTTTAAACCTTGCCTGGACTACGACAAAAAATTCAAAACCAAAATCAGCTAAACCAACCCGGCCGTTTTCGAGTTTTAGCGAGACTAACAAATAGCAATTGATTTTTATATATAAATAAGAAGAGAAGATAGGCTAGCGTTTGACCACTATCTCACCTGTCGGTAAGTGATGATGTGGTCGAAGATGGTAAGCACGCTAGGCCTAGAATGGCAACTGGCTCTCAAGGATAGCTGCCGGAACACATTAAATGTTTGGCGACAGATTTTCTAACTTGAGGGTGGTAGCTGGCCAGGCGAACACTAGATAGTGTCCTACCACCATGCGGGGGTTCTTGGTTTCTTAACGATGTTTTACCTTAACCGGAGGGCCACTGTGAATAGCGCACATTATTTTTTTTCGATTGAAAAATCCATTAGTGCACGGCGGGGATTGAACTCGGTACCTCTGGTATCAGAGATAAAGCTAAATCTAGTTTTCCAATCCAAAATGTAAATATATCTATAAAATTACCTTAAATTAACAAATGCGTAGCTTTTTGCCGATTTATAAAACACGCAGCTTTCAGGTATTTTGACGTGGCCAAAAACATTTGTCACTTCCGGTTCTCTGCTTGTACTTTCTGTATCCGCAGTTTGATTTTCTGTCTCTTTCTCGAGTTCTCTATGGACCGGAAGTAGGTCCTTGCGTAGACTGAGTGAATAGAGAGAGTAGATGTCTCTTCTGAAAAAAATTAAGATAGTTTAAACTACTTACTAAAACAACCGACTTCCATGCCCCGTGAGTCAGTTTCGGTAGCAAGTTTGAGACGTTTATTGTCATATCTCTGGAGATTTTATCAGATCTCGATGAAATTACAATGGGACCACCTCGGAAATGTACCCTACCGATTAAAAATAATTAAAAATAATCATTCGAATTGGTTCACAATTGACAAAGTAATCGCGTAACATACATACGAAAAAATAATAACAATAAAAAAAACATACAGACGAATTGAGAACCTCCTCCTTTTTGGAAGTCGGTTGAAAAAGGAAAATAATAATGAAATTCATTATTACCACTATTGTAGTGGTAAGACTTCTGCTAGTCCGCCTGGGGCGGTACCAACACTTTGCCAATTAATTCAGCCGTGAAATAGGAATGTTTTTCAGATTGAAATGGCAAAGTGTCCAGTGAAATTACAGGGTATGTGAGACCTAACATCTTTATGTCTCAAGGTAACAGGCGCAGTGCAGTGACATACAAAATTCTGGCAGTCCCGAGTCGTGCTTGTCCTGTTACTTTATATCATAAAAAAAAAGTTAAAAATCTAACACACAAAATAAATGTTTTATGGCCAATTTCACCGCTTGAAAAATAAAGTTACAGAAAGTTAGTTTTCTGACAGATGACGCCATATAAAAGCTGTCTAAAATCTCACAGATAAGTGCCTGACAAGGCTATCTGGAACCGATGAAACTGGCCCTATATACATATAAAGTTTACAGGTACGAATACAGTGTGGTTTTTGAGATGAGACCGTCCATTGTCCTAGTAACTTGATTTTTAACATTTTTACTTGATTCACAGAATTTGAAAAAAATGTAGTCTTTAAGAACATGGGCCACACAAATCACACACAAACTGTTTTTATATGCCAATCCAAACGATTTCTTGAAAACGGATGGATTGGCCTATCTATACTATGTAATAAAATAAGCAATTTCACAGGTAAGGACAAACATTTCCAAAAAAGAAATGAAACAAAAAAAATGAAACATAAGTACCTCCTATGTTGAAAAACCGGCATATTCCGCCTAACATCAGCCAGCTTGCCCGCACTGATCTCGGCGACTCCATAGCTGGGCGAGCCTTCCCCGCAGTCCACTAGGGCTTCGCCCCACGGGTCCACGCATACGGCGTGCCCGTAGGACTTCCGCTTGGCATTGTGGGCGCCTACTTGAGCTGCTGCTATGACGTAGCATTGGTTTTCTATTGCTCTTGATCTGGAAAAATGCAACGAATAGGCATGATGACCACAGGCGTAGTCAGGGGGGTTTTGAGGGTTCAATTCAAACCACCAGGGTGCCACCATTATACGATGACAACACATCGCACATTCGGTAACCTATGAATGGCCGGATGTATTGGATATATTTAAATAACTGGCCAAGTGCAAGTCGGACTAGCACTCGTAGGGTTCCGTAACACAGTAGAGTATTCTATAACTTTGATTTTTCGCAACTACAAAAATAACTTTGTTTTTCATAGTGTTTGTATCAAAAACAAAGTTATACTTGCGGTCGCTATATCTCAACAACTGCTGACTGTATCTCGTTCAAACCAATTTTCGTTAAAAGTTTTTATTGAGATCTACAGAATATATTTTTTCTAGATTTTTCACTCACTTACTTTAGAAGTTAGAGGGGGGGGGGCACACATTTTACCACTTTAGACGCGCCTATCTTTGAAATGATTGACTTTGAGATAAAATGATTGTAGAAACCTCAATGTCATTTTTAAAAACCTATCCATAGATAACCCACACGTATAGGTTTGACGAAAAAATTTTTTTTTTGTTCCAGTTCCATGTATGGGATGCCCCCCCCCCCCCCCCTTAAAATATTATATTTTTTATTTTTGTATAAAAATCGGAAAGCGGTTCACAGAATACATCTACCTACCAAGTTTCAATTCTGTAGTCCTAATAGTTTCGGAATAAAATGGCTGTGACATACGGACGGACAGACAGACAGACAGGCATGGCGAATCTATAAGGGTTCCGTTTTTTGCCATTCGGCTACGGAACCCTAATAAAAAGCAAAACCGAAGATTAAGTCCCAATTTCACCGGTTCATGATAAAGTGATAAAGGGACCAGTGGTGTCGTGGGAGAATGGTCGACTTTGACGCTAAAAGTACCGAGTTTTATCCCCGACGTGCACCAATGGATTTTTCTATCGACTAACTTATGTGTGCTTCTCACAGTGGCCCTTCGGTGAAGGAAAAACAACGTTAAGAAACCACCAACCCCCGCATAGTGGTAGGATACCATCTAGTGTCCGCCTGACTAGCTATCACACTCAAATTAGAAAATCTGTCGCCAAACATCTAATGTGTGCCGGCAGCTATCCTAGAGAGCCAGTTCCCATTCTAGGTTTAGTGTGCTACTATCCTCGACCGTATCATCACTTACCAACAGGTGAGACAGTGGTCAAACGCTAGCCTATATAGGCTAGCGTATACCATATGATATAAAAAAGTGACAAATAGTTATCTGACAGATGATGTCATATAAAAGTTGTCAAAACTCTGTCAGATAAGTTATTATTAGGGCTATCAGGGACCGATTAAACTGGCCCTTATTCTTTAATTCGATTGCATTAGAGAATCCAATCAACCTACCGTATTTTTACACAATAGTTTTTATACATAATGTTATTTGTTTTTTATATGCGAAACCGGGGCGGGTCGCTGGTTTTATAATATGAATACCTTATAAGTGTTTATAGTATAGCAATAGTACAGCAATAGTGTAACATTTAGATTACTAATTATGTGTGTTAGTGTTACTTTTTAAAGTTGTTTGTTTTATAATTACCTGAGTAGAACATGCCAATGAGCTCGCCCAGTAGGCACGGTGAACGCTGATGGATACGTCAGGATCTCGGCACCCATTATGCTGAGAGCAGTGCTGAGCTCAGGAAATCTCATATCGTAGCATATTGATAGACCTGCCAATTTAATTATATCATTTAGAGGCGATTTCACTGGTTTTACTGATAGCCCTATAAAGGCAAGCGTACGTAAATATGTATCTTTTGGTGTAGTAAGTAAAGTTCTATATTGTATCACCAACTTAATAATTGAGATAGTTTAAAAACTATAACAACCGACTTCCACGCCCCGCGAGTCAATATCAGTAGCAAGTTTGAGACGTTTATCGTCATATCTCTAGAGATACTTATCGGTTCTCGATGAAATTACAATGGGACCACCTCGGAAACGTTCCCTATCGATTACAAAAAGAATCATTCGAATCGGTTCACAATTGACGGAGTAATCGCGTAACATACACACAAAAAAAAAAAACATACAGACGAATTGAGAACCTCCTTGTTTTTGGAAGTCGGTTGAAAAGTGTGTACCGCGTCGCGTCTCTGTGTGAGCTGACCCTTCTCGGTCAATTTCTTGTTTGTCTGTCCTGTCTCTCATTCTGGAAGGAATCTTGCAACTCACATTTCGAGCACTGCCCGATTAGCACCCGGCTGAAACTTAGAGGGTAGCTTGATAACAATGTATTTCTGAATACATTTACTAGCATGCAATTCATATACAATGTGAAGAAATGTGAATACATTGTCTTTAGGGCCGCCGGCAAATGTCCTGATACCTGTCCAAAACTTATCTTAAATGGTCTAGATATCAAACGGACAAATAATTTTAAATATTTCGGTCATATTCTTGCATTTCATATTGTCAGAGATAAACCAGTGTACCTTTTATTTTTAATCCTAATACGTTACTTAACTGACTCTGCTAAAGTAACTTTATGTTTTAAAATGCCAGATGAGATGAGAAGATGTTAATATATTTAATTACATATCTACTAACATAAAAAATAAGACAACTACCTAGTTATACCACCCACATGCTCCAATCGCCCTATCTTTTTAGCAGCATAAGCAATTTACGGGTGGTCACACCATGCTTGCGTTCCACGAACCGGACGCGATAGAGCTATCGCTCTAATGCTGATTAATCATAACACGGTGCTCTCCTCGTACTTTTAAGTTCTAATATTAAGTCAGTCTGTAATTAGTTGCCGTAAGAATCACTTGTATTAAATCATAATTGAATTTAATTCTTTTTGTGTATTTTTTAAAAACCGAACCACGGCTCTTCCCAGTTTGACTGGCGCAGCCTTGTGGATTTTCGCGAGTTTTTAACGGCTATTATCGTAAGCCCTCAAATCGGTACGCGAATAATTTTCGTCGAAAAACGCGAAAAAGAACCTGAATATAAATTCGTCTCCCTTGGGAAACCGTGCGGTTGGCGACGTAAGCAGACTCAGGAGGACATGGGATCGAGCGGCTGGTGAGTAAACCTTTTCACTTCCCGTTTTTCATATTCCTTGTCTTTTCCACACTTTCCATCGTCGTAAACAACATCGTTAGGCGTTTAAAATTGCATTTATTTGATTTTGTTTGCACTTAAATAGGCGAATAGGTCAAGTGTTAGTTATTAAGTTCTGTATTTGTAATTGTGTGTTAAAATAAGCAACTTTTGTGTAAACTAAGCTAAACCAATTATATACGAAGATGTCGACGGATAAAATTCAGCCTATTCCAAAGGAAATTTTATGTATAGTTCCGAAATATGACGGAGATGAAAAGTTATTAAACCTTTTCATCTCAAAATGTGAATTTGTGCTCAGTGGTAGTAGAATAGAGGGAAACAGAGCCCACGAGCTCTATCTTTTCCATGCAATTAGTAGTAAACTTATAGGTAGAGCCGCGGCGCTACTAAGCGATAATCCAAACATTTTAACATGGGAACAATTAAAAAATATTCTTACACAACATTTTGGCGACCCGCGCTCGGAAGAGTGTATAACTATAGAGCTAGAAACCATAAAAATTAAACAAGGAGAGTCATACATACAATTTTGCCAGAGAATTCAAAATGTCCGAAGCGCTTTGTTTGCAAAAGTAAATAGACTTGTCGATGAGGGAATAAAAGCGGCTAAGATGATTATTTATAATAATACAGCTTTGAATATATTTCTGTATAACTTGCCAGAAGATCTCATCCGCATAGTGCGTTTAAAAGGTTGCTCAAATCTTGAGAACGCATTAAGCATAGTTACCGAAGAGGTGAACTTTCAGTTCCAGTACAACGCAAAAAATAAATTAGCAAAACAAAACTTACCGGCTCCACTCAATTCACAAAACGCGTTTAGACCATTACCCATGGCCCAAGGTTTTATGAAACCCGCATTTAATTCAGCACCCCCAAATACTAATTTCAAATTCGGTATTCCACAAAACAGTAATTTGAAATTCGGTATCCCTCAGAATCAGAAGAAAGGATTTCGACCACAGTTTTCACAACCGAATAGAATTTTAGCGCCGCAAGGTCAATTTAGACCACCTCAAACTCAGTACCAGCATAATTTCGGTCAAGCGCCTTTCCAGCAATCGCGTGTGCCGTTTCAACAGCCGCGTGCACCTTTCCAACATGGTGCATTTAAGTTTGGTATCCCCCACCAGCAAGGCTTTAAATTCGGCATACCAAATCAAACTCAATTTAACTCAAACCAAAATAAATTCGGAAGTTCAAACCAACAACAGGCACCCAGGTTTCAGGATACGGATGTATCAATGCGCACTGCACCTGTAAGACAAAACATGATAGCAAACGATTTATATTACATGGAAGAGCCAAGCCAATATCAGGAATACGCGTCCGAAATGAACTATGACGACGGTAATGCGTACGAATCATATAGTGAGTATATAGAGCAGCCGTCTGCGGAAGATTGCCACTATTTAGACAACTGTGTAGGCACTGAACTCGTGAACCCGGAACAGGACACTGAAAATTTTCAGGTATCAGCCTCGAAAAATCAGATGACGTAATACACTTAAATTATTGTGACAGTATTTTAAAATTGCCTCATATTTTGATACCGGAGATAAATTCAAAATTTCTCATAGATACAGGGAGTAGCCGTTCTTTTATCAGTCCCGCCAAGGCCGAAGAGTTCTTTAGTGACCACAAATATCTGGTGTCCGCCTGGCCAGCTACCACCCTCAAGTTAGAAAAATCTGTCACGAAACATCTAATGTGTTCCGGCAGCTATCCTTGAGAGCCAGTTCCCATTCTAGGCCTAGCGTGCTTACCATCTTCGACCGCATCATCACTTACCAACAGGTGAGATAGTGGTCAAACGCTAGCCTATAACGTATAAAAAAAAAAAAAAAAAAAAAAAAATATATATATATATATATTACGAACCCTTTACGGTCGGTAGTACACATGCTCAAAGCAAGCACAATGAGGTTATTCACATCCCATTGTTAAAAACATTTAAAAGCACACAATTCCATAAATTTTACATTTAAGACGTCGACGGACGATACGACGGTTTAATAGGATCCGATTTGTTAAAAAAATTAGCTGCAAACATTGACATGAGTAACCAAATACTACAAACACATAATGCAGCAATTCCAATAATATATAATCCTCCTTATGAAGTTAATATCCCGCCACGATCTGAAACTCGAGTGCGAATCCCCACAAATTTACAACACGGAGATGCTATAGTAGATTATTTACAATTCGAAAACGGAGTGCGTATGCCGACCGCCCTTGTCAGGTGCGATAACTTTTTCGCTGACACGATTATACAGAACGTTTCGAACGAGCAGACCACTATCACGTTTAAAGAACCATTTGAAGTGACCTTGTTTGAAAGTGAAGAATGTGAGGTAAACGTTGTGAGTGAAGATTGTATGATTGACGATGTTTTAAAAGAAAACTTAAACAAAATTCGGACAGAACATATGAATAAAGAAGAACGAGACGCTGTAACCAAGTTATGTTATGAATATAGGGATATATTCTATAGCGATCAGTTGCCACTATCTTTCACAGACCAAGTAAAACACAACATTAGAACCGTAAATGAAGACCCAATCTATATTCGACCCTATAGACACCCACCTTGCCAAAATGAAGAGATACAGACGCAGGTCGATAAACTTTTAGAAGATAACGATATTCAAAATTCTCATTCACCTTGGAGCGCACCAGTACACCTGGTCCCCAAGAAATTAGACGCGTCTGGAGAAAGAAAGTATAGGATGGTGATCGATTATCGCCGTCTTAACGAAATCACAGTGGACGATAAGTACCCGCTGCCTAATATAACGGACCTCTTTGATAAGCTAGGTAAATCCCAATATTTTAGCACTCATGACCTCGCAAGTGGCTACCACCAAATTGAGGTAAATGAGACGGATAGAGCAAAAACAGCATTCACCACTCAATCCGGTCATTACGAGTTCAAAAGGATGCCGTTTGGTTTAAAAACGGCACCTGCCACATTTCAGAGGGCTATGGATAATGTGTTGCGAGGCCTTCAAGGTATGCACTGTCTTGTATATCTTGATGACATAATTATCTATTCATCTAGTCTTCAAGAACACATTGACAAACTCCGTAAAATATTTGATCGTCTTAGGGAAACAAATTTAAAAGTTACTCTAGACAAATGTGAGTTCCTGAGGAAAGAGGTCCTGTATTTAGGTCATACTATCACCAAAAACGGTCTCATGCCTAACGACGATAAAATTAAAGCCGTCATGGACTTCCCGTTACCACGAACAGCCACTGAAATCAAGAGTTTCCTTGGTTTAGTGGGATATTACAGGAAATTCATAAAAGATTTCTCTAAATTGACCCAACCATTAACGTCGTGTCTTAAGAAGAAAAATAAAATAGATTACACTAAACAAGAGTACATAGATGCATTCGAAAAGTGCAAAGAACTATTGACTAACGCACCGCTTTTACAGTTCCCCGACTTTTCAAAACCATTTGTCCGACGACAGATGCTTCCAACTATGCACTAGGCGCTGTCCTTTCACAAGGACCCGTTGGTAGCGACAAGCCAATAGCTTACGCAAGTCGCACCCTAAATGACGCTGAAACCCGATACAGCACGATCGAGAAGGAGCTTTTGGCCATAGTATGGGCCACAAAGCATTTTAGGCCATATTTATATGGAAAGAAGTTCATCATTTACACGGATCATAGGCCACTTGCATGGTTAAATTCGATAAAAGAACCCAATAGTAAGTTAACGCGGTGGAAATTGCGTTTAGGAGAATTCAACTACGACATTGTGTACAAAAATGGTAGACAAAATTGTAACGCGGACGCATTATCACGTATCAAAGTAAACGCTTTAGGCGAAAATGACGACGTTTCAATGAAAGTCAATTTGGATGAAAAAGAACAAAAACTCCAACGTCATTTAGGTGAAGTAACGCAAAAATTACGCGATTGGCTAATCAAGATAACAACCCTCCTCGCGCATCTATATCACGCCAACAAACGCCATCTCCAATATTAATTTCATCTTCTGATTCCGAGAAAACTATAAGCATCCCATCACTAGATCGCCATGGTCGACGATCCCCATATTCTATTCCATCTGTGAATAGCAGTACCGCAACTGCGTCTGAAGCTCCATGTAGCGATAGTATAGAAGACACCATACATTCAGCCCGCGACATGGACACGGACGGCATGCTTATATTACAGGAGGCTATAGACACTAAGCCCAATCAGGTGCTTGTGTGTACCTGGAACAGAGATGAGTTATCAGTTAAAAATGTATCTAGAGCTAAGCAAAAAATACTAGAAATACACTTACCTGTCGATAACCCGGATCTTATAAAAAGGTTTCTAAAAGAATATATTAGGCCTAAAATCAAATACTTCTTTTACTTTGAAGACGAAAGACACCGGAAACAATTCTCAGAAGTTACTATATCACTCTTCCAAAAGGGAACAATGAAATTTTACGAATGCACTAAGAGGGTTATTCACGTATATAACGAAAACGAACAGCGAGATATTGTAATTAAATATCATGAAGGAAAAAGTAGCCATAGGGGAATCAAAGAGACGTTAGTACATCTTAAACGAACCTTTTACTGGAATAACATGGAACAAGTAGTTGCGAGTGTTATTAATGCATGTGACATTTGTAAAAGAATGAAGTATGAGCGAAAACCGATCAAACCAGAACTTCAGTTATCTCAAACACAAACCAGACCATTTCAGGAATTGTTTATCGACACCTTTTCAATCGAAGGACGATATTACCTCACAATAGTTGACGCCTTCAGCAAGCTCGGACAGGCGATTGAGATTAGTACTAAATCCACTCCGGAAGTAGTAAGAGGTCTGCTAAAGTACTTCTCACAATACGGTGTTCCCACCAAGATTAGTTCCGATCCTGGTGTAGAGTTTAATAATACATTAATCAAGGAAATGCTGTCATTTTACAAAATCGATCTGCATATCAGTACCCCACATAACCCGAACTCTATGCGGATAGTTGAGAGATTTCACTCCACACTCATAGAGATATATAGAATAGCTAAATACGAACGCAAAATAACGGACGCTGCGTCTGTAATGACGTATGCAGTAATGTCCTATAATCATACGATCCATTCTGCTACGGGCCTTACGCCCTTCGAAGTGGTTTTTGGTCACACCGAAGCAAATGGCATGTTCCATGTAGATTTTAATAAACGATTTACACAACAGTTGGTTAAGGAACATGTTAGAAAAACAAAATACCTGTATGAGTATTTGACAGATAAGATGATTGAGAAAAAGATGAATGTAAGAAAGAAACATGGTGGAGAAACTGAGTTTGATATCGATGTAGGTGACACTGTTTTCATCAAAGGAGTTACTAGGCGTAGCAAGGACAAGCCGCGATACCAAAAAGCTAAAATTATCGGAAGCATAGAAAGAAACATTGTACCCGTTTCTACACAAAATAGGAATACCAAAGTCCCAATTAAAGACATTAGGCGTCCTCCACAGGTTAGTGCTTCTGGCGGTCCAAGTGATCCACAGCCAGGCCCTTCATCTGCAGTCGATTGACAAGAATCCAGGACTGTTACCTGTGAAGAAAGGTCAAGCTACTGTCAGCCACGATCAATGGACCGTTATTAAAGTATTAGATTTAAAGTTAATTTACGATCAGTTAGTTTTAAATATAGATAACTACAGGCAATTAAAGAAGCAAGTTCAAAGTTGTTTTGATGTCAATACTTTCGATTCAGACTTTACTGAAGTCGATATACAAACCGAATATATCATGAATATAACAATAGAAAAGTTTAAACAACTAGTTCCCACATCGATAAGAGTTAGGCGTGGTTTAATCAATCCTCTTGGTTCCCTAATAAAAACAATAACGGGAAATCTCGACCAAGATGATGCTGTAAGGTACGAAAAGTTAATGTATGAATTAAAAACTAAACAAGATAGGATAGCTCAGAAAATGACAATTGTTACGGAAATTGTTGGCACATTTACAAAAATTAGCAACACGACTAAAAACAATTTCATTCAAATAAACGAAAGTCTCAATGAGATAATCGTAGTTTAAATACTTCAAAGACACTTCAAATTGGCAATAAAATAATTCATGTTTATAATATTTTCACAAATAACTTTCAGACAATTTACATGAGATTGAATGAAATTGAGACAGCCGTTGCTCTTTCTAGAATAAGGTTATTACACCAGGCAGTTGTAGATACTAATGAATTAATTGTTTTGTTACAAGAGATAGAGAAAACCGAGACATTAGTGTATCCAGTAAATGTAGAGAACATTCAGAAAATAGAACAATGTATAGAAATAAGAGCATACTTCATTTATTATGCAGATTCCATTAATTAGAAACGAACTTTTTAACTACTTTAAGATGATCCCTTTGCCTATGCATAATAGCAATAACGGCCTCACTTCCCTTATCCTACCTAAATACCCATACCTCCTTGTGAAAGGTTTAAAGACCAAGCCGCTCTCCCAGCCATGCCGAGAAATCGACGACGCCCGTTTTCTATGTTATGAGAACGACGTATCACCAATGGTTGAAGACAGCTGCATAACAGAACTTATGAGATTTTCCACAAATATTTCGAGTTGCCACCCGGTTCCAGTTAACATCGACAACGTCAAGGTTGAACTAATTCAGCCCAATCGCTGGATAGTTTACGCGAAAGCTGAAACTCTACTCACTAAGTATTGTGAAAACGAGATAACACAAGAAAACATCTGTGGGACGTACCTGTTGTTGATGGACGACAACTGTAGTGCCCAAATTAACAATTTCACATTAAAAAGGCACCAAAAGCAAGGCAAAGATGTAACCTACACCCAGTTTCCAGTTATCAACCTGCCGAAAATATCAACCAATTTTATTGATACTCAGAGAAAACCCGTTAATCTCAATGGAATTGATCTTGGCGATCTTCAAGTGTTAAATTACTTATTCCAGAGAAGTGAAAGTGAAATAATCAGTGTTAAAGAAAATGAGAAAAGTGTTTTTAGCAGTAAAAGTGTTAGTATAGGAAACATATTGTTTTGTGTAGTCTTAGCGATTTGTATTGTTTTGTTAGCCTGTAAGAAAAGAATTTTTAAAATATGTATAGCATTTAAAACTCGAGATCATCCTCATTCCTCGGATAATCTCGAAGTTACGGAGGGAGGAGTTATACCACCCACATGCTCCAATCGCCCTATCTTTTTAGCAGCATAAGCAATTTACGGGTGGTCACACCATGCTTGCGTTCCACGAACCGGACGCGATAGAGCTATCGCTCTAATGCTGATTAATCATAACACGGTGCTCTCCTCGTACTTTTAAGTTCTAATATTAAGTCAGTCTGTAATTAGTTGCCGTAAGAATCACTTGATTAAATCATAATTGAATTTAATTCTTTTTGTGTATTTTTAAAAACCGAACCACGGCTCTTCCCAGTTTGACTACCTACTAACCAATGGATGTAACTTATCTGATAAATAAAATAATTGAATTGAATTGAATACCGACCTAACCTCAAAAATATATAAAACCTGCTGTATCTAGTAAAAGAAGCAAGATAACGAAGACAAAAATAAAAACGACGATAGCAAAAATAAAAGAAAGAACATGGTTTTTAATTTTTTAACTGACTTTCAGAAGGACGTTTACCATTCAGATGTTTATATTTTTTATTTATGTGCGGGCATAGAACGTACGGCTGTAGAGGAAGAGGAACACTGATGAAAGTGTGGATAAACTGGGTGATAGATGATATTGATATAAAGGGAGTAGATGCGGAACTGACTGCGGATAGACCCAAATGGAAGACAATGACATGATGCACCGACCCCACCCCACCCCACTTAAGTAGGATAAGGGTAGGATGATGACGATGATGTTGTTCAGGCTTTACTGCGTTTTATTTTTATTTTTAATTCATATAGGCTAGTGTTTGACCACTACCTCACCTGTTGGTCTTAAATAAATTGTCTTAAATATGTATGGACGGATTTTCAAAATTATATTCTGGTCGAGAGCGGTTTATTCCCAAATTGTAATATAATCTTGTCAAATTATTTTTCATTCCTCTTAGGTTAAACTACTTACCCATTTTGCCAACAGGCGTCTCGACCGGAGTTACAACATGCCCCCCAGCATGAGAATAGTCACTTTCCTTCAATCTAACTTTCTTCTCGGGTATTTCTACGTCGAACAAATGCAGCTTTCTATATGTTTGTACTATTTCACCTTTATTGTTGATTATTACGTGCGTGTTGTACATTTTTAAGGGATTGTTTTCGTCCTGGGGAGACAAAGAAAACATTTTATGGTGTGAATCAATTTGCAAATACGTAGATTAATTAACACTATTAATATAAATGTGAAAATTAGTTTGTATAATATATTTTATTTAACTTATATTATATTATACCTGAACTCGGCGAGCGACATATCATTGTTTGGTTGGCTTCGACTGTAGCTTAAACTAGCTACAGTCGAAGCCTACATATATACATAAATTACAGCTTGTATATAAGATTATTATAAGTTGGTATCCCGCACCCCATACCACCAATAGAACAAAACCTTATCTAAGATCAGCGTCCACATGATTTGTATGTTTTATTCTAAACACATACCTTTTCATGAACACCGCCCATAGACAACCACACGTTGTGCTTCGCAGCTAACTCTCTATAACTATTGACAGTGCTGCCACCTACAATAGGTTCTGCTTGTTTAACAACATCATTCTTATTTTCAGCTATATAATCACATGCTTCTGGGAAGAATATCATCTGTAAATTGATAAATATAAAATAAGTTAATTTCAGAAGTTGAAGGAAAATTGTAATCATAAAACGTAGAAATTTTATCTTGTGTAAGCAAGGGAAAGAAGCAACATGAACAGCTAATTGTAATTCGATAAGGCACTATGATTGTTTTATGTACATTATTATACAGGGTAATTCAGCACCAATGGATCAAACGAAGCAGGGTGGTAGATGACCGACCTCACTGCGCATCTATTGAACCGCCATATATGTTCTACCATTTTGGATAGTGTATGAGATATATTTTTTTAATATTTTTACCTAGGTGGTTAAAATATTTATAAAAAATCTACATTGCACAGGCAGAGCATACATGCCAACATTTTTTGCATTAGCTTGTTGCGTTGAGTTTGAATTAACATTTTCAATAATCATCGTCATTTTTCAACCAATTTACACAAAACCTTAACGAATTATAAACCTAAACCTTCCTCATGAATAACTCTATCTATTGGTGAAAACTGCATAAAAATCTGTTCAGTAGTTTTTGAGTTCATCGCGAACAAACAGACAGACAGATACTGAGTGAGACTTTGTTTTATAATATGTAGTGACAATCCAAAATTTGAACCCATGTTACCCAGGTGTGGGTTCGTCTCTCTGCACAGTGAAATATAGAATTGTATATACTTAATAGAGTACAAAAATATATAAAGTATAGATAACTCTTAAAGAAACAATATTACATTGTTTCATGGTAATACCTAAGTATTGAATTATAAGATCAGAAATATTAAAATGTAATTACTATCTCACCTGGAGGTGAGCTATGTGGTTGTCGTAGATGGTGAACACACTAGGCCTAGAATGATCTGACTCTTAACGGCTGTGTTACCAGAAGACTGTAAAATTATGGTGGCTGGTAATTATGCCTAAAGCTACAAACATCTTAAGAGGGAACGCGGGGTGCATTTTTCCATACAAATGTATTCCCCTGTTTCCTCCCTGGAAAATGCTTCAAGAGCTTTTTCTACAAAAAATTAAGGTCTGCTATAGCTATGCCCCTGTCATTTACTTTTTTTGACCAACCATTTGCAAAAAGTAAGACCTTTCAAAAACCTGAAAAATGACCTATATTACTGCTCTGATCTAAACGGATAACAGACAGATTTGAAAGGCTTTTAAGACATAAAAAATTATAGGAGCATGCATGCACTCATCAGGTTGATGTTGATAGCCCTAACATATATATTGATTATCTGGCAGCGGTTGGAAAAAAATTGCTGAAGATCGAGCTCAGTGGCGTGCCATAGGAGAGGCCTTTGCCAAACAGTGGATGAATACTGGCTGTTCATGATGATGATGATATATCTTGAATTATATATAATAACTTGAAGCTTTGCAATATAATATTTTTTCTTTTTATATCTTATAGGGTAGCGGCTCTCATGGATAGCTGCCGGAACACATGTTTGGGCGACAGATTTCCTAACTTGAGGGTGGTAGCTGGCCAGGCGGACACTAGATAGTGTCCTACCACCATGTGGGGGTTGTTGGTTTTTAACGATGTTTTCCATCACCGGAGGGCCACTGTAAGAAGCGCACATAAATTTTTCCATAAAAAAATCCATTGGTGCACGGCGGGATTTGAACTCGGTACCACGGCATCAAAGCCGACCGTTCTCCCGATTACGCCACCGGGCCCTCAATGAATAATAAAAAAAATTACCTGCACATTGTCTTTAGAAGCAGTTCCAATAAGTTGACTAACAACTTGCAAGTTCTCCGCCTTGTCAGCTACAGAAGTCATCTGACAGACTGCTATTCGTTTAGTTTCGTCACTCATTGCTTTTGTGAACTGCCTCGATTCTCTGATTATATGCTTGAATAGTGTAACAGTTAGGTGCTGAAAAAAATATGCACTAAATAATGGAAACTATTACTTACATAGAAGAAGCTGAGTAGACTAGCGACCTCTGAATGGAACATGTATAAATTTGCTTTGTTTGGATTACCTTATCATTAAAGTAGTCTTATTTAATCAATTACTGATAAGAATTACGGTGTAAGCTTAATAATAGAGATCTAACCTTTTACTCTAATCGGAAGCCGCATCAATGGCAGAAAACTCAAGCATTCAAGTAACTCACCCGCATGTCTACTTTAGTCTATATATATTTTTATAATTAATTAATTTTTATTTGATTTAGTTTAGTTTAAAGTTTATTAATATCGAAAATTGAAAACAGAAATCTTGAAAATAAAATATAATATAACAAGTAGAACATGAACATGATGATGATTTACGTCAGTTGTCAAATGTCAATAATATTGAATGTCATTGTCACGCCGTGAACGGAATGACATTCCTGACTGCCTTGACGCTGACCCATGGAAGTAGGAAAACAGATTTTTCTCTTTGGAAATACCTTTAAATGAACAGGTGAACATTTTCAGTGGAAATTTCTGCAGGTGGTAAGAGCATTTCATATAGATATTCCGCCTGGTTTGCTATCAAAAAGTAGCTTACCACCATCAAGGAAAAAATTTACCACCATAACGGTGTTCCGGCAGCACACAGCCCTTGAGTTTCAATGTACTATTAGGCATTTCAGAGATATTTTAAGCTCTAATTGTAACATAATACTGCGTTATAGTAGCTATAGGATATCTATGTAATGCAACCATTTTAAAACTTGCTGCTTCAAAAACCAACTAAGCGTCATTCATACACACGCGTTTATTTTAGTCTGAGCTAGCGTTGATCTATGAATGAGTGTGTAAGACTGTGAGTGTTTTGATTTGAACGCGCAATGCAATGTTAGTGTCAGCAGTCAATTTCAATGAGAAAATAATAAAGAAAATCTGTCGTCAAAACATCTGTGTTCCGGCAGCTATCCTTGAGAGCCAGTTCACATACAAGGCCTAGCGTGCGTACCATCTTCAACCGCATCATCGCTTACCAACAGATGGAATAGTGGTCAAACGTTAGACTATAAGATATAAAAAAGTAACATAGTGTAGTTGTAATATACATGGAGGTAGGAAATACATTATAAGGTAGCTTGACGATACATTTGCCTGTTTGGAAATAACTTCGGAACGGACACTCTGTTCCCCTCACCAATCGGGGCTTCCTCACCTCAACACTGATTCTTGAGCTGTCGAGGAGCTAACGTGAGCAGGGACGCCACACGCGGACGACTACAAAATAATACTACTCACGAAGAGAAGAACACGGAACGCCAACTTTATACATTTACTAGCAACCCGCCCCGGCTTGGCACGGTTGCAATGCTAAGTAATACATTTTAATACCGCCGCAACCACTATGTCCCTGCATGTTAAATCGGTAATATCTTCGAAAATATTCATTTAATATATATGCTGTACAGGGTCATATTGATCTATATTAAATGCGCAATGTATTAATGGTACTCAATTGGATTCTGATTAATTCTGTATTACTTAAAAAACGCTTCTTAATTAAGTAATTTTTTCTCGTTAAGAGTAAAGGATAATAAAACTTTTTAACAAAAAATTAAGCCGCCGAAAAAACTGAAGAGCAAAAAATAATAATTTTTTTTTATTCAACCTTAATAACGAAGTTCTTATACTACTGTTAGTATACCATAGTATATATATTTGTAATTGTTTTGAGTTTTTAACCAAACATAATAACTAAGTTCTTAAACTAATGTAAGTATGTATACCAAAGTAATTTTGAGTCGGGATACCTTATCTCTCCTTTTTAGACTGAAGTACATTATTTTGATCTATCTAGTAGGGCTCAGAGTTTCAGGTACGGGCCAGCGTTTGCAATGTAAGCACAAAAAGTATTTATTTACGACATCACATTAGAAATCTCAGCGAGTGCGAGATAGAGTACAGACGGCTATACCCTTGATAATGAGATATTCTTGTGCTGTTTACGGCTAAATAAACTAAATAAACGGGACAAAGATAGGAGTTTTTATAGATTCCCTAAAGATAAAAAGAGGTAAATAGTTCTTGGTAACATACACTAAGTAGATAGATAGATAAAACTCTTTATTTGCACACCAAAAGAACAGAAAAAATTTACAATTTACATCAAACTATAAGTAATGCAAAGGGCGGTCTTATCGCTTAAAGCGATTTCTACCAGACAACCGAAATATTACTATTTCGGTTGTCTGGAAGAAATCGCTTAGAAGAATAGAAGAAAATTACGAGACTGTGAAGGACGGTGGTGTACCGATATAAACTCTAAAATTAATAAATATACTTACTTACATAATATTAACATATTATCATACCATACACTACTTAAAAACATATACATATATAATAATAATAATATAAAATACACTGTAAGATAAATATTGCAATGAATTAGACTAGCAATAACTATAACACAACAAAGAATAATAATAATAAATAAAAATAATAATAATAAATAGTTCAGGCTAATAAAAGTTCAGTCGAGACGGGATAAATAGAATTTCAATAGTCGTTCTTTGAAAGCGTGTGGAGATGGAGATTGTCTGATTTCCACTGGTATATCATTCCACAGGCGCGCAGCCTGTACCGTAAACGATTTATCAAAAAAGGTGGTAGAATGAGAAGGTATTTGTAACGTTAGATTATCAGATGACCTCAACGTTAGTGAGTGCTGTGAATGTAGGAATTCAGAGCTTTCCTTATGATAGCGCGGGGAAGCGGGATTAAAAAGTATATTTTATAGGAGGGAAAGAATGTGAGTATTCCGGCGGAGTCGAATGGGAAGCCACTTGAGCTTGTGACGAAAATATGAGACATGGTCATATTTGCGCAATCCAAATATGAACCTTATGCAAAAATTCTGAAGCCGCTCAAGTTTGTTCAGTTGGTCCTCCGTTAAATCTAGATAGCTAGCGTCAGCGTAATCAAGAATCGGAGGCAGAAGTGATTGTGCTAACGCAACTTTGGTAGCAGTAGGGAGAAAATTTTGAAGGCGTTTCAAGGCACCTGCAGAAGCAAACATTTTACGTCTAACGGCATCTAATTGTGGACCCCATGACAATGTCTGATCTATAATAATACCAAATTCTTCACTTGTGTACTGTAAGGAATTTTAATACCGTCAAAAATAATTGTAGGAAGGTTATTACGATCAAGCTTAGACAATATGCGGGAGCTGCCTACAATTATTATTTGGGTCTTGCTAGGGTTTACTCTTAGACCAAACGCCTTACCCCACGCAGCTATAGGGCTCAGATCGTCATTCATTTTTCGAACACAGTCAATCAACTGATCGGGAGATGCCTGAGAGTAAATTTGTAGGTCGTCAGCGTAGAGGTGGTAGGGAGAAGATATATCAGAAGAAATAGAATTTACGAGTATGAATGTAGAAAAGAGTAATGGAGATAGAACGCCGCCCTGTGGGACGCCAGCAGAAGTGTTACACCTCGAAGAGAAACAGTCTTCAAGGCGCACCCTCTGCCGACGCCCAAACAGGTAAGTACGAAAGAAGTCAATTACAGAAGGAGATATGTTAATAGATCGTAGCAGTTCCAATAGAATCTCGTGGTCGACGGTATTGAAAGCATTGCTGAAGTCAAGGAGAGCAAGCACAGTCAGCTTACCATGTTCCATGCCGGCACGAATGTCATCTGTGATTTTTACCAACGCAGTAACTGTGCTGTGCCCAGGACGGAATCCAGACTGAAACGGGTTAAAGAGACAATTTCTATTTAGAAATAAGCTTAGCTGATGATGCACAAGCCGTTCCAGTACTTTGGAGAGGAAGGGGAGGATAGATATTGGACGGTAATCTGAGAGAGATTTAGGATTAGGTTTTTTTGGAAGTGGAATAATTTCAGCGTTTTTCCATGAGGTTGGAAATATACCACTCAAGGTTGAGTAATTAAGGATGTGGGTAAGGACAGGAAGGATAAGATCAAGGATAGGGACTATCGTGTTGAGACTAATACCATCGATACCCACAGCATTAGATGTGATTGACAGTACGCCCTTCTTAACATCCTCTTCCGTAAAATAAGTGAAACAGAAAGAAGAGTAGGTTGGAGATAGTGTGTTACAAAGAAGAGAGATAGTGATGGATTTGACTGAGGAATCCATACTAGTAGTGGAAGAAAAGTGATTGTTTAGTGAATCAATATCAAGATTAGGAGAAACATAATTTTCTTTGGGTCTGCCTATACCCAGGGTATGTTTCTACCTATCTATTTTTTTTGTTCCGCTCTTGTTTTTCCTCCGATATGAACCGGAGACATTTGTAAAGCGGGTTTTGTTCTGTTGCTTTAGTTACATTTAACATCGATGAGCATAAATCCAGTTGGTGTTATGTGTTTTTTCATAATTAAATATTTTCTTTTTTTTACTAGCTATATTTTTATTTTTTTCTTATTTTGTCTTCTCTTTTTCCTTTTTTTTATTTTTTTTTCTACATGCTGAGCTGACTTTTTTGGCTATTATATAATATATATATATTTTTTTTGTTTTCGTTTGTTTTTTTTTTTCCTAATTGCATTTTACAAACACAAGTACATTGAAGCAATGAAAAACAATTAAAGAGACTACACATCCAAAGCAAATCATATTTCATTATAACAAATTAATTTAAATAAAATAAAATAATTTAATTTTACAAAATTTAATTAAAAATATCAAAATGTAACAATAAATATTAAACAACAATAAAATACAGATAATAATTTCATTAATGACATTTGAATTACAATAATAATTTATATTAGTGTTAAGTGTTTATGGCGGCCATTTAGCCGTGCTTCCGTTAGCTTTGAATACCTTTCTAATAATGGTTCGAATGAATTCTAGAAAGACAATCTGTGTGCCCTTGCACTTCAGCAGTTCCCCGAGCGCACTTATAGTAATTTTAGTCTTTACTTCCGCTTCCAAACGCTCCGCAGCAAACCTAGGACAGTCAATCAAAACATGTTTCACGTTTTCAACAACCCCCGGCTCACACACGCACATAAGGATCAGCCTTCAACTTAAATCTGTAAAGGTACTGTCCCAGACCGCCGTGTCCGGTCAGAGCCTGGGTCAGTAACCCATCCGTTCTCTTGCCCTGTTGAAAGAGTATGCAGAGAAAACGTCAGGGAGGAATTCTCGTATTATCTTTCTACAGTTCCATTTATTCAGAGATTCCTCCCTGATGACTCGCTTCGCGTAGGACAAAGGGTATTTCGAGTAGTCAGGCGCGGTACGCTTGAAGAGAGCTGCCACCTTGGCCAGCTTGTCAGCCCTCTCGTTGCTAGGGATGCCAACATGTGCCCGCAAACAAAAGAGCCGCACCACAATGTTCCTTGATTTGAGCTCGTTTATGTTCTGACGTATACTGAAAATGATAGGATGCGACGAGGTGTAATCTTGTATTGCTTGTAATGACGATTTGCTATCACTGAAAATATTGACCTCCGGTTCTTTGAGACCTTCCGCTATATCTGTCGCTTTCAGTATCGCTAGAAGCTCGGTCTGGAAAACAGAACAGTGATGTGCTAGTTTAAACTTACGGAATCTCGATCGACTCGAACTCGGCATAACTTCTACCTATCTATTTGTCTTCTTTAGTTATACAGATCCAGTAGCTAATTTATATTTGTAACTTTTTTTAATCATGTAAGTAACTTTAATGAAATGCCCCTACCTAACTCTACCATATTCAAATAAAATAATCAAATACCTATTTAGATGATTTTAGTTTGGAAAAACTTTCGCACCTGTATCACTTGCACGCGTATCCGTGGAATATCAGTCTTCGTTCACAATGAGACAAGTGTATTTGTAATGGCGTATCGCGTGGTGTAAATGAGAATAATTTTATTTTCTATACTTTTAAAACCATAGCGAAGTACTCGCTAGCATGTCTTAACCGACTTCAAAATTGATTAGGTTCTTACGGTGACAGCCTTAGACTTCACGCACACAATTGCGCGTGTAGGAAAATGACATGTGTGTAGTATCTGTGGTCGTTAAAACGCGGCTTTGTATGGAGATTTAAATGAGTGTCTGGGGTGTGGTTGAGGTATCTACTTTTTTGTAGGTATTTGGTATCCTTATATATACGTCAATGTTAATATATACTTAGAGAAGACTGAGAGTCAAGTCAATGCTTTCTTGTTCATTGACGTATAAGGTCACGAAATACTTACAAAATATAGGTGAATACCTAAACATCAAAAATCTTTTTGGGAACATTACTAGAACTGCGAACCAGACCAGCATGCCTCTCACGAAGTTTAATAGGGATTGAAATTAACGAACATGACAGAGATGGAGCTGTACAGCCTACATTGCTGCGTCTCCGTCATTTAGTTCATTTCGTTAATTCAATGATCAACTGGCAAACTTCGTGATAGGCCCCCAGAGCTGTCTTTAAACAATAAAATCGCATATGCAGATAAGGATAAAAATTGTTGTCCATCTCGCTCTCTCATTTGTTTTTTTAATACTTTTACAGGCTAGCGTTTGACCACTATCTTACCTGTTGGTAAGTGATGATACGGGGGCTGATCACGAAAACCATTGAATGAACGAAATGACAGGGACGCAGCTATGTAGGCTGTAAAGCTTCGTCCCCGTAATTTAGTTCATTTCGTACACTCAATTAAATTAAAATTAAATTAAAAAATTTATTTATTCATTTTTAGTACAATTACACTGTGTTACGTCCCTAACCACCAAACTAGGCGTTGTCGGCCTGTGTTTTGGTAATTAGTTCCATCCGTTGTAAAGAATTATTTAATGTACATGGCAGTTTACTTGTATCTTAGATTAATAAAATTATACAATAAGGAGGTAAACAGTAAAAGTAAGAGAAAATTTTACTGAGAGTCATGCAGTTGTGGTTAAATATGCTAAACATTTTATATATTTATTTATCAGAGACTAAATGTTACGATTACAAATATGATTTATCAAATTAAACATACTTTATTAGAAACGTAGTTGCATTCGGTAAGAAAAATAATATACTATGTCACATTCATGAACCTAGCCCAACAAACAGTTTAAAGATTAACAAACAATAAATTACAATCACAGTTAGTTACTTATTCAGAATATTTCTTTTGAGATTACACAAACAGTTATTATTTATTTGAATAGTGTCAAATTAGCATAAAATTATAAAATATTATTATATTATAGAATATTATTTTATTTTACATGACTAAATAATCAATAATTTTTCAATAACTTATGACTTAACAATGATTTTTGTGATACGGGGGACGGTCGAAGATGGTAAGCACGCTAGGCCTAGAATGGGAACTGGCTCTCAAAGATAGCTGCCGAAACACATTAGATGTTTGGTGAAAGATTTTCTAACTTGAGGGTGGTAGCTGGCCAGGCGGATACTAGATAGTGTCCTACTACCATGCGGGGGTTGTTGGTTTCTTAACGATGTTTTCCTTCACCGGAGGGCCACTGTGAGAAGCGGCGGTTTGAACTCGGTACCACGGCATCAAAGCCAACCGTTCTCCCGATTACTCCACCGGGCGTCATACTAGTGATTGTATAGTTTTATTCTTCTCATATTATCATTGTTATTTAAATTCCAGATCCATTTAATACTCCATCCACGATACCCATATACATCTGTCAACATCCGTGTTGTGTTCATGGACAGTCATTATCATATTATTATACTCTTTGGTTATTGTATTCTCTGTGGTCAGTCTAGAAAAATCGCAGAGTTGGTGAGACGGCGATTTTTGTTTTGTTTTGTTATAAAAATAGTTAATTTCGTGCTGGGAATTGTTAGCTTAGCACTAGAAAAAGTGATTAAAAAACATGAGTGAGCCTAAAGACACAGTAGCTGCGGAGGTGTGTAATTTTATTACTTAACTATGTGTGTGTTATAATACAATATATTTTGATGAATTTTTAGACCAGTTGGCTTTGGCTCTTCCATTCTTCAAATATAGTCTGAACAGACTGAATTAGCAATTGGCATAGTTTAAATGTGTAATCTATGATGTAAGCTGGAAAAACTTCCAAAAATGTTTTGCATTGTAAATAATAATAAGACATCATCATTATCAGCCAAATTTCGTCCACTGCTGGACATAGGCCTCTCCCATGGCACGCCATTGAGCTCGATATTCAGCTATATAATATATATAATAATAAGACATGTGCATATTTAATTTCAGATCCCAAAACCGAAAATAAAGCACGATTGGTACCAAACAGATGCACAAGTAGTTATAACTATTCTGCTAAAAAATGCACCAAGTGACAAAGTGAAAGTACAATATGGGGAGCGCAGTGTAAGTATATTGCTAATGCTACTTTAAAATATCTAAAAGATCCACCCATGTCTATAAGCTTAGACTTAAATCTTGCTTGAGATCCCAAGGTGGTTTTATATTATTATATTATATCTTTACTTTTTACTTTTTACATTTTTATTTCTATTTTTATTTTTGTGCATTGTTTTTCTTGCCTGACAAATATGGATCCATGTGTCTGAAATAAAGAAATATTATTATTACTATTTGTTTATTCAATTTAACTCACGGGTCGTACACGCCCGGTCTTTTGGAGGGCATTGATGGAGCCGAAGCCAACATCAAGAGGCCCTTTATAATGTTTACTTAGGTATTATTAATGGATGAGGAGGAGATATGGGAAACTATATTATAAAAAGATGGTACATTATATTATGAGACTATTGGGTGAGCTGATTAATGTCGGATTGCTGGTCTATGGGATGAGGTACGGCACCCGCCAATTATGCCTCATTACAAAATATTTAGGCGGGTGGTGACTTGCGACCCACTGAATGGACCCCCCCCATAAAGGCGGACCGTTATGTCGGCGCCGAGGGGCAACATTGGCGTGGATAGCTAAGGGTGTTGAGAGGTGTGCTGCACTTTCACTAAACGCTACTAGCGGCTTTATGCCTTTAACACTTCCACCCTGGAGCTTAGGTCTTAGCTCTTGCGATTCCCACCACCGGCCGGCCGGTCAAGGCAAGCCGGGTGTCAGAGGGTCTCATTTAGCCCTCACGGGATAGGGGTACGCGGTGTCGCCACTCACCGTCGGCTCGCCACAAAGCCGCCCCTGCGGGTATTATTATATTATTATTATTATATTCCAGGTATGACCAATTGATCACGATCGACCAGTAAATCATGGCAGGGCAAGAAGCATATCTTAGGGATGCGATTTTTTTAAGCTCGATCCGTTATTATGGTTCATAATGGATCGAAATTTCTCGATCCGATCCGCGGATCGGATCACATTCATTTATCCGAATTTCAAAAGATTGATCCAAAAAAATCGCATGAAAATACAACTTTTATTTCAAACCAAAAAGAGGTGTTCGGTTCAACAAGGCATTAGGCAACATAAATTACATTAACCTGAAAAGATTAATGTCTAATTTAATCTAATTAAAATTCACTTTCAATAATTTAAGGTATACGAGTACTTTTGTATGTCTATGAATTATAAAAACACACAACGAAACAATTAATTATGTAATAATTTAGTTGTTGATAATATAACTTTGCGTGCAAACTAAAATAATTGCAAACTACAAAGTTTGGATCGCAATCTGATATTTGATAGAGTTGAATCAATATGCGATCGGATTGCATGGTTTCGATCCGATCCAAAAATCGATTGGATCGTAAGCCTTCGATCCGATCTTCGAAAAGATCAGATCATATCGGCACATCACTAGCATATCTAATACCTTTAAATGAGCAATTATTGTATATAAATATATATATATCTAATCTGAATCTCGGAAACGGCTCCAACGATTTTCATAAAATTTAGTATACAGGGGATTTCGGGGGCGATAAATCGATCTAGCTAGGATTCATTTTTAGAAAATGTTGTTTTATTCATGTTTTTAGGCATTGAAAAACTGCTTCAATGTCATTAGAATGCAAAGGGTAATTTCGACTCATTTGACAACATTATGATAGCTCGGTGGAAGATCGATTGGATGGCATTCGGGAGGTCCCTGGTTCGAGACCAGATTGGATGACTATTTTTCCCTTTTTTGTTTTCGCTTTTTTTTCTTTCTTTTGTGAGTAAAACTATAATGGGACTCAAAAAAAATCCAAAAAACTTGATTAACAAAAAAAATATATACCAAGCAAAACTCGGTAAACCAGATATTAAGGTGGTTCGATTTCCATACAAAAGTATATTGACAAATACGAGTAAATGGATCAAAAAATTGCAATGAAATCACATCCATTGGTCTTTATACAACTCTTTACATACGCGAAATCCAATCTTACTACATAATTTGATTAAATAATATGAAAACTAGGATCGAGATTTTAATTCATTTTTGTCAATATGTGAGTGAAGTTTTTACAGTGTCTACATACGCTAAACTCATTAGTGTGTATTGCCGTGATTGTCAGACGTTGCCAAACCGTGCGCTCGCTGAAAAGGCGACGTTTCCAGACCGCTGACATGCGAGTTTCCGCTTTTTCAGGACTTTCAAGTGTTTAGCATTACCGTACCTATTATTATAGTTTATGGCCTTCAAATATTTCGTCGGTTTATCGGTTAGGTTAGGCTCTAACAAACTCTTGTTTCTAACCGACTTCAAAAAAGGATTTTTCTCAATTCGACCGTATATATTTTTTTATGTTTGTTCGCGGATAACTTCGTCGTTTCTGAACCGATTTTGATGATTCTTTTTTTGTTGGAAAGGAAACATGATGTATGTATGATAAATCTTCAGAGATATGGAGATAAGCACGTCAAACTTGGTATTGAAAATTAATAGCGTGGCATTTGAAGTCGGTTCTCTTTTTTTAAGAGAGACAAACACCTCAAACATGGTACTGAACATTAATATCGCGGCATTTGATGTCGTTTCTTTTAGTTGGGACTACCTGGGAAGGGCCTTTGAAACAAAAGAGAAATAGAATTTTTCAAATCGATTTAGGTATCTTTGAGTAATCGGTGAACATCTTTGAGTATTCTGGCTGAATACTCAAAGGAAAAGGCTTCCGTTTTTTACCATTCGGCTACGGAACCGTAAAAATGAGATTGATTTCATTATAACGGACAAGAAGCGTATATTTAGAGATGTCACAGTGATTAGGATCACTAGGTTCAACACCGTAGTATTCACCGACTGGTCTTTTCATCGCTCTTATACGAATACGAAATAGCCTCAATACGAAAGTATTTAACGTGTGCGTCCTGCCTGTTATTACTTACGGAGCCGAGACGTGGACACTGATAGTGCGACTGGTTCACCAATTCAAAATCGCTCAGCGAGCTATGAAGAGGGCTATGCTTGGAGTCTGTCTGAAGAATCAAATTCGAAATGAAGTCATCCGTCAGAGAACCAATGTTATCGACATATCTCAAAGGATTAGCTAGCTGAAGTGGCAGTAGGCTGTTCACAACTGTCGTAGAACCGATAACAGTTGAGGTAGACGTGTTTTAGAGTGGAGACCACGGCTCGATAAACGCACTAAAAGTATCTTTTTCGTAATAGTGTAGGGCGCCCTCCAGCTATATGGAGCAAAGACATATGCAAGCTGGCTGGCAGCGGTTGAAAACAAAGAGCTGAAGATCGAGCTCAGTGGCGTGCTGTAGGTGAGATAGGCTGATGATGGTGAGATTTTAGAGGCCAATTTAAAACCAACATCAACCTTTCATTCATAGATAAACCGATGCGATCCTGTCAGACCATCTGTCAGATCATTCTCAATTACGTCGTATACCAATAAACGGACTAACTAACGGAATAACTCTTTAACAGACTTCACAAAAAAGGAGGAGGATCTCAACTCGACGGTATTTTTTCTTCATGCTTGTTACCTCAGAACTCCTTCAAATCAAGCGATTTCAAAATTATTTTTATTTTATTTTTTTGGGGAAATTATGCGTCCCGTTTGGTCCCATTCAAATTTTATTGAGATCTGATAATCATCACGGTAATATTATAATATTACCGTGTAATCGTCTCCGGAGATATGGAGATAAAGAATGTAAACAAATTCGTATACCTTGATGACATGTTTATGGCAACTGGCTATTTTGACTATCGCGGCATGTGAAGTCGGATTTTTAGTTTTGTACGATTATAAATTATGTTGGCTATATTACCGAAACACACATGACATCACTATTCTCAAAATTTAACGTGACGAAGATTTTATAACAAACATGTTACCAAAATTAGTGACATTTTATAAAACATGTGTTTTACCAGAGATTGTACTGAGGAGAGTACGACTAATTGCCTAAATTGTTTAGATATTTTATTTGTGGTAGGACCAAAGAAGTAGTATCAGGCATATAGTTTCCTGATGTCCGGATTAGCAAACTGAAATGGCAGTGGGCTGGTCATATCTGCCGTATAGGAGCGATAACCGTTGGGGCAGACTGGTTCTAGTGTGGAGACCGCGAATCGGCAAACGTAGCGTAGGACTTCCTGTGACCAGCCCCCCTAGACAAAATTCAATTTCTGTTACCATTCACGCTAACGCAAGTTCAAAATGTATGGAATGACATTTATGTTTCCGCAACAAAGTTGTCATTCCCATACACTTTAAAGTCGCGTTAGCTTGAATGAAAACAGAAATTGGATTTTGTCTAGGGGCCCAGGTGGAGTGACGATATTCGCAAAGCGGTGGGCAGTGACTTAGGAAAGCCTTATGTCTACCAGTGGACTGGTACCGGCTGATTTTGATGATGATACCAGCGCCAGATCTCGAAAATGGTCATGCATTGCTCTATTAGGACCGCTCCATTATCATTTACGGACAGAACTATTAGCGAATAGCCTCGATCAACATCTCAATAGGCTCTCGCTAGACGTTTGGTCAAGGTTTAGACACAGCGCCTGCTGTGTCTAAACCTTGATATACCTTGATACACTTTACTAGCAAAATCAATATTTTTTATTTACCAAGTACTATTTCAGTCATTAAAAAAATAAATTCATCGAATAAGAGTATCAGCGCCATCTATTGGCGCTGTTGTGGTTAGCTGACGACGAGCAACCACCTTAAGTACTTATGTTTGGTAGATCGCACAAGGTTTCGTCAGTAAACAGTAGATCATGGATCTAATCAAGTTGGCCACCCCTGCCATATACCATCTGTATTACAAGCTGTAACCTCATGATAAGCAGTCACCCTTGCCATCACTTTTTAGACCTACAGTGTCTGTGTCCTATTTTTAGGGTTCCGTAGCCGAATGGCAAGAACAGAACCCTTATTAAATTTTTCATGTCTCTCTGTCTGTCTGTATGTCACAGCCACTTTATTCTGAAACTATTAGGTATTCTGTGAACTGTTTTATTATTTTTATACAAAAATAAATAAATTGAAAGGTTAAGGGGGACTCCCAATATGGAACTGAAACAAAAAAAAATGTTTTTATCAAACCTATACATGAGGGTTTCTAAAGATTCCTAAAATTATTTTTTCTCAAAGTCAATTGTTTGAAAGATAGACACTTCCAAAGTGGTAAAATGTATATGCGTTTTTTTAAGTTGTTACATATTTTAAATTTTTTTTTTACATAAAAATTGTGTTTCAGAATTGACCTTACTCTAATAATTTTTTAATCAGTTCTTCCAAAGTGGTAAAATGTGTATGCGTTTTTTTAAGTTGTTTCATATTTTACATATTTTTTTATATAAAAAACTGGCCAAGTGCAAGTCGGACTCGCACTAGTAGGGTTCCGTAACACAGTAGAGTATTCTATAACTTTGATTTTTCGCAACTACAAAAGTAACTTTGTTTTTCATAGTTTTTGTATGAAAAACAAAGTTATACTTGCGGTCGCTATATCTCAACAACTGCTGACTGTATCTCGTTCAAACCAATTTTCGTTGACCTATCCATAGACACGCCACACGTATAGGTTTGAAGAAAAATTTTTTTTTTGTTCCAGTTCCATGTATGGGATGATGATCCCTTAAACTTTTATATTTTTTATTTTTGTATAAAAATTGGAAAGCGGTTTACAGAATACATCTACCTACCAAGTTTGAATTCTGTAGTCTTAATAGTTTCGGAATAAAATGGCTGTGACATACGGACGGACAGACAGACAGACATCTGCGATCAGCGAATCTATAAGGGTTCCGTTTTTTGCCATATCGGCTACGGAACCCTAAAAATTGTCTGTCAAAATTGACCCTACTCTAATATTTTTTTATTAGTTTGACGTCAACAATTGGATGACAGCTAAATGGCTCATTACTTAAACTTAAATTATGCTTTGGCTATGTTTACTTGATAATTGAATATGATTTATTTGATGGTGCATATGTGCATATATTAATACTGCCTATATACTGGATCAATGTTTTGATTTAATATGTTTATCCCCCCCTCTAACTTCTAAAATAAGAGAGTGAATAATCTAAAAAAAATATATGCTCTAGATCTCAATAAACACTTTCAACAAAAATTGGTTTGAACAAGATATAGCCAGCAGTTGTTGAGATATAGCACATTTTCTAAACCGCAAATATAAAACTTTGTCATTCATAGAAACACTATGAAAACCTAAGTTAATTTTTTGCTGGCAAAAAATGATAGTGGTATTTTTTGCTCGATCTTATAAAATATTGTGGTGCTGTATGGAACCCTACAAGTGCGAGTCTGACTTGCACTTGGCCAGTTTATTTCATTTTGTTTATTTTTTTAAACATATATTATAAACAACAAATGAATATATATAAACATATATATAACAACAAATTGTATATTTTCAGTTGTCCCTAACAAGTCCAATACCAAATTCAGACACGGAGTATAGTCTAGAAATAGAGCTAGCCAATGAAATAGTTCCCTTAATGTGTACCTATGTTGTGTCTCCCTCTAAAATAGAAGTCAAATTGAGGAAGAAGGAGGGACTGAGATGGGCGCAATTAGAGGGAGAAGCAGGTGGTGAAATGATAAAGGCTATACCACAAGGTTAGTGGCTGTATTACATACTAGCTTTTTTTACACAGAACCGGGTAGCACTTTTCCGCTATCTCACCTGCAGGGCTAGCATGGCCTTATCCCCGGGGGAAAGACAAAATTATTTCCCTGTTTTTCGCCACTGACAGGAAATCAACACAACAATTAAACGCTTGGTGAAGATTAACCCCGAGTTTTGATTTTGTTTCGTATTAAAAAGTTTAAATAAAACATTAAATTAAAAAATCAAAAAACCCGACTGCGCAAAAAGTGAAGTGTTAAAAAACGAACTGAAAAGAAAAAAATAAGTAAGTCTAGTAGTTTAGACTTCTGTTTAGGGATATCAAAAAACTATACCATTTAAATTCTTTCTCGGTCGATACACTCATAAAATAAATTATACATTGTTATATGGAATGTAGAGACTTTAACAGTCGGGACACATTAATGGCTTAACGAATGGGGATTAATGTGTCCCGACTGTTAAAGTCTCTACATTCCGACATCCGTTTTAACCGATTTGAAAAATTCTTTTTTTGTTTGAGTTAATATGATTTTCGTTTGGTCTCATTGTAATTTTATTGAGATCTGATAAGTAACTTCAGAGATAAGCACCGCAAACTTGTTACTTAAAGTGACTAACGCAGCATGTAAAATCGTTTTTTTTTTCGATTTGTACGATAATAAATTATTTGTTATAAATATAGTTTGAATCTCCATTTTAAGAACTTTAATTCGATACCCCACTCATAGGTTTTGAAAAAACAAAATTTTTTTGAACCCCAAATTTTGGCGTCTGAAATCCGCCATTTTGAATTTTTCAATTTTTTATGTTTTCGTTGACACTCGCGCTAGCATGGCGAATCTATTGACGTGCCAATTATCAAAATCGGCCCACGCGTTTGGTCTCTAGTGTGCCACAAAGGAACAAACATACATACATACATACATACATATATAGACTGATAAACACATTACCTCTCCTTTGCGACGCGCAGTCGGGTAAAAAGAATTGATTAAAAGTCAGCGGGTGTTTATAATCGTCGTAAAACTTTACTTTAATTTGCCTTCTCCACCAAACAAAACACGGATAGGTGGAAAGACAAAATAGTCCCCTTGCCATGCTAGCCCTGCAGATGTTTTACTGATGATGCGGTCAATAATGGAGCACGCTTAACCAAAATACATACATATTTACTCGCGATTTTAAGACCCTTATATTGTATTTAGCCGAAACACAGACTCACGCAGAGCATTCCATGCCTTGGCAGTTCGCATGATGAATGAAGATGCAAAGCTGCTCTTTGTTTCAAATTTAAAATAATTACTATGGCAGTTGTTCCTAACCTTATCAACCTTGTTACCCCTATGATCATAGTCAATGAAGCTGATTTATACAACAATTATAAACATTATACAACTGTCGGCATACTTTGTACTTTTTGCAAGTTTTCTTTATTACCCCCGCAGAAAATCTATTTTACCCCACGGGGTAATTTCCTACAGGTTCAGAACCAATGGCCTAAAGGATTCTGGGTGTTAATCCTAGTTGGGTGTTAAACCTTTCTGTGTGCCAAATTTAGCCATATCTGTAACTTTGTGTGATTAAACAAATTGGAGTGTGATTGGAGAGGCCTATGTACAGCTGTGGACTAGTATAAAGAATGTGTCCATCTTGTGGCCTACCAAACAAAAACATGACACTGACAGAGCTACTAATCTGCCAAATCAAAGTCACTTATCGAGCTACGGTAAGGGCTATGCTCGGAGTAGAGTTCCACAAGTATAACTTGGCGGTGGTGGTTTTTGGAACTAATTATTTTAATTGAAACTGTGAGTTTGACGTTTGAGAAATTACCGCGACATTATTTTTGATAAATTTGCTACATTAAAATACTTCAATAATGCCAAAAGTAATTAAAAGTGGTTTAAGAGAAACTGTTATCAAAGTACAAAGTAAAAGCACAGTGGCGCACAGGCACGCCAAGTTATACTTGCCGGACTGTATCTCAAATAAAAATTCGAAAATTATAAATGACATAGCTCAAAGGATTAGCAAGCTGAAGAAGCAGTGAACTAGTCACATCTGTGTTGAACTATGAACCGTTGGGGTAGACGAGTTCTAGAGTGGAGACCACGGCTACATTAGTTTTTTTGTAGGGCATTCTTTAAGTGGAGCAATAATATACGCAAGCTGGCTGGCAGCAGTTGGGAACGAAAAGCTGAAGATTAAGCTCAGTGGTGTACTGTACTGTAGAAGATGCTATGTATATCCAGCAGTGGACAGAAATTGGCTGATAATGATGTGCAACAAAATTTGACATATAAATCATCATCATCAACCTACATCTAGTTAAAAATATTAAAATACAGGACTTATCGTGCCAAATCATTCTCATTCTCACTCTCAATCACAGGATTATTTATTTTATTTAACTCGACGTTTCGACCAAGATGGTCACGAGACGACTCGAGTCGTCTCAATTCGTCGTCCAGTTGTCTCGAGACCACGATCAATGCAACTTGGTCGAAACCTCGAGTTACATAAAAAATTATGTTTTAGGCGCGATAAGTCCCGTATTTTAATATTTATTACTATGTGTTCAAATCGCGAAAGTTTATAGTTTACAACAACCTATCTCTGTCTCCTATGGCAGTCCGCTGAGCTCATTCTTCAGCTATATGTTTCCAACTGGTGCCAGCCAGCTTGCATATATCATTCAAACAAATTAATTGTAGTAAAATTCTCTTGCATCCATAGAACAAGCTGTAGTTTAACCTTCTTTTCTTCTTTTCAAATTGTATATAAAAATACATAATTTCCAGCTATAATTGATGCTTCTGGACCTCAACAACCGCCAAAGCTATTCAGAAAAGACTGGGATAAGATTGAAAAGGATATCAAGAAAATGGTATGTGAGCGAATATCGTGTAAACTTGTTGAATAATGTTGAAGGTGGTGTTTGTAGAAATTAACAATGTGTATTTTTATTAATTCTAAAATCAAATCAAAATCAAAAATTCGACTATACTACCATACCATTTGCCATCACAATCTAGTATCTACAGCTTAGCTTCATTATCAGGTTAGCTCAATGGTACCACATCATTGAAGAAACGCAAGTATACAAGTATGCAATCTCTTCTCAATATAGTTAATGCAGAACATAATTATAGCAAAAAATATATATTTTTATTATTGAATATAATTTACATTATTTTTATTTTCATGTAATAAATTCTATCATCATAACTTTTCCTAAGTTTAAATTTAATTACGGTCGAGTTAAACATTTCCCTAAAACTAGGGAGATTTTGTTAGCTGCTAATTCTAATTCCACACCCACGCCCTCATGGCAATGTCATCCCAGTGCCATATGATCCTTGTAGCACAGTAAATAGATCATATCAATAATATTAATTCTTAAAACAAAAATGTCAAAAATATAACTTATTGCATTGTTTAAAAAAAAATACAACTACATTAAAACATACAAATACAATTTCTTCATCTCTTTCATTCAGCTTTCATCTAGACGTCGAATGTCACACTTAAAACAAATGTTTAAGAGGGAACGCGGTGTGCACTTTTCCATACAAATGTATTCCCCCGTTTCCTCCCTGGAAAATGCTTCTAAGAAGAAGTAAATAAAACTGGCCAAGTGCGAGTCAGACTTTTGTCTCGCACACGGAGGGTTCCGAACCGCACTATAATAATATATAAGTATAATATTATATTATATTACCGTGTCAATACCAAACATGCTTATTAACTACAACGCCATCTAAAGAATATCTAACGAACTTCTAACACCAACTAAGTAAACGTTAACACAAAGGTATGTAATTGATATTATTTATTAATAAGTTAAAAAATCGTTCATACATAGATGGCGCGATAGTAAAATCACGTTTTTTGTATGAGGACCCCCTTACATTTATAATTTTGTTCTGTTTTTAGTATTTGTTGTTATAGCGGCAACAGAAATACATCATCTGTAAAAATGTCAACCGTCTATCATGGTTCATGAGATACAGCCTGGTGACAGACGGACAGACAGACAGACAGACAGACAGACGGACAGCGGAGTCTCAGTAATATGGTTCCGTTGGTCCGTTGGTAGCCTATCTCAGTGCTCTTCTTTGATATGAGCAAGGCCTTTGATTTTGTCAATCACGAGTTGCTTTTAAATAAATGCGACAACTACGGAATAAGAGGACCAGCACTAAGTTGGCTTTCAAGCTATCTTATGAACCGAATCCAATGCGTTGAAATATCCTTTTTTAGCGAAAAAAAAGTTTCTAGTTTTCATAGATATCCCTATCAAATTAATAACAGCGGAGTACCACAAGGAAGCATCTTAGGTCCGCTCTTGTTCCTGGTTTTTATAAATGATCTGCCTGCAGCCACGGAACATAAATGTGTTCTCTTCGCAGATGACGTGTCGGTCATTGTGACCGATAAAAATAATTTGACGTTAGATAATCATGGACATTTAATAAATCGCGCAGCTGAATCAATCGTGGGCTGGTTAGATTATAATAAATTAATAGCAAATTTAACTAAGACGAAATTCATCAATTTTCGAACCTACAAATCGTCTAAGCATGATCCTCTTGTAACTTGTAGAGGACAAGCAATAGATGCCACTGACGATTATACATTTTTAGGCATTTATGTGGACCAATTCTGCAATTGGAAGAGTCACATAAAATACGTCTGCGCTAAATTGAATCGCTTTGTGTTTGCATTGAAACGGCTTCGGTGCACTGTTAACGAAAAAGCTGCAATTACAGCTTATCATGGCTATGTGGGGTCTGTTCTCCGGTACGGACTACTAATCTAGGGTAACTCTACTGATATAAATAAAGCATTTATTGTGCAAAAAAAATGTATTAGAGCAATATGCGGTGTAGGCCCACTAGTGTCATGTCGGCCATTGTTTAAAAAGTTGCATATTTTGACGTCGACTGGTTTATATATAATGCAAGTGGGCATATTTGTCAAAGAGCACCCTGATGAGTTCGAAAAAGTAGTTATCAAAGAATTTGCTCGTTCTACGAGAGTTGATCCAACTAAATTACAACATATAAAGACTACAACTGCTTTATGTCAGAAAAATTGCAAATGCATGTCTATAAAAGTGTTTAACAAAATACCGAAACACATCAGGGAGCTACCTCTAAGATTCTTTAAAAACAGACTGCACAAATGTTTAGTCGAAAATTGTTTTTATAATCTTAACGAATATTGGATTATTAAATAATTAAATAGGTATTGTTATGACGTATATATATATATATATTGACATACAAATTAAGATTGGTCATCCAATAGTGTATTATGTAATATTGACTTAATTTACTAGTTTGTTGTTCTTGTCATTTGATTTGATTAATTATTATTTTATTTTGGCACCCAGAGCCTTGCGATCATTTATTTGAGTATAACTTGAATGTAAAAACAATCAAAATAATTATATTTTCAATTGCCCTGTCCGAGGACTAGGATCGTGTATTAAGAATTATTTATAATGAGCAATTAATTGATACCTCTGTACAATTTTGCATGCCATATTTTGGCGAAATGTGTCGAACATATTTTTAAAATTTGTTAACAACTGTTACCTACCATATTTCATGCAAAATATACTATTTCATTTCATTTCATTTCATTTCATTACCATTTGGGTTCGGAACCCTAAAAAGAAGTAAGAAAGAAGTAAAAAATTGTTTTCTACAATAAATCAAGGTCTGCTGTAGCTACGCTCCTATTATTTGCTTTTTCAACCGACTTCCCAAAAAGAAAGAGGTTCTCAATTCGTCTGTATGTTTATTTTTTTATTTTACGCGATTACTCCGTCAATTGTGAACCGATTTGAATGATTCTTTTTTAATCAGTAGGGTACGTTTCCGAGGTGGTCCCATTGTAATTTCACCGAGATCTGATGAGTTTCTCCAGAGATATGACGATTACGTCTCAAACTTGCGACTGAAATTGACACGCAGGCACTCACGGGGCATGGAAGTCGGTTGTTTTAGTTTTTAAACTATCTTAATTATTATTTGATCAAGACCTTGCAAAGAGAAATATAAGCCTTATAATCTTCTTCTTAAGATTTTTGATGGCTTATATTTCTTTTTGCAATTGGTTGGTCAAAATAAGCAAATGAAGGTAGCTACAGCAGACCTTGATTTTTACCAGAAACAAATTTAGCTATAGAAGCATTTTCCAGAAAGAAAACGGGGAAACACATTTGTATGAAAAAGTGCACTCCGCGTTCGCTCTTATTTCCCTGGTTAATGTAGGCTTGTTTGGTATGATGGTATGTTTCAGTAATTCAGACAATTTTTATTAAAACAATTTTGAAATAATGATGATGAAGTACAATGCCAGTAGGTCATTTGTACCTATGTTGTGTTACAAAAAGTTATTGAATGGTGTGCTACCGTGATGTTTACAGGAGGAAGAAGATAAGCCAGAGGGCGAGGCGGCGCTCAATGCTCTCTTCCAGAAGATATACGGAGAAGGCTCCGATGAAGTGAGACGAGCTATGAACAAGAGTTTTGTAAGTATTCATGAGCTCATGTAAATCCATCCATACTAATATTATAAAAACGTTAGTAACTCTGTCACTCTGTCTGTTTGTTACCTAATCACGCCTAAACGGACGATCCGATCTTACTTAAATTTTTCAAGGAGATATGTACTTTATAGCATGAGGATGAACATAGGCTACTACATTCTTGGAGTACGTGAACGAACTCGCAGGGATCAGCTAGTCTACTATATGATAATAGAATATAACTACTGTACGGTACTGTACTGTACAGATACATTACTGTATGGTACTATACGGATAATATACAGAATAGAATTACTTTACGGGGAAATAGTCATCAAGAGCTGTCTGTTGGCAATAAAAAAATAAACTAGCCAAATCTCAGGGAGTCCACATGAAGTGTTCTGTACCAACATATATTTAATAAGATTAAGCAAAAAATGCTGAACTTACCTGTTGTTGTTTTTGAATGTGGACACTGTTATTTAATTTATTTTTTACCATTGCCACTCGGAAATGAGCACTTTATTGACCGACAGCAGTGAATAAAACGCTCTTTTACTCACTCGGTGAATAAAAACATTTTGAATTTGGAACAAGCACAATATACGAATTGTGGTCAAATAATAAATAAATCTTGCTGAAAGTGCCTACTGGCTAGCTAAATGGAGATAAACGATAGAAGCTATTCAATTAAATAAATATCTAAATATTATATACATAATTTTGGTGAAATTCTTTTTTTGTTTTCATTATGGCTCCATACGATTAGTGTATTCAGCCAGATTCAAGTATTGAAATAGTTCAAGTTTTTGTAAATTCAAGTCATAATGTTGAGTCAAAGTCACATTTCTGTGTTGTGAGTTCTGAGTCAAGTTGAAGTCACAGTCTAGTCCAAGCCTTACTAAAGATGTGAACTTTACTGAAGATTTTCAGTGGGATTTTAGTGAGAACACAAATAGCATGTTTTTCAACATTGTGCTGTTTCCCTACACTCGCACACATTCACCGGCACTAAATGGTTAATATTCCACTATTACATATTACTAATAAAATATTATAAACATAAATACTATAAGTAGGTACTACTATTTATTTTCTCGCAGTCAATGGTAAAAAGAAGATTACACGACTCATGAATAAAAAATTTAATCTCGGTCCTTGTATCCCTCGCTCCGCTCAGGATTCTAATCTAGAATCCTTCGCTGCTCTCGGGATCCAACTTAGTCCCTCGAATTAAATTGCCTTTTTATTCACTTGTTGTATAATCTACTATTTTACCATCGCCACTCAAAAAAGAGCACTTTATTCATCGATAGGAGTGAATAAAACGCTCTTTTACTCACTCGGTGAATTAAAACATTTTGAATTTGGAACAAGCACGAAGTACTCATTACGGTCAAAAAATAAATAATTCTTGCTGAAAGTACCTACTGGCTGGCTAAATGGAGGTATACCATAGAAGCTATATAATAAAATAAAAATATAAATCCCGCCAATTTTGGTTAGTTTTTTTAAAGTTTTTATTAAGCTCCACACGATTAGTGTATTCAGCCAGAATAAAGTATAAAAATAAGATTTTATAAAATCAAGTCATAATTTGATTCAAAGTCACATTTCTGATCAATTTGAAGTCACAGTGAAGTTAGTCCTTGGACTAAGACTTATAAGGGTACTTGAGACTTGTCTTACCTTTAGTAAAGATGTGAACTTTAAGGAAGATTTTCAGTGCAATTTTGGTGAGAACACAAATAGCATGTTTTTCAAGATTGTGCTGTTTTGTTTCCCTACACACACATTCACCGGCACTAAATGGTTAATAATCCACATTTATAACACACTAATAATAACATATGGTTATATAAATAGGTACTATAAGTAGGTAGGTACTACTATTTATTTTCTCGCAGTCAATGGTGAAATGATGATAAACACTACTCGTGAATCAAAAAAATAATCTCGGTCCTTGTATCCCTCGCTACGCTCGGGATTCTACTCTAGAATCCTTCGCTGTTCTCGGGATCCAACTTAATCCCTCGAATTAAATTGCCTTTTTATTCACTTGTTGTATAATCTATTATTTTACCATTGCCACTAAAAAAGAGCACTTTATTCATCGATAGCAGTGAATAAAACGCTCTTTTACTCGCTCGGTGAATAAACACATTTTAAATTTGGAACATGCACAAAATACGAATTATGTACAAAAAATAAATAAAACTTGCTGATAGTTCCTACTAGCTGGCTAAATGGAGGTATACCATAGAAGCTATATAAGTAAATAAAAACAAAAATCATGCCAATTTGGGTAATTTTTTTTTGTAAATTGTTAAACACAATCCAAAATTTCATCGTACCGACGGGACTTGAACCCGCAACCTCCGGAATAACATGTTCCGGTGCTTTGCCAATTAAGCCACGGTGCGAAGTATCGTTACGACGAAATTAGTGGATTACATTTGTTAACCCAATTATGCATTGGTGGCGCCATCTATGACTACTTATTACGTAAGTTAATCATTCGGAAGAATACATTACAGTTTTCAAATCCGACGAGAGATGTTGCACTGCGTAAATCAAATATTATGTTTCTTTGAAGTGTTTCACACTTTATATTTTTGTAAATTGTTAAACACAATCCAAAATTTCATCGTACCGACGGGACATGAACCCGCAACCTCCGGAATAACATGTTCCGGTGCTTTGCCAATTAAGCCACGGTGCGAAGTATCGTTACGACTAAATTAGTGGATTGCATTTGTTAACCCAATTATGCATTGGTGGCGCCATCTATGACTACTTATTACGTAAGTTAATCATTCGGAAGAATACATTACAGTTTTCAAATCCGACGAGAGATGTTGCACTGCGTAAATCAAATATTATGTTTCTTTGAAGTGTTTCACACTTTATATTTTTGTAAATTGTTAAACACAATCCAAAATTTCATCGTACCGACGGGACTTGAACCCGCAACCTCCGGAATAACATGTTCCGGTGCTTTGCCAATTAAGCCACGGTGCGAAGTATCGTTACGACGAAATTAGTGGATTGCATTTGTTAACCCAATTATGCATTGGTGGCGCCATCTATGACTACTTATTACGTAAGTTAATCATTCGGAAGAATACATTACAGTTTTCAAATCCGACGAGAGATGTTGCGCTGCGTAAATCAAATATTATGTTTCTTTGAAGTGTTCCACACTTTATATTTTTGTAAATTGTTAAACACAATCCAAAATTTCATCGTACCGACGGGACTTGAACCCGCAACCTCCGGAATAACATGTTCCGGTGCTTTGCCAATTAAGCCACGGTGCGAAGTATCGTTACGACGAAATTAGTGGATTGCATTTGTTAACCCAATTATGCATTGGTGGCGCCATCTATGACTACTTATTACGTAAGTTAATCATTCGGAAGAATACATTACAGTTTTCAAATCCGACGAGATATGTTGCACTGCGTAACTCAAATATTATGTTTCTTTCTGTTTCACACTAAATGTTCCACACATAATTGGGTTAACAAATGCAATCCACTAATTTCGTCGTAACGATACTTCGCACCGTTGCTTAATTGGCAAAGCACCGGAACATGTTATTCCGGAGGTTGCGGGTTCAAGTCCCGTCGGTACGATGAAATTTTGGATTGTGTTTAACAATTTACAAAAATATAAAGTGTGAAACACTTCAAAGAAACATAATATTTGATTTACGCAGTGCAACATCTCTCGTCGGATTTGAAAACTGTAATGTATTCTTCCGAATGATTAACTTACGTAATAAGTAGTCATAGATGGCGCCACCAATGCATAATTGGGTTAACAAATGCAATCCACTAATTTCGTCGTAACGATACTTCGCACCGTGGCTTAATTGGCAAAGCACCGGAACATGTTATTCCGGAGGTTACGGGTTCAAGTCCCGTCGGTACGATGAAATTTTGGATTGTGTTTAACAATTTACAAAAATATAAAGTGTGAAACACTTCAAAGAAACATAATATTTGATTTACGCAGTGCAACATCTCTCGTCGGATTTGAAAACTGTAATGTATTCTTCCGAATGATTAACTTACGTAATAAGTAGTCATAGATGGCGCCACCAATGCATAATTGGGTTAACAAATGCAATCCACTAATTTCGTCGTAACGATACTTCGCACCGTGGCTTAATTGGCAAAGCACCGGAACATGTTATTCCGGAGGTTGCGGGTTCAAGTCCCGTCGGTACGATGAAATTTTGGATTGTGTTTAACAATTTACAAAAATATAAAGTGTGAAACACTTCAAAGAAACATAATATTTATTTATTTTTTGTTTAAATTTGCTCCACACGATTATTGTATTCAGCCAGAATAAAATAAAAAATAATTCAAGTTTTTGTTAATTCAAGTCATACATATAGTTGAGTCCAAGTCACATTTCTGATCAAGTTGAAGTCACAGTCTAGTCCAAGTAAAGATGTGAACTGCACTGAAGATTTTCAGTGCAATTTTGGTGAGAACGCAAAAAGTATGTTTTTCAAGATTGTGCTGTTTCCTTACACAACATTCACCGGCAACGAAATGGTTAATAATCCAGATTTATCACACATTAATAATAATATATGATAAATATAAATATGTACTACAAGTAGGTACTACTATTTATTTTCTCGCAGTCAATGGAAAAAGAAGATTACACGATTCGCTCCGCTCAGGATTCTAATTTAGAATCCTTCGCTGCTCTCGGGATCCAACTAAGTCCCTCGAATTAAATTGCCTTTTTATTCACTTGTTGTATAATCTACTACATACCATTTGTTGCTATAGTAGCTATAGTAATACGCACTTTGGGAATATTTCAAGTGTCTACCTATTACGGTTTAGAAGATAAAAAAAGCCCTATGACAGGGCTTTGAGGGCCCTGTGGCGTAATCGGGAGAACGGTCGGCTTTGATGCCAGAGGTACCGCGTTCAAACCCCGCCTGCACCAATGGATTTTCCTATCGAAAAATGTATGTGCGCTTTTGAAAGTGGCCCCCCGGTGAAGGAAAAACATCGTTAAGAAACCAACAACTTCCGCATGGTGGTAGGACACTATTTAGTGTCCGCCTGGCCAGCTACCACCCTCAAACGCTAGCCTATAAAAAATATTTTAAAAAAAGGGTAGGACCGGACATTATCCCTTTTGGGGCAAATTAGTACCTATTACGTTTTTTAAAATTATATTTTTCTAATCTATAATTATTTGCAGGTGGAGTCGGGAGGCACGGTACTAAGTACAAATTGGAATCAGGTCGGACAAGAAAAGGTGGAGGTGAAACCGCCAGATGGCGTTGAATTCAAGAAGTGGGACGAATAAACTTACCGTTAGCTACTAGCGTGGATTCATACTGAGATGGAATATACGTTGTGGAATTTAGGCTGACTGCACATCGAGAACTATCGCAATGATAGTTGTTCAGGCTAGGTTCTATCGTTTAAAAGACTTCGAGAATGACATGTGCATACAAACACCAGTGGTCGTTCCATAGAGTCTGTGCAAATAGAGAACGAAGTTACGATGAACTAACATTCAAAGATAAGGAGGGAAGGTACATACCTACCTAGTAGCACCCGATAATGATAAGAGTAGGTACCTACCAAGTATCAACATTTTTTAGTCGTACTACTAATGACAGCAGTGTTATCAATGCAACAATAAACTGGCCAAGTGCAAGTCGGACTCGCACTCGTAGTGTCCCTTAACACATATAATTTCTCGCCACCAATAAATTAACTTTGTTTTTCATAGTGTTTGTATGAAAAACAAAGTTATATTTGCGGTTGCTATATCTCAAAAACCGCTCAATATATCTCGTTCAAACCAATTATTGTTGCTATATATATTTTTTACTTTTTACACTCCCTTACTTTAAAGATTAGAGGGGGGGTAGACACACATTTTACCTCTTTAGAAATGATTATTTTTCAAATGATTCTTCATTGAGAAAAAATATTTTAGAAACCTAAATGTCATTTTTAAAGACCTATCTATAGACCACACACGTATAGGTTTGATTAATAATATCGTTTAAAAACTAAAAAACAACCGACTTCAATGCCGCGCTATTCATTTTCAGTACCAATTTTGAGATGTTTATCTCAATATCTCTGGAGGTACTTATCATACCTCGATAAAATTACCATGGTACCACACTTGGGATATCTCCTTTCGAACAAAAAAAGAATAATCGAAATCGGTTCATAAACGACGAAGTTACCCGCGAACAAACATAAAATATATATATATATATATATATATATATATATATATATATATATACGGTCGAATTGAGAAACCTCCTCCTTTTTTTGAAGTCGGTTAAAAAAAATAAGTTTCAGTTCTATGTATGGGAAGGCCCCCTTAATCTTTCGTTTTTTTATTTTTGTATAAAATTCGTAAAGCGGTTCACAGAATACACCTACCTGCCAAGTTTGAACTAGTAGTCTTAATAGTTTCGGAATAAAGTGGCTGTGACATACGAAAGGAACGACAGACAGACATGACGAATCTATAAGGGTTTCATTTTTTACCATTCGGCTACGGCACCCTAATAACAGTAAATTAAAACGACCGACGCGGCCTCAATTTCTACAACGGTATTCTTTTTGCACAGACTCTATCTTCAAGTATATTACAAAACGCACAACCGGCACCCAGAGAATGTGGCTGGGCTGCTTTCACGACCTACGGAGTTTAACCAAACGCTCTAACGTTCACGACCTCAGAGCGTCGCACTCGGTTGTGGTAACTGTGTCGTTCCCGACCTCGGTTGTTTCACTCCGGTTACAACTTTTTAACCATCAAATTCAATGGTCAAAAAACGCTCTGACGCTTGTGACAGTAAATTTGGCGGGAAAAGCTGTAATTTTGTTACAGATTAAGGGAATTTGAAGAAATTTGCATTGTCGAGACCAGGACGAGTCATGACGAGACATTAATCATTAAAACAAACGGAAAATATTCATAAAAAGAAAAATAAATGAACATAACCTCGAAATTAGTCTGCGCAAAATTTCAAAGTCACAATTTGTAGTAGTCACAACGAGTAGCAAAACAACCAAAAACCTTCTCCGGAGGACGTGAATGCAGCCCAGCTGAATGCTGTCTCAGTATGAATTACCCTGTAGGGTTGTACAAAATTATTTCTTTGATGCATACATACAATCACGCCTTTTCCCCGTTGGGGTAGGCATAGACTACTTCTTTCCACATGCTACGATCCTGACATACCTCCTTCACTTCTTGCACTTTCATGAGCGCCTTAATATATGCTCTCCGGTTATATTTAACACTATTTTTTTCTATTTTAGTACACTTTGAATCGACCAAGGAGTTTTTAGTTCGTATTTTATCATTGTCTATGGACTATATCTAGGACCGCGCATGCGCCCTAGCCGTTACAGAGTAACCAAGAGTTCACCCAAAAAATACACATATATACGGTGACGATGACGCGAGTTCCATGATTTTTGTTTACCCTAAAAGTGCTCAACGCGCTAAAAACTTAGCTAAAGCGCTAAAAAAGTTTTCACTTAAAAAAAATGAAGTAGGGTTGCCAGACATATTATTACACGCACGCATCTCGTGTGCACCATGTTTAAGTAGTTCAGACTAATTTTTCATCATTTCGGCTATTCGCTAAAAAACTGTGCGTATGTTGTATAAATGAACTTGCTATCAAAGCGAGTAGAAGTAATTTTGTACTACCCTACTATATCAATAGATATATATGAAAGACTGCTGCGACGGAGATGTTTTATAAGAAATGTATTTATTACGTGCTGATGAGATTCGAGTGTTATAAATAAAATTACATACTCAAAAAGGAGTTTTAATTAAATAATAATTAGATATGTTTTGTTGAGTTGGCAACATTTGACATGTTATTGCTTCCGCATAATGTCAGCGATCATCGTTAAGAAATCCTCAACCCCTATGTTGGTAGGACACTATCTAGTGTCCGCCTGGCCAGCTACCACCCTCAAGTTAGAATATCTGTCACCAAACATCTAATGTGTTCTGGCAGTTGTCCTTGTGAGCCAGTTCCCATTCTAGGCCTAGCGTGCTACCATCTTCGACCGCATCATCACTTATCACTAGGTGAGATAGTGGTAAAAGGCTAGCCTATATGATATAAATAAGATCGTTTAAAAAACTAAAAATAACCGACTTCAATTACGCGCTATTAATTTTCAGTACCAATTTTGAGGTGTTTATCTCCATATCTCTCTAGATACTTATCAGACCTCGAAAAAATTACCATGGTACCACACTTGAGATATCCTTTCCAAAAAAAAAAAGAATAATCAAAATCGGTTCATAAAGACGAAGTTATCCGCGAACAAACATAAAAAAAAAGTATATTTACGGTCGAATTGAGAAACATCCTTTTTTTGAAGTCGGTTAAAAAGTGATACTGTGTTCCATATCCAGATTTAAACATGCTTTCACAAAACCGTATTACAGGTGATTAGACTTTCAGTGCTTATCATGGTAGAAGTTAGATGCTTTGGGACTAAAGTCATGTCCACAGAATTGTAGTGAATCGTACATCTGTGGTCTTATCTTAGAGAGTAGTAATAAAACTTCAGAAATCTATTCAAAAGTATATTTAAGGACTAGAGAATTATCACACGTTAAAATCTAATTATTGCTAGCACAACTTACTCAAACATTGTCAATCCAAACAAACGGCTAGGAAATAAACATGGAACAATACAAAGATTTATCGAGTAAAATAGGTACTGTTGAGCTGACGCTGAATACTGAAAGAGCTGACGCTTTGAGTATTATTCAGTTTAGCTGAATACTCAAGGAGCAGGAGGTATTGATATATCAAATATTAATCTGTCGCATTCTTGTGTCCGAGTCGCACGCCCAGCCTATTACTAGGACACAAACCGGACCTAGTGATGGCGCAACCAGTCGCGCCAACAAAATGTATTATAGAGCTGTATGGTGGGTATCTCACAGTGTCCGGTTGGTTGCGGCTACCGAATAACCTGCTGGTGGCGCAACCGTGGTGTCTTAGTGGAATAGGGCCCTAAACGGTAGCTTCAGACCATCAGTACCTACATCATATCAAACAACTTTCGTTCTACATTTGAAAATTCGCGAGATAAAGTGTGTCCAGTCCAGTGAAATTTGAGTCTACGTCTCACGGTAACAGGCCCAGTGCAGTGGCATTCAAAATTCTGGCTGTCCAGAATGTTGGATCTGTATGTATGTATCTGTAGGTGTATGTATGTATAGGTAGACGTCATCGCTTACCATCAGGCGAGCGTCGTGCTTTTCCTGTTACATTATATCGTAAAAAAACAATCTGCTGTTCCTTACATTTACTTACTTACTTACTTTTACACATAGAACAGCAGATTTTTTTTTCTGCAATTTTCAAATGTCTACAGTAGTTATTTGTTAAAATTGCATAAATGGTTCATATAAACTTTTATTTCGTCACCGATTAATACATATTTTGCTTAATCTTATGTTAGGTACTTATATAAGTACATTGAAAAAGATCTTAGTAAATATAACGTAGTTCACATTTATGGCAACTTATTGAGTATTCCACTGATGTAGTACCTACCTATTATGCCTCTACGAGTATTCTCCGACAGAGAACATATCACATATCCCATCGAATTAGTAAGCTGAAGAGGCAATGCCGGCAACATAAGCCGTCGAACCGACAACCGCTGGGGTAAACGAGTTCTTGAGTGGAGACCGCGAATCAGCAAACGTAGTGTAGGACGTCCTCAGACTAGGTGGAGCGATGATGTTCACAAGGTAGCTGGCAAGAGCTGAATGAGAGTAGCCGAGGATCGTGCTCAGTGACGTGCAATCGGAGAGGCCTATGTCCAGCAGTGGACTAGTATAGGCTGATGGTGATGATGATGAGTATTCTTCTACAAGAATACTCCTGAGGCAAAAAATAAATAGGTAGGTACCATTTTGAGTCACATTCTCAAACCTCAAAACATCTCTGTTAATGTATTAGAAATAAAATAGAATAATTAGACCTTAAGTATAGGTACCTAAGGTAAGTAATTATCATATTAGGTTAGTATTAGTTAGTACCTATCTAAAAAAATCGTCTAAAGACATATCCGAATAGTAAAAATGTCTCTAAACATTGATAATGTATAAAACATTTTTTAAAGTAATTTTGAATTAAGTAATTTTAGTGATTTGTAATTAAGCAGTGTCACGAGTTGATAAAATATATCGAAATTTCTGATACATTTTGTGATAAATCCATTTCTGTTTTTTTTTAAAGGAAAATCACAAATACTTCAGTAACCGATTTCCAGAAGCAATATGTTATGTACAATGTTACGCTGCATCAACAAGCTTGTCCAAATAATATGAAATAAGCCTTTTTCTCTGTTTTCAACCAACTTCCAAAAAGGAGGAGATTCTGAATTCGTCTGTACTCGTATGTTTGGCGTAACCAGCCAATTATGAACCGATTATTTTTTTTTTTTTTTGCCATGTAGTGTCAATCTCCATGGTGGTCCTATTTACGAGATTTATTGAGATCTGATGAGTATCTCCAGAGATATGGAGATAAACATCTCAAACTTGCTACTGAAACTGACTCGCGCGGCATGTGAAGTAGGTTTTTTAGATTTTTTTGTACTAAATACGTGTAAGCGTTTGACTACTATCTCACCTGATGGTAAGTGATGATGCGATCGACGATATAGCACGCTTACCTAGAAGATAACTGATTAAGATTTTTAACTGTTCGTGAACGAAGCCTGCCCTAGCTTCATGATACTCAAAAGTCGTACTTTTGGTTTTTTTCCATTTTTAAACATTTTAACATTTTAACCATTTTAACATTTTTATTTTTAAGCTTGCTAGCAATGTGTGTTGCACATCACTAGTAGTCTTGTTAACCCATCCAACTAAGCTAAATATGCTTGTGTCTGTGTGAGAGGGTTCACGTCAATAGTGCAATGGGTGGGGATCGAGCTCACGACCACTCGATCGCCAGGCCGACACCTTACAGTCTGTGCCAAAAGAGAACCGTCGTAGAAATTGAGGGCGCGCGTATTGATGGTTCTAATTTACCGTTTTTGTTGTGTTGACAACATTGCTCTGTCCTTGCCAATGCGACTAAAATTTTTTGATACCTTGGTAGGTACCTACACTTATCATTATCGGGTGGTACTAGGTAGGTATATACCTTCCTTCCTTACCTTTGAATATTAGTTCATCGTAAAGCCACGACGTTTCTTTTTTTGCACAGACAGCCATTGGGCTGTTACCGCTTTTAAGATTTTTACACTCAATACAAAATCCACTAAAAGCTATGAATTTACAACATTCCTCAGTTTATTCGCAGTAAACAAGTCGACTGTAGCATTGGGCACGTAAGACTGTTCCTTGCCTTCGTGAATGGTTGAAATTTCGCCAGAACTCTGATGTAAACCGTTTTTAACTGCGGGCACTTTCTTACCATTCGTCTGGAGGGATGTTGGGGCGTCTGAATCTGGAAATGGTAATCGGATTGGTTAAACTTTAATCAACACCAATCAACAGTAATATTATAATTTAGGATCGTTTTTGAAGAAGTAAAAGAACCGACTTTAAGAGAGAACGCGGAGTGCACTTTTCTATACAAATGTAATTTTTTCCCCGTTTCCTCCCTGGCAATTAATGCTTCTAGAGCAAATTTTGTTTTTTTTTTTATACCGAACTGGGTAGCACTTGATCACTATCTCACCTGATGTTAAGTGATGATGCGATCGATGATGGAGCGTGCTTACCCAGAAGATACCTATTCACTCGCGAATTGAAGACCTCCATATTGTACTTAACGAGGAACACAGACTCAGGCAGAGTATTCCATTCTTTGGCGGTTCGTATCATGAACGAAGAAGCAAATCGCTTCGTTCGGGTAGATGGTATATCCACGATAAATCGGTGGCGCCTTTTATTGTCTCTGGATGTCCGATTATAAATGGGGATGGTGTAATCAAATCATGCAGTTCCATTGCACACTCTCCGAGATGTATCCGATAGAAAACCGATAAGCAAGCGACTTTGCGTCAAAGCGCGAGACTCTGGACTTTCTTGCTTACTAGTAGGTCGTTTTACAAAAATCAAGGTCTTCTGTAGCTACGCCCCCTAAAATTTGCTATTTTGACAATTGGTTGATGGAGATAAACATATAATAAAATTGTACACTTTGATGACATCATTATTACTTTGACTATCGCGGCATGTGAAGTCGGTTTTTTCGTCTTGTACGATTATAAATTATTTAATCATCCTTACCTTGTTCATCAAAATTCTTAGTTTTTCGCAACATACTTATAACACAGGGTCCTTTAGCGAGCGACCACGAAGGGACGGGTACATCTTCTCTCTTCAAAGGCTCCAGCAAATTCCTCCTACACCTCACTAAACTCGGCAAATCACTTCTACCATCACTCTCCGAGTTCTCCCCATTTGGTAGATTCCTATTCACTGGCAATTCTCTTTTCGAATCATTTATTATAGACAATTCTTTTTTCAAACCATTTTTGTTCGATGGCAGCTCTCGTTTCGTTATGTCATTTTTGGTTTCACTCGGGATTTTCCCGAAGTCTTTTTTGAATGAATCGATTTTAGCGATTTGAGATTCAACTGTGAATATTTGGTCGTCTTTTTGTAGAGTGGGTCGTATTTCATCAGAGTGGTTTGTTTCTGTGCTGTCCTGTTGTATGAAACGGCTTTTTGGGGAGATAGAATCTATTCTCTTCGGAATGCCGTTAAGTCTAGGAGTATTATTTTCTAATGAGAGTGGTGGGGCAGTTGCCATGTATTCTCTGTACATATTGCCTATTAGTTCCTCTGTACGTCTGTAAGAAAGAAATGCATCAGGAAAATAATTAAAATTAGCGCACGAGATTATGTGATCCGTGGGTGGTTCTAAAAGGGTGACCACTGGTAGGTTTCGGTCGTAACTCAAACCTTTTATGCGATGATATTTCGCCAAAAGATTTGCTCAGGTATACAGTCGGCTTTAACAACTAATTTTGTAAAATTTCGCCAAGCGGTTGCCTAGCTCTCTTGTATGATACTTAGTGAAGTCAATTTTTAACCGACTTCACAAAAAGGGGGAGGTTCTCAATTCGACAGTTTTTTCTATATATTTGTTACCTCAGAACTCCGTCAAATCTTAACCGATTTGAAAAATATTTTTTTGTTTGAGATATTATTATTATGCCCCCCTTTTGGTTTCATTCTAGATCTAATAATCATCTCCGGAGATATGGAGATAAACAATATAAACAAATTTGTGTACCTTGATGACATGATTATGGCTACTGGATAATAACACTATCGCGGCATGTGAAGTCGGTTTTTTCGTTTTGTACGATCATAAATTATTAAACACGTATTAGCATAGTTGTGGTAAGTATAGATTCGCCTTCCACTTCCAAATAAGATCGATTACATCTTAGAATGCATCGAACTTTTCCTCAAGTTTAAAACGTGGCAATGTGCTTGTCGTTCTCTTTTAAAGAAAACTATCAGGTAAGAATGCTTTCAAGTGCTTGTCTGACATAAAACAGTACCTCGTGAGCGGTATGATGACAGTCTGAGCAGCGCCGTTGTTAGGATGGTAAGCGTTAGGTCCGAAACCGTCAAGTGCGTGATTGTTAGTAACCTAAAAGCAAATATTTATTATTTCTGGCGTCATCTCTACGAGCTAGAGAATCGCGGCGATTCAACGCGATGATAGAGCCATGTAAAGATTTATTTATTATATAGTTTCTCTTAGTTTTGATGGCACGGTGAGGATATTGCTGCGATATACTCGCCCGTGGAGTTAGTGCCTTAGAAATAGGCTCTATTAGTTCAGACAATAATTACTTAACCTACACATGCACGTTGTGGAATGTAGAATGAGCAACTTGATCAAAATTCTGGCAATATTTCTTCAAATCAAAAGCGTAAAGTTTTGTAAGTCACAAATTTTGGATTGCTACAATTTTATGTGTCACTACACAATGTCCGTTACCATAAGGATTTAAAAAAAATATCTGATAGGGTTTGACACACTTCGCCTGGTGATTAGCGATGATGTGGTTGAGAATGGTGAACAAGCTAAGCCTACAATGGTTCACACCATTGTAGGCTTAGCTTGTTCACCATTCTCAAAGGATATGCTGTCGCAAGACTGTAAATTTTTAGCGGTACTTTTTAGTAGCAAGTCAGGCGGATCATCGATATAATTAACCAATGATAAACACCATAGAATGCACATAGAAAAATCTATTGCTGCACGGTTGGGATTTCGAGATAAGGTCTGAAAAATCTATATATATATATATAATATATAGTATAATATATATAGGCGGACTAAAATAATTACTTTTAGTAAAAACAGAGAGTTTAGAGTGTTGTACTAATAAACTAACCTCCATGACACCTATCTGAGTAGTCCGCACGTGGTATGGGAAGTTTTTATTTGCGAATACTGGCAATGTCAGCATCTGAAAGTAAAATGAGTAAGCGATCTCCTATAAAATAATAATGAAATAAAATCATAGACGTAATAAAAAGGATGGTGCACTGCAGATGTTTTGACAATTTCAATTTAATCCGTATGCTTTAATGATAAGGTATGTAAGGGATAAGGGATGTAAGGGAGCACAAATACGACCTCGGTGCTCCCAGCCAACCTCACCTGCCCGTGGTGCATCCTGCTGACCAACAGACGGGGCTCTGGCGACCGACAAATGGCGGTATAACCATTTCATATCTATGGCGTAGCTAAATTCTACAGGCCGGTGACGGGCAGCAGCGTCACCGGTGCGCAAGGCTGCGTCCTGCGGTCGCCAGCGCGCCTGCCCAGCGTGGCGATTAGGGCATATCCCTCCCAAGGGATGCAAAAAAGTATGGAAAAATTATGGAAGGACACCTAAAGCAAAGGCCCCCAGTTCCCGGCCGCCCTGCTATTCCTGACCACGGCAGCGGTCACGGTAACGGCAGGGCAGGGGGTGCTAAGAATCCCCGGGCTACGGTAGGCCGCCAGAAAAAACTGACCCTCGCAACCTATAATGGACGCACGATTCGGCTGGACGATCATCTGGCGCAGCTGGAGGAGGACATGACTGAAACACATAAGATGGCACATACTGGGGCTATGTGAAGTCCGAAGACAGGGAGAGGACACCATAGAATCGGGCCATCTTATGTACTACAGAGAAGGAGATCAGCCATCCCAAGGCGGCGTCGGGTTTCTGGTCAACAAGGTTCTCAGTGACAACGTTGTAGAAATCTCCAGTGTGTCGACCAGGGTAGCGTACCTCTTAATTAAGTTAACCAAGAGGTACATCCTCAAGGTTATCCAGGTCTACGCACCGACCTCGACACACTTGGATGATGAGGTGGAGAGCATGTATGAAGATATCTCCAGAGCTTTACACACCACCTCCAAGGCTCACTACAACGTTGTCATGGGAGACTTTAACGCCAAAGTGGGAGTACAAACTTGCGGCGAATCGTCTATAGGACCACACGGATTTGGGAGTAGGAATCACAGGGGACAAATGCTCGTCAATTTCCTCGAGAGGGAGGGACTTTTCTTGATGAACTCGTTCTTCAAGAAACAGCCCCAAAGGAAATGGACGTGGCAAAGCCCCGACTTTGTGACTAAAAACGAGATTGACTTCATCATTACGGACAAACGGCGCATATTCAGAGACGTCTCAGTGATCACTAGGTTTAATACTGGAAGTGATCACCGACTGGTACGAGGCACTCTGGATATCGACTTTAAAGCCGAGAGATTCCGATTGATGAAGTCTACGCTCCGTCCGAACCTACTCCAAACCGTTGTTGGGTCCGAAACATTCCAATTAAAATTGGAAAATCGATTCGCTGCCTTGGAAACCACAGATGACGTAGACCAGAAACTCGAAGAAGTGGTGGAAATCCTCAGGGATGAAGGGACGAAGTTTTGCGAGAGCAAGCGTACGGGCAAAAAGTCCAAACTCTCGGCAGAAACACTTCGGCTAATGGAAGAGAGACGAACAGACCCTTTGTCAGCTTTGTCAACTAACCTGGTGCGCAACAAATCCATAAAGAAGCTGGTACGACGCGACCTCCGATCCTCTAACACGCTCTTGATTAAAGAATCAATTGAGCAGAATCGGGGGTCGAAAGTGTTCGTCCAGCCTCTGGGTAGAAGCCACCTCACAAAGCTGACAACGTCAACGGGGAACGTCGTCGCATCCAAGCCGGAGATTCTGTCGGAAGTCGAAGACTTCTACGGCAAGCTCTACGCATCGCATGCTTCAAGGCCCGAACCCGATACTGAGGATTCTAGAGCCACCTTAACCCGCCACTTCACAGAAGATCTGCCCGAAATTAGCCGAGACGAAATCGTGATGGCCCTTAAACAACTCAAAAATGGAAAAGCCCCAGGAGAAGACGGAATCACAACGGAGCTTTTAAAAGCCGGAGGAGCTCCAGCAGTTCAACAGCTTCAGCAGCTATTTAATTCCGTTCTTTTTACTGGGAGAACTCCACAGGCATGGAACAGAAGCATGGTGGTTTTGTTTTTCAAAAAAGGAGACAAAACCCTATTGAAAAACTATCGCCCGATTTCGCTTCTGAGCCATGTCTACAAGCTGTTTTCAAGGGTCATCACGAACCGTCTTGCGCGAAGACTCGACGAGTTTCAACCTCCGGAACAGGCCGGGTTTCGAAGCGGTTACGGCACCATAGACCACATCCACACGGTGCGGCAGATTGTACAGAAGACCGAAGAGTACAATCGGCCCCTGTGCTTAGCATTTGTGGACTATGAGAAGGCCTTTGACTCAATCGAAACCTGGTCTGTTCTCGAGTCCTTGCAGCGTTGCCAAGTCGACTGGCGATATATCGAAGTGATGAGATGTCTATATAATGCCGCAACGATGACTGTACAAGTACAGAACCAGCGAACTAGACATGTCCACCTGCGTCGAGGAGTGAGACAGGGGGACGTCATATCCCCGAAACTGTTCACTAACGCCTTGGAGGATATGTTTAAGACGCTGGACTGGAAAGATCGTGGCATTAACATCAACGGCAGGTACATCTCTCACTTACGATTCGCAGATGACATCGTCATTATGGCAGAGACGCTGCAGGACCTACAAAGGATGTTGAATGGCCTAGCTGATTCTTCTCGTAGCATCGGTCTCCGGATGAATTTGGACAAAACCAAAGTCATGTACAACGAGCACGTTGTTCCGGAACCGATTGCCGTAGATGGAATCCCACTCGAAGTTGTCACTAAGTATGTTTACCTAGGGCAAACGCTCCAACTAGGCAAACATAACTTCGAGAAGGAAATCCAGAGAAGAATTCAGCTGGGCTGGGCAGCATTCGGAAAACTCCGTCGAGTCTTCTCGTCGCCGATACCACAGTGTCTCTTGAGACGCACTGGTTAAAGACATTGTCTTGACAAAAGTCTTTAACCAGTGCGTCCTACCTGTGATGACATACGGAGCCGAGACGTGGACACTCACAGTCCGACTGGTCCACCAGTTTAAAGTCGCTCAGCGAGCTATGGAGAGAGCTATGCTCGGTATTTCTCTGCGGGATCGAATCCGGAACGAAGTAATTCGCCAGAGAACTAAAGTTATCGACATAGCTCAACGGATTAGCAAGCTGAAGTGGCAGTGGGCTGGTCATATCTGCCGCAGGACTGATAACCGTTGGGGCAGACTTGTCCTAGAGTGGAGACCGCGAATCGGCAAACGTAGCGTAGGACGTCCTGTGACCAGGTGGAGCGACGACATACGCAAAGCGGTGGGCAGTGACTGGAAGAGAAGAGCCGAAGATCGGGCTCAGTGGCGCATCTTGGGAGAGGCCTATGTCCAGCAGTGGACTGATACAGGCTGATGATGATGATGATGAATGATAAGGTTGTAATTGCTTTGTAGAACAAAACGGCCCAATTGAGAGACACCAGGGTGGGAGTGTGTCCTTGTCTAACAACCTGATAGTCCTATATATGTTCTATACTATATGCATGGTATACGTATGGTATATATATAAGTTGTCCAGACAAAAGAAAGGGACAAACTCCGTTCAAAGTCGTTCTCATGGGGGCCGGTGTACGCGATCGAGTTTAATATGTAGCAGGTCTGTGATTAAAATATAACAAACTACCAATATGGCATTGTCTTGTCACCGAACTCACACAAATAAGCACTCACCCCCGTATTAATAAATAACACTATGATGTCTCACAGTGCTTGCCATATGTCTCATAGTGACATTCAAACCAATACATTACTGACATTAGTAGGGTACTGTGTTAATTCCACCGCTATGCGTTCCTCAAGATCTTCATGAATACAGCGATTACTTAAGCTTTTCAGTGCAAACAGATTGCAGTCATAAACGGTCGAGAATCTCTCTTTTGAACTCAGTTATAAATGACAATATTTGATTATCAAACTTACTTTTCTGTTTTGGCTAAATATAATTGTATATTTTTTTGTATCTGAATCTGAATAAGGAAAGAAAAATAGTTCCGTGTTCCATGCCTCGTCTCACTGTTATCTTTAACGTCCAAACACAATCCCACCTAAGAACATAGCATCGTCACATCACATGGCTGTATCACAAACAGCATGGATTTATATATATTCCATTGCACACCAAGTGAAATTCACAAGGCTGTGGTGGAATTTGTCACAAATGGATGCAGTCAGAAATTTAATTATATTTCACTATTCTTATTGATTTTACTAATGTATTTGTCATGTAATTAAATTTAATGTATTTATAATACTGGGTAAGCGCATTGGGTTACACTTTAATGCTTTTCTTAAGGTTGAAGAAATAAAATAAGAAATTAATAAAAATAATATAAAACATTTGGTGCGGGAGTGGTCAAGTGCTTGTCTGTCTCCAACAAAAAAAATTGTGTGCATGTACTTACATAAATACATAAAATCACTCCTTTTCCCGCTGGGGTAGGCAGATACTACTTCTTTCCACATGTTACGATCCTGCCATAAGTACCTATATGGCTTCTTCCACTTTGAGCGCCTATAGGTACTTTTGACTTGGCCTTTCTTTAAAATAAATAAGTAAATAAATCATGTACTTACTAGAAACATAATGTGTCCACTGAAAGTAATGAACAGCAGAACTGCCGTTACCACGCTCTCCCGGACCCATTTGTCTGAAATCCAATGTGAATAATAAAGTAATAGTGGTTTTAGTACACGTACTTGCTATTTCTTCTACTATTATTTATTCTGTGGTATCGGCAGAACATGAACTTATACGCTCGGCTACGAACAGTACATTAAAAATAAATTATCTTTTGCAGTTGCGCGAAAGTCGTTGAAATCAGAATCACTACTTCGGATCAACATAACGCCCAACTGCCAACGCCCTGCGTTCCCATTCTATATCAACAGCGTCTAACCACAACGCCACTGTTTTGAGATATTCCAAGACGTGATTTCACATAAATAAGTGCACTATTCGATAGTAAAGCTACAAATATGAATAGAACATTTTAATGAGTAAAACCATATTCGTTTTAATGAGTACTTATTTACTTACTCTCATCATCCTAACTCATAATCCGAAATAAACTGGATTGGTAAAATATACATTTTGTGAAAAAGCATGGTATTCATACATACTCGAGTAGTTAGGTACCTACATGACAATAATATACATACTAAAATACCATAGAAATATACTATAGTCTGGCCATAACTGCTGTACACTCCCTGAGGTATGCGCGCGGCGAGACGGGGGGGACGCGGGTATGCGCGCGGCGAGACGGGGGGGACGCGCTCCCGTCAGTCTGCCTCTGTTTCCCCGGCTCCCACCTCGCCGCGCATACCTCAGGGAGTGTACAGCAGTTATGGCCAGACTATAACTACCTTATTATTAATATTTCTGTGTAAAATACAAACCTATGTATGAATTAGCAGTGAGAATGAATGAATAATTCTCATGTAGGTTTTACGAAAATTTAAAATAAACCGTAAAGGATACGCACGGTGCCATACCACAGATTGTATAATAGTTACATCGTGCCATACACCGGAGCGTGCGGTAAGTACTTTCCGCACGCTCCGTAATTTTTAACTTTCGAACAATGTATACAGGCTTCGTAAATGCATTTTTTGAGCAAATGTGCTGAAAAATATAAATTCTGTGAAAAGGCATGCAACACATACATCCTCGTGTAAGTATATGGCAATAAAATACATAGTTACTAAAATACAAACCTATGTATGAATTAGCGGTGAGTATGAATAAAGGTCCCGCATAGAACCACAGCGTGCCACAGATGAAAAACGGACAGTAGAACGTGTTCTGCAACAAAATTATTACCCGCTAGTTTTTGCTAGTTCAGCAGACTTATGTACAAAAATACATTAGTATTTCCAATAGCACTGTATATAGCACGATTCTCAAGCTCAGCTGCTAAGAACATCGCTTTACCTAGTCTGAGGGCGTCCTATATAAGTACTACACCCAATAGATATTTGTCAAAAATACTCGTATCGTTATTCAATCATGACACTCAGAAGAACATTTAAGCTGGCATTTTAAAGCGATTCTTAAGTTTAGAATTAAGCTATTTGATAAGTAATTAAAGCACGAATTTAATCGATCGGAAGTATCGAATAATTACTTGTATTTACTCGTAACGTTCATCCCTAGGAACTTGAAAAAAATTAGCTTGGCGTGAACCTAGATATATTTATATGTAGTAAGTAATAATTATGAGAGCCAGTTCCCATTCTAGGCCTGGCGTGCTACCATCCTCGACCGCATCATCACTTACTAACATAGATGAGATAGCTGTCAAACGCTAGCCAACAATCTACATGATATTAAAAAAATGTGTTTTGAACTCAGTATCAGTGCTATCTTTAATTTCCTGACAAGCACGACTCAAGATAGTGGGCTAGTATCCGTCTGTCCAACATAAATAAAAACGTACCTTTTCAGGATATTTCCTGACTGTAAAGAATGTGGAATATGCGAAGACGCACCAAGCAACAACTCGCAGAACTATGAGGCCATAACCCGCTGGACTCTCGTATAAATACAGAACTTCGCCAGGGTCGAAAGCCTGTGAAAATAACGTTCATTTTAATAGTAGAACTCTCATCATCTTCAAACCTGATTGAACACTGCTGGGCATGGGCCTTCTTTCGTGTATTTAAGCCACTGGTAACGTTCCTGTGCTAACAGCATTACCGTTTGACCTTACAAAGATTTTATCTGTGGTATGGCGAAAATATTCACCAAACACCTCTGATTGGTGGATATTTTCGGTCCACATGTCAATGGGTCACTTATATCGTGAGTTTTTAATATAAATATAAAGCAGCAAACAAGAATAAAACAGAATGATTCTTTATTGTACACCAAAATAAAACGTACTTACAGAAAATATTAAAAAGGAAACAATGGTAATACAATGGGCGGTCTTATCGCTTCGAGCGATTTCTACCAGACAACCTTTGGATAGACAGGATTTTACATATAAATGTTGCAGGGGGTGTACAGCTAAAAAGATATACTTAATATAACAATATATAATACTTAAAATACATACACATAAAATACATACAACACATACATATATACACTATATATATGATATTAGCATGCGGCTCACCTGATGGTAGGTTACCTGCAATACCACAGGCAATACTGGGGTATTGCGTATGGTAGCTGGGGTACTTAGTTATTATTATATCTGTTTTTCCGATTAGATACAACTTAGGGGTCTTCAAGTCGCGAGTGAATTGTGGTATCTATTTTGGGTAAGCGCGCTACATTATCGACCGCATCGTCACTTAACATCAGGTGAGATAGTGGTCAAGCGCTACCCATTTTCGTATAAAAAAATTGCCTGCTCTTTTGAAAGAGGAATCTGTTAACTCTCCTTTTAAAGCAACTCAGATCAGAGATTCCCGTCTAGGGCCGCAGTGATAGGCCACATTGGAACCAAAAGCAATTTTAACAGAAAATTATGAACTTAAACCTGCTGCAAGTGCTGCAGTAGTTTTTTCTGTGCTGAACTATGGCTATGGGAAACACCTCAAACTAATTCCAACAAACGTTGTTGGAAAGCGACAATCAAAATCTCACCTTAGCCTGGTAGACAAAGAGTACAATATAAGTAACGACGTAGCTGCACATGAACACTGTGAGCCGCACCGTGAACCCCTGCTTGAGTCGAGCGCGGGTTATCGTGTACCCTTTACCCATTAGTACCAGAAGCAGCAGGAAACCCGTCTCCGAGAGGCCACAGAAGAATTGACCTGGAAAAACATATATATATTGATTATAGTACCTACTGGTTTGTGTTATCATTTTTTAATGTATCTTTGTTAAAGTAAATAACCGGCCAAGTGCGTGTCGGGCCACGCGCAGTGTAGGGTTCCGTAGTAGCCCGTTATTCAATGCAAGTCTTTACCCGTTATAAACAAGCAACTAGGTACTTCGCCTTTGTCACTTTAAAGGATTTATTCTAAGGATTTTGTATTTGGTACAAAATTATCCAACACCCAAGTTCAACCGCTATAATTTTCTTTAAAGTTCATGAAATGCACTAGTATTACGATTTTTTCCAGATTTTTCAAGCCAGCAGTTTAGCTTTTAGAGGGGGGGGGGGGGACGCCCTACTGGAACAAAAATTTGTAATATTTCGTAAATGGAGCATTCAATAGAAAAATAGTATTAGCAACTCGTAAGTCATTTTAAAAGACCTATTCAACGATACCCCACACGATGGGGTAGACGACGAAAAACAATTCATCCCCACTTATCATGTAGGGGAGCTACCCTAAAAAAAAATTTTTCAAAATTTTATTTCACTACTTTATCGGCGTAATTTATATAAATACTCTTACAAAATTACAGCTTTCTAGTATCAACGGTCTCTTAGCAAAACCTCGGACAAACAGACTGACAGACAGATGGACATGACGAAACTATAATTACCTATATAATTAATAATGATTATCATAGCAAATATAAGTAAAGGCTTGTATATGTGTTCTGTGGTAAAGGCCCTCTTGATGTTGACTTCGGCTCCGTCAATGCCTTCCAAAGGACCGGGCGATTCAGACCCGTGAAGTGTTTTGAATAAATTATTCGTACCTTAGCACATTAAAAACAGAGTTTCATAAATGCTTATATACTAAAACAAAGCTTATGACCCGTATATCTCGCACTAGGAAACACTGTGTTGTGAGATTTATATAAAAGTACCTCTTTCCTTTGTTGAAAGTTTTATATAAAACTACGTTTCTCCTTTGTTGAAAGTGGTACATAAAACAAGAATCAAAAATAAAAGCATTTATTCAGTATGTAGGCAGTGTTAATATACGCACAAATACACGTCAAAATCATAAATCATAAAATAAATCATAATTAATTATCAAGTAAATATAGCAAAAATAGAATTTAACGCTTGTAATATTGCTTAACAGTTTATTTCACAATATTAGGTACGTAAATACACATAATAATGTAGTTTACAGCATTAACTGGGAGAAAGCGCGAGTCGTGTGAAGACGATAACAAATCATATGTTGATCCGCGAATGACGCGGCGCTCACTAAAAAACTAACCGTCTCTCAACTCGCGCGCGGGGACCGCACCCCCGCTACCGATGCTTGCGCGGGCGTTTCGCGCGTTATAGCCTCCCCCTCTAACCCGAACGAAGCGCCCCCCGAAGTCGGGTTAGCCTTACGAGGTCGTCCTCTCCTACGTTTCTCCTGAATTGGAGCTTGGATGTGGCCAACGAACGGAGTTAGCAGCGAAACGTGATATTTACCTAATGAAACACCGTCACTAAGTCGCTCTAACACATACGTCGAAGAACCTACCACTTCATGTATACGATAAGGTCCATCGCGACGTGGAATGAATTTCGGCGTCTGCCCTTTATTCGTATCATTTAGGCCTTGCGTTTTCAGTAGCACCAGGTCTCCCTTCTCATACTCTGGCGCTGGACGTCGATGCTCATCGGCGTACCTCTTCTGAACCGCTCGGGCCTTCTCGTGCACATCGCGCGCATTTAATAGCACAGTAGACAGTGATTTGAGATAAGGCGTTATTGCTAAAACTACGTTGTCGTTCTCTATAATAGCCCGCATATCGCAAAGAACATCTGCGGGCGCGCGTATTTCGCGCCCAAAGTTTAAGAAAGCAGGCGAATGACCCGTACCAGAGGTTACGGCGGAGTTCATGGCGAACCGTATGGCTGCGAGATGGGTGTCCCACAATCCATGATCATTACCTACTAAAATAGCTAGTTGTGGCTTAAGGTCACGATTTTTCCGCTCGACGGGATTGGACTCGGGGTGATAGTAAGACGTCAAGGTCTGCTTAATCCCCATGACATGGCAAGTTTGCTGCATCACCTCACTGATGAATTGGACGCCATTATCGCTGACGAGCCTCCTGGGAACCCCATAGCGCAAAAATACCTCATTAACTAGTACCTTAGCACACTCCTCACTCGTGGCAGTAGCGAGGGCGAATAGCTCCACCCATCGCGTACAAGTATCTTCCACGATCAAAATCCACTTTTTCCCATGTGGTGTCTCCGGTAGCGGACCGAACAAATCGACCGCTAGGACCTCGAAACGGCGCGACGTGGCAGGCACCTGTAATAATCCGGCCGGTTTCCTAGTATCTACCTTGTATCGCTGGCACGCCGCGCAGTTCTTCACATACTGGGCAACAAAAGCTCGCATGCCGGGCCAGTAATATTTCCCAACGATGCGCTGCACAGTCCGCTCTACGCCAAAATGACCCGCTGTGGGCGCATCGTGGTACTCGGCGAGCACGGTAGCGCGCTCGTGTTCCGGGACCACCAGGCATGCATCATCGTTGTCTTCGTTCTCGGGACCGTAACGATACAACACACCGTCGGTCATTACATACCCTTTATCAGCCCATGCTCTCCCCCTAAATTCATCGTCGGACTCAATTGCGTTGACGATTTTACGTATCTCGGGATCCTTAGCTTGGTTCTCCCGGACGTCCTTGGAGCTGCGGGAGGGCAAGTTTACTACTGTATAACACAGGTCACAGTCAGTGTCTGAAGTACACGCTGGGCGTGACAGCGTGTCTGCCAACACGTTCGACTTCCCTGGCGTGTATTCAATCTTTAAGTTGTACTCTTGGAGACAGAGTGCCCACCTGGCCAGACGTCCGCTCGGCGATTTAAGGCTCATGAGCCACCTGAGCGGCTGATGATCCGACTTGACGACTACATCAGTCCCATCGATGTACCCCCTAAACTTAGATACGGCCCATACAACGGCTAGGGCCTCTCGTTCCGTCGTACTATAATTTTTCTCAGCCGGCGTGAGAAGGCGGCTGGCGTACTCGACAGGTCGCTCATCCGTCCCCTCCCCCTGGAGGAGAGCAGCCCCGAGAGCGTAGCCACTGCTGTCAGTCCTGAGGACAAACGGCTTTGTCTCATCAGCCTGACGTAGGATCGGCGCTGAAACTAAGAGCGACTTGATTGCATCGAAGGCACTCTGCTGTTCAGGTCCCCATTTCCAGGTGCTCACCTTCTTCAGCAGCGTCGTAAGCGGCTGACTAATTTCCGCGTAATTGGGTACAAAGCGCCTGAACCAGCTTGAAGTTTGCAAGAAGCACTTCAAATGCTTCACATTTTGTGGGATCGGCATATCGGCTATGGCAGACGTTTTGTCCGGGTCAACGTGTATACCACCTGGTAAGATGACGTGTCCCAAGAACTTGATGGAGTCCCTTGCAAACTGACTCTTCTCGCGGTTCACTCGTAGGTTAAACATGGCCAGACGTTTAAATACTGCATCCAGGTCTTCTAGGTGCTTGTCAAATGAGTGGTCAGACAGCACCAGCAGGTCATCCAAGTATGCTACCAAAGTGATACCTGGTAAGTTGGATTTGAACCTGTCGATTAACCTCTGGAACGTAGCTCCAGAATTACGGAGACCCATAGGCATGCGTCTAAACCTGAACGTCCCCAACGGTGTCGTGAATCCTGTGAGGTCTCTATACTCGGGGTCAACGCTCACCTGATAGTACCCTGACCTAAGGTCAAGCGAGGTCATGTACTTCGATGTCTTCGCAGCGTGCAGTATGTCCTCGATCCTAGGGAGCGGGTAGCGATCAGGCTCGGTGACTGCGTTGAGTTTGCGGTAGTCGATGCAGAGCCTAAAGGTATCATCCTTCTTTTTAACGAGGACGACGTTGGAGGCCCATGGAGTCTCGCACTCCTCGATAACGTCGGCACTAAGCAGCTTCTGCAGCTCTTTCTCCAAGGCCTCTTTCTTCAACGGAGACAACCTGTATGGCGGCGAAGCAATGGGCTCTTGGTTTTCACTTACCTTTATTTTATGCGAAATAAAGTCCGTAGGGGGTCCGTCGGCCGCAAACTGGTCCGCTCTGCTGCGCAAGAAAGCGTTGAGCGCGGTCCTGTGCTCTGGCGACAGCTCCGTCCCTTCGTTGTCGCGCAGCGACACGTCGGCGATATCTGCTCGCATTCATTCCGTGCTTTTTAGAGTATAAGTCTCGACGAATGGAAATATTTGATTGGGGCAGTCTGAAAAAAACCATGACTCTTGGGCTATGTCCAGTACTATGCCAGCCCTGGCGATAAAGTCGCGTCCTAATAAAGTTCTAGTGTCTTCGCCGGGGAACACCATGAACTCGACCGGTACCTGCCTTTCCTCTAAAACTACTGGTACAGTAGCGGTCAACACTACTTTTAACTGGCGCGAGCCGTCCGCAAGCCCAATGGTGCGCTCTACTTCACGAAAATGTACCCCGTTTGACCGCAGAATAGAGTATAGTTGAAGACTAGCGATACTAGATGTGGCGCCAGTGTCGACAATAGCGACGCCTTCCCTATCCGCAATAGTAACGCTTACCGTCGGATGCGATGACGTCATCACCGGAGAACTATCGTCGGTAACGATATTAAATTCCGACGACTTTGTGGTAGGCAACTTTTTGTTTAGGCAAGTATCACACCTCGACTTTACTACCCCGGGTTGACCACATCCATAACAGCGTATTGGGTTCGACCCGGTCGAATTGATATTTGAGGAATTTGACTTTACAATGTTATCGCTTTTATTATTATTTTTTAAGTTACGACAATCGGCTACAACATGTCCGTAATGTTTACAAAAATTGCAACGAACTCTATTGTTACGTTTCAAATGTTCGTTCGAGTTAGAAGCGAGTTCCGTACCGGTAGTAACGCTCGCACTCATGGTAGGGGCGCGATCGCTCGGCGGCTCGCGGGCGCGGGAAATATCGCGCGAGCGTCGCGTGTCGCGAACACTGCTCGTCGAAGCGCACGAATGGTTCGAGTTACTATGTTGCAGCGGGTTATCAATTTCGGCAATTGAATCTTCCATGACTCTCACTTTCTCTAACAAAGAATTAATATTATCATCAATAACATCTCTAGGTAGACGTTTCCTAAGACGGCGATGTAATAATCCGTAGATAATGTCTATCTGTATTCGAACGGGGACCTCATATGGTAGTTTCACTAATAATGTACGCACTCTACATACGAAAACGTCGCCTCGTTCGGATTCCTTTTGCTCGGTGGTGAAGACCTCTCGAAGCACCTTGTATGCCGGCTGTTGTGCGCCGTACATGCCGCGCAGGCGCGCGACGGCGTCCGACCACGTCGCGGCGCCGGTGCGGGCTCCGCGCCACCACACGGCGGCGTCGCCTTCCAGCAACACGGGCAGACCGCGCAGCGCGTGCTCGTCGCTCACATTTGCACACTCCTTGAACACCTCAACCGCGTCGATGAACGCCTCGAGTACCTCGGCGTCGCGCGACCTCCCGTCGAACCGCGCGGTGCACTTAGTGAAGTTGCCGCCGCGCGCGGTGACTGCGGCCGCGGTCGGGCTCTCCGACGACGGCGCCGGTGTTGCAGATAGTGATCTCAGCGTTTCGATGAGGGTCCTGTTCGTCTCCGCCTGCATTCTGGCGAACGCTTCCATGGCGCCAGCGAATAATATCTCGGTGTCCACGCTCGTAGATGCACCGGGGCTGACGGCGTTCGCCGGGGCGGGGGCGGGGGCGCCATGGGCGCGCGACTCCGCCACCGAATCGAGCTCCTCAAGTCCGCTTCCTTCGTCATTCATGATTTCTTCGTTTCCGACTCGCGATTGTTGTTGTCGGGAAGATCGCGTATATCTTGGCATTACAAACACGACGAAACACCAAAGTTCGTACACTAACACTCTGTAGGTACGCAGGTATATGTAAGCACATTAACTTTTCGTCCGTTGTGATATCGCGTCGCGTGTTTTTCCACTGCGTGGGTGCGAAGCCGCTAGTTGGGCAGCCAGTGTAATATTGCTTAACAGTTTATTTCACAATATTAGGTACGTAAATACACATAATAATGTAGTTTACAGCATTAACTGGGAGAAAGCGCGAGTCGTGTGAAGACGATAACAAATCATATGTTGAGTTGATCCGCGAATGACGCGGCGCTCACTAAAAAACTAACCGTCTCTCAACTCGCGCGCGGGGACCGCACCCCCGCTACCGATGCTTGCGCGGGCGTTTCGCGCGTTATACGCTTTAAATAAAAAAAACAAAAGTAATGAACCATTCATCTGTCATACAATCGTTGACGTCAGACTATAAAAAAAATATTAAAGTAGGGTTGCCAACCATACACGTACCTGTGTGTTTCATTACGTCAGACAATTATTATATATGAAAAAAAAAGTGAAATAATGAAACAAAACTTAAAGAAACGCATAAACAATCATAAACAACTTTTCTTCTTTGTTAAAATTGGTGTATAAATGTACCTTTTTTACGGTTTCGTAGTCCTGACAAGGAACCCTTATAGTTTCGTCATGTCCGTCTGTCTATCTGTCCGTCTGTCTGTCTGCCCGAGGTTTTGCTAAGAGACCGTTAATACTAGAAAGCTGTTATTTTGTAGGAGTATTTATATAAATTATGCCGATAAAGTGGTGAAATAAAATTTTGAAAAATATTTTTTTTTAGTGTAGCTCCCCTACATGAGAAGTGGGGATGAATTGTTTTTCGTCGTCTACCCCATCGTGTGGGATATCGTTGTACAGGTATTTTAAAATGACTTAAGGGTTGCTAATACTATTTTTCGATTGAATGCTCCATTTACGAAATATTGAACTTTAAAGTGCAAATTTTTGTTCCAGTAGGGCGTCCCCCCCCCCCCCCCCTCTAAAAGCTAAACTGCTGGTTTGAAAAATCTGGAAAAATTCGTGATAATAGCGTATTTTATGAACTTTAAAGGAAAATTATAGCGGTTGAGATAACTTCATTAGTTTAGCAGTAATAGTCGTTGAACTTGGGTATTGGATAATTTTGTACCAAATACAAAATACTTAGAATACATCCTTTAAAGTGACAAAGACGAAGTACCTAGTTGCTTGTTTATAACGGACGAAGAAGGGTTTCTTCGTTGTTGAAAGTTGTGTATGAAACTACCAAAACGTGATTTTTGTTTTGAAAAATAATATAGATAAGGACTATACTGAGAGTGACTATAGCCCTGAAGATAGTGATGTACTGACCAGTAATCTTTCCCCCCTCATTCCCCACTCCATTTGCAGCGTATCGTATATAAGCCAAGCTCTGCAACATGACCCCCGCGTGCTGCGAGCATGCAGATGCTAGAAACAGCTTGTAAGTAGAATGTAGGAGATGCCGGGATTTAAGTTCAACACTGCACATTACTATTGCTATCATTACGATGACGTAAGCGAATGTGTAGGTTAGTAGGACCGGAAGTACGTCTGAAAACAATAAAAAATTAAATTAGATTTTTTAAATCTTCATACAAACCTTCATCATCATCCTATAATAGACCACTGCTGGACATAGGCCGCTCAACTAAAAGAACTGACTTCAAATGCCGCGCTAGTCATGTTCAGTATTAGGTTTGAAGTGATTATATCCATATCTCTGGAGGTACAGAACATATCTCGATGAAATTTAAATGGGACCACCTAGAAAGTATACCTTTTTAAACAAAAAAAGATTTTTACAAATCGGTCCAGGCGTCTTTGAGTAATTGGGGAGCATACAATAAGTAAATAAACAAGTCGGCAAAAAAAATGTAGGTAATAAGTTTTATTTTTATATGCTAGTTTGAGTTCTCCATTTATCTCGGCAGATAACCATCTGTAGGGCTATTCTGTAAGCTATCTCGGAAGCGGAATCCGCGGTGAGATTTGAATTTTGTACTACGAAATTAAATCGTAACGCAATCGTAATACGGTTGAATTTCGTAATACGAAATTCAAATCTCAGCGCGGATTCCGCTTCCGAGATAACTTACAGAATAGCCTTACAGGCGAGATAGTGGTCAAACGCTAGCCTATAAGATATAAAAATAAAACTGGCCAAGTGCGAGTCAGCATCGCGTCTCTTATCGCACACTTAGGGAGGGTTCCGTACAATACGAAACATAACAGAGTTTCAACCTCATATATTTGATTAATTGATATTACCAAGAATATTGGATTGGTCGCGATCTAGAAAGACGGGGCTCGTTTTATAGCGCCATCTATGTCATTTTTCCGAAACTAATTAGTTAGATGGCGTTTAAAAACACGTTTTTTGTATGGGGACCCCCTTTAATTTTTAACTTTATTTTGTTTTTAGTATTTGTTATTCTAGCGGCAACAGAAATACACCATCTGTGAAAATTTCAACTGTCTAACTATCACGGTTAATGAGCTATAGCCTGGTGACAGACGGACAGACAGACAGACAGACAGACAGACAGCGGAGTCTTAGTAATAGGGTCCCGTTTTACCCTTTGGGTACGGAACCCTAAAAACAGAGCGCAGTTATCGTAACCCGTCTATAAAGCTTTTAAATCATCTAAACGTCGTTCAATACACTACACTGATCGGAGTTTCTTGTGCGAGTCTCTTTAGATTAGTTTATAATATAAACTAATCTAAAGAGACTCGCACAAGACAGTATATAATATAATATTCCGATAGACCGAGTATACTATTATATACTCGGTCACGTAAGAGTAAACGTAGATTTGTAAATCTATTAAGCACACAAGATGGCGCTTTTTAATTCCATACAAATCTGCGTTACGTTAACTCGATCAAGTTAGTAAATAAATCTAAAGAAACTCCAACTAGGCACTCCGATTATATATATACACACACATAAACACGAGACCGATTAAACTTAGGCTATTTACTAAAAAAAATGTCCGTCATTTACATTATCAAAAAATATTTGATACGTATTTTTTATTTTTTCAATTAAACAAAAAATTACGAAGATATAGAGCGTTGAAATTCCGCGTGACGTCACAAACCGCTAAAAAGTGTACTACTTTCTAGCGGTTAGTGACGTCACGAGCTTTGACACTCTATATCTTTGTCAATTTCTATTGATTTGTATAATAAACAAATACGTGTCCAATATTTTATGATAATCTAACTGACGGACTAATTTGAATTACTATTTTTGGACCACGCAACATCACTATTCAGTAAAATATATGTAGATACATAAAACACGGGTAAATACTCACAAAATTCATCTGCTGAGAAATGTTCATGCCAGAAATCACCATCCGGTCCATTTGTCATTAGAAACTTGTACTTTACGTCTAAACCCTGAAACAAGATAATCGATAGGTACATAAATAATTAAGAAAAAATGACTCGCGACCCGAGGCTTCCGTACAAATTTGTCAATCTAAAAATTGCAAACTTATTATTTGCGATTGGTGCATTAACTGTTTCTAGGCATGGCTCTAGGCATCGAACTACAAAGTTAAGTTAGTCCCAAGTTTGACAAGTTTGTACGTAACCCTCGGTGCGCGAGTCCAACTCGCACTTGGTCGGTTATGTTCGTTTTGTAATTCATTTGATTTCAATCAATTCATTTAAATAAATTACTTATAAGTAACTTTAAAAATAGCTGTACAATAGCATGCCACATCTAGTGATATCTGTTCTGTGTTACGTTTTAAGTATCGGTACGACCGCTCCGCGGCGTCCTGCGATCTGCGGGCGCGATCTCAGTACTTTTCAATTGTTTTCTGATCGCGTGAACAAGTCGGTACAAATACTACTGCGCTATCTGATCACCGCCTAGATCGCGCACGCAGGACGCCGCGGTGTGTCCGTACCTTAAACATCGCTCGGACTAGTTCTGCAGTAAGAAATCGCCAGTACTGCATTAGTTTTTTAGCTACCCACATATTGTAAAAAAATATTTTTGTCATTTTATTTACTTAGATTATGCCTAGTATTAATATAACAAAATGTAAATATTCTAAACTTCGCATAAAAGTGAATTTGTAATTATTTTGTCCTGATAACGTCTTATAAATAGATGAACGCCGGCTGCACGCACGAAATAGAGTCACGTTCCGCGTGCCAGCGAGAGCTCAGAACAAGCGATAGAGAGGCATGATCGTTTGACTTTATCGCGTACAGTCCCACAAGTATAACTTGGCGGTGGTGGTTTTTGGAACTAATTCCGCTCTCTTGAAACTGTGAGTTTGACGATTGAGATATTACCGCGACATTATTGTTGATAAATCTGCTACATTAAAATAGTTCAATAATGCTAAAAGTAATTAAAAGTGGTTTAAGAGAAACTGTTATCAAAGTACAAAGTAAAAGCACAGTGGCGCACAGCCGCGCCAAGTTATACTTGCCGGACTGTAAAATTATCGTTCGTAAACCGACTTTACAGACAACCAATTTTTTTGAGCAACAAAAGTCTTAAACCACATTGTAAACGATCTGGAATTATTCTGAAGCAGGTTAAAACATATTACAAACCTTGGAGCTGTCACAATTACTAATAGCAATGAACCACCATCTCTCTCGTGCTGATCTGAATCTTCTAGAATTGTGACAGGACACTATCAGCCTTTCGGTTTTACTCTCCTGACTGTGTCCATTTTGATGAGGTTCTGAGTGCAGTCGACGGCGGCGGTAACGTTGGATTAGTTCGCTGGTTGAACGTTTTATTTTATGCTGAAAGTAAAGTATTGGTTACAGACCAGCACTTGACCGATTGATGATTTTATGACTTGATGGAAACAAGCGTAAGTGTTTTAGGGGCTAAGGGCAACGCCTAAAAGCCAGTTACACCGGTTCCTGATAAAGTTTCAGATAGTTATCAGACATATATCTCCACCATTATAAAAGTTACAGTTAAGCCCATTAGTCCCTAATTGGCTAGAGACTCTTTTAAATCTAATAGGCTAGGGTTTGACCACTATCTCGCCTGGTGGTAAGCGATGATGTGGTTGAAGATGGTGAACACGCTAGGCCAAGAATGGTCTGACTCTTTATGCTGCCGGTAAAAAAGAAAATTGACTTTGGGCGTTAAATTTTACTGACTTAAATAAATACAATAATAATAGTTACTTACCCCTTTAGTCTTGCCATCAAACAAAATTTCAACGTCTTTCAAATTCTCCAATTTACTACCATTATGTTCTCCAATACTCTCCCATAATTCCTCTTCTGGCAACATCGTGGTAGAATTCATTTCATCAGTTGGCAATAATTCGAACCACGTGGTAGAATTTATGGGAGTGGTAGATTTAGGTGTAGTGGTAGTTTTTAGGAATTGGTCGTAGTAAGAAGGGTGGGGTGGGTCTATTGTGGTTGTATTTGATTTCTGTTTGGTGGGGGATTTAGTTGCTGGAGAGGGTGTGGTGCTGAAATAAAAGTTGTTGTTTTTCTATACTATACTTACCATACACAAGTAATATTATAAAGAGAAAAAATATTTGTAACCGACTTCAAAAGAAGGAGTAGGACCATATATATATTTTTCATGTGTGTTCGCTGATAACTTTGTCATTTATGAACCGATTTGATGATTATATTTTGTTGGAAAGGAGATATATAGGAGATCCCAAGGGTAGTACCATTGTAATTTCATCGAGATCTGATAAGTATCTTCAGAGATATGTTGATAAACGTCTCAAACTTGCAATAGAAACTGACTCGCGCGGCATGGAAGTCGGTTGTTTTAATTTTTCTTATTTTTGTATATCCATACTAATATTATAAAAACGTTTATTACTCTGCCACTCTGTCTGTTTGTAACCTAATCACACCTAAACGGACGATCTAAGTTTACTGGAATTTAACAAGGAGATACTTTATAGCGTGAGGATGAACATAAGCTACTAAATTCTTGGAGTACGTGAACGAAGTCGCGGGTTTCAGTGGCATTTATAAGGTTTGAGGAAGATAAGTACGGCTATGTCATCCAAATAAACAAATTAATTAAAATCAACACCAAGATTATAAATGCGAAAGTCAGTTTGTATATTTGTTGACCTCTTGACGGTGAAACGGCTCGACAGATAACATTTTGCACAGATATAGCCAGTATACTTCGAGCATTTACCAATGGAGATGTTAACGCAAGCCGTACCCATCTGCTGGCCATATAGCCATTTTTGGCCATATGAGCGTGCGTAAATACGCTGTATTTTTAATACGCTTTTATTAGCTTCAGACGTATGTATGTTTGTATGTTAGTATGTAACGGAATCTTTGAACATGATTTTAACCCCCTTCAAAACGTCGGTTTAACTCGAAATTTGGCATACTTATTAAGGACCGATGACAATAAATAAATAAAAAAAAAAAAAAAAAAAAAATTCGACTAAAAAATGAAAAATAAATAATAGTTTAAAAAACTAAAAAAATACGCATTTATAGAAAATCCAACTAAAAAATAGAAAATAAATTTTGATAAATTTGAATTAAAAATAGTGTAAGAAAAAATGATTTTATTGTAAAAAAAAGCGTGGGGTGCTTTTCAGGATATTATCAAAATAACCCTTCTAGTCATATCTGTTCATAAAATATTTGGAACTATTGATACCATGCACCCCATGCTTTTTTTTTACAATTAAAAATCATTTTTTCTTACACTATTTTTAATTCAAATTTATTCAAATTTATTTTCTATTTTTTAGTTGGATTTTCTATAAAAGCGTATTTTTTTAATTTTTTTAAACTATTATTTATTAATACTGTGTGCGTGTTTCAAGCTAACGTGTGGGATCGTTAAAGTGAGTGATTTGTGTGTGTGCAATGCGTGTTTACCTCGTCCCCCGTAAGTATCGGCAGAAATAAATGTTTGCGGATTACAACGTTAACATCTCCATTGGTAAATGCTCGAAGCCAGTATAGTGGATAAGGACATTGGATACTTGTTAACGCGGGCGAAGCGGCGGGTCACCGCTAGTTGTTATATACATTAAGGCGGCAATAGCCAAATAGATAAGGTGTCGGACTGGCGATCGAGAGGTTGTGAGTTAGATCCCCACCCCAGCCAATTCACTATTGACGACGCATATCCAGACAAGCATATTTAGCTTAGTTGGAGGGGCTAACAAGAATAATAGTAATGTGCAACCCACATAGCGAGTAAGCTTTAAAAAAAATATTAAAAAACACAATCTAAAATTTGACCGTATCGACGGGACTCAAACCCGCGCCTCCTAGGAAAAAACCACTATTATTTATTCTGTGCTCCACATCTAGCTGGCGGACACCCTAAACTAGGTATTACTGTGGAACCATAAATGAAACAAAAAATATGGTAGGTAGCTACCTAGGATGATGGATTATAATCCATCATCCAATTATAATTATTATCCATCATAATTATTATCATTATCATTATCATTATTATCCATTATAATTATTATCCATCATCCTAGGTAGCTACTATGACAGCAGTTGACATGACACATTAGCGTGTATACAAATAGCAGCGGAAGCGTCCGCCAATCACAGCTATACCTTTATGTCATTATATCATAGCCACCAATCACACTAACGCACCGGCGATATGCAATAGATGGACGAAAAATGTAAGGCGATGAAATAATGGTTTCACTTAAAAAAATATGCTAGAAAATGATACATAGGTACCTCTTAGAAGCCGGCAGTTCTTTGTTAGCCTTAGTAAGTACGCAGCCAGAATATTCCGTGTCTGGATACCAGTGGGATAATTTTATGATCTGATTCTGCCCGGCTTTGTTCAACACTGCTTCGCGTTCTTTGCACGTCTGAAACACATATTAGAACAACTGAAATAATGATTAGAATTTCATTTACAAGCTAAATAAAAACGTTAAAAACACAAAAGTCTCCGGTGAAGGAAAAACATCGTTAAGAAACCCTCAATCCCCGCATGGTGGTAGGAAGTACCTACACTATCTAGTGTCCACCTGGCCAGCTACCACCCTCAAGTTAACTAAAACAAGCGAGTCAATTTCAGTAGCAAGTTTGAGACATTTATCATCGGTATGATTATCAGGAGGTACTTATCGGATCTCGGTGAAATTACAATGAGACCACCTCGAAAACGTACCCTACCGATTACAAAAAGAATTATTCGAATCGTTGCACAATTGACGGAGTAATCGCGTAACATACTATACTACTATACACACAAAAAAAACATACAGACGAATTGAGAACCTCTTTCGTCCGTTGAAAATGGAATCTGTTTGAAGTTATAACAACTTTCTGTACTTACCTTATAGCTGTGATAGACAGCCGGCCACTGCGACTCGTCATCGTAGTACAGCAATAAATGCGGCGTGCCCATATCTCTGTCATACTCTATGAGGTATTCAAACTGGCCGTCCAGGGATAAGAAGCAAAACCGAGACAGGAACGCCCAGCTCTGAAATATTTAGAGTCAAATGTGAAATCAACTTGTAGAAGAAGTAGAATTATGTAGAAGGTCTCCAATCCATAGTGTGCCTCTCAAATTTGATTTAAAACCATCGTATTTTTTAATACGAAAATTCGTCTATATATTACGCTACAGCAAACTTCCCCCCTTTCCTCCCCTGTTTACGCCCCAATCAAAAATTACGATGTACTAACAAACTTAAATAAATCAAGGAACTTGTGTGCCAATTTTAGTCGAAATCAGTTGAATCATGCGATATTAGAGACACACAGATGGACAAAAGCATTTTTGGCTAATCGCGAAACTGAGCCTAGAGGCTAGGCCTAGATTTATTAAACTGAGCCTAGAGGCTAGGCCTAGATTTATTAAACTGAGCCTAGAGGCTAGGCCTAGATTTATTAAACTGAGCCTAGAGGCTAGGCCTAGATTTATTAAACTGAGCCTAGAGGCTAGGCCTAGATTTATTAAACTGAGCCTAGAGGCTAGGCCTAGATTTATTAAACTGAGCCTAGAGGCTAGGCCTAGATTTATTAAACTGAGCCTAGAGGCTAGGCCTAGATTTATTAAACTGAGCCTAGAGGCTAGGCCTAGATTTATTAAACTGAGCCTAGAGGCTAGGCCTAGATTTATTAAACTGAGCCTAGAGGCTAGGCCTAGATTTATTAAACTGAGCCTAGAGGCTAGGCCTAGATTTATTAAACTGAGCCTAGAGGCTAGGCCTAGATTTATTAAACTGAGCCTAGAGGCTAGGCCTAGATTTATTAAACTGAGCCTAGAGGCTAGGCCTAGATTTATTAAACTGAGCCTAGAGGCTAGGCCTAGATTTATTAAACTGAGCCTAGAGGCTAGGCCTAGATTTATTAAACTGAGCCTAGAGGCTAGGCCTAGATTTATTAAACTGAGCCTAGAGGCTAGGTCTAGATTTATTAAACTGAGCCTAGAGGCTAGGCCTAGATTTATTAAACTGAGCCTAGAGGCTAGGCCTAGATTTATTAAACTGAGCCTAGAGGCTAGGCCTAGATTTATTAAACTGAGCCTAGAGGCTAGGCCTAGATTTATTAAACTGAGCCTAGAGGCTAGGCCTAGATTTATTAAACTGAGCCTAGAGGCTAGGCCTAGATTTATTAAACTGAGCCTAGAGGCTAGGCCTAGATTTATTAAACTGAGCCTAGAGGCTAGGCCTAGATTTATTAAACTGAGCCTAGAGGCTAGGCCTAGATTTATTAAACTGAGCCTAGAGGCTAGGCCTAGATTTATTAAACTGAGCCTAGAGGCTAGGCCTAGATTTTGGAAAGCATGGTGACAAGCACATAACAGCTACTCATTCAATTTGGAGGGACATTGTCACCTACGGGATGGACATTGCTTCCTACACAGTGTGTAGTTGTGTAGTTCCGGACAACTACGCGGAAACATAGACTGGATTTGGGTGGCACCAAAATTCATGAATGAATGAATATATACATATCTATATATTCTATATCCTATAGTATTGTATCCTATAGTAGTCCTATAGTATAGTATAGACACTGTGGAACGCAAAACCGTGGATTGGCAGAATTTTACGTGTTACTGCAATGCGCCTGTTACCTTGAGACATTACTATCTAGTGTCGGCCTGGCCAGCTACCCACCCTCAAGTTGGAAAATCTGTCGCCAAACATCTGATGTGTTCCGGCAGCTTTCCTTGAGAGCCACTTCCCACCCTAGCGTGCCCACAGCATCATTACTTACTAACAGGTAAGATAGTGGTCAAACGCTAGGATAACAAGTACGATATAATAATCAAGATTACAGACAAACTAATGGTGCCGCCTCGGGCGGACTAGCACAAGTCATATCACTATCAACATCAATATTAATTAGAAATGCGAAAGTAAGTTTGTATATTTGTTTTTTCGGGATTCCTTCACGGTCAAACAGCTCGACCGATTTAGCTGAAATTTTGCACAGGGATAGCCAGTATTATGGATTAAGCTAAACTATACTTTTAAACGCGGGCGAAGCCACGGGGCACAGCTATTAAAGTAATAAAAGCGCTTTATATTACGTACATCTTTAGTACTGACAGTCCCCTCCACCCATTTAGCTCGCACCCCTTGAGTTGTTAGCAACAGGAACAGCCACGCGCTCCACTTCATATCGATATAATATCCCGGGTTTACGGCACTCGCTGTGAAAACAAACATAAGCACTTTTAGATTTTTGTTTATAGTTTATATATTTATGATTATCGTGAGTTTGAATCATTATTATAAACTACCGACTATTATACCTACTCACTACTGTTTGTTGTCGACTGTCTCGACCTAGGTTTCGTGCATGTCCGATGCACTCACTTCCTCGAGTTTACGCAGCGAGATCGCGACGACCTAGGTTGTGGTCGTCGTGACCTTGATCATGATCAAATCAGCGCGAATCATGACTATAAACTAACTATTATACTCATTACTAACTACTGTTTGTTGTCGACTGTCTCGATATAGGTTTCGTGCATGTCCAATGCACTCGCTTCCTCGAGTGTTTACGCAGCGAGATCGCGACGACCTAGGTTAGTGGTAGTCGCGATCTTGATCATGATCAAATCAGCGCGAATCATGATTATAAACTAACTATTATACTCACTACTGTTTGTTGTCGACTGTCTCGACCAAGGTTTCGTGCATGTCCGATGCACTCACTTCCTCGAGTGTTTACGCAGCGAGACCGCGACGACCTAGGTTAGTGGTAGTCGCGATCTTGATCATGACCAAATCAGCGCGAATCATGATTATAAACTAACTATTATACTCACTACTGTTTGTTGTCGACTGTCTCGACCAAGGTTTCGTGCATGTCCGATGCACTCACTTCCTGTGTCGAGTTTACGCAGCGAGATCGCGACCACCACTGAACTTAGGTCGAGACAGTCAACTACAAACAGTAGTGATTATAATAGTCACTACTTTTTAATCACACATAAGTAGTATTTAATATTGTTTAAAAAAATTAATAGAACCGACTTCAAACGTCGCGCTAGCTAATTTCAGTACCAAGTTTGAGATGTTTATCTCCATATCTCTCGAGATACTGAACATATCTCGATGAAAATTAAATGGGATCACCTGGTCTAGGTGTCCGTGATATGTATGTTTGTAAAGTCCTCCCAAACACAGGAATATCGCTTATATTGATAGTGCAGGGAGTTGTCATTTGAAAAATAATAACTATATAAATAACACTAAATAATTACATATTTTAATAATATTGACGTTTTTAACCGACTTAAAAAAGGAAGTTTCTCAATTCGACCGTATATATATCTAAATATATATTTCTTCGTCGTTTATGAACCGATTTTGATGATTATTTTTTTGTTGGCAAGGAGATATTCCAAGAGTGGTACCATAGTAATTTCATAGAGATCTGATTAGTATCTCCAGAGATATGGAGATAACACCTCAAACTTGGTACTGAAAATAAAATCTTTTTCTACCTATCTATCTACTACCTATTAGACTTGGCTGGCAGTGGCACCGACTTCAAATAGATAAGTGGGTAGCGCTTATAATAATTATATTAAGTAATTTATTTTTCGCTTTTGAGTGCCTGTTTGTGGCAATGAAGTCGGTTTTATTTTTTTTGAAAAAGATTTTATTTTACCCTTTTTAGTGCAAAACAAGTTTTAATTAAATTTCCGCTTATATGGCCGCCATCTTCGCCAAAAGGCATGTCATGTCAAAAAATATTAGGTGCTCAAACTTTGCACATTAACAAGACTTTGCCTGGTAGAACATTCCTGTGAAGACAAATTAATTCTCCCCACCTTTGTTTCTATCTCGCTCACAGTTACCGTAAAAATATCTGTCAATAATACTTAAATTTAAAAAATTAAAACCACCCCCGACTGATTTGTAATGTAATCCGAGTTTATAATCAAAGCATATGTATAACTTTGTACATTGAGACCATTCCAAGGCGATGTCTCAGAATTAGATCATGGCTACCATATTTTTGCAATATCATTGAAGTAACAAGATACTGCGACAGCGCCATTTTGATTTTTGACGTCCGCGGTCATAGGACTACGAGCTTACGAAAGTTGCTATCGTAGTTTTTTTAACCAAAAAAGAGCTGATAATATTTAAACGGCTGAACAGATTTTCATGAAATAAAGCTAAGAACACTCTCGACGAAGACATCTATCAAACAAAACAAACTAAATCAAAATCGGTTTATCCGTTTGGGCGCTACGATGCCACGATGACAGACACACAGATACACACGTCAAACTTATAAAACTCCTTCCTTTTGCGTCGAGGGTTAAAAACCAAAATCAACGTGAAGAAAGATGTAAAAACATTATTCAAGATCATATTTTTTAGTCTTCAAAAGTATTTGCAATAGCAACCTCCATTGTGTATAATCTTCTTGGGACTCTTCTTCTAAAACCAGTACATTCTCCTATGTTTGAGATATTTATCTCAATATCTCTGAAGATACTAATCAGATCTCGATAAAATTAAAATGGGACCACCTCGGCAACGTACCCTACCTATTAAAAAAAGAATCATATGAATCCGTTTACAATTGATGGAGTAATCGCGTAACATACACACAAAAAAAAACATACAGACGAATTGAGAACCTCCTCCTTTTTTGTGAAGTCGGTTAATAAATAGCGCGGCATTTGAAGTCGGTTATTTTAGTTTTTTAAACGACCTTATTGTTAATATCTTATAGGCTAGCGTTTAACCACTATCTCACCTGTTGGTAAGTGATGATGCGGTCGAGGATGGAAGCACGCTAGGCCTAGAATGGGAACTGGCTCTCAAGGATAGCTGCTGGAACACATTCGATGTTTGGCGACAGATTTTCTAACTTATATAAAATACTGGAGCTTGCTTGAACTTTATATTAAAATCTACCACAGTATATTAAAACCTACCACAGGTGGAACTGGAAGAAGCGAAAGAGGTATGTCATGATCGTAGAAAGTGGAAAGAAGTAGTCTCTGCCTACTCCAACAGGAATAAACTGGCCAAGTGCAAGTCGGACTCGCACTCGTAGGGTTCCGTAACACAGTTAAGTATTCCATAACTATGATTTTTCGCAACTACAAAATTAACTTTGTTTTTCATAGTGTTTGTATGAAAAACAAAGTTATCTTTGCGGTCGCCATATCTCTAAAACTGCTGACTGTATCTCGTTCAAACCAATTTTCGTTGTTAGTTTTTATTGGGATCTACAGCATATATTTTTTTTAGATTTTTCACTCCCATACTTTAAAAGTTAGAGGGGGGGGGGGGGGGGGCACACATTTTACCACTTTAGACGCGCCTATCTGTCAAATGATTGACTTTGAGAAAAAATGATTTTAGAAACCTCAATGTCATTTTTGAAGACCTATCCATAGACACCCCACACGCATAGGTTTGAAGATTTTTTTTTTTGTTTCAGTTCTATGTATGGGATGCCCCCCCTTAAACTTTTATATTTTTTATTTTTGTATAAAAATCGGAAAGCGGTTTACAGAATACATCTACCTACCAAGTTTCAATTCTGTAGTCCTAACAGTTTCGGAATAAAATGGCTGTGACATACGGACGGACAGACAGACAGACAGACAGACAGACATGACGAATCTATAAGGGTTCCGTTTTTTGCCATTCGGCTACGGAACCCTAAAAAGGCGTGATTGTATGTATGTATGTACCACAGGTTAAATCAAATAATGCTTTCATCGAATCCTTTTCGTCATTGAAATATGAAAAACTAACTGCTACTTTTATTTTAGAAATATAATATAAACAGATACCATGCATAGTCCTTTGTCTTGATTTCAGATTTATTCATTTTATTCATAAATTCAGTTAAATGCATTAGTACCTACTATTTATTACAATTAAAAAATATTTTTTTGCTTACCTTAGGTATATCCTATTGACTGCCCCATAATCTAACACTTCTGAAATTCTAGTAAATACACATTAAAACATTTCTATAGATTTAAGACAGTGTTTTGTTTAATTTTAACGTGAATTTATAGTTTGTTTTGGTGTGTGAATGTGTTGTGAGCCTAGCGTTGCTATGGTAACGCGTCCTTATTTTCGATCGTGCGCTGTTTAGACCACAGATTTGTACAGGGTGGTATAACAAGGTCCTAATTCTTAAACCTTTATACAGCAAGCAATTCGCCGGTTTTGTCAACCGACTTCCAAACTTCACAAAAAAGGAGGAGGTTCTCAATTCGACTGTTTTTTTTAAATGTTTGTTACCTCAGAACTCCGTCAAATCTTAAGCGATTTGAAAATTCTTTTTTTGTTTGAGAGATTATGCCTCCCGTTTGGTCCCATTAAATTTTATCGAGATCTGATAATCATCTCCGGAGATATGAGGATAAGCAATATAAACAAATTTGATAACTCGATGACATGATTATGGCTAGTGGATATAATGTTCACTATTGCGGCATGTGAAGTCGTTTTTTCGTTTTGTTCGATCGTAAATTATTATGTATGTTACCCGATTACTCCGCCAATTGTAAATCCATTTGAATGATTCGTTTTTTAGGGTTCCGTACCTCGTAAGGTACGTTCGTAAAGGTAAAAAAGGAACCCTTATAATATAACTTTCTAGTCCGTCTGTCTGTCTATCTGTCCGTGTGTCACCACCGATTTTCTCAGGAACGGGTGGACCTAGCATGTTGAAATTTATACCAGATACTTAAGTCTATAGTCCCTATTAGGTGTATAAAAATCAAGGTCCTGAGTCAACACGATAAAAAGATATGGACAAATTTAGATTTCCGCGAAAACTTGTAAGTACCAAAATTTACCTTAATTTTCAACTATATTATTTTTCGGGATTTTTCCTTTACGTGTGCTGTAAGACCTTGCTTTTGAACAAATTGACAATTTTAGGTCGACCGGATGTAGGTACCCTATAGGTTTTGGGTCGTAAACAGTATAGGGTACTTCCCGTTGACCTAGAATTATGAAATTTGGCAAGAAGCAAGGTCTTACAGCACAAATAAAGGAAACATTCCAAAAATAAAAAAAAGTTAAAAATTTAAGGGTGTCCCCATACATACATAGTTTATGCCAATTAAGATAGACCTCTGTGATATATGAGCGCTCATACAATTTAGAGGTCTAGCTTAATTGGTACCTACCAACGTTGGTACGCAAGCCTCGGTGGGCGAGTCCAACTCAACTTGGCCAGTTTTATTTATATTTTTTGTAGGGTACTTCAAAGTGGTCCCAATTAAATTTAATAAGTATCTTCTTATAATCAAGATCTAATAAGTATCTTCAGAGATATGGCAATAAACATCTCAAACTTGCTACTGAAACTGACTCCCGCGGCATGAAAGTCACTTGTTTTAGTTTTTTAACTATTTGTCAACGTTTTCGTAGTCTGTAAACAGCGCATTCATATCGCAATAGCACGTCTTTTCAACCGACTTCAGTCCCAAGTTGGAGGTTTTTATCTCCATATCTCTGGAGATACTCGTCAAGTATCGATGAAATTACAATAGGTCTACCTCGGAGACGTACCCTACCAATTAAAAGAATAATAATTTGATTTTCAATTCACAATAGTCGGTTGAAAAAGCGTCTCGTTTGGATCACTCTGTGTATATAATGAGCACGATCGTTCGTAACTAGGTTTCTACCAAAGGAATTTACACGAAGGCTTCGTAATGCCCGTTAAATTAATTTCTTCGCGCCCATCAACCAGCGTTCGTCGCTCGCAGACGTGCAGAAAAAATATGAACATTGTATCATTGAGATAAGGGTCAATTTTACATATATATTATTGTAGTGGTAGAGTTTCTGCTTAGCCGCCTGGGCGGTACTACCACTTTGCCAATTAATTCAGCCATGAAACAGGAATATTTTTCGGTTTGAATGGCAAAGCGTCCAGTGAAATTATAGAACATGTGACTTAACATCTTTATGTCTCGAGGTAATAGAGCCAGTGCAGTGACATACAACATTCTGGATATTCTGAATTTTGCATGTTGTTTTGCATTGGTGGGAGAATTTCTTTTGAAGTTCGACTGGCTACGACCACCCTCTTGTGAAAGTGTGTTGTATAGCGGAGGCATTTTATGCCAACGTGTTCCAACACTTGCCCAAGAGTCCCAGACCCCCTTCCCCCTCCTACTGTAATGTTGTGCTATACCGATGAAATCTTTAGGACCGCGTGTAATACTTTTAATGCTATTAATGCAGACTCCTGCCTGCAGTGGTGAAATGTTGGCGCGGGGTCCAGGGAGACCCGGTGAAACGGCTGTCCGCTGGCCGCCCGCGGGTCAGTAGGGGACCCGAACCTAGGGATTACTTGTAATCTCCGCCCTGGGAGGCTGTCCTGCCAACCCGCGCATAATCCTGTAAAGTGACTGTTGTGCCGGAGTAGGAGACCGGAGTGGATCCCGGCAGTCACTTTCTCAGGGGGGAACGGGGGCCCTTCCGTCCCCCGCGCCAGCAAATCACACAATTGCGGACATGATATGCAAGCAAATCATAGCACACTTTCCTCTTAAATGCCCTTTTGTTTATTCATTGGATGTACGACATATTCCCAACAAACCAAAACCTAAAATTAATGGCTGTTAAAAAAAGGAGTAAAGTTAAATCAGCGGCACCAAATTCCACTATTGATGTGAACTTCTGCAACATTCGTGGTTTGCATTCTAATATTAACGCTGTCCACCATCACCTAGAGACAGCTAAACCTGCCTTACTCTTTTTAACGGAGACTCAAATATCCTGTCCTTCAGACACATCATATCTTCATTATCCGGGCTACAAGCTTGAGCACGCATTTCTACGTCGTGCCGGTGTTTGTCTGTTCGTTCGGGAGGATATTTGCTGTAGACGTCTTAACGGTCTCGAAGTTGCTGATCTGTCAAACTTATGGGTACGGATAGACTATGGAGGTCAGACTCGGATCTATTCGTGCTTGTACAGGTCCCATAGCGGTGGGAAACAACGCGCCTTTTTGAGCACATCTCCAACGGGATGGATTGTGTTCTTGAACAGTATCCCACCGCAGAAGTGGTAATCCTCGGACATTTTAACGGACACCATGCTGAATGGCTTTGCTCTCAATCTACCGATCATGCGGGAAGAGCTGCTCATGAGCTTGCTTTGACCTACGGTCTCTCTCAAATGGTAACCAGTCCAACAAGAGTACCAGATATAGAGAGTCTAAGATCTCATGCTGACCACGCACCCAGATCGGTACCAGGTTAAGATTGATGCACCACTTGGTTCATCCGATCACTGCTTGGTCCGGTTTTCTGTGCCATTGTTACGACCCGAACCATATTTTCCTCCTGGAAAACGTCGGGTCTGGCATTATCGGTTAGATGATTGGGATGGCCTTCGTGAATTTTTTGCGTCATATCCTTGGGCGGAGCTCTGTTTTACGTCGGAAAATCTTTGCACCTGTGCTGACTCTTTCACTGATGTCGTGTTGCAGGGGATGGAGTGTTTCATTCCAAACTCTGAGATACGCATCGGTGGCAAAAGTCATCCATGGTTTAATAAATCTTGTTCTGAGGCATCTAATCTTAAATCAGCTGCCTTCAGAGCTTGGGTTAATGCACGAAACTGTAAGGATCCAAAAACAGCCGACTATAAAAAAAACACTTAACGCTGCCTCAAGGACCGCAAAGAAAGCGATTGCTAAAGCAAAATTTGACCATATATGCCGTATTGGGGACCGGTTGGCGCAACATCCGACCGGAAGCCGGGCATTTTGGTCGCTGGCAAAAGCTGCCGAAGGCAATTTCTGCCAGTCTACACTGCCATCTCTACGAAAGCCGGACAATTCTTTAGCCCATAGTGCGAAAGAGAAAGCCGATCTCTTAGGTACTCTCTTCGCCTCAAACTCAACTCTTGACGATGGAGACGCAATTCCTCCTGTGTTGCCTTGTTGCTCAAGCTCGATGCCAGAAGTGCGCATTTCTCAAAAGGCAGTACGCAGAGAATTGTGGTCTCTTGATATTCATAAGTCGAGTGGGCCAGATGGTATCCCGGCTATCGTGCTGAAAGTATGTGCTCCGGAGTTAACGCCAGTTTTAACACGCTTGTTCTCGCATTCCTACAGCACTGGTACAGTACCCTCTTCCTGAAAAGTTGCCAATGTCCACCCAATACCCAAAAAGGGTGACCGCACCGATCCGTCAAATTATAGGCCAATAGCGATCACCTCTCTGCTTTCCAAAGTGATGGAGCGAGTTATTAATACTCAGCTTCTTAGATACCTAGAGGATCAACAGCTGATCAGCGACCGCCAGTATGGCTTTCGTCATAGACGATCAGCTGGTGATCTTTTAGTTTATCTAACACACCGCTGGGCAGAGGCAATTGAAAGTAGAGGGGAGGCCCTTGCTGTGAGCCTTGATATAGCCAAAGCATTTGATCGGGTTTGGCATAAGGCACTCCTGGAAAAACTACCATCATACGGTGTACCAGAGGATCTATGCAAATGGATTGAAGATTTTCTGCATGGTCGAAAAATAAGTGCTGTTGTTAATGGTGCTTATTCCGAGACCATGTCGATTAATGCTGGAGTTCCACAAGGCTCTGTGCTATCTCCTACGCTGTTCATCCTGCATATTAATGATTTATTGCAAATAAACAATATTCATTGCTATGCGGATAATGATAGCACGGGAGATGCAAGATACACAGGCCGTGCAAATGTCCCTTTAGCAGAGGTCCTGCAAAGCAGAAACTTACTTGTGTCTGAAGTGGAACGATCGCTGATACAGGTTTCAGATTGGGGTACACGAAATCTTGTACAGTTCAACCCAACAAAAACACAAACATGCGTGTTTACGGCAAAGAAAACTCCGTTTTTAGTTGTTCCTCAATTTCAGAACATTCCCCTAACCTTATCGGGAAGTATAGGAATCTTAGGTGTGGACATTTCCAGCGAAGTCCAGTTTCGGAGTCATTTGGAATGCAAAGCAAGTATAACTGCTAAAAAGCTTGGTGTCCTCAACAAAGCCAAGCGGTACTTCACGCCAAGCCAACGGCTTCTACTCTATAAAGCCCAAATTCGGCCGCATATGGAGTACTGCTCTCATCTCTGGAATAGGGCTTCAAAGTACCAGCTGCAACCATTTGACTCCCTACAGCGAAGAGCCGTTAGACTTGTTGACAGTCCTGTACTTACTGACAAGTTAGAGCCACTAGCGTTACGCCGAGATATTGGCTCACTTAGCCTCTTCTACCGATATTATAACGGGGAATGTTCTGATGAAATCTTTAACCTCATCCCGCCATCTCGCTTTTATCATCGTTCTTCTCGACACCGCGAGAGAGCTCATCCACATATTGTTGACACGTGGACATCGCATACGGTACGTTTTATGCGGTCGTTTCTTCCGCGGACTTGCAAAATGTGGAACAATCTCCCACCAGAGGTTTTCCCGCTACGGTACAACATGCAGCGATTTAAGAGAGGGGTAAAAAGAGTCCTCTATGCAAAAAGTAGGCAAAGCACGTGCAATACTACTTGTGTTGCAGGTGTTTATAGGCGGCGGTGACCACTTTCGATCAGATGGGCCGCTTGCTTGTTTGTCAACTTTGAGATGAAAAAAAAAAATTGTCGCTGTATTTGTAATAGCTACACGTCATCGCTTACCATCAGGCGAGCGTCGTGCTTGTCCTGTCCTTTTTATATCATTAAAAAATATTAACTTTTAGATTAACAATTCGATGCGCGTAGACCGCAGATTTGGATGAAAGACACAGAGATAGTTAACCTGGGATTAACACAAAGATGCGTTCGCCGCCGGGCACGCCGGCATTGCTAGTATTATTATTTCATTGACAAACTTGTCAGCTGACTCGAGATTTAGCCCGTTTTTGCACTAAACTTAAGAATCACCTAAAAATTAACATCGGGCATCAAAATCTCAAAATATATCATGCAGATAGGCTTAATGATAATGATTTCATTTTATCTATATTGTGAGATTTTGGTAGCCGATTTTGTTTATTATGTGACATTTTGACAAGCTCAGGCGATTCTTAAGTTTAGTGCCTACGGGCATTAATGTTGTAACAGAATCTAGGAGTTTACTAATATAAAAATATTAATAACTAGCAGCGCCCTGCGGTTTCACCCGCGTAGTTCCTGTTCCCGTGACAATACGGGAATAGAATATAGCAGTGTTTTTCAACATTTTTTAAGACGCGACCCTTTCAGTATGAAAAAAAAATCGCGAACCTCCACCTGCACTGTTTATAATCTGTATTATATTGTATTACTAGCTTCTGCCAGCGGCTTCGCTCGCGGGGCCTACAGGAAACAAAATACATACTTTTCTTCAGAAACAAATATTATATGCGCTCTCACTCCGTCTCATTTACAACACCTACAAATGCTCTTTCATTAATATTTGCCTAGAAAAACTATATGTTCAAACTTTGTGTTTTTTCTTTTACTGAGGCTTCGCGACACCCCGCGCGCGACCCATTTATAGAGGCTTCGCGACCCCCCAGGGGGTTGCGACCCACACGTTGAAAAACACATGAATATAGCTTATGTTACTCGCTGATATTATAGCTTTCCACTTCTGAACGAATTTTTTAAATCGGTCCAGTAGTTTTTGAGTTAAATCTTAAAAAACAAAAAAAATCTTTCCTCTTTATAATATAAGTTTAGATAAAATAGGTGTTTGTGGGTACTTACAATTAAACAAAATTGTAAGAATATTTCATATTTATATTTTCTCGAAATTAACATTAAAACGCCATCTGTACAATAATTAAACACTGATTTCATATGTATATAAATCTATATGTTTGCAAAGCCAAAACGAGTGCCTTAAATCAAATAATTCCTTTATAATTTTATATAATTCATTTAGATAGTATAATTTAGCACGCACTGAGCTATGGTGTTTTACTTTTTTTTAATTATTATATTTATATCATTATTGACCTTATATACCAGCTGTAATTCACGTGCCTTTAGTAGAATTCTCTCGATCTAGGTTTCGAACGAGCTAGTTGCTATTCTTCGGGAGTGAAGTCACGCGGTAAAATCGCGACACTCACAAATTCAGTCGGTATATCGTGAATGTGAAAATGTTACATGAATAAACCGTAAAATCAACGATTTTTAACATAAGAGTAGGTTTATAACATAAAGAATAATACATTCTATTAAGATCAGATCGAAGAGTAAGTTAAATTCCGTACATTGACCTCATATCATATATCTCTTTCCCTCACCCAGAAATAAGTGTTCTTATCTCGCTCACACAGAATTCGACATGATCGTTGAGCAATTGCGACTGCTATATATTGCTTTTAAAATGAAAATAACTGTTAATATAAAAAACTGCGTATCTATCAGTAGTTTCAAAGTACGTAATGAGTGTTTTTATCTCACTTCGATGCTGAATATAGATTATTAAGAACGATGGTGTAAACTATATCCGCTCATTGAAATAGACACCAAAAATTATATGATTTTTTTTATATCCTATTGGAATGAAAATCACCGTACTCTCCATCTAAATAAGTGTCGGTAAATATACAATTACAAAATCTAACGTATATTATGAATACATAAAGTAACTATTACATTACTTAACTTTACATAACCTTACATTAATAAAAAAGCTAAAACTAAAACTTAATGATTAATTCAAAAAATATATATTTATAACATAAACTGTGACGACGCGATTGCATAACATTAAGAAAATAGAAAATCGTAATTGCACCAAATAATATACTTAAAAATAATTTTAATTTTTTTTAGCGATACTTTGCTTAGAAGAGTTCCATTGCGAACATTTCATATAATTATATAGTAAATATTGACTCCCAGTTTACTGGCACGTAATTCAATATGTGTGGCTTAAATATGATATTTTGATCTTTTTAACGGACTTAAAAAAAACGAGGTTTCTCAATACGGCTATATATACGTATATATATATGTATATATACGGTCGTATTGAGATATATATATATATATTATGTTTGTTCGCGGATAACTTCGTCAATTATGAACCGATTTTGATGATTCTTTTGATCGAAAGGAGATATTCCACGGGTGTTACCACAGTAATTTCATAGAGATCTGATAAGTATCTTCAGAGATATGGAGATAAACACCTCAAACTTGGTACTGAAAATTAATAGCGCGGCATTTGAAGTCGGTTCTTTTAGTTTTTTAAACGATCTTATACTAAACCACACACTTACATGTTAAAATCGAAACAATACTATCGCATTATAAAGTCGTATTTCATTGAAGTGTAGAGGCAAGGAGAACAATCTCTATACAATACGTAAAAAAAGTGTCCGTCCATGTCAGAAATTTAGGTAGCGCTACTGTAGCCAGAGGGTATTGCTGTTATTCGTTGTTGTAGGTATTCACTGCATATAGAACTCGCAAAGACGTTTTATATGAAGACGGTGCACTAAAGGCCCAAAAGAGACCAACCATGAACGAAGTTTGTCCCTTTCTTTACTAAAATATAGTATAGTACATATATAGCACTGGCAGGTTGTTAGACAAGGACACACTCCCATCTAGGTTCCTTTCGTTGGGGCCGTTTTGATGTACAAAGCAATTACAATCTTATGTTTAAAACCTTATGCTTATAAGGTAGCTAATTAGAGCATTCTGATTAAATTGAATTTGTAAAAGCATCTGCTGTGCACAATCCTTACATTGTAAATCCATGCTCCTAAGTTGATATCAAGAATATTACAATCATCAGAGGTTGCATGTAGAATAAACTCTTGAACACTAAGAAAATGACATTGAATTACGTCAAACCATGCTTTTGCTTATTCTTCAGGTTGATTTTAGTGATTGACCGAATATTACCGACTGTTCTTACGGTAAGTGCGAGTAGGATGGACACAAAAGGGTTGAACCTTTCTGGTTCATATCATATCCTCTTTCTACATCAGCATGCTAGTTGTTTTTTTTTTAACTATTATTTACTTCCATTACGTTTCTTTAAGTGTTATCTACACTGTTTGATTATTAAATTTATCGTGAGAGTCACACATTAAAATTAAAGTCAGTTAGGAGCCGAGGCCCGAGCATCGCGAACGGGCTTGTAGGCGAAACTCCCAGAAGAAGAAGTTCAAGTTCCGGTAAATACATTTTTTACGTGATAATAGCTTTTACAAAGTTTAATATGTTATATACACTTTATATTTTTTGATAGTAAATAATAATACACAAAAATATTATTATTACTACTACATTTATCCGGACACTTGATTCAGTTCGACTACCATATAAGATGGTCCCCCTTACCTCTACCTTTCATACCTTCTTACTCGCCATGTTGGCAACACATGATATACACTGACACTGACGTCTACTGACATAACTGACGTCTACTGACATTCTCTGAGCACTTGCAGCGACTTCCGGAAGAGGTCTTGTTGTGCGCGGGCATGCTTGATCTCCAACTCTCCGAGATCTATCAAGCTGGAGAAAGAGAGAACATTTGGTTAATAGATCCTAACTTAAGAGCGAACGCGGGGTGCACTTTTCCATTCAAACGTATTCCCCCGTTTCCTCCCTGGTAGCTACAGCAGATCTTGATTTTTTGTAGAAACAAATTTTGCTCTAGAAGCATTTACCAGGGAGGAAACGGGAGAATACGTTTGTATGGAAAAGAGCACCCCGCGTTCCCCCTTAATAATACTTAAATTCTAAATTAAAAATCACCCCTGACTGATATTGCCATAATCTGTTCATTGAGATCATTCCAATGAGCCCAAACACAACATCTCTGCTGTAAGTTGGTGAGGAGTTGAGTATTCTGCAGATTCCAGGACATCTTCTGGAATCTGCAGATTACTCAACTAGTCTGACATTCTGACAGTAGGTAAAAATAAGCGTTGGTATTTTATTTTTGTAGGGGAGTGAAATATCTGTTACGTATGTAACCATTATATAATCTGAAGGTTAATGCTAACTATGTTTCTACAATAATATCATTTAAGTAAGAGGATACCGAAAATAATCTCGCCTGGTGGTAAGAAATTATACGGCTCGACCGATTTGGCTAACATTTTGCACAGGGATAATAGAGTAGATTAGGTAATAGATTTTTTTTAACGCGGGCAAACCCAAGGGGCGTTTCTAGTAATATTATAAATGTGAATGTTTTTATTCTCAACTTTTTTTAAATTTCTTATAGGCTAGCGTTTGATCTCTATCTCACCTGTTGGTAATTGATGATGCGGTCGAAAATGGTAAGCACGCTAGGCCTAGAATGGGAACTGCCTCTCAAGGATAGCTGCCGGAACACATTAGATGTTTGGCGACAGATTTTCTAACTTGAGAATGGTAGCTGGCCAGGCGGACACTAGATTGTGTCCTACCAGGCTACTACCATCACCATATATTATATCTAATAGGCTACCTTGACTTGGCTAGTTTGACCACTATCTCGCCTGGTGGTAAGCAATGATGTGGTCGAAGATGGTGAACACGCTAGTCCTAGAATACTCTGACTCTCAAAAGCTGTGTGCTGCCGGAACACCGTAAGCTTATGGCGGCAGATTTTCTCCTTGATAGTGGTAAGCTACTTTTTGGTAGCAAGTCAAGATATAATGTGCTGCTACCACCTGTGAGACATGTTAGTATTTACCTCTTCCTAAAAGCAGCAACTCTTCTATTTCTGAAGTCTATGAGTTCCTCCCTAGCTCGAGCGGACAGTTGCTCGAATTTAGCGCACGCGTCCGCCTGCGCTTGTTCCGCCTATAATATACAATAATCATAGTAAGATCGTTTAAAAACCTTAAAGAACCGACTTCAAATGCCGCGTTATTAATTTTCAGTACCAAGTTTGGGACGTTTATCGTCATATCTCTGGAGATACTTATCAGATCTCGATGAAATTACAATGGGAACACCTCGGAAATGTACCCTACCGATTAAAAAAATAATCATTCGAATCTGCTCACAATTGACGGAGTAATCGCGTAACATACATACAAAAAAAAAGCCGCGCACCATTGCTGTTTGCACGGGTGGGCGTTTATGAATGAAGTGCGTACGAGAATGACATTGCGTAGTATTTCTAGTACTGTGTCCATAAATTTATACAGATTTTTGAGAGAAAAACAAAACTCAATAACTTTGAGATTTATAAGTAAAACAATTACAGTATATTCATCATTGGCTACCATCTGCAACTGCTCTATCAAATGTTTTTACAGTTAAAATTTAGTGGTTTTATATACACAAGAATTGAGAACTTGTTCCTATAACATGTCGGTTAAACATTATACACAAACAAACACATAAAGGTCCGTTTATATCTACAGATATTGAGCGTGCCAGACACTGTTTATTTACATCTGAGCGTGCAGACATCGACCGACACCGTCAGTGTTGGGGCAGGCCTCCCTCACTCAATCAATCTGGTCATCTTCTTGCACCGACTGGTGCAGAGAGAGGGGTCAGGGTGAGACCCTCTTACCCTGGTTTTCATCTCCGCCGATAACGATGGGCGTGTCTTTTCTTGTGCTATTGAGCGGAATCCGGGAGGGTTATCCGCGGTGACCGTTAGTTGCCGGCGCGATCAAACCGCGCCAGGTTGATCCCCGTTCGGGGAAGCCCAGCGGACCGATCAGCAGCCACGGCAGCGGCCACCGGCGGAACCCTCCGTTCATCGTCAACATCGTTGAGGTTGTTTTCCTCTTCTATATTGGTTTCGTCGTCTTCTTGTCGTCATTTTTAGGATTCCGTACCTCAAAAGGTAAAAAAAAGGAACCCTTATAAGATCACTTTCTTATCCGTCTGTCTGTCTGTCTGTCCGTCTGTCTATCCGTGTGTCACCACTGATTTTCTCAGGAACGGGTGAACCTAGCAAGCTGAAATTTATACCTGATATTGAGGTCTATAGTCCCTATTGGGTGTATAAAAATCAAGGTCTTGAGTCAACACAATAAAAAGATATGGGCAAATTTAGATTTTTGCGAAAACTTGTTAGTACCAAAATGTACCTTAATTGTCAACTTTTTTTATTTTTCGGAATGTTTCCTTTACTTGTGCTCTAAAACCTCGCTTATAACCAAAATTGACAATTCAAGGTAAACCGGAAGTACCCTATAGGTTTTGGGTCGAAAACCTATAGGGTACTTCCCGTTGACCTAGAAGCAAGAAATTTGGCAAGAAGCAAGGTCTTACAGCACACATTAAGGAAAAATTCAAAAAAAAAAAAAAGTTGAAAATTAAATGGTGTCCCCATACATACATAGTATGCGACAATTAATGTAGACCTCTGACTTATATGAGCGCTGATACAATTTAGAGGTCTAGTTTAATTGGATGGTACGGAAGCCTCGGTGGGCGAGTCCAACTCGACTTAGCCGGTTTATTTTTTTGTATATTTTATTGAGTCAACCTTACACTAATGCACATCGTATCGGGCACGCGCCGGTACATCGCGCGCTGAACGAAGTAATAACAACGCTAGGTCGAGCGCCTTAGATACATTTTTGCTTGTATTGTCTGAAATAAGCGTTGGTATTTTATTTTTGTATGGGAGTGAAATATCTGTAACGTAGTAAATATTATATAATCCGTGGTTGGGGGCCGCTCTCAGCAGTTTATGAATACAAAAGACGTCCGCACGGTTCCGATATTCTATTCACACTGCTCGGCATGTAGCCACAGACACGTACAGAAAGACATGAACCGCGTAGCGTAGACAAAACATTCTTTCCGCGAATACTGGCCGGGCACGGCCCTTGTCTGTCGGAGTCTGCGCGGCCGTGTTACTGTATAGGAAAATATTAATTTGTCTGCCACGGAACGTATCTGGCACGATCAATGAATGAAGATATAAACGAACCTTAAAGCGTGCATTACCTCTTGTACCTCCAGCGGCTAGTGAGTGCATAAAAACAAGACAGTGGTTTAAATATCGTGGTGTTATTTGTGATTAGGAAAGTTTAAAAGAATCGATGACATAAATGCACAGAACTGTGCGTGGTTTAAAGAAAAATAACGGTAAGGTAGACAGAAATATTTATTCTTATGTTTAAGTGAATTTTTGGTACATAAACTATTATTATTTATTACTCAAGAAGAAGGGCGTGAAAATAAGACAATGGACAAGTTTTAAGTCCATTGACTTATATTAACGCTTGGCCTGTCAATCGTAGTTCATATTTTATTTTATCTCTAAGAAATCCCTAAGGAACCTACCTACAAATATTCAGTTTCGTATGCCACATCTGCATTTAGACGTTATTCTGAATTAGATCCTTTTGAAATTGGGGCAAACGAAAAGGTGGTATGCCGAATTTGATCCCTTTGAAATTGAGGCAAAAGAATAAGTCATTATCCCCAATTAGATCCCTTTGATATTAGGGCAAACGAACAAGTCGTTATCCCGAATTTGATCCGTTTGAAATTGGGGCAAACGAACAGGTGGTATGCCGAATTTGATCCCTTTGAAATTGGGGCAAACGAATAAGTCATTATCCCCAATTAGATCCCTTTGATATTAGGGCAAACGAACAAGTAGTTATCCCGAATTTGATCCGTTTGAAATTGGGGCAAATGAACAGGTGGTATGCCGAATTTGATCCCTTTGAAATTGGGGCAAACGAATAAGTCATTATCCCCAATTAGATCCCTTTGATATTAGGGCAAACGAACAATAATTTACATCTGATCGTGCAGACATCGACAGACACCCTCGTCAGTGTTGAGGCAGGCCTCTCTCACTCAATCAATTTGGTCATCTTCTTGCACCGACTGGTGCAGAGAGAGGGGTCAGGGTGAGACCCTCTTACCCTGGTTTTCATCTCCGCAAATCCCGAATTTGATCCGTTTGAAATTGGGGCAAACGAACAGGTGGTATGCCGAATTTGATCCCTTTGAAATTGGGGCAAACGAATAAGTCATTATCCCCAATTAGATCCCTTTGATATTAGGGCAAACGAACAAGTCGTTATCCCTAATTCGATCCCTGTGAATATGGGGCAAACAAACAAGTGTAAATGGACTGGATCAAGTACACCCCTATTAGTATCTTGTCCGGTCACGTGTTAAATGTAATGTTTTTTTGTAGTCTTCGTTCGACTATTGTATGAAACCTGATTGGCTCATATCTTTAGTAATTTTTAATTCAAAGCAAAAATTATGTTTTTCGATAAAAATTGTTATTGATATGATCTATTCACTGTTATAAGATGTGTGTAAGTGCAGATTTCTTATCTGCCCAAATACTCGTACATACTGAACACATTGACGAGTTATACCACGAACAATGTAATGAAAGGTACACAAGGCAGAAAGAACGAGAACGAATGCTGATATAGAGGGAGATGGGGCTATATTGATACGTATTCTCTCATTCGCCATTTGTTCGCTTGGTGTGGACCCGGCATTATGATGAAAAAATTAATAAATGCACCAGGTTCCCGAGTTCGAGTAAAGTTTTATCAACACCCGAATGTGGGCCAACGAGAAAATGTTACCGCAGCTTTGTATTTTTGAGAGATTGTTTCAAGTCTTTAAGAAGATATATTCAATACTCAATACTTTATTGCTTCCATAGTTGTTGTACATAAAGTTCTTATATCTAAATATTATCTAGGTACATGAGATCATTATGGACCCTGTTGGGCTTCATACATTTAGAAAATTTGTTAGAGAAACATATATATATACCACTACGCAGGGTGCGGATGGATGGACCGACAACAATTTTTTTGGGGGTTGGGGGGGTCATGCGCATGTTTTCCCCGGTAGACCCGCAGTCCTACGTGTCACGGTGTTTTAGATATAATTTTTTTTGTTTTTTTTTTTAATTCACCCAAAATCTCGCCTTTAAATCGTGCTAACTTTTTTGTTTGTAATTGTAATACGACAAATAAACTTGTGCTGTATTCTGCAATGTGTCCGTATTTTAAATAAAACATTACTTAACACATTTCCCATTAAGAAAAAATAGTTCTGAGCTATCAAAGTCGTTAATCTGTTTAAAAGTGACAACTTCTTAATTTTAGGCAGTTTAGGGAGATTTAAAAAAAAACAAAAAAATATAAAACACCGTGACACTTAGAACTTCGGATCTACCGGGGAAAACTTGCGCGTGACCCACCCCCCCTCCCCCCCTCCAGTCCCCTAAAAAATGTTGTCGGTCCATCCACCAAACACCACGTATATAATAACAGGATCTTCGTGATATAAGCGATGAAGTTATAGTATAAGTATTAAGATTTAATAAATACATAAATAGATAAAATTTACTAAACAAATTTTAGGTAAATATGTGATTTAAAAACCATTGTAAAAAGACGATTTGGAGTCTTAGGGATCAGTGTTCAATAAATGTGAAATAATAGTAGAATAAAAATAAGAATAATGTAAAATAAAAACATAATAAAAATAATACAATACATACCGCATGGACGTCTTTGTTCTTAGCTCTGGCCTTTTCCAGATTTCTGTTGGCTGCTTCATAGGCTGCCAAACATCTGCACAATAGATAAATTATAATTTAAAACCGTTCGTAAAACCGATAACTGTTGGAGTAGACTTGTTCCCGTAAGTTTTCACTATACAGAAAACACGTTGCAAATAATATCCCGCTTCGTTACTTATAGGCAGAGGACCTTATCCGTTTGAAAGGAAGGTTAATAATTAAGATAGTTGAAAAACTAAAACAACCGACTTCCACGCCCCGCGAGTCAATTTCAGTAGTAAGTTTGAGACGTTTATCGTCATATCTCTGGAGATGCTTATCATATCTCGATAGAATTACAAAGGGACCACACCGGAAACGTACCCTACCAATCAAAAAAAGAATCATTCGAATCGGTTCCTCATTTGACGGAGTAATCGCGTAACATGAATACAAAAAAAAAACATACAGACGAATTGAGAACCTCCTTCTTTTTGGAAGTGGGTTGAAAAATAGGCAACTTTTTTTAAATGGTACCTATAGGCTAGCGTTTGACCTCTATCTCACCTGTTGGTAAGTGATGATGCAGTAGAGCATGGTAGCACGCTAGGCCTAGAACTGGCAACTGGCTCTCAAGGATAGCTGCCGGAACACATTAGATGTTTGGCGACAGAAATTTTAACTTGAGGGTGATAGCTGGCCAGGCGGACACTAGATAGTGTCCTACCACCATGCCGGAGGTTTCTTAACTATATTTTTCCTTTATCGGAGGACCACTATGAAATGCGCACGGGATTTGAACCCGCTACCTCTGGCGTCAAAGGCACCATTCTCCCAGTGTGCCACTGGTCTTAACAGTGTTAGAAGTGGTCAAGTGCATGCCTACAGTGATAATTACCTCAGTCTACGTACAAGGACAGCTTTCGCGGCGTGTGCATCTCGCATATAGTAGCGTAGTGTATCTGCTAGCTTCAAGTCTTGGTCCGACGCCATACGTCCTTCGATTTTCTGAAACATTGTATGTTGCAATATTCAAGAGCCAGTTCCCATTCGGTAGATATGTGCTATAAGAATAAATCAATCTAATGGTAGATATGTGCTATAAGAATGGATAAAGCTGAGGGTAGATATGTGCTATAAAAATGTATAGAGCTGATGGTAGATATGTGCTATAAGAATGGATAAAGCTGAGGGTAGATAATAGATTAGTTTAATTTAATTAATTAATTAAATTCCACCATCCCCATTTTATAATCGGACATCCAGAGACACTAAAAGGCGCCACCGATTTATGGTGGATATACCATCCACCCGAATGAAGCGATTTGCTTCTTCGTTCATCATACGAACCGCCAAGGAATGAAATACCCTGCCTGAGTCTGTGTTTCCGGTTAAGTACAATATGGGGGTCTTCAAATCGCGAGTGAATAGGTATCTTCTGGGTAAGCACGCTCCATCATCGATCGCTTCATAACTTACATCAGGTGAGATAGTGATCAAGTGCTACCCAGTTCGGTATGTGTATGTGCTAAAAGTATGGATAAAGCTGGGCAGATATGTGTAAAATAGACAAAGCTGAGGGTAGATATGTGCTAAATGTATGGATAAAGCTGGGCAGATATGTGTAAAATAGACAAACCTGAGGGTAGATATGTTCTAAAAGTATGGATAAAGCTGGGCAGATATGTGTAAAATAGACAAAGCTGAGGGTAGATATGTGCTAAAAGTATGGATAAAGCTGGGCAGATATGTGTAAAATAGACAAAGCTGAGGGTAGATATGTGCTAAAAGTATGGATAAAGCTGGGCAGATATGTGTAAAATAGACAAAGCTGAGGGTAGATATGTGCTAAAAGTATGGATAAAGCTGGGCAGATATGTGTAAAATAGACAAAGCTGAGGGTAGATATGTGCTAAAAGTATGGATAAAGCTGGGTAGATATGTGCTAAAAGTATGGATAAAGCTGGGCAGATATGTGTAAAATAGACAAAGCTGAGGGTAGATATGTGCTAAAAGTATGGATAAAGCTGGGCAGATATGTGTAAAATAGACAAAGCTGAGGGTAGATATGTGCTAAAAGTATGGATAAAGCTGGGCAGATATGTGTAAAATAGACAAAGCTGAGGGTAGATATGTGCTAAAAGTATGGATAAAGCTGGGCAGATATGTGTAAAATAGACAAAGCTGAGGGTAGATATGTGCTAAAAGTATGGATAAAGCTGGGCAGATATGTGTAAAATAGACAAAGCTGAGGGTAGATATGTGCTAAAAGTATGGATAAAGCTGGGCAGATATGTGTAAAATAGACAAAGCTGAGGGTAGATATGTGCTAAAAGAAGGAACTGACCCGGCATTTATCAAAAGTATCGGCTGCTTTGGTAAGGAACCGCTCCGTGGCGGGTTGTTCGCGCGTAGCCAGCTGTGTGATGCACGATGATAGCTTTATGTGGGCGTCAGCTACCTCTGTACAAGCAAAACATCATTATTATTTATACCTTGTCTATTAGGATAATATATATGACAGCTCACGCCATGAAGTTTGGTATTTTTTTCCGGTAAAATCCACGACAGTTATGTCGCACTTCATAGACGGGTATCGCCCCTTAGTAAAGTACCACTTATAAAGAACACCATAGATTATCGATAATCGGGTTGAAATAAAACAAATCGAACTAATGTCTATAAATAGTACATTTTTTATATCGTATAAGCTAGCGTTTGATCACTATTTCGCTTGTTAAGTGATGATCGAAGTCGAGGATAATAGCTAGGCCTAGAATGGGAATTAAACCTAATCGATTATTATTAAACATATATACATCATGCCATAAAACTATCGAATCTAAGTTCCATTACAATAATCCATAATCGAATAAATTCTTAAACTACCTCATCCAGCTGTCAAACATTATCATCCTATATTAGACAAAGCTTAGTAAACGATTCATTTACATAACTATAGTCATAAATAGTCATGTTTATTGTAATACCTTTATGTTTGGTAGTCATCCGGTCTACTTTAGCGACGGCCTCCTTCAGATGTGAGTAGTACTCCTGCAAGAACTGCGTCTCTTGTTCGAAGAAGTCGTTAACATCGCGCACCGTCGCGCCTAGGTACAGCTCGTCGGTTGTCGTCGTCATTGATCGCATCTAGTTTACATTAAATACCTTCTTTCAATTTTTCGTTGGCACATATTTTTGTATTGAGTAGTACAGATTTGAGTGATCAAACAGACGGAAATCTTTTGTAAAATTTTAACTTTCGCGATGTGAACACATAGTTATAAACATTAAAATACGGGAGTTATCTAATTTAGGCTGGCCGCAAATTGGAACCCAGTAAATTAGCAAGTGTTCGCATCAAAATTTAAAGCAGCAAAAATCTGCCGACTACTTGTCAGTGTTGTGTGTTGCAATGGCAACTCAGATAAAAAAAAATGAGGGTACTTTCCAACGAAACGAACTCTCTATAAATAGCAGTGCAGACACTCACAACATTCAGTCAATCGTCTAGTGATGATGATGATGATGGAAAAAGGAGGAGGTTATATGTTCGATTGTATAAAAGTATGGCCGTTTAAAAAGTCATCATCATCATCAGCCGGTGTCAGTCCACTGCTGCGCTGTGCGCCACTGAGCCCGATCTTCGGATCTTCTTTTCCAGTCATTGCCTTGGGGCCTTGGCTTTGCGTGTAACTTTCCAACTTTGGGAGGAATATGCCCTAATCGCCACGCTAGGCAGGCGGGTTGGCGATCGCAAGACGTAGCTCCTCGCACTGGTGACGCTGCTGCCCGTCGCCGGCCTGTAGTATTTAGCTACGCCATTATTTTGAATTGGTTATACCGCCATTTGTCGGTCGCCAGAGCCTCGTTTGTTGGTCAGCAGGATGCACCACGGGCAGGTGAGGTTGGCTGGGCGCACTGAGGTGATATTTCTACTCCCTTACATCCCGATGATTACTAAATACATTCTTTAAAAAGTGCGCTTCAGATATTAATTGAATGCGTAAACAAAATCGCGTCGACTGATCGTCAGCAAACAGCATTCGGAAACTTACCAGTCCTCCAATAAGGTCCATTTTCCCTCGCGGCTTAGCGCAGAGATCTTGCTGGTATTCCAGGAAGACTTGTAAGTGGTTATCATGACGGAACACTGGATGGGCGGCGAGGCGTTGGAGGAAAACTTCATGCATTGCCACTGTCTTCTTGAATGTAGCCAGGTACTCGCTGGTAATGGAAGAGGGTGTTAGAACATACGGCATTTTTAGTACATAGTTCAAAAATTTGTATTTTCTGGCGCTCATAGGATTAAATGTTAATGAACCCTACTTGTGATCCCTGGGTGGTGCACTGGTGCTACATGGATGATCACTGGTTGTAGGCTTCGGCCGTGGTTCGAACCACCGGACTATGACTAGGTATGAGATCCTGCATCGCGCAAACGAAACATTCGTCACATGACATTTGTCATGAAACATCTTAAAATTTAAACTCTTTACATAGCATTTATAATATTAGTAGGATTTAATCTTGTCACAGTGGCGTAGGGTGGAGGGTAAAATGTGGGGGGGGTCATGGCTCCGGACGGCAAACGAAAAAGGGCGGCACCAAGCCGTGATTTATTAAACAAACTCTAGACGCTTCGCGCTGACACGAGCCGAACCGCGCAGGCGGCACTTTTTGGGCGGCAACAAAACTTTCAGTGTTCAGTTTTCTTCTTTGCCGTGATCAAACACGAAAAAAGCTTTAAAGCGTGACTATCGTTTGAGCGTAATTATGAAAAATTTCGCGCTCTCTTCACTCGCACACGACAATTTTCAGTCATTTTATTGCGTAAAAATTGTGTGCTGGGTACGCTCGCGTATTGACGTCACCTTACCTTGTTGCTAACTTAACGTTGATTTACGGGACATTTTTTGTACTACACAGTATGACTTTTTGTTTATTACTTGTAACGGCAACAAATTGAATTTAATTGAAAAGTTTATTTTAGGTTTTAAATTTTCATACTATACCCAAATAAGAGGGCGGCACTATCCCACGCTACGCTCTGATCTGTCACTTTTAAATGTTCACAACAAATTCATAATTGACATACTGGTGTCCAACTATTTCTCATGCAGTAGCCCGTCGACGTCTTGCACTTAAAAATCTCAGGAAAAATCCGACTCCTGCTAACTTAAGACATATTAAAAGAAAAAATCACTGACGCACAGAAACTTATTAGACAGGCTAAATTTAAAAGCTGGCAAAAAAATTGTGATTCGATAGATGAGATTACAAGTTCATCGATTATGTGGCGAAAAATGCGTTGGATGAAAGGAGTCAGTTATAATCGAGTGTGTGCTCCAGAAGACAAGATGTTAGAATTATTGCGCTCTTTAGCGTCAGATTTTGTTGAACCACCGAAACCTGCCTTTAGTTCTTTAAATGTTGATTTGGAAGCAACGTTTACTATACAGGAGTTTAATGCATGTTTAAAAAAAAAGACACGGCACCAGGGGAGGATAAAATTAGCTATTCCATGTTATTTAATTTGCCTGATGTTGGGAAGTGTTTTCTTCTCAAAATATTAAATTTAATTTTTGAACACACGTCTATTCCCGATCAATGGCGTAACATCAATGTTGTACCTATCCCTAAGCCAAGTAGTTTTGGCAATTATTCCACACCTAAATTTAGACCTATATCTCTGATATATTGTATATGTAAAACCTTTAATTTAATACTTACTAAGCGACTTGAATGGTTTATTGAGAAAAATAAAATATTAGCTCAAACTACATCAGGATGTCGGCGAGGGCAGTCCGGTATTGATTGTATTGTTCGGCTAGTATCGCAAATACAAATAGGGTTTTCTCAAAATATACCTACATTAGCATGTTTCTTGGACATAGAAAGCGCTTACAATAACGTTTTAGTTGATCAGCTAGCCATAATGCTTGATGATCTAAAAGTAGGAGCCAAGTTTTGCAATTATCTTTACACTTTTTTAAAAGCCAGATGTTTGAAAATTTTTGAAGATAATGGCGATAATTATTTGTCGAGATGGACTGGTAAGGGCTTAGCTCAAGGTGATCCCATTTCTCTTCTTTTGTTCAACATAGTCACTCATAGGTTGTGTAAATCCATCAGTGATAGAGTTTTCTATTTACAATATGCAGATGATTTTGTTTTTTATGTCCAAGGTAAGGATATACATAGTTGTGCTTGTGAAATTCAAGAAACTGTTGTTTCTATTAAATAATATTGGTCTAGATATATCCCTTAGCAAAACGCAAACTAGTTTGTTTAGTAAAGGAAGGAGGAATAACCGCGTCACATTATCTATTCAAGTGCTTATGTGGAATGTGTCAAATACTTGGGAGTGTGGTTGGACAGATCTCTGTTGTGGAATAGGCATATTAATGAAACGCAAGATAAAGTATCTAAGTGTATAAATTTACTTAAAATCTTAGCTGGTTCATAATGGGGTATTCATCCAAAACATTTACGCAGATTATATATTTCATTAATTAGAAGCAAAATTGATTATGCTAGTTTTATTTATAGTAATGCTTCCAAAACACATTTAATAAAATTAGACCGTGTTCAAAATAAGGCTTTACGAGTAATCGGAGGCTTTATTAAAACGACACCTATCCATGTCATGGAATATGAATTATTTCTGCCACCTCTTTATTTAAGGAAGTATTTGGCTTTAAAATTCTGTATTAAATCTCAGTCGTGGTCTTCTAATCCTACAATAAAATTTTTAAATAAACTTCATAGTCAAAGCGAGACATTATGTTTCCGCAGAAAAACCAAGCCGCTATTATCTACTGTCTATAACGATATACTTAATGAAAAAGTCAATAGCAGCTATCTATACTAATATTATAAAGAGAGAACATTTGTATTTTTGTATGTTTGTAATGATTTGGCTCAAAAACTACTGGACCGATTAAAAAAATTCTTTCACTAATATATAGAATGGATTTTCGGAATGAAAATAGGCTATATATTATCCCGTTTAAATCAAAGGTACATTCGTGGAGACCTAATTTGCAACCTAAGTCGACTAAAAAACGGTCGAAAAAACACGTTTCTTACGAACGCTGCTCAATTGAAAATAGATAGAAGAATAATTTCTATGGAAGAATTGTACAACTTAGTAAGACCTACAAAAAAGTCCGCGACAGCATATGTCTATCTCTTAAGGTTGACTCACATTAACCATTTTAATCTTTAATTTTTTGTTAAAAAATATTACATAACTTCCAAGGCTATTTTCAAGTATATAATATTAATCCTTATCCAAATAATTACGTTAATTAGCTTGGCCATATATTATAGATTAAAATTGTCCTTTACAGTATATAATTCAAATGAAAACTCTAGAAGATATCACGAATTTCACATACACGCGTCGCAAAATTAATAAAATATTTGCAGTGTGACCACAGATTAGTTCATAGTTACTATGAAAATATTAATAAAGCTTAGCTATTCTGTAGATCCCCACCGATCACAATCAAGTTGAAGTCAATATAGTATATGATCTTTTGTATAAAATAATAATGATCTATATACCGATAATTTATCGAGATGTGATAAGTATCTCCAGAGATATGACGATAAATGTCTCAAACTTGCTACTGAATTTGACTCGCGGGGCATTGAAGTCGGTTGTTTTAGTTAAACTATCTTAATTATTGGTAGATTTAATGATCCCACTACCTCTGTACGAAAACCCATGATTCATGAATGCACATAAACTTTCATTGGTAGGTATATAGCTAGGATTAGAACCAACGACCGTCGGGTCAGAATCAGGGTAACTATCCTTTACGCCAAAGGGCCGTCCAATATCACTACGTAAGTATTATAAAACAAAGTCCATCACTGCGTCTGTCTGTCTGTTCGCAATAATTTCAATAGCTACTGAACGGATTATCCTGCGGTTTTTACCAATAGCCAGAGTGTTTATGAGGAAGGTTTTGTGTATATTGGTTGAAATATGATGATGATTGTTAAATATGTTAAAATTTTATATTCGATGCAACAAACTGATGCAAATTTTGTAGGCATAATATGTTCTACCCGTGCGAAGCCGGGGCGGGCTGCTAGTCCCCTTAATATGTTTACATTAGATACTTGGGTCTCCAATATTAATACAGATTTGATTCAAACCAACATTGAAACTATTAACCAACCGAAGTATAAGTATGATAATATTGTTTTAAAGTTGAATACCTTACACATGCTTTCGACAAAATACAACGGTTGGAATAAAATTTACACAGATGGGTCGCAAACCTCCTCAGGACGTGGTGCGGCCTTTTATGATCCCAGTCACAACGTGAAAGAATCATATAAAATTGTAAATAACTCTGGATTTTCTATAATGTTTGTAGAGCTTTTTGCATATCTGAGGCCCTTTCATATATTATAAGCAATAACATTAAAAATGTAGTAATATTGTCAGATAGCAAAAGTGCGCTACAACACATAACTAGCTGCACCTTTGGAAACAAAGGTTCAGCAATAGCATACACGATTTTATCGAAAATACTTGTGCTGCTCTCTAGGAAAGTTACTTTAAAAATGCAATGGGTGCCTTCACATGTAGGGTTGTATGGTAACGAGGAGGCTGACAAACTAGCTAGAGATGCCATATCAAATGGTATAGAAGTCTTTTTAAAACCGGAATATTCCGAAGTCTTCATTAAGCACAAGTGGAGGATTACTTCGGCTTGGAAGGAGTATTTTGATATGGCATCTCTCAGCATAGGCATATGGTATCGTACCATACAGTGTGAGCCTCCTCGTGTTCCATGGTGGACAAATATTAGACTTCATCGAAAATTTATTGTTATCGCCCACAGGTTGCGATCCGGACATGTACCTTTAAACAAATTAAAATATCTTATGAGAAAGCTGAGCAGTCCGGATTGCAATCTATGCGGCAAAGTTGATGATATCTTGCATTTCTTGATGGAATGCTCATGTATCCAAAACGTAAGAAACGATATTTTTGAGAAATTTGAAATCAACCACCTTGATGTGGGCATATTTTAGAGCATTTTATCTGATCCATCGTCAGACGCGGCTAGAATGCTCTATCTATGTGTACACAGGGTGGTTGAAGAGCGTTCTTCGCGTCGCGTAGAGAAATACCAATAAGACTTACTCCTCTAATTCTTCTTTCATCTTGAGAAACTCTTCCCTGGTGAGAGCACCTTCACCTTCTCCGAGACGTTGGAGCTTCTCGCGGGACGCGTCGAAGTCAGGCCGAGGTGGAGCCGGCGGTATCTGCAGATAACATAGCTTTTATTGTATCTGGAGATAGCATATATTATAGATAGCTATTATTTCTTTGTAAGGGTCGGCTCAGACCGCAAGGCGACGCGACGCGACGCGACGCGGCGCGCACTTATTAAGAAAGTCATACAAAAAAGAACTTTACTACACAAAAAGATTTCATTGAGTTAATTCGGCGGCTTCAGGCTGCGCCGCGCGGGAAGCCGCGTGATAAACAATTGAACATTATTAACTACAAAATAAGATACACATTTCATTGCGATAATTCGGCCGCGCCAATTGCCTTGCTGCGTCGCGCGGTGCAGCGCGGCGCCGCGCGACTCCAGATGCATCGTCGCGTCGCATCGCGTCGCGTCGCGGTGTGAACTGACCCTAAGTGTCAATAACTGGCGAGCATGTATGAAGTTACGCTCATGAAAGTGGAAGAAGTGACAGAGGTATATCAGGATCGTAGTATAAGGAAAGAAGTAGTCTCTGCGTACCCTGGCGGAAAAAAGGCGTGATTTTATGTATGTATGTATATCTAATAGGCTACTAGGCAACTATCTCGCATGGTAAGCGATGATGTGATCGAAGATGGTGAACATGTCAAGCCTAGAATAGTCTGACTCTAAGGGCTGTGTGCCTTGCGGAACATCGTAAGCTTATGGTGGTTATTGTTTTTGTTTAATTATTATGAGAGTACACATATTGAGACGGGCTTCTAGGCATCACTTCTAGACGAAGGAATTCCAAGAATGTCCTAAACTAGGTCCATATTATTGAACACTGATCATGACACAATGTTTATTTTAAGCTTACTACTACCTTATTATTATTCCTCCTCCTTTTTGAAAATCGGTTAAAAATTCTAGATATATTCTAAATTCTACTCACAATATAGCCAGCATAGTCCTCATTCTCCTCATATCTGTCGTGCAGCCACACAAACTCTTCATGTTGTCTGACCACTATAAACTCAGAGTTGCGGAACTCAGGTAAAGTTGTCTTCGTATGGACTGTGAACTTCACTTTCTCCTTTTCACTGAGGGCATCTGATATATCTACCTGAAAATTGACATATTATTGTTTCATTATTTAGATTTTTTATTATTCGCTGCTTTCAAGCGTTTGACCACTATCTCACTGCATGTTAAGTGATGATGTGGTCGACGATGTAGCACGCTTGGCTAGAAGATATCTATTCATTCGCGACTTGAAGACGCCCAAATGGTACCTTACCGAAAACACAGACTCAGGCAAGGAGTTCCAATCTCTGGCAGTACGTATGATGAATGTGGAAGCAAATTGCTTCATGCGGATTGGTGGAATATCCTCCATGTAAAGTGCTTCTCCATCACCTTTTTAGGGTTCCGTAGTCCTAACAAGGAACCCTTATAGTTTCGTCATGTCCGTCTGTCTGTCTGTCTGTCTGTCCGAGGTTTTGCTAAGAAACCGTTAATACTAGAAAACTGTAATTTTGTAGAGGTATGTATATAAATTACGCCAACAAAGTGGTGAAATATAGTTTAAAAAAATTTTTTTTTTAGACTACATCAGAAGTGGGTATGATTTTTTTTTTTCGTCGTCTACCCCATCGTGTGGGGTATCGTTGAATAGGTATTTTAAAATGACTTAAGGGTTGCTAATACCATTTTTCGATTGAAAGCTCCATTTACGAAATATTGAACTTTAAAGTGCAAATTTTTGTTCCAGTAGGGCATCCCCCCCCCCCTCTAAAAGCTAAACTGCTGGCTTGAAAAATCTGGAAAAATTCGTGATAAGCGCATTTCATGAACTTTAAAGGAAAATTATAGCGGTTAAGATAACTTTATTAGTTTAGCAGTAATAGTCGTTGAACTTGGGTGTTGGATAATTTTGTACCAAATACAAAATCCTTAGAATAAATCCTTTAAAGTGACTAAGGCGAAGTACCTAGTTGCTTGTTTATAACGGGTAAAGACTTGCATTGAATAACGGGCTACTACGGAACCCTACACTGAGCGTGGCCCAACATGCACTTGGCCGGTTATTTCAATCGGACAACTACACGTAATAATAAGTAAGTAATTATAAGGGCCCTGTAAATGCGAAAATTTGTAAATAGTTTAAAAGTTACAGTGAGAATAGTAAAACGTGTGTTAGTGAGCTCTATGGCATGCAGTGTATGCAACCTGAACGTGGGCAGACGCTTAAGGGCAGCCGTCATCATAATGTCATAGCCGGCTGAGTAGAATAGGACTTCGATCATTTATATAGACAAAGCTGTGGGACGCACCTAGTCACAGATATATCTAAATACACCAAAAGATATTTCTAAATTGCAGAAGCATTTTTAACAAGAATAGGAGAATAGAATAGTTTTGCCTTTCTGTTTCCGGTTCGTATTTGTGTTCATTTCTAAAGCGGTTCGGGTAACCTAGTAATTGTATGGGCGTTATAGTAACCGTCTGAGGTTATATGGTTCGCTTTTGATTCGTAAATTTTCACTTCGAGTCGGTTTACGTTGTACGGATAAAGTGTGAGGTAGGGAGGGAAAGCATGCAGTGCCGTCACCTTATAATCCTTTTCAACCGACTTCCAAAAATTAGGTTCTCAATTTGTCTTTATGTTTTTTTTTTGTGTGCATGATACGCGATTATTCTGTCAATTGTGAACCGATTTCAATGATTCTATTTGTAATCGGTAGGGTACGTTTCCGAGGTGGTCCCATTGTAATTTAATCGAGATCTGATAAGTATCTCCAGAGATATGACGATAAACGTCTCAAACTTGCAACTGATATTGACTCGCTGGGCATGGAAGTCAGTTGTTTTAGTTTTTAACTATCTTAATTATTTACTTATTGAATACGAACCAAGAACATTCGCTGATATCGATTTGAACCATCAAAAGATATCAATCGAAGCATTGTGAATGACGAATCCAAAATCAGAATGAAAAGAGAAGTTGTTCTCGAACCCCGAACACAGATTACTATTAATATCTACTACGTAGCCCCAAATTTGTATTCAATAGTCATGTTGTGCTGTTTCCAGTTTTCGTCATTGATAAGGATAAGGGATGAGGATAAAAACAGATTTTATTTATTAAATAAAAAGTATTTTAGGTATATTTTATATTTTCCTTAAGGAAATAAGCGGCTTAATTTTATTATTAAATTTTCACCATTTCATCAAAAATAATGTATGTATAATTTATGATCGTACAAAACGAAAAAACCGACTTCGCATGTTGCGATAGTCAAAGTACTGGCTAGTTATAACTTATAATTATGTCATCTAAGTATACAAATTTGCTTATATTGTTTATCTCCATATCTCCGGAGATAATTGTCATAGCTGGATAAAATTTTAATGGGACCGAACGGGAGGCAACTAAAAAAGATTTCTTCAAATCGGTGAACATTTGACGGAGTTCTGAGGTAAAAAAAAATAAACCAAGAAAAAAAAAATACAGTTGAATTGAGAACCTCCTCCTTTTTTGTGAAGTCGGTTAAAAATTAGGAAAAAAGCAAGCAACCATTTTGTATTATATATATTTTGTATTGTATACATATTGCATTGTAACAGGGCAACTGTCATCTGTGTCAAATCGGCCTTATTACATCTCACGGAGTATACACGTAAAATTGTTAATCTCGGAATCGCAGATTTTTTCGATAAAATGTTAATATCCATATTAGCCAACATTTGAATTTTAGGACCAAAACTTTAGATAAATAACTATGCATCCAAATATCCAATCTCTTTTAATGACGCAGTGTTAATATTGTATCATGTTTATTTGAAATTGAAACAGAGCAGTAAGACATGAATTTTGACAAATTTTTTTTTAGACAAATTTTGGTTATCCAAACCAAAATTTGTCTAATTCATTTCGACATAAATTATCTAGTCTTTTAAGTCAATAATTTATTTATTATTGTTTTTAGGGTTCCGTACCCCAAGGGTAAAACGGGACCCTATTACTAAGACTCCGCTATCCGTCAGTCTGTTTGTCCAGGCTGTATCTCATTAACCGTGATAGTTGGATAGTTGAAATTTTTACAGCTGGTGTATTTCTGTTGCCGCTAGAACTAAAACTAAAAACTAAGTAATACTAAAAACAAAATAAAGTTAAAAATTGAAAGGGGTCCCCATACAAAAAATATGTTTTCTAGTATAACACCATCTATGAAAGTTAAGGTGTCATCTGGTTGTTAAGAACTCCTTGTGTTTGTTAAGCTAACAACCTTTCTATTTCGTTTCAGCAAAATAACATAGATGGTGCTAGTAAACGATAGATAGTAAAACGTACAATCTAATCTTATAACAACTAGGCTAATGAGTAATATTATTTTGACTTAATTTGCTATTAGAATATTACTAAGAATGTGTCCATTAATGTCAATAATAGCAATGATGTCTAAATACTTACCAACAGACTGTTATCAGCAAGCGAGACGTTTTCATTAGGCTTCTTGTTCTCAACCTTGGTGGTTTCTCCTGGCATTGGCGGATGCGACGCTGGCAATGACAGCGGGTCTTGGTTGGTGTCTTCCACACAGTCCTTGGCACAGATAACAATAATCATGAACACTTTAATATTATACTAGTTATACTTATAAATAATAAGTCCATTGTACTGTAGTTTTAAGAAAAAGTAAAGTTAAGTTAAGTAAAAGTAAAGCAAAGTAAAGTTTTTGAAAAAGTTATTTTAGACCAGCTTTTGGCACATTTGGCACATTAATCATCTTTTAAATAACAAACAATATGGTTTCACTAAGGGGCGTTCCACTACTGATGCTGGAGTAGATGTTCTTAAACATATATTTGATGCCTGGGAGAAAGCACAAGATGCTATCGGCGTTTTTTGTGACTTATCTAAAGCGTTTGATTGCGTCTGTCACAAAACGCTAATTTGCAAATTAAAACACTACGGCCTTAACGGAAAAGCACTTGATCTGGTCTCATCCTACCATCTGTATTCTATATACAGATGGGAGTTCCGCAGGGATCGATCTTAGGACCATTTTTATTTCTAGTTTATATAAATGACTTGCCGTCTTTCGTGCAAAACTTATGTGAGATAGGATTGCGCCTAAATTTGACGATGTTAACAAATCAATCACACAGGTTTTGAATTGGTTTACAACCAATAACTTATTACTGAACACCAAAAAAACTAAATGTATTAAATTCTCGCTGCCAAATGTAAGAAAGGGTGTCATTGATAGCAGGATATTAATAAACGATGTACCACTAGAATTTGTTGAATCCGCTACATTCTTGGGCATCACCCTGGATTCAAAGCTACAATGGGGTTCTCAAATATCGGCTCTAGCAGGTAGATTGAGCTCCGCTGCATACACAGTACGTAAAATTAGAAACTTGACTGACAAATCCACTGCTAGATTGGTTTACTTTAGCTACTTCCACAGTATAATGTCCTATGGCATTTTATTGTGGGGGAAAGCCGCCGAAATCCAATCTATATTTGTTTTACAAAAAAGAGCTATTCGATCTATATATACCATGAAGTCGCGAGACTCACTTCGTGAAAAATTTAAGGAAATTAAAATTCTCACAGTGGCATGTCAATATATATATGAAAATATTATGTATGTACGCAAAAATTTGAATGATTATGATAAGAGGTCCGATGTACATAATTTCAATACAAGACACAAAAATAGATTAATTTTACCTCAATTCAAGTTGTGGAAAGTTAGTGGTTCTTTTTTGGGGAACTGTATACGATTTTATAATAAACTTCCTAAAGATATTGATCAACTGTCTATGAGCAGATTTAAAACCTTCGTAAAATCCAATTTAATGAAGAAATCGTACTATACATTAAATGACTATATGAATGACAAAAATGCTTGGCCTGAATGCCCCAAGCTCCAAGTTATAATATAAATTGTATGATAACATAATTATTTGTTGTAACTTTTAAAAAATATTGAATATGAATTAAAACAAAAATGAATTAAAATAAGTGACAAGCCCCATAGAGTTTCTTGGTGTTTCTTCTCTGATGGGAGTACTTCCGAAACACCAGAAGATTCAACAGTCAATCAGTTTTCATCTTTTGTTTGCAGATCTAGGGTTACCTGTTAAGACGGTATTATGCAGCTGATAGACGGACAATCAATTCCATTCGGAATATGATTTGTACTGCAATTAGTCTGCGTTTTATTTATTTATTATGTTTCATTATTTCACCATTTTTTGAATAAAAATTGTCTGAAGTTTGAAACATCCACTGGGTTGCGGGTGCTCATAATAGTACGGTTGGCAACCTTACATTAATCAGGGGAATTAAACATGTGTTTTAAGTGTGATGTTCGACGTCTAGATGAAAGCTGAAAGGCTCAATACCTTTGTTTTTTTTTGTAAATTCAAAGCAATAAGTTATTTTTCTGTTATATCTATAATATTTTTTATTGAATATGATCTATTTAATGTAATTTGGCGAGTGTAAGTGCCAATTTTTAATTTGCCCATATACTGAATAAATGCTTTGACTTTGAGTGTACTGTTTCGTAAGTTTATTTGGTGTACAATATGGTATTTTATATTGTTTAGACTTATACATACTTACATAAAATCACGCCTTTTTTATTGGGGTAGACAAAGACTACTTTCCACATGCTACGATCATAACATACCTCATTCGCTACTTCCAATTTCATGAGCGCCTTCATACATGCTCGCTGGTTATAGGTACTTTATACTATAGACTTTTAGAAAACGGGCTTTAAACGTGACCTAGTAATGGATTTAACAGGATTTGCATCCGTCAGGTACCAAGGGTACCAAGGTATTTCAGTTCACATCATTATTTCGCGACATCCACGTCACATTCTTGCTTACAATCTTATTTACCTATGTACTAAACAGATACATGTCTTTGTCGTTTTATCTACACAATTCAAGTTCAATGTGACTCACAATAATAGACATCTGATATATCTGAAGGAATTTGTTTATAAAATAGAACAAGAATTTTGGAAACGCCCCCGGCAGATCCCTAATTTGATAGAAATATGCGTGTAATAGAAGTTTCTTATTGTTCCACTTACCATCATCTTGTTAAGTATTTCTTGAATACGATTATTGTACGTTAAAATGCGTATATTATCGTTTTGCACTTTAAAATAATCCTATTTGGCAAAAACTTCTTAAAACCATTTAGAGTTTGGAGTTTGGTGGTGACAAACAAAAAGGCCGCACTTATTTAACCACAGTAGTACTCAAGTAAACCCAGCCACAGATTACTATATGAGTACACAATGGCTCCACACGACTAGTTTATTTCGCCAGTGTGACCAGTATTAAATATCCATGATTTTCAACCGCCGAGATTACAGAATTCATGAATAGTCTAGCTTTAGACTGGACTTCAACAATTCATAGCCCTCTGTAGTCGGTGTCTGTGATTTATAGTAATCTGTGATTTGTCCACTCCGTTTTTAACTTGACTGAGTATTATACATTTTTCACCTTATAATAATATAATAACGCATAGTAATGTGTTACAGGTCAACCGTAAGTAACCGTTTATTAATGCTCCACCTCGTCTCAGTGCGATCTTCTATTACCTCAAAAGCACGCTTCCGTCACCGCATCTTCACAATTTACTGCATCTTATGTTATAGTTATCGCAGCACTCAGGTGGCGGTTTTAACCGCCACCTGAATCGCGCGCGAGTGTGGAAAGGACTTTAAATTTCCATTACAACTAATAATACCACAAATAATACCTAAACGTCATTTTAAAAAAAAAGGAGTTGAACATAAGTCCACCGAAACAAAAAGTGAGTGACTGAATGACAGTGACAGTAAATTGGGCATGGCAAAAATGTAAAAATATAAAAAATATCGATATACCGATATTTTTTACTTATAAGTAGCAGCGCGAAGGCGTTATTATTACACTCCCAATGAATAATAATTCATAGTTAAAAGCTAGATTAATAATATTGAATGTCTATTTGAGAATTCTAAGTTGATTGAGTTCATTTGAGTTCGTTAAAATATTTAATTTACTTACTTCATTATATTATATTACCAAAATCACTTCATTATTATTTCTAAATTCATTTTATGATTTATACTTAAGCTTCAGGCTCATAGAAACATTTTAAGCGTACAAACACTTTAAACGTAAACTCAACGAGATGAAGTTGGCATAAATACGGCCGCCCGACGCTCCGAAATTCATTCGAATTCGTGCTCGGACCATTGGACTGTCGAGCGGTACGGAGCTTCCGATGTTGCTGTGAACTTGCAATATTTATGTTTTAACCACATAAAGTTACTTGATATTTGAACAGAAGACTTTTATTTCATGTCGTCTTATGGGTGATCGTCACCATGATGACGAGCGTCAGCACTGCTAGCGTCACACTCTTTAAAAACAATCGTGGGGCACCTCCCTCGTCATATATGTCATTGTTTGTGTAATCACGATATTTCGATACTCAATATTTACATACGAGTATCGAATACGTATGGATTTCGCTTTGGTTTCGTATCAATGCTATTAGTAACATAACAACATGCAAAGACTGCAAGGAGTATCTAAATACTCCTTGCACGACTCCTCGCTCATCGTTTACTTTTGCAAATCCTGCCACATTCATCATAAAATTGATTTAATGAAATTAGAGAACCAGTAAGACTATAGTTGTATATAACAATAGCATTAATTTGCTTTTGTATTGTCAATGATCTTACTTTGAATGTTATTACATACATGCAAAGTAAGATCATTGACAACGCGAATATAATATGAAATAATCATGGGAAAACTGGTGATATTTCGATATTTTCACTCAATAGTTTTCCATACTTATTAAAAACATCGATACAATAAGTATAGTTTTTTTTCTCCATGTCTATAGGGCCTCGGACGTGGATATACTTTCTCTATAACCTCCGTGGATGGAGTATTAAGTGGATGTGGCATTTAAATAACAATAATAATATGAGAAGGATAAAACTATACAATCACTAGTATGAGAAAGCGAGATGAACACCATTTTTTATATCCTTCTCTGCGTATGCGATTAAACTGTATGGAATCAGCACTGTATGGAACCAAGTTCTAGTGCACCCATTGGCTCTGACCCGCTGTCATGTATTACCCAACCAAATTATGTTGTTCATTTTATCTTATAGTTGGCATATGTATCACGTGTTCATCATTTTAGTCGGGTTATATCTCTATAGCTATTTCATTCGCATACGCTAATGTTCTCTCCACATCATATATATACTTTCTATATGATGACCTCGGATATTCCAAGTAAATAATCAAAGGGATATTCATGGAGCAAAGACCTTCGAGCATTTACCAATGGAGATGTTAACGCAAGGCGTACCCCTCTGCTAGCCATATAGCCATTTTTGTGGGAGTGAGGGGAAGGGGAGGTTAAGTGAGAGGAGGGGGAAGGAAGGATTAGCGTGGCGTGGTAGGGTGCGGTATATCAAGGAAACGTATGTGTCTTATTAGTTAATGCTACCCAAAGACACTATTCCACGCGGACGACGTCGCGGGCACAGCTAGTGTGTCATAAATGTGGATTATTAACCAATTAGTGCCAGTAAATGTGTGCGAGTGTAGGGAAACAGCACAATGTTGAAAAACATACTATTTGCTAACATACTCTTACCAAAATTCCACTGAAAATCTTCAGTAAAGTCCACATCTTTACTGTGAGTATGACTTGGACTAGACTTTGACTTGAAACTTGACCAGAAATGTGACTTTAACCCATCTATAAGACTTGAATTTACAAAAACTTAAAGAATTTTAATACTTGACACTGGCTAAATACACCAATCGTGTGGAGCCACAATTACCATATTTCACGTTCCCGCCATAACTCCTATTGATTTTACTTTGACATTTTCAATGTTACGTTAAGAAATAATTTCATTATTTTAGTAGAAATACGATTAATACTACGATATATAAATTATATCTGACATGCAATATACAAATGTTCCAGGAATTAGTGTCAATTGGAAGTCCAGAGGTAGAACATCTCAAGGGGGTTATATAACCCCCCATGTTTCGTGATTTTCATAGACCATTTCACAATTTTTTGAAAACTACAGAAACATTTTTGGTAAAAGAAATTGGCCTTAATAATTGAGATATTTGGCTTTTCTTTTTAATTTAGCTGCATCATTTTTTTTGATTATGTCTTCACTTAACATCAGGTGAGCTAGTAGTCAAACGCTAGCTTATCTATTATAAAAAAAAAATCCATAATGACACACACTTAAATAAAACAACAGTATTAACCGATTTGATAAAAAAAAAGAAATTTAAGTCCATAAAGTGAAATAAAACTGGCCAAGTGCTAGTCAGACTTTTGTCCCGCACATCGAATTTCTAACGAACTTCTAACACCAACTAAGTAAACGTTAACACAAAGGTAGAATAGTATTATATAGTAGTAATAGTAATTGTAGTAATTAATATTATTAAATATCTGGTTCGCCGAGCTTTGCTCGGTATTTTTTGCCACTTAAACAGACATATATGACTCTCCCCGACATCTATTGACGAATAATAATACTATTTTTTTTAATTGAGAGCAACTAACTGATTTACCGACACAGTACTTCTACTCGCCAATAGATGTCGGGAAGAGTCATATTTTAAGTTGATTTTCAATAAAGTTGATTATTGAAAACATGAATAAAACAACATTTTCTGAAAATGACTCCTAGCTAGATTGATTTATCGCCCCCGAAATCCCCTCTTGGTGTACTAAATTTTATTTAATCGTTGGAGCCGCTTCCGAGATTCAGATTAAGGTAAAGACGATAGCGCCATCTTTGATGCTAGCTAGATGGCACTGCGCTATCGTAAAAAACTTTTTTTAAACTTTTCTTTAATTTTTAACTTTGTTCTGTTCTTAGTATTTGTTGCTATAGCGGCAACAGAAATACATAATCTGTGAAAATTTCAACCGTCTAACTATAACGGTTCATGAGATACAGCCTGGTGACAGACGGACAGACAGACAGACAGACAGACGTTAGGGTTAATGTATACATTTATTTTTCTATTACTGAAGGCATCATACCTTAAATTTGATTCAAAATAATCACCATCATCAGCCAGTATCACTCTACTGCTGGATGTAGGCCTCCCCCAAGACACGCCACTGAGCCCGAGCTTCGGCTCTTTGTTTCCATATTTTTATTATAGTTTGTTTATAGTAATAACTGAAGTGAAAATAAATAAATATATAAAATAATTAACAGTCAGTACCGAAATTACACCAACTAAGCAGTTGATTAGCTAAGCTATATTTAATCATATTTTTACAATAATTGCAAAACTATAGGTTGTGCGTCGGATTTGGCATGAAAAGCTTCTGGGTGCAATGATTATATCGCTGGCCATTAATTTAACCACATTCATTAATGTAAATACCTACTGAATAGATTTAACAAAGAGAAAATTTTTACTGTTGTATGTTGTATTGAAATTTTGCAATTAGTAAACCGAATGAATAATTCATGGCTAAAATTTCACTAAGAATAAACACGTCACTTATTAGAATGTTCTCATTTTTTAGGATTCTGTAACACAGTAGAGTATTTGATAAATATAATTTAAAAAAAAATAACTTGTATATTTCCGGTTGCTATATCACAAAAACTGCTGACTGTATCTCATTCAAATAAATTTTCGTTGAAAGTGTTTATTGAGATCTACATTATATATATTTTTAGATTTTTTTTTCACCTCCCTACTTAAAAATGTAGAGGGGTGGAAACACACATTTTACCATTTTAGAAGTGTCTTCAAATCCATCTTTCAAATGATTGACTTTAAGAACAAGTAGTTTAAGGAACCTCAATATCATTTGTAAAGATGTATCCATAAACACCCTGCACGTATAGGATGAACAAAGTTTTGAAGTGAAAACTTCTTTAGCGGCGTTGTGCACTTTTCTTAGGATGGGTAAAAATGTTAAACTCGCGTCAGGTCACGTGTCCTGATCGAAAATTCGTAAGACGAAGCGCAGGGCGCTTGCGTGAGGTGTTATTCCAAAATATTCAAAAAGACGTGTTCGAGTTTTTACTTCTGCTGGCACTCCCGGAGTGCAACCCGTTGTTTTTTAGGGTTCCTTATCTCAAAAGGTAAAAAAGGAACCCTTATAAGATCACTTTCTTATCCGTCTGTCCGTCTGTCGGTCTGTTTGTCTGTCTGTCTGTCTGCCTGTCGGTTTTTCCGTCTGTCCATGTGTCACCGCCGATTTTCTCAGGAACGGGTGGACCTAGCAACTTGAAATAATGTATACCAGACTATCTGTGCCCGCAACTTCGTTCGCATGGAATAGTGTCTTTGGGTAGCATTAACAAATAAGACACAAACGTATCCCAACTACACCGCGCCGTACCACGCCACACTAATCCCCCCTTCCCTACGACCCTCACATACCCTCCCTTCCCCCTTCCCTCACTTCCACCTCACGCTTATTGTGCTCACGTTTTGGCGTGAAAGCGAAACAAACAGACAGACAGATAGACAGAGTTACTTTCACATTTATAGTATTAGAATAAAACCCAGAGATGGTGCTAGCGTAGATTTTAATAGCTCTCCTTTAAATATTGCCTAAATGTATGAGATCCTGCATCGCTCAAACGATATTTTCCGTGATATTGAAATTATTAAATTATTATTTATAATATTAGTCTGGATACTGAGGTCTATAGTCCCTATTAGGTGTATAAAAATCAAGGGCCTTAATGAACACAATAAAAAGATATGGGCAAATTTTGATTTTCAAAACAAAAAACCAAAATTGACAATTCTAGGTCAACCGGAAGTACCCTATAGGTTTTGGGTCGCAAACATATAGGGTACTTTCCGTTGACCTAGAATCATGAAATTTGGCAAGAAGCAAGGTCTTACAGCACAAATAAAGGAAAAAATCCAAAAGTAAAAAAGAGTTGAAAATTAAAGGGTGTCCTCATACACACATAGTTTACGGCAATTAAGATAGACCTCTGAGATATATTAGCGCTCATACAATTTAGAGGTCTAGCTTAATAGGTACCTATCAACGTTGGTACGGAATCCTCGGTGGGCGAGTCCAGCTCGACTTGGCCGGTTTTTATTTTTAAGTTTCAGTACATGTATGGGATGTCTAAAATCGTAAAACGGTTTAGAGAATACACCTATCTACCAAGTTTCAACTGTGTAGTTTTAATAGTTTCGGAATTAAGTGGCTTTGACATATGGACGGACAGACAGACAGACAGACATGACGAATCTATAAGGGTTCCATTTTTAGCCATTCGGCTACGGAACCCTAAAAATTTTAAATGCAGGAATGTCGTTCTATCATGGCTCAGTACTATCGTCGAACCTCCGGTGTCTACTGGTCCCAACAAAAATGTACGAAGTTGATGTTCTTCTCCCCGTGAGTAGTACCTATAGACCTATTGTTCTGCTAGGCTATTCTGTAAGCTATCTCGACAGCGGAATCTTTTCTATGCTATCGTACAAAATAATCGTACTTTTTTACTACTTGTCACTTATGGTTTTCACTCTGATATATCTGAATCAGTCCCGCAACATTGCATACATAATTAAATAACTCAGAATTATGAACGTATTTTGTACCAACCATACCAACACTATAAAAAATGTTTCTATTAAATTTATAAGCATAATACCACAGATTATATAATAGTTACTACGTAAATAATACTTTCCGTTGTTAGGTTGGCTATACAGTACGTTCATAATTCGGGTATCAACAATGTAGAGAAGTGCCAACTCTTATAAAGTAGTAGAGTGATTCAGTACTCTGTGATCTGAATAGGAAAAAATATAATATTGGTAGAATCTTAACGCATTCACTTGGTATAATTGTGGTAGTTTGGGTGGTGTGGTAGAAATGGTAGAATTAAATGGTAGATTAATAAATAATAAAAGATTGGAAATGGGAACTTGAATTCTTGTTATTATTTTATTATAAACAATACGTATACGCATATTTTACACAAAAATGGGCACTCAAAAGCCCGGTGAATGGGCTAACTCCTTGATTGCTCGGTTTGAAGAGCAGGTAAGTCATAAAAGACGAAATTGATATAAATGGTCCCACCCTAATCTGCGACACTTCTGAGAGAGATTTTTATTATTTTATGTGTTAAATGAATTTGTAGGTCTGGGAATTTTAAAACAGAACTCAGAAAACATACCGAAAAACAATTTTACGTACTTTTCTGTACTTTACGAAATATTGTGTTCTTCCTAGTTACCTATGCGATGACCACCCACGCAAAATATTTTTCAGTATTTTCTGAAACATAGAAAACGCAACTTAAATATTAAATAAGTAATATTAATTGATTTATTAAAACATTACAAAACTTATGCAATTAAAGCGCAAATTTTTAAAACAATGAGAACTTCATTATGAATATTTTAAATAAAGTTTTGGCGCATGTCTGAAACAACAATTACTTGTTATTTCAGACATTGATTACCCAATGAAATAAAATTTTTAAATATAATGCTCTGTCACTTTTTTACCAGGGCTTTCCAATTCTTCTCAGATCTACCTCTACAAATGTTAGCCAGTCATTATTGTTGAGTCCAATCTGAGCGAGCTTTTTTTATTCTTACACGTCCTTGCCTTTTGTCAATAAAGAAAAGTGCATGTAACAATGGGGTATAAATAATGAATAATTGAGTAATATATATTTTAGTTATATTTATTTATTAATATCTGGGCTCAGTGGTGCATATTTGGAGAGGCCTACGTCCAGCAGTGGACCGATATTGGCTGATATGATGATGATGATGAAATATTTATGTCTCCAGCTCCCGTACAAGACTGGAGCTCAAAACCTCCACTCCCGCATCAACGAGGAGCAGTGCAAGGCCTGCCTGGTTCAGATCAGCAGGCACCGGTTCTCTCTCGTTATCTCCGGCCTCACTAAGATACTGCAGAGAGTCAATGAGCTGGTAGGTTACCGATAGTCCATTATTGTCAGACTAGATCTAGTAGATTCTAGTTGATAAGGGTACGAGAGATACTTCTATAGGTCTGATCGATCTGAAGTTTTGTATCCTGTTAATCTAATATTAATGGAATATCATTGAAGGATGATATTGCAAGAACAAGGTAATGTTGACTGGATCTAACATCACAGAAATACGACGGCTGTCTGTATTGCCAGAATGGTCAGTATCAATGTTAGTGATTGTGGGTTCAAATTCCGCCATGCACTAATGGATTTTTATGTAGAAAAATGTATGTGTGCATCGCACAGTTGCCATTTAGTAAAGTAGTATTTAAGAAACTCCCGGCTTAGTATGCTGGCACGATAAAGGTGTCAAAGCCAAGTACTGGCCAAAAGTCACGCCATCTTACAAACTCTGGCAACCGTGTGTAGCTGTGCCAAGAGCGACAGACAGTGATGATGTTGACGATGAGGTAGTAATTGTTGTGGCAGTTGCTGGTGTCCTGCATCCATGCCACGGTCGTGCAAGCCAACTGTAAACCTGATGTCTTCTAGGACTGTGCATTGGAACATGACATGTTCCACAGTCTCATTTTCTGCATACATCCTCTACATAGAGGACTGTCCGTGGCCCCTATTTTATGAAGATTATAGTTTAAGTTGCAGTGTCCCGTGATAAGGCCCACTATGAGCCGAAGGTCTTGCCGCTGTAGCTTAAGTAGTTTGTTGGTTACTTTACTATCTAACTTAAGCAGAGCGGCTTTTGTGTTTTGGAGTCCGACTTTGTAATAAAAAAATTTTGGTTATAAAAATATAAATGTTACTGGTTGTAACATGAAGGTTATAGAGTATAAAAAGCTAAAAACTAATGTTAGGTAGACAGTATTTATGAATATCGAGCGCCCTTGTTCTACCAAGATCTAAAACTTACCAGGATAAATCAGCGGTTTCATTGAGACTTTTAATCTCGGACCGGGGGACAGGCAAATGATAACACTGTTTTGGGAATGTATGATAAATTTTAATACTCCAAAAAGTCCCTTACCTCCCAAAGTGAGTTACACATTACTTAGTTAAAGCCGGAATACTATGTCTAAACATTTGACTATAAATACCATTCGGTTTTCGTTACTTTTTAGGTTAATTTATTTTACATTTTACTACTGAAATTTGGTTATTGTCTTTCTTGCATCTTGCGAATATGAAATTAAAGTTTTAAGGGTAATAAAAAGAGTTATAATGAAATTCGCTTAGCTGCAGCGTCCGGTGAAGTCGAGAGCGCGGCATGACTATTATAAATTTCTTCCAAAGCAAACCCAACAATTCGGCGTCGAGCACCCCGCTCAAAATAGACGACGACATCTAGCGTCGCTCAAACAGTTGACGACACCCATCGTCGCACAAACAGTTGACGACACCCATCGTCGCACAAACAGCGCCAAAGGCTGTAACCAAAAATCCGATTGTAATTTGTCGCCATGAAGGATGACGCGAAACATTTTAGGTTATCAAAAATTGACTCACCGCAAAATCACGTAGTTAACACATGCTTGAACATAATATGCACGCCAATTAGCGTCGCATATTTAATTAACAAGATGGATTCATCTTGTTAAATTTGATTAAGAAAAAAATACAAAAAGTTTAGCTCTTTGTAGGCCCCAGGGACAAGAAAAAGTGAAGTCTCCGATCGAGAATTGACAGATGTCAAAGTCATATTTTTTTTAAAGATTGTCTATAGGATATTGAATGATCCACAGACCAAGTAGTAACTCGATTATTTAAAATCGACTAAAAATGGCTAAATACGAAAATGTTCTAAATTATTTAAAACCAAAAGGTAATTTTGTCAGTCTTAGAAGCTGAAATGTGCTTCCAAGCGAAAAATATGTAACGAGTCGAAATACCTCGTTACAGTACATACCTTCCCAAAAAAAAATAAAAGAATGAAACTTCTTTTATTTTTGAGAAGAACTCCCAAAAAATTCCTAATAAAAACTTATTCAAAAAAAATTAATAAACAGAAAATATTCCGCCACCAAAATATGAAATTTATTCAAACTAAAAGAAGACACTAATAAAGCATAACGTTAAATCAGTTAAGCTTCTAGCCACTGACTAAGTTGCTCTAGAAAAACAAGTTATAAAAACTTTCTAACCAAGTGAAAAACAATGTAAAGGTTTATCAAAACTAATCCATCAATATGACTCAATCCTAAAATCCATCACAAATTAATTATACTCAAGAGTGGATAAGCACCATAGCCTCCATCTACTTATCTGTATTTCAAACCAAATAAATATTTCTGAAATATTTAACAAAAGTGTAGATAAGCACCATCGCCTCTATCTATTATAATCTCAGAACGATTCTAACTAAATTAAAAGGTAATAACAAAGGTTATCCATATTGTAGTACGGTTAAGCATTAGCTGCCGACTTTAGATAATTATTCACTGCAAAAGATTCAGTGAACTGGTTTTCAATGAAAAAGTTGAACAACAAAAGTTCAAATTATTCTCATAAAAATAGAGAACCAAAAATAATAAGTAGTGACCGGCTCAACTCTACCGACTTTCCGAACACTAACAAATTAATAAAAGGGTTTGTCAAAAAGACCAAAAATTGTATATTGTGACCGGCTCAACACCACCGACATTCCGTGCACAAAAACAAGTTAACAAAAGTTTGTTGGGAAGACAACAAAGTTGTATTGTGACCGGCTCAACACCACCGACTTTCCGTTCACAATATCTAAAATGTTTTCAGCGCTTGAACTAAAAATGTCAAAGCGAGGAAAAAAATGAAGAGTAAAAAATTACCCAAAAAGGTTAACTGAGACAAAAGCTCAAAAAGAGTCAAATCCGAGAGGCAAATCCGGGTAAAAATTATGTAGAGCTCTAAGTGTTAAATCCAAGTCTTAGGTCTACAACAAACACAAACTAAATAATCTAAATAATATATAACATGCTTCACAAAGACTGAAACACATCTATATTAAAAATGTATTTACACAATGTGCAGGCTATTTGAAAAGTGGAAAGCTTTTCATAGCAATCTAAAACAATATTTATACTAGAAAAGTGGAAAACTTCTCAAAGTATCTAAAAGAAAGTTGAGTACTTGAAAAGTGAAAAGCTTTTCAAAGTAACCAAAATAATAAAATATACTAAAATATACATAAGATCTTTTGATGCCAAGAAAATTTCTAAAAGAAAATATAATCGTTAGATGTAGTTTTTAAAGTTGAGTAAAAGTTCAAAATTAGGATAAAAGTTCCAAAAATAAGATTAAGGTATCAAAAATAGAATAAAAGTTAGGTTTAGTATATTTAAAGTTGTATTTCAATAAAGTGTTGGTTTTCCTTGCAGGCAATCATCTTTCACGTTGAGCATCCTCTTCCATACATCAAATCTCATTCTTCCACAAACAATGCTCCACCCAAACAGAGTATCAAAACAAATCTAAATAAAGTGTTAAATCCAAGAATGAAAATTTTAATATTTAATTATATCTTTAACATGATAACGTCCAGTACTTGTTTTATTAAATTCCTTTAGTACATAAATGTTAGGAGAAATTCTCTCTACAATTTCACATTTAATAAACTTAGGTGCTAATTTAGCCGAAAAATATGCAGGTGCATTTGACTGTACAAAACTTCTACGCCAAACTACATCACCGACATCAAAAGAAATGACTTTTCTTCCCCTATTATAATAAAGAGCATTACGCTTATAAGCTTTCAAAAGATAAGCTTGAACTTTAACAAAAACTTCACTAAGTGAATTTAAAGAGTGAGCATAAGTATCTCTAGTACCAAGCTCAAGTTGATCTAAGTTATCAAAAGAGTTACTAAAACGGTGCAAAGATGCATCAAAAATAAGTTCTCTACCGAACATCAAAAAGTTAGGAGTGTACTCTGTAGCAAGATTTACACTACTATTTAAAGCTAATTGGACATGAGGCAAAAACCTTGACCAAGTTCGATGATCATTTTTAACAAAACAAGAAATACATGTTTCTATTGTCTTATTATATCTTTCTACTGGATTATTCTGTGGAGTGTATAGTGCATTATAAAATATTTTAGTTATGTTGAAATTTTTTAAGAAATCTACAAAATATTTAGATATAAATTGGGGTCCGTTGTCGGCCACTAAAATTTTAGGTACACCAAATTTAAGAAATATTTCTTTTTCAAAGATTTTACAAATAACTTTAGAAGTAGCATTTATCATTGGAAATATCCAACAATATTTAGTAAAAACATCTACGATTGAAAGAATGAATCTATGTCCAGAATAAGATTTAGGTAAAATCCCAATAATATCAACGGATAACATTACCATAGGTTGATCAACTTTCTTAGGGTTAACCATCTTACCAGCAGGAGCAGATGTTGAATGTTTATAAGCTTTACAAATGTCGCAAGAAGAAATATATTTTTGAACGTCTCCGAACATTCCTTTCCAATAATAATGTTGTTTTATTTTATTAAGAGTTTTATGTATTCCAAAGTGTCCAGAATTAATATCATCATGATTAGAACGAATAGTATCTAAAACATGTTCTTTAGGTATTACAATTTTCCAATTTAAACGACTATTAGGGTCAAATTTGTTTTTACAGTAACGATATAAAGTATTATCTTCTACTCGAAGGTTTTTCATTCTAGAAGGGTATTTTTGACAATTTATAAAGACTTTTCTATACCAAGGGTCTTCTATATCTTCATCTGGTGAGACAATATTTATAGCGGAAACTAATATTGAAGTTATGTTGATTCTAGATAAAGCGTCAGGAACTTGATGTAAAGATCCTTTTTTATGAACAATATCAAAAGTAAATTGAGAAATACGTGCAGCCCATCGAGCTAAGCGTCCACTAGGGTTATTAAGTTTTAAAAGCCACTTAAGACTAGCATGATCTGTCACAACTGTGAATTTCATTCCTTCGACATAAGGTCTAAAATGTTCAATTGAATCTAAAACTGCCAAAAGTTCACGTTCAGTGGTACTATAATTTCTTTCACATTTATTTAAAGATCTTGAATAATAAGCAATTGGATGTTGTTCATTATTTTCGTCTTCTTGACTCAGAACACTACCAATTCCTACAGAACTAGCATCGCAATGTAAAAAGAAAGGTTTTTCAAAATCAGGACACTGTAAAACAGGTGTAGTTATTAAGGCATTTTTTAAATTAATGAAGGCTTCTTCAGCTTCTTCATTCCAAACAAAAGTATGTTTTATCTTTTTACTTCCGGAAGTTAATTTAGTTAAAGGGGAGGCAATATCAGCGAATTTACAAATGAAACGTCGATAATATGAACATAATCCTAAAAAGCTTCTAAGTTGTTTTACGGACTCTGGTCGTGGAAAGTTTTCTATAATTTCTAATTTAGACGGATCAGTATGTAGGCCTTGACTGTCTACAATATAACCGAGATAACGGAGTCTTTCTTTGCAAAATTCACATTTTTTAAGATTTACTGTTAAGCCTGAGTTTTTAAGTATTTCATGGACTTTTTTAAGATACTCTATATGATCTTGAAAATTATCATTTACTAAAATCAAATCATCTAAATATTTAAACAGGACATTGTCAAATTCAGGTCCAAAGAATCTCTGTACACTCTTTATAGGTGTGGTCAGTCGACTTACACTTCAAACAAGAAAGTTTGGTTTCAACCGCATGAAAGTTTTGTTTAATTTCCTTTACAGGTTTTCGGTTAACTAAAATCTCTAATTCCTTACTAATTCGGATAAACTGTTCAATAGTGTCTATTGATTTTCCATATAAAAACGGTGTGTAAATAGGTAACATGTTGTGTTTAATTATAGTTATCAAAACATTCTCAAAAGTTGAATTAGCTAATCTGCTAGACATATCTAAAATCTCAGTAATGAAATCAGGAAGTGACTCATTACTCCGTTGTTTGCGAGTTCTCATTTCATACTCCAAATGATAATCAAATTCAGGTTTGTCGAATCTGTTCAACAATTCAGTTTTAAGTGTTGTCCACGAAGAAACCCTAATTCGAATACTACGGAACCATTTCGTTGCTGTTCCAGTGAGCAGATCAGAAAAAGAACTGACTAAAAAGTTTTCATCAAAGTTTTTATACAAAAAATACTCCTCAACCGAAGTGATAAAGTCTCTAACACAAGTTTTCCCATCAAAAGATATCTTACTACGCTTCAAATCAGGAAGTTTATTTGTTGAAGGCAAGTGCTTTTTCAATTGTTCATTGAGTTGAACATTCATCGAGTTAAACGAAGGTAAAGGTGTAAAATTATGCAAGCTACTATGACCAAGGTTAGGTAAGAAAGGGTCAACAACCTCTGTTGCATTCTGCATAACTAAATTATCCAACGCCGGATTAGAAATAACATCCCTAGAAGTACCAGGTAAGTTCTCTTCCAACAAGGGTGGAAATTGAACCTGTTTGTCAGTCATGATGAATAATCAAAAATATTAAAGAAACAAAGACAAACAACCAACTAAAAATTCAAAGAATAGTTAAAATGCTTCAAATTTCATAAGATTTTTAGTTAAAACCGGTTTAAGTTATTATGTTTTAAAGTTTATGTTAATATTTAATAATGTTCAAAAGTATTTAAATAAATTTGAATGTACAAAGAAACATTCAAATTGTGAAGTATGTAAGATGCAAAACAGATTCACAATTTATCTTAATTTTCAAGATTATTAACAACGGCTAAGGTTATATCTATATGTGAAAAGTAAAATCAATAAACTAGTTAATAAGCTAGTATTTTCTAATATGAATGTAGCTTAATGCTTCTCAACAGTAAACAAACGTTATAACTTTATATAAGACATAGTTATATCAATTCAAACAAAACTTAGCACTTTCAATGTGGTCAAGGTCAGTTCCTTACAAAATGTAAACAACACATATCTCAAATGTTATTATATAGTAAGTACACACTTAGATTAGTCTATCCAGTATATAAGACATATAAAGAACATTGTATGTTAATTAGTTTTGTTAAAATACAAAAAAAGTTGTAACAATTGTGTTTTCAAAGTACACAAACTGTAAAAATGCTAAAAATAACACAAAAATTGCACTAAATTGTGACAAGAAAAACAAAAATAAGATGCAAGAAAGATTATATATGTGGAGGTAACTCCGGTCCCTGTTCTCGCGCTTATTGTAATAAAAAAAAATTGGTTATAAAAATATAAATGTTACTGGTTGTAACATGAAGGTTATAGAGTATAAAAAGCTAAAAACTAATGTTAGGTAGACAGTATTTATGAATATCGAGCGCCCTTGTTCTACCAAGATCTAAAACTTACCAGGATAAATCAGCGGTTTCATTGAGACTTTTAATCTCGGACCGGGGGACAGGCAAATGATAACACTGTTTTGGGAATGTATGATAAATTTTAATACTCCAAAAAGTCCCTTACCTCCCAAAGTGAGTTACACATTACTTAGTTAAAGCCGGAATACTATGTCTAAACATTTGACTATAAATACCATTCGGTTTTCGTTACTTTTTAGGTTAATTTATTTTACATTTTACTACTGAAATTTGGTTATTGTCTTTCTTGCATCTTGCGAATATGAAATTAAAGTTTTAAGGGTAATAAAAAGAGTTATAATGAAATTCGCTTAGCTGCAGCGTCCGGTGAAGTCGAGAGCGCGGCATGGCTATTATAAATTTCTTCCAAAGCAAACCCAACAATTCGGCGTCGAGCACCCCGCTCAAAATAGACGACGACATCTAGCGTCGCTCAAACAGTTGACGACACCCATCGTCGCACAAACAGCGCCAAAGGCTGTAACCAAAAATCCGATTGTAATTTGTCGCCATGAAGGATGACGCGAAACATTTTAGGTTATCAAAAATTGACTCACCGCAAAATCACGTAGTTAACACATGCTTGAACATAATATGCACGCCAATTAGCGTCGCATATTTAATTAACAAGATGGATTCATCTTGTTAAATTTGATTAAGAAAAAAATACAAAAAGTTTAGCTCTTTGTAGGCCCCAGGGACAAGAAAAAGTGAAGTCTCCGATCGAGAATTGACAGATGTCAAAGTCATTTTTTTTTTTAAAGATTGTCTATAGGATATTGAATGATCCACAGACCAAGTAGTAACTCGATTATTTAAAATCGACTAAAAATGGCTAAATACGAAAATGTTCTAAATTATTTAAAACCAAAAGGTAATTTTGTCAGTCTTAGAAGCTGAAATGTGCTTCCAAGCGAAAAATATGTAACGAGTCGAAATACCTCGTTACAACTTCTTGTCCCACAAATTTTGTTGCTCTTTCTCGGTGTGGCGACGCAATAGGTTCCTTACTTCCATAGATGACGGTTTACAGAGGCCCATTGCGTCGTTGCTTACCTGTATTTTAGTCCCTTCTTTTGCAAGTTTGTCAGCTTCAATGTTACCTGAACACGATGCATGGCTTCTAGTCCATTTTACCTTGATGTTGTATGTGTCTGCTAGTGTTTGTAGAGTTTTGTGGCATTCTGCCAATACTTTTGACCTTGTTGTCGGTCTTCTAAGTGCGTATATAGTTGCAGCACTGTCTGTGGTGAACTCAAGGCTTGCTTTAACTTGTTGTTTTTGGTTTTTCCTTATTTTCTCAGGGTCTATGGAGAGTGTTGCTCGCGCAGCTAGTAAAAGACTGTTACAGTCTTATTCAGCGCTTTCGATTCGAGTCCCAACTCCTGTGAATAATAGCCACAGCCTGCTCCAGTTTCGTTTTTTGCGGCATCCGCAATTACACTCTCCCGTCTTAAACGAAATAAGAACCACAGCTGGGTTGCATGAGCGTGACCCGGATAAAGAGTAACTGTCGCAGCAGCAACAACATTTACAATTATCATCATCACCATCTGCTTTAGCACTATCACTACATCCAAGTTCACAAACAAGCAGGCATACACACATACATTTGACAGCATCATCTTTACTAACCGATACAACATTACCATCACCATTGGAAGCGTTATGCCAGCAACCTAAAGCCGTGTTCCGCTTCGTCAACGAGCTGGGATGGCTTGGGTGAATGCTGGCAGGGGGAAATGCACAATACACCCCAAGCGGGACGTCAGTGTAGGTCTTATCGCCCCCATTACCAATTAGAATTAGAAAGGTAGCTAAGCTTGTTTCAATCTAATAACACCCTGAACGAAAGCATGGCACTGTCTACGGTTTGCCTGGCCAGCTATCAACATCGTTTATACTCTATCGCCAAATTCATGTCTTTGAAGCGGCAATAGCGCAATGGCTAAGGCAGGCCTGGCGATCGAGATGTCGTGAGTTTGATCCCCACCCATTGCACTATTGACGTGAACCCTCTCCAGACAGAAGTATATTTAGCTAATTGGAGGGGTTAACAAGACTACTAGTATATGTAAGTAGTAGTATATGTAATATGTTGCAACACACATCTAGTAAACTTTAAAAAAAATAAAAAAATAATTTAACAGTGTGTTCCTACAGCTGTCTTTGAGAGACAATTCCCATTCAAGGGGTAGCATGCTACCATCATCGACCACATCGTCAAACATTGACTAAAAAAATAATATATCTAATACTATAAGAATCTTTGTCCTGACATACTGACTGACTGACTGACTGACTGACTGACTGACTGACTGACTGACAGACAACGCACAGCCTAAACCACTGGTCGTAGAGACTTGGAATTTGGAGGGTATATTTGTCTTAGTACGTAAGGGTGTACTAAGAAAGGATTTTTCAAAACTCACCCCTTGAAATGGGGGTTCAAAGTTTGTATGGAGAAACAAGATAGACAATTAGATAGTATTTTCTATTCGAAACTTCACACAAGTGCTTCAGTAAAAAAAAAAGTAAATACGTGTTTCAGGCTTTTTTGAAATTCCACCCCTAAGAGGGTGAAATGGGGTAACAAAGTGTGAAAATCAATATTGTTTCGGATTGCGCTGAAATTTGGCATGCAGGAAGTTATTACGAGGTTAGTTCCATCTGAGAAAGGAGATTACAAAATTCACCCCTTAAGGGAATGGAACGGGGGTTCAAACTTTGTATGGGAAACTAGATTAGAAAGTCTTTTCTATTCGAAACTTCACACACGTGCTTTAGTAAAAATATTAGTAAATACGTGTTTCAGGCTTTTTCGAAATTCCACTCCTAAAAGGGTGAAGTGGTGTAACAAAGTCTAAAATCAATATTGTTTCGGATTGCGCTGAAATGTTGCATGCAGATAGTTATTATGACGTCAGTATCTGTTAAGAAAGGATTTTCTAAAATTCACCTTTAAAGGGGATGGAACGGGGGCTCAAAGTTTGTATGGAGAAACATGATTAGATAGTCTTTTCTATTCAAAACTTCACACAACTACTTCAGTAAATAAATAAGTAAGTACGTGTTTCAGACTTTTTTGAAATTCTTCCCCTAAGAGGGTGAAATGGGGTAACAAAGTCTTAAAATCAATATTGTTTTGGATTGCGTTGAAATTTGGCATGCAGATAGTTATTACGTCGTTAGTTCCCTCAAAGAAATTATTTTCTAAAATTCTCCCCTTAAGGGGATGAAACGGAGGGTTCAAAGTTTGTATAGAGAAACAAGATTAGATAGTCTTTTCTATTCGAAACTTCACACAAGTACTTCAGTAAATAAATAAATACGTGTTTCAGACTTTTTTGAAATTCCACCCCTAAAAGGGTGAAGTGGGGTAACAAAGTCAACAACATCAACATTGTTTCGGATTGCGCTGAAATTTTGCATGCATATAGTTATTTTGACGTAGGCATCCAGTAAGAAAGGATTTTTTAAAATTCACTCTTATTGGGGATGAAGCAGTGTTCAAAGCTTGGATAATCATTTTATTCGAAATTTCACACAAATACTTCTGTGAATAAACAAGTAAATACGAGTTTCAGGCTTTTTCAAAATGCCACCATGAGAGGGTGGAGTGAGGTCTGAAATACAATATTATTTCGGATTGCGCTGAAATTTAGAATGCAGATAGTTATTATGACGTAGGTATCCATAAAGAAAGGATTTTCTTTAAATTTCTCCCCGGATACGGAACGATCCGATGGGGTTCAAAGTTTGTATGGTGAAACAAGATGAGGTAGTCTGTTTTATTCAAAACTTTGCATAGGTATTTCTTTAATTAAATAAGTAACACGTGTTGCAGGTATTTTCGAAATGGGTTGGTAACAAAGTCTGAAAATTTGGGTTTTTCGGGTTTTATAAATAGGTATCCCGATTTGACTCACGAGATAACATGAACACGGGTGAACCAATTGGCTAATTCTTATTTGATGTCTTTTATGATAGAAAGGTTTTTACAAAATAAAAATGTTAAGCAGATAAAAGGAGTTTTTAACGCGGGCGAAGCCGCGGGGCACTTCTAGTATTATATATAATACATAGTAATACATAAAAAGATCATGTCTGTGACCTACAGACAGCGTGTAAACAGAGTATTGTGCACAGAGTATTTTCTATATCATCTTACACATCTTATTTTTTATTTCAGTATCAACCAACAGTCACTACAGGGTACAATCGGCCTCAAACTGAGCTGGAGAAGGGCTACCACGACAGCTTGGTCATAGTTCTGGATACGTTGGAGATATGTCTCAGCTCACAGCCCAAGGACACGGCCAAGTATGACGAGGCTATGAATGTGAAGATACTGCTTAGGGAAGTCTGCCAGTTTATAGGTGAGATCTGAACTAAATAAACTACTTAGATTATAGACTAGAGATGAAACGGATATCCGGGAACTATATCGGGTAACTAGTATCGGGCCTATCCGGCCTTGTTTTCACTATATGGCCGGATACTGCGTAGTGCATAGTAATTCAGTATCCGGCCGGATTCCGGATAGTAAATTAAAAAAAATCTCATTATTTTACACAAAGCAAATCATACCACAATAGGTTATGGACAAGTGAAAAAACAATGGAATAAACAAACGAACTTAGAAACAAACACAATATGACACGCGCGATAACACTCGATCGCCCCCGAGTCGTCCCGATCTGCGCTCACATGTGATATCACCCGACGAACGCGCATGAATATTTCCGATCTCGTTCACCGCGCCTATATTCAAATCAAACTGATCGCGTCATGTAACGCGATAAAGGGCCGGATATCCGGCGCTCCGGCCTCGTAGCTTGCTTTAATATCCGGTATCCGGTATAACCACTATCCATTTCATCTCTACTATAGACTTCTAAGAAGTACAATTGAGACACTTAAGTACAGTAACCAATCATGTTACTATAGGTAATTTGATTATTAATGGAATGGCTTAAAATAAATAATACATGTAATATTTATGGAATTTAAAAGTGTACCATGTACCTAAAAGGCGGCAATAGCCCAATGTATAGGGTGTCGAACTGGCGATCGAGAGGTCGTGAGTTCGATCCCCACCCCATCCATTGCACTATTGACGTGAACCCACTCCAGACACAAGCATATTTAGCTTAGTTGGAGGGGTTAACAAGAATACTAGTAATGTGCAATCCACATAGCGAGTAATATTTTTATTAAAATAAAAAAACAATTGGAAAATAAATGAATTGTATTGAATTAAATTGTAACACTTCAAGCTATGTCTGACTTAGCTTGAAATTAGTTATAATATCGTTTAAAAACTAAATAATATCGTTTAAAAACTAAAAAACAACCGACTTAAATGCCGCGCTATTCATTTTCAGTACCAATTTTGAGATGTTCATCTCAATATCTCTGGAGATACTTATCATACCTCGATAAAATTACCATGGTACCACACTTGGAATATCTCCTTTCGAACAAAAAAAGAATAATCGAAATCGGTTCATAAACGACGAAGTTATCCGCGAACAAACATAAAAAAAAATAAAAAATATACGGTCGAATTGAGAAACCTCCTCCTTTTTTGAAGTCGGTTAAAAAGAACTGACTTCAATGCCGCGCTATTCATTTTCAGTACTAATTTTGAGATGTTTATCTCAATATCTCTGGAGATACTTATCAGACCTCGATAAAATTACCATGGTACCACACTAGGGATATCTCCTTTCGAACAAAATAAAAAAACTGGCCAAGTGCAAGTCGGACTCGCACTCGTAGAGTTCCGTAACACATTTAAGTATTCCATAACTATGATTTTACGCAACTACAAAATTAGCTTTGTTTTTCATAGTGTTTGTATGAAAAACAAAGTTATCTTTGCGGTCGCCATATCTCTAAAACTGCTGACTGTATCTCGTTCAAACCAATTTTCGTTGTTAGTTTTTATTAAGATCTAAAGCATATATTTTCTTTAGATTTTTCACTCCCATACTTTAAAAGTTAGAGGGGGGGGGGGGGGGACACATTTTACCACTTTAGACGCGCCTATCTTTCAAATGATTGCCTTTGAGAAAAAATGATTTCAGAAACATCTATGTCATTTTTGAAGACCTATATCCATAAACACCCCACACGTATAGGTTGGAAGAAAAAAGTTTTTTTTGTTTTCGTTCCATGTATGGGTGTCCCCTTAAACTTTTATATTTTTTATTTTTATATAAAAATCGGAAAGCGGTTCACAGAATACATCTACCTACCAAGTTTCAATTCTGTAGTCTTAACAGTTTCGGAATAAAATGGCTGTGACATACGGACGGACAGACAGACAGACAGACATGACGAATCTATAAGGGTTCCGTTTTTTGCCATTCGGCTACGGAACCCTAAAAAGAATAATCAAAATCGGTTCATAAACGACGAAGTTTTCCGCGAACAAACATAAAATAAAATTTAAAAAAATGTATATACGGTCGAATTGAGAAACCTCCTCCTTTTTTTTAAGTCGGTTAAAAATATTACAATTCAATTCAATAGGCATGACGACGGTATCAAAAAATCGAAGATTTGATGATTTTAGGGGAAAATACATATTAAAACAATTTAAAACACTAGCATAGAAAAGATAATAATACTACGTATAGAACGGACACTCTGTTCCCCCCACCAATTCCGGGCTTCCCTACCCCGCCACCGATTTTGATTTGTCGAGGCGTCAGTCTGAGCAAGGACGCTACACGCGTACGGCTACAGTACTACTCTCGAGGAGAAGAACATCAACTTCATACATTTATGTTAAGACCAGTAGACACCGGAGGTTCAAATTTACGTAGGTTCTTATTATGTAGGTATATTATAAATACTTATATACCTACCTATATATTCGTATTTTAGAATTCATTTTCATAAATGAAACAACGATATATACTCGTGCGTAAATAACATTTAGTTTGTAAAATATTAAAAAAAACTTTCACGGTAAAACATTTTTATAACACAGCAATTAGGAACTTGATGTAAGTACCTACGTAGTATTTATATTCTCTTTGATTGATCTCGTCACGCCTATTGTGACTATACCATGCAGAAGAATATTATTAAGACCTAAACACAGACTCAGGCAGGGTATTCAATTCCCTGGTGGTTTTTTTTTATTACAGACACAAGAAACGAAAGCATAGCAAACAACACTTTACTACGGCAGCTAGCAAGCAAAGTGCTGTTTGCTCTCAGCTTGAACTTCTTCAACGCTTGCTTCAACAGAATCAGCGGGAGATTACAGGTACTTATCAAATATTACATCAAATAGATCATGTGTTCTGATCTGTCAGTTACCGCCGTGTGGGTAAAATAGATTTTCTGCAGGGGTAATATAGTTTTTCTGCGGGGGTAAAATAAATTTTCTGCGGGGGTAAAATAGCTTTTCTAAGGGGGTTAAATACATTTTCTGCTGGGGTAAAATAGTTTTTCTGCGGTGGTAAAATAGCTTTTCAGCGGGTGTAATAAAGAAAGCGTGCGAAAAGTACGAAGTACGCCGAGAGCGGCACTACCTCACGCGCCTGCCCACAAGCTTGGAGTGACCAAGAAAGACGTCTGGCCAATGTTGATACCGGTATCTACTCGGTACATTCACATATGTTTCATCAAGATATACCGGATATTTGGTATATATAAAGGATTTGGCATGTGGAATAAAGGATATATCCGCTTAGATATATATATATCCGAAGATATAGATGTGTCCGGAGTTACCCAAGCCTAATAGATAGCAACTACATACTTGTCTAAACTAATATTTATAAGAGGAAAAATTTGATTTTTGTTTGTTTGTTTGTTACAATTTAACTCAAAAACTAAAAAGAAAAATTTCAAAAATTCTTTCACTAATAGAAAGCTACATTATTAGCGACTAACATAAGCTATATTTGATATAATCTTCTTGGTGTCTACATAATATATCTATCGTCTGATGAAAAAAAACATCACAGGATTTCCAGGAGCTGTCATCGAATTCAGAAGAAAACCCCGACTATACAGACATAGAACTCATACAACACGTCAACGTTGATATATTGAGGCTTATACGGCTGCTTACAGGTATGTTTAAATAATAATTTAATTTAATTCTATAGAAACCGCGTGTGTATGAAACGAAAATTTACTGCTCATTATATAATTTGCCTGGTGATTCGAGGCAGGAGGCTATTTGAACCATAGCGTAGCGTCGTAGCATAAAATTAAATACCAGTGAAGGCCAGTTAGCAAGGGCGGATTTAAGGAGAGGGGGCACGGAGGCACGGGCCCCCACAGACGGTATTTTTGTGTACTGTGGAGATTCCATCACAGTACATACTTAGAAGCAAATTAAATTATCTGAGTTGTTAAAATAAAATATGAATAAAATAACAAAATGAACACGAGCGAAATTCTTGTCTATTTTTGGCTGGAATTGCGAATTTTGTTTGTTGCATGCCCCTTTGTGCCCCTCTAAGAAAAAAATCCTGGATCCGCCCTTGCCGGTGAGTATTAAAACGCAATACGTTTGACCATTATTATTTCACCTGATGTTAAGGTTCGACGATGTATCACGCTTGCACTTGCGCTTCGACGACCCCTGGATTGTACTTAACAGAAAACACCGAGTCTTTAGTTTCGTTGCTCTGCTCGCGGTATCTTTATTAGGGTAATCTGTGTACTGACGTAGTATGCAACTACTATTTTAATAACAATAATGTTATAATATTTATTTCACAGAATCTATACAAAAGTTTAAGTTATTAAGGAAATCAACGCACATAGTTTTAGTTACGTCTTTGGAAAAGGCGATATGGAATTGGATGGATACATACCCACAAGTGAGTCTAATTTAGGTTCTATTAAAATTAAAATGTTACATATACCCACTTAAAATATTTTTTGTTATATATTTTTTTAGATTGGAAGTGTTTCCTTAAAAAATCTCGTTAGTTCCTAGACGCTCAACAGATGGCTTACAAAATTAACGCAGTAGGTAATCTGCCACTGTCATACAGCATACTAAATAAATTTGTCAAAGCTGTTGTTTTCTTTTCATACTGTTCGTAACAGTACGTACGTAGTATGTAACATGTACGCGAAAATTCTAGAAATAGAGCGAGAAAGTATACTCAATAGAGTCTGTGCAAAAAGAGGACCGTCGTAGAAATTGAGGTCGCGTCAGTCGTCATTCGTTTTAATTTACTGTTTTTGTTGCATTGACAACACTGCTGTGATTACTAGTACGTCTAAAAATGTTTGATACCTACGCTTAACATTATCGGGTGGTATAGGTAGGTATGTACCTTCCTTCCTTACCTTTGAATGTTAGTTCATCGTAACGCCGCGACGGTTCTCTTTTTGCACAGACTCTAGTAGGTGTTCTACTCCAGCGCGAGTAGTTGTACTCGCGACGCGAAACGGTTAATTACAATACGTTTGTAAATGTTTCTTATTTTTTTATTTTCAGGAATTCTCCGAAGTCCAATGCCGGCCTAATGAAGATCTCGGTAAATGCTGTGACACGTTATTCGACACATTGCAAGATAGTTTTTCTGATAACAAAAAGTCAAGAGTTGCTATGTGGCCATTGCAGATAATGCTTTTGGTTTTGAACCCTGTGAGTATTTTAGAAGAGTAATATAGTAATATATAGATGATATTTAAGTTTGAATTTTTGACAAAAAATATAAAAATAAAAATAAATTGTATGCGAGTTATTTCAATTTTGAACTTTAGTATATTTCTGTTTAATTGTTTTAAAGGTTTTTTTTAGAGTTTTAATTTAACGGTGATAGGTTTCAATCGAGTAGCGTATTGAGCCATTGTATAAGATTAATAATTTGTCACAAATAACAAGATTAAAACTCAATAAGTTATTTTTCAAAAAAAATTAAACCGACTTCATAATCACAAACAGGCACTCAAAAGCGAAAAATAAATTACTTAAAATTATTATAAGCGCTACCCACTTATCTATTTGAAGTCGGTGCCAGCCAAGTCTATTGGATAGTAGATAGATACTATGTATGTAGTAGTAGTAAGTAGGTACATGTAGGTTAGTAAGTAGGTAGATACATGTAGGTATTATCTATCTACTACCTATTAGACTTGGCTGGCACCGACTTCAAATAGATAAGTGGGTAGCGCTTATAATAATTTTAAGTAATTTATTTTTCGCTTTTGAGTGCCTGTTTGTGATTATGAAGTCGGTTTTATTTTTTTTGAAAAATAACTTATTAGTATTTGTTGTTATAGCGGCAACAGAAATACATCATCTGTGAAAATTTCAATCGTCTAACTATCACGGTTCATGAGATACAGACTGGTGACAGACGGACAGACAGACAGACAGACAGACGGACAGCGGAGTCTCAGTAATAGGGTTCCGTTGGTACCCTTCGGGTTCGGAACCCTAAAAAGGAACCCTTATAAGATCACATACGGTCAAAATAAATCACATATAATATCGATTAAAAACTAAAAAAGAACCGACTTCAATGCCGCGCTATTCATTTTCAGTACCAATTTTGAGATGTTTATCTCCATATCTCTGGAGATACTTATCAGACCTCGATAAAATTACCATGGTACCACACTTGGGATATCTCCTTTCGAACAAAAAAAGAATAAATAAAATCGGTTCATAAACGACGAAGTTATCCGCGAACAAACATAAAAAAAATAAAAAAATATATATACGGTCGAATTGAGAAACCTCCTCCTTTTTTTGAAGTCGGTTAAAAATATACGCACGACAGCGTCCTCTGACGAGTTTACATCATAACACCGTTTAGGGATAATCGCGTCTGAATCGGTGAGCCGTTAAAGAGATGGCAACATTAGTTTTTTGAAGTGGTTAATTTACTTTTATTCGCTAACAATTTTACTTCATTCTACTTCTTGTCCTATTTCGCTATACACACATCCCTGTGCAAAATAAGCCAAATGGATTAAACCGTTGGATCGCGGAGAGATCACTGAAAGTTATTTACTTTCATACTTATATATTGGCGTTGATTAGTATTGTTACGTGCGGGGTGGTATAAAAATGCCAATCTGATGAGATGAACGTTTATTTCCTCTAAACACTAAGCTAGCACAATGTTCCACAGTAGTTGTCCAAATCGTCTTGCACAATGATCAAATGTAACGGACATTTGATCTCACACTGAGGTCGTTCGTAATTCACAATCACTTATTTCACTGTTCCACTGTTCGCACTTCACAAACACTTGTTCACTGATCACACTATGCAATCACTTGGTCTCTATCCGCGCTTAGCCGCAGTTCGACGCCTTATATAGGGCCACAGTATTACTAGCTAAAACACCCTAGAATCTACTAGAAACAGAATAATAGACAAATAACAATAGAGCAATAAAATGACAAACAATAGCACGACATATTCTAGTTCACCCGGTTGAACTATACTGCATAAAAGATAGCTTGATCTCTGCGACAATGACATTTACATAGAAGATTGACATTTTTAGAGTTGGGATAGTGGTGGAAAAAATCGATTATCAAACAATGTTGTAATGAAATCGAATGAGTAGTTGTAGGTGAGTAATTGGATTTTACGTAAGTAAATAAAATCAACTACTATTTAAGATTATAGTTATAGTATGTAAACATGTAAATAATATTAATTAAATAAATTATAATGTTACGATAGTATTTATCGACGTTTTTCACTATTATCGATGCTAATGTAACATACAATTGTGTTTAATTTAATTACATATTTAAAAATTTATACATTAAGTTTTATTTAAAATATCGTTAGTATAAACTATCGATATTTTAAATAAAACTATCTAAAACTCTGTGGTCGCGATCATTCGTCGCCCATCACAATCGGCATGCCCATAAAGTATGACATTGACAGGTACGGACTGTACTATTAAGAAATGTAGTACTTCATAGGCGTGATTTTTCTGACAGCTGTCACAGAGATCAAGCTATATTTTATGGAGTATAGTGGGATTGAGCCCTATTCAATAATCTAATGTAAACAACTTTTACCGTACATGCAAATTTTATCTCTAATAACTTAAGAATAATGTTTAATCTGTGTACTTAATTCTTCGAGCATTTATCAATGGAGATGTTATCGCAAGGTGTACCCCTCTGCTGGCCATATAGCCATTATTGGCCATATGAGCGTGCGTAAATACGCTGTATTTTTAATGCACGCTCATATGGCCAATAATGGCTATATGGCCAGCAGAGGGGTACACCTTGCGTTAACATCTCCGTTGGTAAATGCTCGAAGACTTAATTACAAAACTAGGTACGACGAGGGTCGAAATACCAGGACAAAAACGGTAAAAGGTAACTTTTATGGGTCGGATGTTTATAACCCTCAATTAGTCTATTTTTCCCACGGCTGTTCCCTCGAGGTTTCTGTAATTGTGTAGCAGAAACTTCGCGATTCGTCGAAGCGATGTAACAGTATGAACTTATATTATTATATTTTTGCTTACCAGGCCAAAACTAATAAAATACTATCTTGTTTACAGAAAGTTCTAGAAGAAATAGTAAATGCAGATAGTGGCGCGCCGTGCAGTCCCAGACATACAAAGAAAAAACATTTCATTGACTCTGTCAAACGAGGACTCAGTAAGTTAAACAATATTTATAATGTTACAGATGGATTGCTTGATCAGTTGGTTTACAAAACATAGAACATAGAACTAGTGTCACGCCAGTTCTAAATTTCATATAGTTAATTGACATAATTATCATAATTATGATGCCATTAAAAAATAACCGGCTAAGTGCGTGTCGGGCCACGCGCATTGTAGGGTTCCGTAGTAGCATGTTATTCAATGCAAGTCTTTACCCGTTATAAACAAGCAACTAGGTACTCCGTCTTTGTCACTTCAAAGGGATTTATTCTATGGATTTTGTATTTGGTACAAAATTATCCAACACCCAAGTTCAACGACTATTACTGCTAAACTAATAAAGTTATCTTAACCGCTATAATTTTCCTTTAAAGTTCATGAAATGCGCTTATCACGAATTTTTCCAGATTTTTCAAGCTAGCAGTTTAGCTTTTAGAGGGGGGGGGGGGGGACGCCCTACTGGAACAAAAATTTGCACTTTAAAGTTTAATATTTCGTAAATGGAGCATTCAATCGAAAAATGGTATTAGCAACCCTAAAGTCATTTTAAAAGACCTATTCAACGATACCCCACACGATGAGGTAGACGATGAAAAAAAAATTCATCCCCACTTCTCATATAGCTACCCTAAAAAAAATATTTTTCCAAATTTTATTTCATCACTTTGTCGGCGTCATTATATACCTCCACAAAATTACAGCTTTCTAGTATTAGCGGTCTCTTAGCAAAACCTCGGACAGACAGACATTTAAACGGACATGACGAAACTATAAGGGTTCCTTGTCAGGACTACGGAACCCTAAAAATCAAAAATGTTTCAGTTAAGTTCATATGTGGGAACTCATTGGTTAAAGAACCGGTATATAAGCAATGCAAAATCTCTCGTCGGATTTGAAAACTGTAATGATTTCTACCGAATGATTAACTTCGAATAAGTTATCATAGATGGCGCCACCAATGCATAATTGGGTATAAAAAGGCAATCCACTTATTTCGTCATATCGATAGTATCGGACTGTGGCTTAATTGGTCAGAACACCAGGGCCGGTAGTCTCTACATCAATAGCGATGAATTTCGACCAATAATCGTCGATAAGAAAAGAGATGCAGATATACAATTGTCTAGCTGCATCATCTTCTAGTAGACGTTTGCGATGTCAAGACTCATCGCTATCAATGTAGTTGTAGAGACTTCCACCCCTGGACATGTTATCCAGGGGGTGCGGGTTCGAGTCCCGTCGGTACGATGAAATTTTGGATTGTGTTTATCAATTTACAAAAATATGAAGTGTGGTAACACTTCAATAAAACACACCGTGAATTTGTTAAAAATACTGATATTTTGCTTGTGAAAAACATTTTGTTTAGAGTGATGATCTCTTGTTAACCGACTTCACAAAAAAGGAGGAGGTTCTCAATTCGTCGGAACCTTTTTAGGTTAGTCTTCAAAAATGACATTGAGGTTCCTAAAATCATTTTTTCTCAAAGTCAATCATTTGAAAGATAGGCGCGTCTAAAGTGGTAAAATGTGTGTCCCCCCCCCCTCCCCCCCTCTAACTTTTAAAGTATGGGAGTGAAAAATCTAAAAAAAATATATGCTGTAGATCTCAATAAAAACTAACAACGAAAATTGGTTTGAACGAGATACAGCCAGCAGTTTTTGAGATATGGCGACTGCAAAGATAACTTTGTTTTTCATACAAACACTATGAAAAACAAAGTTAATTTTGTAGTTGCGAAAAATCATAGTTATGGAATACTTAACTGTGTTACGGAACCCTACGAGTGCGAGTCTGACTTGCACTTGGCCAGTTTATTTTTAATGTATGTTCACCGATTACTCGAAGATGCCTGGACCCATTTGGAAAATTCATTTTTTGTTTCAAAGGATACCCTTCCCAAGTCCATTTAAATTTTATCGAAATCGGCCGAGCCGTTTTTAATATATCAACATTTGTATTACGATGCATTTACTTATCTCGACGACTTACTACTTACGACTAGTACTGGCACTGATTCGATAATAGTTACTACGTCTACTGGCTACTTTGACTAGCGCGACCGCAGATTATATAATTGTTACTACGGCGCGACTTTTGAAGTCGGTTCTTTTAGTTTTTAAACTATCTTAAATTATTTAATAAAATACATTGTTACAGGTCCACAAAACAACTCAAAACAGATGATCGAAGCTGCTGTAGTGACATCAGTGAAACTGTGCAAAGCCTCCACTTATCTCAACTCTGCTGATTCTGGGAACGTCACTTTTGTATTGGTCAATAGAGTCATTAATGATCTCAAGGTGAGTCCGTGTGAGATACCCTCAAATTCCCCTTTTTCACCGACTTCCAAAAAGGAAGTGGCCGTCTATTCGTCTGTATTTATTTATATATTATGTGCAGTCTGCAGATATAAGGAGATAAACACCTAAAACTTTGTATTCATAATTTAAGATCGTCTAATAGAATTTACTTCAATTGCCGCGCTAGTCATTTTCAGCACAAAGTTTGTGGTGTTTATCTCCATATCTCTGGAGATACCCGTCAGATCTTGATGAATTTTAAATAGGACTACCTGGGAAGTATACCTTTTCAAATAAAAGATGAAATTTGCAAATTGGTCCAGGCGTCTCCCAGTAATCGGTGAACATACAACATAAAAAAATACAGTCAAACATAGAACCTCCTCTTTTTTTAAATCGGTTAAAAATTACTAATTAAAAAAATGTGATGCCGGTTTTTTAGTTTTTTTAACGATCTTAAATTATTTTTGAGTAGTTTATTTCGCAGATGTGGTCCTACAGTAAGTTTTATCAAATTCTGATTAGTATCTCCAAAGAGGGTTTACAGCCATATGGCAGTAAACCTATGTTCACTATTTGCGGTTGGTGCAGTACATTTTCAATGGATTGAACTACAAAGTTATGTTTGTCCTTTAACCCGTTTGAGAAGTTGTTACGAAAGCCGCGGTGGGCGAGTCTAACTCGATTTGGCCGGTTTTTTAAAATAAAATTCCTTGTATGTTTGTTACAGAGTCTCCTATTCAACCCATCGAAGTCGTACATCCGAGGCTCCCTCATCTCTGGCTATTCAGAGCTGGATCTACTGACTGACTGCTTCGTGTCTCTGTTCAGAATCCAGCCTCACAACAATGATGCGCTGAAAGTATGCCTCAATCTGAACACGGCGGTTTCTTATCATACCGTCATTGTCAACTCTCTGTTAAGGTTAGTTGATTATCTTGTTACATTTTATTATATCATATAGGTTAGCGCTTGACCACTATCTCACCTGTCGGTAAGTGATGATGCGGTCGATGGCTTCGAGCATTTACCAATGGAGATGTTAACGTTGTAATCCGTAAGTATCGGTACTTACGGGCGACGAGGTAAACACGCATTGCACACACACAAATCACTCACTTTAACGATCCCGCACATTAGCTTGAAACACGCACACAGTATTGAAAATACAGCGTAGTTACGCACGCTCATATGGCCAATAATGGCTATATGGCCAGCAGAGGGGTACGCCTTGCATTGACATCTCCATTGGTAAATGCTCGAAGGGTCGATATTTCCGTCGCGTGCCAATATTTACAAACTAAATCTATGGGGGCCAGTTACTATAATCTACATTTTTACGCTAATATTGTAATTGATTAACTTTATCACTACATAGTATAAAGTCGCTTCCCGCGGTCTGTCCCTATGTATGCTTAAATCTTTAAAACTACGTAACGAGTTTTGAAGCGGTTTTTTCAATAGATAGAGTGATTCAAGAGTAACGTTTATATGTATAACACATGCATAATATAGTAGATAAATATTGATTATTTTAGAGGTTTCTAATGTGATGTCGAAAATAAACACATTTATTTGCGCTTACATTGCAAACGCTGGATGAACCCTACGAGGTAGATCAAAATAATGTACTACAGTATTGTACACCTTAAAAAGTTTTACAAAAAATTCCGCAATGATATATGTCTTTCTCATAAGGTTGACTCACAGTAACCATTTTAATTAACTTCCAAGGCTATTTTCTGCCGTACATATTAAACCTTATCGAATTAATTACATTAAAATTGTCCTTTACAGTATATAATTTAAATGAGAACTTTAGAAGATATCACAGATTTAAAATTATGCGAATCAAAATATTTGCAGCGAAACCACAGATTAGACAATAGTTACTTCTTAAACATTATTAGCTTCTCTATTTCTGTAGATCACAATCGATATAAATCAATTTGATGTCAATATAGTTTGATCTATCGTATAAAACTAGCAGCAACCCCGCAGCATCGCCCGCGTAATAAAAAGTATCCTATGGCCTTATCCATTAATAAATACTGCCTATCCCTGTGCAAAATTTCAGCTAAATCGGTCCAGCCGCTTGACCGTGAAGAAGTCCCAAACAAAAAAATATACAACTTGACTTTTGCATTTTGCCATGGTGAACAGGCTGGGCCTAGAATGGAATGACTCCTGAGAGCTTTGCTGCCAAAACACCGTAAGGTTATGGCGGAAGATTTTTTCCTTGATGGTGGTAAGCTACTTTTTGGTAGCAAGTGAGGCAAAACTACCTGTGTACGAAAACCCATGCACATAGAATTTGAGAAAATCAATTGGTATATAGCTAGGATTATAACCAGTGACCGTCGGGGTAGAAGTCAAATGTCGGATCAGTGTATGATATAAAGTGTACTATACATACATCATACGTTATGAAATTTAGCATTTTGTGAAATATTACAGCATTTTTATTCAGTTTCGGTTAATGATCGAGAGCCGGATATTAATGATACGAGGGCCGAAGGTGGCCCGTGGGCTGTAGTTTGCCCAAGCCTGGGCTAGCGTTTGACCATAATCTCGCCTTTTTTACACCGAACTGGTAGCAGTAACTTGACCATTATCTCACCTGATGTTAAGTGATGATGCGATCGATTATGGAGCGCGCTGACCCATAACATACCTATTCCCTCGCGGTTAAGACCCCCATATTGTACTAACCGGAAACAGCCTCAGGCAGTGTATTCCATTCCCTAGCAGTAGTAGTGGGAGATGGTATATCCACCATAAATCGGTGACGCCTTTTAGTAAGAGGCCATATTTAGCCTTTTCCGCGTGGTGGTAAGTGACGATGTGGTCGAGGATGGTAGCACACTAGGACTATAATGGGAACTAGCTTTTAAGAACAGCTGCTGGAACAAACGTGTTGTTCGATAGATTTTCTAACCTGAGGGGCGCTACCTACCCAAGTGGACACTAGACAGTGTCCTACCACCATATTTTAAAAAGTACTAGAGTAAATCTTAACTTTAACCTTTACCTACCCGATGACCGTTGGGGTAGACGTGTTCTATAGTGGAGACCATGGCTCGGTAAACGTAGTATAGGACGCCCTCCAGCTGGAGCGATGATATACGCAAACTGGCTGGCAGCGGTTGGAATCGAGGAGCTGAAGATCGAGCTCAGTGTCGTGCCATAGGAGAGGCCTGTGTCCAGCTTTGGACGAATACTGGCTGTTATTGATGATGAAACCTTATTTGTTTGCAGGATAATAAAGCAACCTCGACTGCCGTGGTGGCCGCAGATCGAGCTGCTGTACCCTCGAGCTGGAGAGTTACGAGCCATGTTCATCGATTGCTGCAATAAAGCTACACAAGTGAGTTACAGTATTTAATCCACATTCATTTTAGCGAACCGGAGTTGGATCGATTGAGAGCCGATTGAGAGATGATTTTCATTGCTACGAGCTGCATCATGTTTGTCGAAGTCCCCGGATTGAGAGCCGAGTACTTGTGTACTCGAGCTCAGTGGCGTGCCATGGGAGAATCCTATGTCCAGCAGTTGACGGAAATTGGCTGATAATGATTATTATTCGTTGTTGCTGTCCGTCAGTGCGCATGCATGGCGCAGTCGCTGTTCCCGAGAGGAGAAGGGATTGCGATCCCCGTGTTTTTGGTAACGCACTACTGACAGAGTGAAATGACATTGACCCTAACCTGCGACTCCAACTCGTACCATAAACCATTCTCAACTCTACACGGCCGCAAAGCTTTGCCAATCGAATAGGACTTAACTAAAGAGAATCTCTGATACGCATTTGTTCAAAAAGTGTACTTTCTTTGTCTATAACATGGTCCATCCTTTTTGCAAAATTGGGAACTAAAATTTGCGCTGGCTAGTAAGCTAAGAGCGCTCCAATATACCAAAGCAGTTTCCTTGAATGTTGAACAGACGAGCACTTTACCACTATTACACATAATGATAAGTGTCGATATTGTCTGAAATTGGAAGACTATGGCGTTGCGTTGGATAACCGACTTTTTTCCAAGCGCAACTATCCCAACCCGTCTTTCATATTGGCTGTGACTGAACATCATCGAGTTCGAGCCACGGTCTAAGGCTTAAACCAGTACCTACTCATCTATTTGGCACCTACTGATCACGGTGTCATTATGATATTAGATAACAGGACAAGCACGACGCTCGCCGAATGGTAAGCGATGACGTCTACCTATTACAGATACAGCGGCATGCATGATGCAAAATTCTGGATAGCCAGAATTTCACAGGACACTTTGCTATTCGAATAATTATGTAAACCGAAAAACATTCCTATTTCACAGCTGAATCAATTAACAAAGTGGTGGTACCGCCCCAAGCGGACTAACAGATGTCCTACCACTACAGTTTGGGGTAATTTAGGCCAAAGCCTCGAGACACATGACGGCAACAATGACCTTCCAGTAGGTGGTATGACAATGATCTAATGCTTTCCCTTCCAGGGTTACGTAGTCCAAACATCGTTACGTATGATCTCCCTCTCGCTGAAGTCCAAAGAAGTCCAGTCCAAGTTCAACAGGAGTGAAGAAATGCCGGCATACAGGAATTTGCTGCTTTGCTGTGTCAAACTTATACACGCCGATCCGATGCTTATGCTTAGTGTAAGTATTTTTAAAGTTTTTTTTTATATATCTTATAGGCTAGCGATTTGACCACTATCTCACCTGTTGGTAAGTGATGATGCGGTCGAAGATGGTAAGCACGCTAGGCCTAGAATGAGAACTGGCTCTCAAGGATAGCTGCCGGAACACATTATACGTTTGGCGACAGATTTTCTAACTAGAGGGTGGTAGCTGGCCAGGCGGACACTAGATAGTGTCCTACCACCACGCAGGGGTGGTTGGTTTCTCAACGATGTTTTTTCTTCACCGGAGGGCCACTGAAAAGCGCACATAATTTTTTTGATAGAATGTCAGAACGCCAGTGCAGTAGTAGTAGTATTATAGCCTAGTGTTTGACCACTATCTCGCCTGGTGGTAAGCGATGATACGGTCAAAGATGGTGAACACGCTAGGCCTAGAATGGTCTGACTCTCAAGTGCTGCGTGCTGCCGGAACACTGTGAGGTTATGGCGGCAGATTTTCTATTTGATGGTGGTAAGCTTAGTGGTAGCAAGTCAAGCGGAACATCGATATAATATGCTCCTACCACCTGTGATGACTTTAACAGATTTAAGGCCACACCGACCTTGCTTATACAAGCCGACAAGCGCCCACGTATAAGCGATGCTCAGTAGCAAGTTCAAAATATTTATCGTCATATCTCAGGAGATATTAATAATCAGATCTTGATAAAAATGAAATGGAAATGAACCCTATCTATAAGAAAAAGAACCATTCAAATTGGTTACAGATTGGCGGAGTAATTAACGAATAAAATTTAAAAAAACATACAGACGAATTGAGAACCTCCTTCTTATAACCGACTTAAAAAAAGACGTTTCTTATTTCGACCATTTATACATATATTTTTTTTATGTGCGTTCGCGGTTAACTTCGTCGTTTATGAACCGATTCTGATGATTACATTTTTTTGTTGGAAAGAAGATATCCCAAGGCTGGTACCATAGTAATTTCATCGAGATCTGATAAGTATTTCCAGAGGTATGCAGACGAACACCTCAAACTTGATATTAAATATGATAAAATCATCAAAATAATGATACATTTATCCATTATTTTTGTTGATTTATTCAAAACGGCTCGACCGATTTCGTTAACATTTAAATGGGACCCCCTTGTGGGTATACCCTCTCCAATAAAAAAAGAATTATCGAAATCATGCGTGGTCCTACATAAAAAACGCGTCGACTTGATAACCTCCTTCGTTTTTTTTCGTCGGTAAAAAATTAATAGCGCGGCATTTGAAGTCGGTTCTTTAAGTTTTTGAAACGATCTTATTGTTTTTAACAAGTCAGGCGGAACATTGACATACAAATATATTTACAGCAGAGATGTCGACCTTGGGATCATGGTCTCGATGATACACACTTACTTGCATTACTTCTATTCTATAATTTCTATAATAACATTTAGATCAAACATACAACTATGTTAGGTAACCAGATAAGTTTCACTATAATAGTTGCTTTACTAAGCTTGTAATATTAGTTAAATTTGTTCTAATTTTATGGAAGGCACTGCTTTTTTGCAACACAGTTTTTAACTAAAGCAAAAAGCAGGGTTCGCATTTGAAGGCTAAACTTTTGTTTGTGCAAAATAAAGCAATTTTGTATTTGTATTTGATGAATAGATTATAAATATATCAGTCGGGGTAGTTTTATGAAATGAAACATTTATTTGTTAGAAAATGAATAGGTGCATTAGTAAATGATTGATTGATGTTAAATTAGTATCACTATATTCGACTGGTATGTCAGTCGTACACATAGTTTGATGGCTTGTATTTAAAAAAGTCACCTATTTTTAACCTTTAAATAATTTTCTGTTAAATTTTGAGTTGGTTATGTCATTAAATTCATTTGGCAAGTTATTGAATATTTCGATTTCCATACTATGACAATTTTTCAGTCACATTTCTGTCAGTTAGTCAGTTAGTTTTGGGGCATTAGGAATGGTTCTCGCGCAACTTTCCTTCTTTGCATACATTTTGTATCCTTTCGAAAAAGTTCAGGAATATATCTTACAAATTTGTACATCTCATATATGTACAGAGATGGGAGTGTTAATAATGTTTCCTTTTCAACCGACTTCAAAAAGAAGGAGGTTCACTATACGTCTGTATGTTTTTTTTAATTTTTTCTGTGTGTATGTCACGCGATTACTCCGTCAATTCTAAACCGATTCGAATGATTCTTTTTTTAATCGGTAGGGTGCATTTTCAAAATGGTCCCATTGCAATTTCATCGAGATCTGATAATATCTCCAGAGATATGACGATAAACGTCTCAAACTTGCTTCTGAAATTGACCCGCGGAGCATTAAAGTCGGTAGTTTTAGTTTTTAAACTATCTTAATTATAGTATTATCATAAGGAATATGTTGTTCCCAGAACCCAGGTCGGTCAGCGATCGAGATCCAGTCATCTACCACGGAGCTGATCAATGGCTTGGTATCCCTGGTCCATCAGACTGGCATGGGGGAGATATCAGCCGCGGCCATGGATGCCTTGCTGGCGTTACACCGAGCTGACAGGGTTCATATGTGGAACCCCGAAGCACCGCTTAACACTTTCTGGGACATCAGGTGATATACAATATTTATAATAGAAATAAAGAAAAACATTTATTCATAGCCTATACTAGTACAAGAAAGAAAAATATCTTTAAAAAATATATATATACATATATATATATAGTTATGCAGTGGTTGACTATGAATAGGGCGCATGCTCAGCATTATGCACTACTGTACTTACTGCAGCAGTGCGCTGATTTTCAGCAGCAACCACTTTTTTAATGTCTAGTAGTCGCCACATTAAGAGCCCGCTTGAGATTTTTTTTCCCACGCTTGCTCCGCCTACACACGCCGCGGCACCCCCGGTAACGATACAGGCGCGGGGGAACGCGCTGAATTTCGCGCATGCGCGCTCCGCACTCGACTTGCGACCTCGTTTGCTAGCGGACACGCCGAGCCGAGCGGGACGGTAATGACCGCGTGGCCCGTGGCGCGGCAGTCGAAGTTACTTACTACCTACAGAGCTATACTATACATAAATACGTACATTTAAGGTTTAAAATTACGTATTACGGCTTAAAAAGGATTTTCCAAATCGAACATACATAGAAAAGATATATATATATATATTTATATTCTGACTAATTGAGAACCTCCTCCATTTTTGTGAAGTCGGTTAAAAATAGTATAGTCTTATTTTTCGTACAACACTCCTTGCGTTGTTTTTGTAAACTTGTATTTATTTGAGAACCCAACTTCACAAAAAAGGAGAAGGTTCTCAATTCGTCGGATTTTTTGTTTGTTTTATGTATGTTGACCGATTACTCGAAGACGCTTGAACCGATTTGGAAAATCGTTTTTTATTTGAATGAGTATAACAGATGATCCCATTTAAATTTCATCGAGATATGTTTAGTTCTGCAGAGATATGAAGATAAACACCATAAACTTAGTACTGAAAATGACTAGCACGGCATTTGAAGTCTGTATTATTCCTTTTGTGAACGAATTTATTTGCAACCGACTTCCAAAAAAAAAGGAGGTTCTCAAATCGTCTTTTTTAGGGTTCCGTAGCCGAATGGCAAAAAACGGAACCCTTATAGATTCGCCATGTCTGTCTGTCTGTCCGTCCGTATGTCACAGCCATTTTATTCCGAAACTATTAGGACTACAGAATTGAAACTTGGTAGGTAGATGTATAAACCGCTTTCCTATTTTTGTACAAAAATAAAAAATATAAAAGCTTAAGGGGGGCAGACAGACAGACATGGCGAATCTATAATGGTTCCGTTTTATGCCATTTGGCTACGGAACCCTAACAAAGTTATTTTTGTAGTTGCGAAATATAAAAGTTATAGAATACTCTACTGTGTTACGGAACCCTACGAGTGCGAGTCCGACTTGCACTTGGCCAGTTTATCTCAAAGTAAATCATTTAAAAGATAGGCGCGTCTAAAGTGGTAAAATGTGTCCCCCCCCCCCCCTAACTTCCAAAGTAAGGGAGTGAAAAATCTAGAAAAAATATATTATATATATCTGTAGATCTCAACAAAAACTTTCAACGAAAATTGGTTTGAACGAGATACAGTCAGCAGTTGTTGAGATATAGCGACCGCAAGTATAACTTTGTTTTTCATACAAACACTATGAAAAACAAAGTTATTTTTGTAGTTGCGAAAAATCATAGTTATAGAACTACTGTGTTACGGAACCCTACGAGTACGAGTCCGACTTGCACTTCGTCAGTTTATTTAGTTTCGAAAAATCATGGTTATAGAATACATTACTGTGTTACGGAACCATTACTGTGTCGTATGTGATGTACCGGCGTTTTGAGAACCTCCTCCATTTTTTTCCTCCTCGTTTTTATGGTTCCGTAGCCGAATAGCAAGAAACGGAACTCTTATAGATTGGTCATGTCTGTCTGTCCGTATGTCACTTTTTTCATCTTTAAAAATAACATGAAGGTTTCCAAAACCATTAAAAACATATATAATATATTTTTCTAGATTTTTCACTCCCTTACTTTAGAATTTAAAGGGGGGGGGGGGGGGGACACACATTTTACCACTTTAGACGGGCCTATCTTTTAAATGATTGACTTTGAGAAAAAATGATTTTAGGAACCTCAATGCCATTTTTAAAGACCTATCCACACGTATAGGTTTGAAGAAAAATTTTTTTTTTTTGTTCCATTTCCAGGTATGGGATCCCTTAAACTTTTATATTTTTTATTTTTCTACAATATTCGGAAAGCGGTTTATAGAATACATCTACCTAGCAAGTTTCAATTCTGTAGTCTTAATAGTTTTGGAATAAAATGGCTGTGACATACGGAAGGACAGACAGACAGACATGGCGAATTTATAAGGGTTCCGTTTTTTGCGATTTGGCTACGGAACCCTAAAAATAAACTTTGTTTTTCATAGTATTTGTATGAAAAACAAAGTTATCTTTGCGGTCGCCATATCCCAAAACCTGCTGATTGTAGGTATCTCGTTCAAACTAATTTTCGTTGTTAGTTTTTATCTTACTTATGATAATACTACAATAACGAAATACTAATAAAATTAAAAACGTCTAAATACCTATAGTGTTTGTGAGAGAGCAATTATAATCCAGTTGTAATTATAAAACAATCTTTATGTTGTATTAAATCTCAAATAAGAAACTGCCTTACGGTTTCGCATTATATGTATTATATTATATTTCTCAGGATAAAACTCAGTAGTTCAATACCTCATTCATTGAAATCGGTCCAGCCGTTTGGTTCCTACAACCAAAACAATACCCACATATAATCGCGCGAAACATCAACACGATCGGTCATGTAATTATGTGCTAATCTGTGACCTCAGAGGTCGATGCCTTGCTTACTTCATAGTTACTATGGGTAAACATATTTAGGTAAATGACAGGTGCTTGTTTGGCTCCAAAAAAAATTAGTAGGTACATTTTCGAATCTTGAAGGTCTGTCTTGAATCTTATCCTTGTAAGGCCTTATTTACTATTATTAAAAAATCTCGAAAGATCGCAGGTACACGCGAAGTCGGCGCGCGCGTCCTCACCTCGGAGAGGCTCGCGGCCGACTGGCTCTAGATTCAATATGTTTCGAGTGCTGCTCACTTGCAAGTATATTTTTATACGTAACGCGCCGGGAATATGGTACAATATCGCAATCAACCTATTGACCGTATTCTTGCACAGAAGTAAAGGACGTAAGTCGCAAAACTAATTTAATTAATTATGAGAATATGAATTGGTTTTGAAGAAAATTGTACTGGGAGATTCTTATAAACCATGTTTTACATTTGATAGTATTTATTTTGTATATGTAACTAAATCTGTTTGAGAGACAAACAAGAAAAATGAAAAAAAAGGCATAACTTTCAAAAAAATAAACTATCGAGCAAATTATTTTCAATTATGTTTCTGTTCTGTGAAACGAAAGAAAAAACATTGAAAAATCTAATATTTAAGTTTGACTTCATTAATATTATTGGTTGATTTACTGTCATTAGGCAAAGTATAGCATTCTGCAGGGAGCGTCCTCTTAAATTCTAAACTAATTTGCATTTAATAAATATTAAAATAAAATAAAAAATAGCAAATAAATAGTATATATTTTTTTTTTTTTTTTAAATAATATACACTTTATTTTAACAACTTAAAAATAATTACCTAATGACAATATCAAGATTATATAAACTACAATAATAATATCTATACTATAAATAAAAGACAGAACCTAGGTCGCTACCTGCCGGTAATGTTCCCAAAAAGCTAGCGACGTTACCTCGTTGTATAGCTAGGCTAATACGTTGGCCGAGGTAAGCGCCAGCTCTTTGGTCACGGGTGATGTCAATTAGGCGTCTGGACAACTCCTTAACAAAACCTCGGGCATCTCGACCCCATGGGCCCATTGTTTCGACCGCAAACGGAAGAAATATGTATCCATCACCAATGGTAGCATATTTCCTCCGTTTGAGGTTTTCTGCAGCATCCGCTGCCGCGCCCGCTGACCGTGAGGTCCCGCATATATGGGACGCCGCTAATGTGTCAGCACATGTGGCGTCCCACACCAATGGTCTTCCTCGACACCATGGCACCAACGTCATACCGTCGGGCCTCTTACCATCGTCACGTGATATACCGTTCGGCTCTAATATGGCCGGCACGTTCACGGTGGCAAGGGCCCGACGGATGACGTCGTTTATTGTGGCGTGGCGTGAGAGACGCCCTGCACTGCGGCGGCATGACAGGCCGTGGTGGCCTAATCTGTCCACTTCACTGCCGCAGTGACAATTGTGAGGTTCCGTCCTAGAGATGCCCAGACGCAACCCTATGGCAATAGAAAAACTTTCATTGTCCATTAGGGTACCAATGTTGGATGAAGGTAGTGCTTGTAACCAATAACCAGATTCTCGTTCGCGCGTGGCAAGGAGACGAGCCCGGACTTTATTATCAATACTTTTGTCTAAAATTTGTTTCTGTACAATTTTACAAAGGGGATCGTCCCATTGCCTTTGCGAACTAAGATTTTTTGGAAGATCCTCACTTGGACAAGCCAAAGACCAGGCCGTTCTACCATCTTCCAAAGAGTCTATTGAAATTTGTGATGCTGAATTTGAAATTATTCTCTTAAAAAGAACCAAAACACTGTTGGCAGAAGATAGAAAGGCTGGTAATGAAACACTGGAAATTTTGCGGATGCCAATGCCTCCAAGCCGAACAGGCAGAGATGCCTGACACCATGAAATATTTGGAAGTGAACAATTTAGAATTTGGGTTATAATAGTATATAAAAATTACAAAATAAATATCTTATAAGGGGGCGTCCATAAATTACGTGATGTGTTTTTTTAAATTTCCTGTCCCCCCAGGTGAGATGTGAGATTGTCGTGTGATTTTATTCAACCCCCTCCCCCATCCCTCAATCTCACGTGACATTTTTTTAAATGTGGGTTTCTTACGTAAACGCGTTGGATTGTTATTGTAAAAAGAAGAAAAAAAATGCTTTGTGCTTTTATTTACGACTAGTTAAGACCAGTAATCAATATTGCTGAGAGTTTAATTATAAGTGTAATAAAAAGTTTTGTTTCAATCAGAAAAAAAATTGCGTGATATTTGCCGAGACTCTCTCCAACGTAAGATTAGATGAGATTTGACTCGACCGCCTCCCCTCCTTAAACACCTCATGTAATTTATGGACACTTAAAGAATTAATCATAAATTTTTAACATGATAATGAAAACAATAGATATATAAAAAAAATTATACTCCAATAACAAATAAAAACTATATGAACACATAGTTATAAATATGAAAACACGGGACTTATCGCGCCTAAAACATTAATTTTATTTAATTTTATTTTACAGTCGTCTCGTGACCGCGATCAATGCAACTTGGTCGAAACGTCGAGTTAAATAAAATTAATGTTTTAGGCGCGATAAGTCCCGTATTTTCATATTTATAACTATAAAACTATATGAGATGGGAGACCGAAATAATAATAGTAATTATTCCACATATATATTACATGCGTGCTGCGCCCCGAAGCTTCGCCCACATTAAAAATTCTATCTTAAACCTTTTGTATTTATCCAGGTTAAAAAGTATCTGTATGCCAAATTATCTTATAAGCTAGCCTTTGACCACTATCTCACCTGTTGTGTTAGTGATGATGCTGTCGAAGATGGTAGCACGCTAGGCCTAGAATGGGAACTGGCTCTTAAGGACAGCTGCCAGAACACATTAGATGTTTGGTGAACAGATATTCTAACTTGAGGGTGGCAGCTGGCCAAGCGGACAATGGATAGTGTCCTACCACCATGCGGGGGTTGTTGGTTTCTTAACGATGTTTTTCCTTCACCGGAGAGCAACTGTGAGGGCGCCACTGTAAGCGCACATACAATTTTCTTATTCATAGAAAATAATATAATAAGATAGAAAATAAGATAGAATAAATAATATAGAATAAATAAGATAGAAAAATCCATTGGTGCACGGCGGGGTTTGAACTCGGCATCAAAGCCGACCGTTCTCCCAATTACGAAGCGTTTTTTTGTGAAAAAGTATCAAACATCCTTCCATCTATCTATACTCATCAACTTAGTATAAAATCATTAAGCAACAAATCATAAAAGCAAACGATTTTTTCCGCGATGTTAGAACCTGATGCACTTGCTTCGTCATCAAATATTTGAACTTGAATTTGAACTCATTACACATCATTTCGCATTCATATTATTTTATTTTTATTTACTTGTTTGATATTTTATAGTGTCATACATGCAAACAACAAAAGCACAACAAAAATTATGTAGTGAGCTTATCGTTGAACTACGCCGATCGAGATTTGCCTTGTCACAATACAACTCGATACGCTGAATCAAGAAATTGCGAATTATCGTGGTGTAAAATGGGGATCGCACGAATGGCATAAAAAAAGTGTTTCTGTTAATTTTCCATTTGGCTCCGGCCTCGTACAAAACCGGCGTTTCAAAACCATTGTTAAAAACAGAAAAATATTTATTTTTTATAAACCAGCAGGGCTAGCATGGCCTCATCCCCGGGGGAAAGACAAAATTATTTCCCTGTTTTTCGCCACTGACAGGAGATCAACACAAAAATTTAAACGCTTGATGACGTTTAACCCCCAGTTTTGATTTCGTTTCGTATTAAAAAGTTAAAAAAAAGAATTGATTAAAAGTCAGCGGGCGTTTATAATTGTCGAAAAACTGTACTTATAATTTGCCTTCTCCACCAAACAAAACACGGATACGTGGAAAGACAAAATAATCCCCTTGCCATGCTAGCCCTGCTGGTGGACTATGAAGAAAAATAATTCTAATTAAACTAGTTTCGGAAGCAGAATTTGGAGTTTCTTGCTGTCTGCATTTTTTTCTAATTCTGTAAATGCAGCTTAAAATGTAATAAAACATAATCAATGACCAGTCTCCCAAGAACGTATTACTATAGCTACTACGGAGGATGTACCTGCTATTTACAGATTTTTGTTTCAAAAATACACCCTGTATAATCATCATTAACAGCCAGTATTCGTCCACTGTTGGACATATGCTTCTTCTATGACACGTCACTGAGCTCGAATTATCGCCTTGTATAATCTTGTATAAACTTCAAATGATTGTTGTCCCACCATGCAAAAATTCTTGTTAAATATGAGACTAAAATACAGTTTCAGTTAGTTCTACGAATGACCTAAACCGTCCAATATCGTATACTAGCTGTGCCCCGCGGCGTCGCCCGTGTTGAAAAGTACCCTATAGCCTAATCCATAATACTGACTATCCCTGTGCAAAATTTCAGCTGTACGTTACGAATACCTACTCATTCAACATCTTTTTTCGATAAATCGTTTTCGGTACAGGCTGCACGCCTTTGGAATGATTTACCAGTCGAAATCAGACAATCTCCATCTCCTCAGACCTTTAAGGAACGACTATATACATACTATCTTGCCAGTCTCCACTAAATGCCATTTGTTTTGGAGTTTGTATAATCGTAGTTTTAGTTTTCTCTTTAATGTATATAAAGTTGTTTTATTTTATTACAATTTAATGTTACTTAAGTACCTGTACCTGTTTATGTTTCTGTTTGTGTTTCAATTTATTTTTGTGTAAAATCAAAGTATTCTTAAATAGATTTAGTTAGGTAAGCGAATTGGGCAACTGTAATGCTTATCCTAAGTTAATTAAATAAATAAATAAATTGCTAGGTATATTGTGTTCTATGTTCATTATTGGTAGTCTCAATCTTTGTATTGCTATGCTACAGTGTATTATATATTCATATATATTATATATTCATATGTATTATATATATATATATATATATATATATATATATTTATTGATTTTATTTCAATATTGATACACCACCGTCCGTCACAATCTCGTTTTCTTTACTATTGGGTTGTCTGGAAGAAATCGCTTTAAGCGATAAGACCGCCCTTTGCATAGCTATAGTTATAAGTTTAGAGTATATTTTGATTTACATTGTTTCTGTTCTTTTGGTGTGCAAATAAAGAGTTTATCTATCTATCTATCAGTCCGCTTGACCGTGAAGAAGTCTCAAACATGAAATATACAAACTTACTTTCGCGTATATAATACTATCTGTGCCCCGCGGTTTTACCCGCGTAGACATCGTTCCCGTGTGAATATCGGGATAAAAAGTAACCTATGTGTTATTCCAGGGTCTAGGCTATCTACATAACAAATTTCAGCTCAATCGTAGTCCAGTAGTTTTTTAGTAGTAGTTTGCATGAAAGAGTAACAAACATACATCCGTACATTCTTACAAACTTTTGCGTTTATAATATTAGTAGGATAGGTGAAAGTCAAAGTGAAAAAGTTTAGTGGTGACAGCATAAAGTAGAAAATAAGTAAGTTAGTAAGTAGAAAATAATCTTATATATAAAAATCAATTGCTGTTCGTTAGTCTCGCTAAAACTCGAGAACGGCTTGGCCAATTTAGCTGATTTTGGAAAGTTTGTCGTAGTACAGGGAAGGTTTAAACAATGAGAAAATATGGAAAAATTGCAAGGAAGATAATAAAAACAACAATTTCATTTTCCCATATAAACTGTTCTACCTACATTCCTGTCAGATGTCAAGATTTGACGTTCGTCCCTTCGGTACGGTAGGGTAATCTGTTCCACTCTCGAATGAATGAAATTTGAAGCACGTATTAAATTAAGGGGTTTGAATCGACAACATAATATATCCACATTACTCGGATTAAAACGTAGGTATTTAAATTTTTATATGACATAAGTACTATGAATAAGTGTCACCAAACGGTCCCACCTCTCCATAAATTGTCAGTCAAATGACCAACGCTGGTCTTCCGGTGATGCCGGTCGGCGACGTCACGCTACAGGCTAACAGACAACAGAACATCATAATATTAAACATATAATAAAGAAGATAGGTGTTTTTTAATCGAACGTACAGTGCGACATAAAAGAGTTGACAAATAAATGAGGGCGCCACTATTGCTTTTGTATCTTGTATGTAGCAACACAGTTAGTTAGAAACAAACGTTTTTGATACTTGTATTATTTTTGCAATTATAAGATTTGCAAGACATGATTTTTTATTTAAATGGAAACCTATAAGTATCTATATATATTATATATATATATATATATTATATATATATATATATATATATATATATATATATATATATTATTTCAATACAATTCTTCTTTATTTATTTATATGCTTATTTCTTACTTGCATTATTCAACGAGTGAAAACAAGTATCAAAATTCAGTAGTCGCGCAATAAATACTATTTTTTGGTGTTGCCTGTAAGAGTGACTAGTTAGTTCTTAAATAATTAATTTCTACTCTTTTATGTTGCACTGTATTAACATAAAATATGTTTGTTGCAGTTCCCAAGTCCTATACAACATAAGTCAGAAGTTGATACAACGTCAGATCTGCAACTACCGCGAGGTGTTACGCTGGCTCCGTGACATACTGACGTGCAGGAACGAGTTTCTTCTGAAGCACAAGGAGTACGCCAACGTGGGGTCCAACATACCGATATGTAAACAGGCACATATCAAACTGGAGGTGAGTAAAGCAGTAAAATAATAATTTCGCTAGTTTAAAAACTAAAACAACCGACTTCAATGCCCCGCAAGTCAATTTTAGTAGCAAGTTTGAGACGTTTATCGTCATATCTCTGGAGACACTTATCAGATCTCGATAAAATTAAAATGGGACCACCTCGGAAACGTATCCTACCGATTAAAAAAAGAATCATTCAAATCGGTTAAAAATTGACGGAGTAATCGCGTAACATACACACAAAAAAAAAGAAAAAAAAAACAGGCGAATTGAGAACCTCCTTAATTTGGAAGTCGTTTGAAAATTGTATATTTAATAATTTAAGATCGTTATAAAACTAAAAGAACCGACTTCAAACGTCGTGCTAGCCAAAGTAGCCAGTACACGCAGTAACTATTATATAATCTGTGCCAGTAGTTAGTAGTAAGTCGTCGAGATAAGTAAATGCGTTATAATACAAATGTTGATATATTATAACCGGCCAAGTGCGTGTCGGGCCACGCGCCGTGTAGGGTTCCGTAGTAGCCTGTTATTCAATGCAAGCTCCGTCTTTGTCACTTTAAAGGATTTTGTATTTGGAACAAAATTATCCAACACCCAAGTTCAACGATTATTACTGCTAAACTAATAAATCTTAAGCGCTATAGTTTTCCTTTAAAGTTCATGAAATGCGCTAATATAACGAATTTTTCCAGATTTTTCAAGCCAGCAGTTTAGCTTTTAGAGGGGAGGGGGACGCCCTACTAGAACAAACATTTGCACTTAAAACTTTTTTTTTTCAAAATTTTATTTTAGCACTTTGTTACCTTAATTTATATACATACCCACAAAATTACAGATTTCTAGTATTAACGGTCTCTTAGCAAAACCTCGGACAAACAGACAGACAGACAGACAGACGGACATGACGAAACTATAAGGGTTCCTTGTCAGGACTACGGAACCCTAAAAATTGGCTCTGCCGATTTCGTTAAAATTTAAATGGGACCACTTGTGAAGGGTACCCTCTAAAACAAAAATAGTATATTTCATTACAAGTGCGGAAAGGCTGTCATTGCAAAGAGTTCCGACAAATGTCTACCCGAGCCGAGGCGCAGCCGAAGGCGAGGGTTGACAGTCGGAACAAGTTGCAATGACGGTTCCGCACGTGTACTGAACGACTATTTTTAATACAGTTGCGAAAAAATGAAGCAATTTAATAAAATAATAAAAACACAATAAACTCAACTAACTAAACATTTATTTCTTATAAAAGTTATAATTCACATATACATTGAAATTGGTACAGTTTTTTATACTAACTGGGGAAGTTTTAGGTTGCATATTTACTGTTTGAGACAAACTATTATTCATTTCATATGATTGTTCATGTATATTTGTCATACAATGGCGTTTGCTAATTTTGGGTATTCACTTATATCCACGTTGTTCCTTATTTTCAGCATACTTTTTATCATCGAAAACCTCGACCATAACGTAGAAGGTTTTAATTTTGCTGAGAGTTCGGAGAATTAGGTATGCCAACATTACACTTTCTGAAAAACTATTTGCTTTTTTCTCTTCTCTCCACGCAATAAATTCGTCGTATGTAGATATGTAGCGACTTTTTGACTTTTCCGGTAAAATGTTCTCCGAAGTATTTTGTGCAATTATACTGAGTTCCGGTGGTGTTAATTCAAAAAAACTAGGGTCGAAATTACTCATTTTGTGCAACAAACAACTAAACTAGCAAAGAAAATTTCTGAAAAATGGCGCCAACCGTACAATATAAGCAGAGTTTTTTTTTTCACCCATTCTGATAGGCAAAGGGAACTATGCTCATACAGCCAAGTCTTCAGTAGAATTTTTTTATTGGTATGAAATGAAAATGAAATTTAATGAGATGAAATGAAATGAAACCTAACCTAACTCATTCCATAAAATCATTAAATCTGTTATTGAAACAAATTAGTAGCTTCTTTTTAGAAATATACGTATTTGCATGAATCATAAAAACTTCTTTGAATTTTTTTAGTAAAAACTTCATGGTTGGTTTTTCTTTTTAATAGACATTATTTAGACAGTTGGGAAAGAGAACGCACGAGTTCGGGAAAGGTAAAGAAAAAGCACGATTAAAAAATTAAAAAGAATTTTTAATACAGTTGCTCAAAAAGTGGCGTATTGCAGGGACGTATAGCGTTCGGGATGTGGGCTATTACACACTCGTGCTTTTTCTTTACCTTTCCCGAACTCGTGCGTTCTCTTTCCCAACTGTCTAAATAATGTCTATTAAAAAGAAAAACCAACCATGAAGTTTTTACTCACAAAATTCAAAGAAGTTTTTATGATTCATGCAAATACGTATATTTCTAAAAAGAAGCTACTAATTTGTTTCAATATCAGATTTAATGATTTGATGGAATGAGTTAGGTTAGGTTTTATTTCATTTCATCTCATTAAATTTCATTTTCATTTCATATCAATAAAAAAATGTTACTGAAGACTTGGCTGTATGGGCATAGTTTCCTTTGCCTACCAAAATGGGCGAAGAAAAAAAAACTCTGCTTATATTCTAACTTCTACGGTTGGCGCCATTTTTCAGAAATTTTCTTTGCGAGTTTAGTTGTTTGTTGCACAAAATGAGTAATTTCGACCCTAGTTTTTTTGAATTAACATCACCGGAACTCAGTATAATTGCACAAAATGCTTCGGAGAACATTTTACCGGAAAAGTCAAAAAGTCGCTACATATCTGCATACGACGAATTTATTGCGTGGAGAGAAGAGAAAAAAACAAATACTTTTTCAGAAAGTTAGTTGAGTTTATTGTGTTTTTATTATTTTATTAAATTGCTTCATTTTTTCGCAACTGTATTAAAAATAGTCGTTCAGTACACGTGCGGAACCGTCATTGCAACTTGTTCCGACTGTCAACCCTCGCCTTCGGCTGCGCCTCGGCTCGGGTAGACATTTGTCGGAACTCTTTGCAATGACAGCCTTTCCGCACTTGTAATGAAATATACTATTTCCAAATCGGTTCAGGCATCTTCGAGTAATCGGTGAACATACATTAAAAAAAAGGGCCGACGAATTGAGAACCTCCGCTTTTTGTGAAGTCGGTTAAAAACAAACTTCAGTACTATTTGATTGAAAAAGCTTTCTATACACTGGATGAATTCTTAAATATGAAAATAATAAAGTAAATAAAAATTATTGCTAAATTGAATCGCTCCGTCCGCTCTGTACATTTTGCCATACCCTTTCAGGGTCATATGTTGACTTATCCCTTTATGTAACATCTTAATAACTGTACATATGATGGCAGTAAAATATTGAGTATTGAGTAAAGTAATGTTTAGACGGCCCGTTTGCGTATAGAATAGATAACTTGCCTTCAAACTCGCATGTCACCGTTTCGAATCTCAGCATTAGTACAAAGGTGCACTAATTTTGTATGTGAATGTTTGGGTGTTCGTTTACAGTCGGTAGGAGTAAACTTTCAATGTTTCGCCTGCTACCAAAGAAGTAGCTTACCATCATTAAAGAGAAAATCTGCCGACAAAAACATACGGTGCTTTCCGGTAGCACAGCCCTTGAGAGTCAGACCATTCTAGGCCTAGCGTGTTCATCATACTCGTCCACATCATCCCTTGCCACCAAGCGAGACAGTGGTCAAACGCTAACTTATCAGAATCTATAAAAAAAGGTCAAACGCTCGCTGCCCGCGATGCCTTCTGCACTCCTTTTTGCAAAATGGCGGCTGCGGGAAAAGGGTTGCGACGCCACAGACTTGGATTTAACCTTACACAAATCCTCTTTTGACATCTAGAAATTAAAATTGCATCCTGTGACAAATCAACCCCAAATGCAGTTTATGGCAGACCACTTAACTACCACCTACCACCCGCCTTGTCATTGAGTAAGCTAACACACGCATATTTGACAATCAATAAATATGTCGAACAATTGTCATTACTGACAGTATTTGACTTTTTAAATTTTTTAATGGACTATCTGTGTGGACTACTATGAATTTGACAACTTTTAAAAGCCGTCCTAGTCAGCTACATTTTTAGCTAGATTTTTAATTTTTTTAAATGTTTCGCTTACTATTATTATTTTACAAAACCCATTAAAATGGGATCATATACAAAAAAAATATGTATGTATATCGATCGATATATTCTATAGAAGTTTGCAACATTATCTGAATATTTTTTTTTTAGACCACTATCTCACCTGATGTTAAGTGACGATGCGGTCGATGATGTAGCGCGCTTACCCAAAAGATAAGACCTATTCACTCTCGACTTGAAGACCTTTATGTTGTATCTAATCGGAAACACAGACTCAGGCAGGGAATTCCATTCCTTGGCAGTACGTATGATGAAAGAAGAAGCGAATCGCTTTGTACGCGTAAATGGTATATCCACCATGAAGCGGTGAGGCCTCTTAGTATCCCTGCTTGTCCGATTATAGAATGGGGGTGGCGGAATCAAGTTATGAAGTTCCGATGCACACTCTCCGAAATGAATCCGATATAAAACCGATAAGCAAGCGACCTTGCGACGATGCTCGAGACTCTGGAGTCTTTTGCTTACTAGTTGGTCGTCGTTGATGAGCTTCTTGGCTCTCCTCCCAATAGCTTCCAGTGTCTGCAGCTGGTATTCGGCAGAACCATCCCAGAGGTGAGAACAGTACTCCATACATGACCGGACTTTTGCTTGGTAGAGATTGAGCTACTGTCCCGGTGTGAAGTATTGTCTCACCTTAGACAAAATTCCAAGCTTACTGGAGGCTATCTGGGCTTTAGACTCAATATAAGAGCCGAAATTGAGAGTTGGTGTTAATGAGATGCCAAGAAGCTCAAGCTGGTCATTTATCGGCACGGACGAATCGTTTGTATTAATATAATATTCGGCACGCAGGTGGTGTTCTTCATGTGTCTATGGTCCATCGACACAGACGTGGTGTTGGTGGCGATGTCGTGCTTCGCGCTACTTTGCACGGAGGCGGATATCCGATGCGGTTCCGACGAGTTAACGGCGCATTGTCTACTGCCTAACTACAACGTGTTTCAAGAGATAGCGCATACCTCTACTGTTTTGACTACAGGTTAGTTACTACTCAAGCTTATAACTTGTAACTGAACTTATAAGCGGCAATAGCCCACAATGGCTAAGGTGTCGACCTGACTGAAACTATTGGCACTATTGGCGTGAATCTACTCCAAAAACAAGCATATTTTAGCTTAGTTGGAGGACTTGGACGGTTAACATGACTACTAGTAATGTGCAACCCACATTGCTAGGAAACTTAAAAATTATTTTTTATTATTTTAATTTTGCTAGCTGTATTAAATTTTTCTTTTACTTTTGATTTTATCAATAATAGGCAATTTATAATGTCATTGTAAATTGTAAAATGTGATTGTAGGCATAGCCTGAAAAAAACGAAAACCTAGTGTTTTCTTAATTTCATTATAGCTCCATAGGATTAGAGTATTTGACCATTGTCAAAATATTTTAAATTTTCGTCGATTCAAGTCGTAGAGTCGAGTGAAAGCCACATTTTAGTCAAATTCAGAGATAGAAGATAGTTCTGTCTCTCTCTCAACAATATATGTTTTTGTTCCAAGCAGCTACTCAGGATATGGCTAGAGGATGTACTTATAAAAATATACATAGTAAGTATCACTGTTTCTGGTTCAAGCGGACATTTTCTTTTCGAACAAGTCATATTATTTCATATTTCGACGGCCCATTGCCTTAAACTGCTTAAAGGATAGATTATACATATAAACGGGTCGTCGCTGGTTTTATTCCTAGCGTGGGTGTTCGTCTACACGTGGTAGCAGCATTGTATCGATGTTTCGATCTTGTCATCGATGATCTTGTCATCAAAATAATGTATGATGCAATTGTTACATCACAGTGACACCACATTAGTATCTAGAGCAAGTTCCCATTCTAGGCCTAGCGTGCTCACTATCTTTGACGGCATCATCACTTACCAACAGGTGAGATTGTAGTCAAATGCTAGCCTCTAAGAAAAAAAGTATCTACATTGCACCCGTGCCAAGCCGGAGCGGGTCGCTAGTATACTATATAATATAAGACCGTTTATACAACTAAATGAACGGACTTCAAATGCCGCGCTAGTCATTTTCAGTAACAAGTTTGAAGTGTTTATCTCCATATCTCTAGAGATACTCGTTATATCTCGATAAAATTTAAATGGGACCACCTAGAACGTTTACCCTATTAAACGAAAGAAGAATTTTCCAAATCTGTCCATGCGTCTTTGAGTAATCAGTGAACATACATAAAAAAATCCGACGAATTTAGAGCCTCCTCCTTTTTGTGAAGTTGATTAAAAAGTGTTGCGTGGTTTTTGAAACCACGATGACTGTGACACTTTTTGTTTATGTGTAGCTTGGTAGCTAGCTACTGTGACAGCAGTTGATATGACACATTAGCTTGTATACAAATATGGCTGCGGAAACGTCCACCAATCACAGCTTGACCTAAATGTCATATTGTCCTATTTGTTTATTGTCCTTGACCTAAATGTCATAATGTCATCATATCCACCAATCAAGGTAAAGCACCATAGATGGTTTCACTTTAATAATTGTAAATATTTATGACAGGTTCAGCAGCGCTTCAGAAGAGGATAATGGCGTTGCTAAGAAAGATAGAACACTGTGTGAACGGAGTTCAACCTGTTTGGGAAGAAACCTTTAGATGTTGGTAAGTAGATATAATTACAAGGGATTTGAATCTATAATATGTCATATTCTTCGCCTAAACGTGTTCCAGACGGATGTAATCCAGCATCCTAAAAAAGGTGACCTTGTTTTCATCTGCGGATTGTGTTACTTACATTACCCAAAACAGCTTATCGCATACAACATCATTGTACACCACAACCAATCCAATCTAATCATTGTAACCTTGAATAAAAAACCAAATAGTGACAAGTCATATTATTTTTACTGCTTTAATGTACCTATTTGAGCTCATAGACTGTTATTAAATTAATTTAATTCCACAAATGTTGTGATTTTGTTGCTAAAACAATGTTTTCATTCTTTCCTTGTAATCTGTAGCGTCCAGTGTTTTAAAGTGTGTCTATAAATATAATATAATAAATAATATTATGAACTGTGTATTTATTAAGTATTGTATGTAAGATTAATGTTTGTTTGAATACCTTTTAATTTAGTTTTATCAATTTTAAGTTTATTTTTTCAGAAATTGTTTCGTGTTAGTCCAACACCCGCTCTAGGCCTATCCGAAAATCAGCGTTCGGGCACAGAATAATAAATAGTACAAGGTTTGGGTAGTTCGCTGCTTGAACATTTGTGCTGAGATGGGCCTTTTCAGCAACAACTACCTTGTGTTAAAAAGCTATTTTTTTAGTTTCTATTTTAATTTTTATTTTTTTGTTTATGTAACGCTATGTATTTTTGTTTTGTTTGTTTTTGACTGTGTAGTTAGTTTAGCTGAATAAATGTATTTTCTTTCTTTCTTTCTTTCGGCTACACGGATCTCATCCACGCGCCAACACGCTACGGATGGTAACACGCGCCAGTAATCCAAGGTCGTTAAGGGTCAAATCAAAATTTGGATTACATTTGCAGTCTAGATGGATGGCAACAACACCTCTGTTTGGGTGCTGGATTACATCCGCCTGGAACACGCTTAAACTTCGACAAGTTCATAAACGCGGTAGTGCTGAGTATACTCAAACATGCCACCGTCACCGCACGTGTACCTATATTTTTATTTTTTTATATGAAAAAGCCAACCTGCCTGCCCAGCGTGGCGATTAGGACATATCCCTCCAAATGATGGAAAGTCACAAGAAGAGCCGAAGATCGGGTTCAGTGGCGCATCTTGGGAGAAGCCTACGTCCAGCTGAGGACTGATACCGGCTGATGATGATATGAAAAAGGTAGCAATCAAGCAAACGACCTACCTGATTGGAAGAGGTCACCGTCGTCTATGAACACTTGCAACATTAGGGGTGTGTGCCACTCATGCGTTGCCGACCTGTCAACATTATTTTAACGCATCTTTTGAAGGACTCCATGTTGTAGCTCTGCGGGAAAACAGCAGACGGCAGTTAGTTCCACATGTTTAATTTTAAGCTAGTGTTAGGACACTTTATAATATTTCATTTTCCATGTTAAGGGACTCCCTCTGCAAACTCCTCCAGAAGTACCCCAAAGGCCAGGGCGATAAGATGGACGAATGTCAGATGGAGGCGCTCCACAGAGCTGTCGCTAAGAGAAGGGTCTCACACCATACTAGCACAGAACATGATCTTGAGGTATGGAACTTACTGTTTTAGAAATCAGGTACATTTTGATTGAAAACATCATGATTAACCCCTCGGTTGAACCTTACTGCTTTACAAATAACGTTCGTTTTTAGGGTTCCGTTCCCAAAGGGTAAAACGGGACCCTATTACTAAGAATCCGCTGTCCGTCCGTCTGTCTGTCTATCTGTATGTCCGTCTATCACCACTATCACCAGGCTTCATGAACCGTGATAGTTAGACAGTAGAAATTTTCACAAATGATGGATTTCTGTTGCCGCTATAACAACAAATACTAAAAACAGAATAAAGTTAAAAATTAAAGGGAGTCCCCGAGGAAAGACGGAAGAAACGGGTTTTTTTTCGGCATTTTTCTTTTCACTTTAATCCCATATATGAACGTTAACACCTTTGTGTTAACTTTCACTTAGATGGCGTTAGACGTTCGTTAGATATAATTTAGATGGCGTTATAGTAAATAAGCACGCGGCTCACAACTCTGTTTTAATAAATGTTTAGTATTGTACTGTAGTACGGGACCCTACGTGTGCGAGACTGCGAGTCTAACTCGCACTTGGCAAGTTTTTATCAGACTTATAACGCCCTGAATGTTGGTAGGGCACTGTCTAGTGTTCGCCTGGCCAGCTACCACCCTCAAGTTAGAAAATCTTGCGCCAAGCACTAGTTTGTTCCGGCAGCTGTCTTTGATAACTCGTTCCCATTATAGACCTAGCGTGTTACCACCTCGACCACCATCGTCCATTACCATTGCGTGAGATAGTGGTCAAACACTAGCCGGATATTTTAGGATAACATAAAAATGGACCTTACCTCTTTGAATATAAGGTACAAAATAGATGGATACATCTTACTGCTTTAAAAAAGGTAGGCTGGTATTTTTGTTATAACGAGTCCTTTCCATTGAATTTGTGATTTGAAGGATTTTTTTGTATAAAACTTGTTTTTAAGATATTTATTACACGTGATGACGAGGGTTTTTGTATAAAACTTGTTTTTCAAATAATTATTACACGCAGTGATGAGCGTTATTTTTATAAAACGTGTTTTTTTAGATAATTATTACACGTGTTGATGAGGGTTTTTGTATAAAACTTGTTTTTCAAATAATTATTACATGTAGTGATGAGCGTTTTTATATAAAACTTGTTATTTTAGATAATTATTACACGTGTGGATGAGGGTTTTTATATAAAACTTGTTTTTAGGGTTCCGTACCCAAAGGGTAAAACGGGATCCTACTACTAAGACTCCGCTGTCCGTCTGTCTGTCTGTCTGTCTGTCCGTCCGTCTGTGACCAGGCTGTATCTCATTAACCTTGATAGTTAGACAGTTGAAATTATTACAGATGGTGTATTTCTGTTGCCGCTAGAACAACAAATACTAAAACCAAAATAAAGTTAAAAATTAAAGGGGGTCTTCATACAAAATCCGTGTTTTTTAGTATAACGCCATCTATGAAAGTCTAGGTCTCATCTGGGTGTTAACAACTACTTCGTGTTTGTTAAGTTAACAACCTTTCTAATTAGTTTCGGCAAAATAACATAGATGGCGTAAACGAGCCCCGTTTTACTAGATTACGCTGACGAGACTTTCCGTGAACTCGTATACCTAACAAAATGTTCTTGGTATTATCAATTAATCAAATAACCTAAGTGTGCGATGGGAGACGCGACTCTGACTCGCACTCGGCCAGTTTTATTTAGATATCTTTTACACGTGATGACGAGGGTTTTTATATAAAACTTGTTTTTTTAGATATTTATTACACGTGATGATGAGGGTTTTTATGTAAAACTTGTTTTTCAGATGTTTTATTACACGTGATGATGGGGTTTTTATGTAAAATGTGTTTTTCAAATGTTTACTACACGTGATGACGAGGGTTTTTATATAAAACTTGTTTTTGAGATATTTATTACACGTGATGATGAGGGTTTTTTTATATAAAACTTGTTTATTTTTATTATTTATTGTTCACAGATGCAGATACAGGAGTGGGCGAATATAACATCGTTCTTGTGCGCGCTTGGAGGAGTGTGTCTGCAACGCCGACCGTCGTCTTCATGGACACACTTACACGGTACATGTTTTATATATACATACTAATAAAAAAAAAAACAAATAAAAATTAAATAAAACATTGTATAAAGACTCTTTGTAACTCTGTCACTATGTCTGTTTATTACCTAACCGGACGATTATTGAAATTTAACACGGAGATGCTTTATAGCATGAGGATGAGCATAGGCTGATTTTTGGCATGATTTTTACACATAAATATATCAGATTACACAAATGTTGTTTGACAGAGCTTTACAGTGATAAAGTTCTTAGTGTACGGGAACGAAGTCTCGAGTATCAGCTAGATATTCATATTTAGACCCAATTTCAGATTATTGTATTTGGTTGTATACTCATAACTAGACACCCGCCCCTGTTTCGCACGGGTAGAGCATATATGCCTACATTCTTGCATCAATTTGTTGTGTCGACTATACGAATTAACATCTTCATTAATCATCGTCACACTTCAATCAATTTACAGAAAAACTTAACAAATTATACACCTAAGCCTACCTCATGAATCACTCGGGTTATTGGTGAAAACCGCAAGAAAATTTGTGTTATTGCGATCATACAGACATACGCGGCGGGGGACTTTGTTAATTAATATGTAGTGATGATAAAAATTTTTTGATTCTGATTCTTATATTTCAAACATACATACATGAAATCACGCCTTTTCCCGTTAAGGTAGGCAGAGACTATTTCTTTCCACATGCTACGATCCTGAAAAACGTCTTTCGCTTCTTCCACTTTCATGAGCGCCTTCATACATGCTCGCCGGTTATAGGTTACTTTTGACTTGGCCTTACCTTAAAACGTCTCAGATCTGGTCGTGATAGGTCGGTCTCTACCAACTGGCCCATTCACACTCGTCTTATAAATCTATTTCGTCAATCTTTCTTCGTACATCCTTTCTAGATGTCCAAACCATTTTTCTTATTCTTATTTTCAGATTCAAGAAAATACAACGTCCTCGCGAACAGCTCGCAAGAAGTTCAGTACTGTCCTGTCACTCAGTAAGTGTTCAAGTTTAGGTACACTAGCACTGCCTCGCGGATTCACTTAAATAATCTTATGTACTATTCCACCCACATATAAAATATACAATAGATAACGCAAATGCGTGTGCTTCCCGTGTCCGAACCTAGACCAAGTGACAAGGTTGGCCACCGCTACTTACAGTCAGCGCGCGTATATTCGTCCGGACATCCGGACGACCGCAAAAATTAAAACAATACATCGTTGCGTGATAATGAGCTGCAATAGCCCAAAAATGTTGAGCCCCTAAAGGCAAGGACATATTTCCTATCACTTTTTCCGTCACTAAATTTCGGCTGTGCCTTCATAGTATGTATGAAAAAGTCGGCACGCTGAGTTTCAATCCAAATCGTGATACTTGTGTTATCTATTATATCTAGTACTTGTATATCTGTAATTCCACTCCATTTGCTATCTGTCTGCGAAATTTAAGCCAAATCAGACGAGCTGTTTTGTGTAACATACAAACAAAATAACATTAATTTCGCATTTATCATATTGGTACAGAATTAATAATCATCATCATAATCAGCTGGCGTTAGTCCACTGCTGGACATAAGACACCCACCCACCCACAAGATATGCCATTGAGCCCGATTTTCGGCTCTTCCTTTCCTGCAGTCCTACCGTGGAATAATGAAAAACGTGCGTCTTGTGCAATGGTTACTATATTACGCCTGACGACCAAATTACATAGATAGGTACTAAGTATTTATCGCTTACATGTACATACATACATACACCACCACATTCCAGTCACTGCCCACTGCTTTCTGTATAAATAATAATATACAGATGGTTTATGGTAAGTCATAGATACACGTTAGGTCTAGAATGGTAATTATAGCAAATTCAAATACACGATCAACCGGTAATTTTATTTAAAAATTAAGTACCAAACACTTAAAACAAAATAGACGAATTGATAACCTCCTCGTTTTTGCAAGTCGGTTAAAAAGTTAATGATTTATAATATCGTTTATTCCAAATAGTTTTCGTAAAACAATGTTACAATCTCGCGGCTCGCAAGCGCCGCCTCCTTCTTATATACAATCTCCACTCCTCTCTGGAAGCTCTATTTAACAATAAATACAACGCTTGTGGTATTAACCTTGCACTTACACACATATTTATTATATCAAACATCTCATATCTATTCTTGTCACTCATAAACGGTGCTAACAATACACTCAGAATGTCGATTACAAAGTAAATAACAAAAGTTATATCGCATGCTAATGCTACTCCCAAAATCGATGCAATGTGACTCCAATGTCTTCTCGATACAGTAGTTTTGCAACATGACATTACATGCAAAAATATCTTACTGAAAAGCCCAATTCTTATCGCCATTATAAAGCCATAAGACGACTTTCTGATTGCATTGTATATATTATCCAATTGATCAAAATCTACCTCGAATGATGCCACTAAGTATGTTAATTCCTGAGCTGAAAATGCCATAGTTGCCATTAAAAACGCTGAGGCCGTGACGATTCGTTTCTCGTAACTAATGTGTGTAAATAATAGCACCAGTTTTAAAAAAGCTATGATAGTTGCGTTCAAAGACCAACACATATTTATTAGCAGTAGAAATGTGTGTATTTTTTTGTTTATCTGAGGATTGAATAGAGGATATATTTTGTTTAGTGGCCACCAACACAGATGTAGTGTTCCCCATATGACTTGAGACGTCCCGCAGTAGTTTTGCATTGTTCGCCAGCGAGGCATAAGAGTCCAAGCAATGAGGAGCACAACACAACACATTAATGTTACTAAGATTATACCACTGGCTATTTCGTCTGCTTCAAACATTTATGACGACTAGTCTTGTATTTATATTATTAATAAATAGTTTTGAAACGTGTCGCCGCGCTAATTGGTTGATGGTGACTGTTCTTTCGGTCGGTGATCCAATTAATTTTAAACCACTCCAACTGATAAGGATATTTTGTATTTAGTTTCTTTAATTTTATTATTTTAATGAGAATATATTTTAAAAAATATCCGTCTTAAAAAAGCTTATCAATTTGTATGTTTAATTTCTTGTTTGTTACGCGACTTCGCCACCAATTGTGAACCTATTTTAATGATTATATTTTTCATGATTATACCTTTTTAAAAAGATGATAATTTTGACAGCTCACATTATGGATGAGGTTGTGTATAATCGTGGATGAATTTATTCGATTATCGATTATCCTTATTAAACTTGGAATCGATATTTGCCCATGCAAATATCGATTCCAACAAGGGTGGGACGGTATTACTGTTCCATAATTCGATTTATTTCAATTTAAAAAAACAATTTAACACAACTTTCGTTCTTTGACATATTCTCACTCTGGATTCACAAGGACAGAACACGCATACATTTCCATTTCAGGTATTCCTCTTCAATGTTCCCGTATATCGATATTCATGCCCTTCGGTTACGGAAGACGCCTCCATCTCTTTGCAATGAATAGTTTTATACATACATACATACAATCACGCCTTTTTCCCGTTGGGGTAGGCAGAGACTACTTCTTTCCACGTGCTACGATCCTGACATACCTCTTTCGCTTCTTCGACTTTCATGAGCGCCTTCATACATGCTCGCCGGTTATGTGTACTTTTGACTTGGCCTTTCTTTAAAACGTCTCCGATCTGGTCGTGATACGTTTGCCTAGGTCGGCCTCTACCGGCTGCCCCATTCACACTCGTCTCATAAATCTTAAATAATAATAAAATCGTCTAATAATAGTTTTATATAACATCAAATACGACGAGAATCACGAGCGCGAAGAACCCGCGGATGCACAGCACAAGAGTCAATGCGATTGATGATGTTAAACCAATAGCTTCCTAGTTTACATACACGTTGCGCCAGCACTTCACAGCGCTACTGTCAATAATTTATTTAAAAAAACTTTAAACGTTTTTACTTTATTCGCGTATTTTTTGTAGTTTTACTTTTACTACTGAGCTCTTGAAGTCGCTGATACACCTGTTATGATGGAGCTTCAGATTTTTTTTAAATTACTGTCTTCTTTGATGGGAGAACTCCAGAGGCGTGGAGTAGGAGTGTTGTTGTGTTCTGTAAAAAGGGTTAATACCCTTACATAATTATCTCTGTCAAAATATAGTATTTCATACAAGAAAAAGGTTGTAGCTGACTCATACAACACCGCTCCCACACGGCAAGATAATGTGCATTAAAATGTGAGTCTTAGGACGTCCTCTGTAGATAGACTACATTGACAACACAAATTAGCAGATAGCTCGCTATAGCCGAGCTTACCGCTATCGTACCACTTGATAGTTGACGTCTCGCTTACCGCATGCTTACTGCGCGCTTCAAGCGAGCGGCCCGCGCGGCTTACGCGCGCCGCACGCACACTTCGTTGAAGATAAAGTGCTAGCTTGTCGGTGCACGGAAGGGGCGCGAGGCTGTAAGCGCGGAGATAGCTAGTTGACTGACAGCTGTAAGCGCGTGGATAGCTGGTGGCCTGCTAGCTGTCCGTGCGTGGACATCGAGTAGTCACCTCCGTTTAAGGCGGTCGTTGTGCGGGAGCGGGGTCTTGTAAGTGAGCTTAAATGTTTTCTACTTGAAAATATATATCTTCTTCCAGATTCATAGGCCAACTGCTTCGACTACTGTTGTGCAATAACGAACGTTTCGGCCAACAAATACAGACACACGTGAAGGAGCTGGTCGGGCGAGAGATGTCGCCCGCTCTCTACCCCATACTGTTCGACCAGATCAAGAATATCATTGATAAGTTCTTTGATCAACAACAACAGGTTTGTAAGTGTGTTATTATGGACGGACAAGCGCTTGAACACGATCTCCCTAGATGCTTAGTACGATGAGGTCTAAGGCGTCGATTACACGGTAGGTTATCCGTCATTCAAAACCAAAAGTCATGACTGATGGTTGCTCATGCAGCAAATTAAAGTATGTAAATATAGGTCAGTCACCGTCAGTCACCCCATTACACGATCATTAATCCATCAGTCACAGCCATGACTGTGAGCAAACTGACAGCAAAACATATCGTGTAATGGACGCCTGATATGGGATCGTGCAACCATTCCAATCCAAACTGCCCCTATTATTAGATCTCTTTGTTGTCCGTCTGTCTGTCTGTTCGTCTGTCAAGACCCTTTTTCTCAGGACAGCGTAGAGGTATCAAGTGGAAATCTATATCAAATACTCGAGTCTTTTTATCAAAAATATTTTATAGGCTAGCGTTTGACCACTATCTCACCTGTTGGTAAGTGATGATGCGGTCGAAGATGGTAAGCACGCTAGGCCTAGAATGGGAACTGTCTTTCAAGGATAGCTGCCGGAACACATTAGATGTTTGGTGACAGATTTTTCTAACTTGAGGGTGGTAGCTGGCCAGGCGGACACTAGATAGTGTCCTACCACCATTCGGGGGTTGTTGGTTTCTTAACAATGTTTTCCTTCACCGGAGGGCCACTGTGAGAAGCGCACATACATTTTTCGATAGAAAAATCCATTGGTGCACGGTGGTTTGAACTCGGTACCACGGCATCAAAGCCGACAGTTCTCTCGATTACGCCACCGGGCCTCTCCGGGCCGGGTCTACAGTCTCTTTTAGCTGTGAATAAATCAAAATCGTAAATCAACCCACGATCAAAAGATCTGACCGCATTTATTAGCATATTTTGCGATTTCACAAGGGAATCAAAACCTATAGGTTATTTCCCGTTGACCTAGAATCGTGAAATTTAGGAAAAAGCAAGGTCTTACAGCACCGAATGCCGACCTGAATACGTAGTTTTACAAAAAAAAAACTATTTGACCACTATCTCACTTGGTAAGTGATGATGCGGTCGAGGATGGTAGCACGCAAAGCCTAGAATGAGGAACTGGAACTCAAGGATAGCTGTCGGAACGGATGTTTGGCGACAGATTTTCTAACTTGAGGATGGTAGCTGGCCAGGCGGGCACTAGATAGTGTACTACCACCATGCGGGGTTGGTGGTTTCTTTACGATGTTTTTTCTTCCCCGGAGGGCCACTGTGAAATGCGTTCATATTGTTTTCGAGTATAATACCGTCCCTAGTAAGTTTGGTAATTGGCAAATATCAGTAAATTTTTTTAGTTTTATTTCTAAAGTAAATGTAATTTGTTTCAGGTAATGCTAACAGACATAAACACCCAGTTTGTAGAACACACGATATACATAATGAAGAGTATATTGGACAACAAGAAGAGTGGTTCACCTTCAGAACACCTCAGCACCACCTCCATTGAAGGACTCATGCTGGCAATTGTCAGGTAATTTTACTGTCTTCTACACAGGTACTAGGTAGGAGCATATAGTATATATTCCGCCTGATTTGCTGCCAAAAAGTAGCTTCACCATCAAGGAGAAAATCTGCTGCCATAACCTTACGGTGTTCCGGTAGCACACAGCTCTTGGGTCTAGAGTATTGTAGGCCTAGCGCATTCACCGAATTCGACCACATCCGTGATGTTGACGAAGTCATAGCGGTGTATTTGACACAAGTAATGTCAATAATGTATTGGTTTGACTGAAACATTTTATAATCGGACATCCAGAAGTACTAAAAGGCGCCACCGATTTATGATGGATATACCATTTATCCGAACGAAGCGATTTGCTTCTCCGGTCATCATACAACCGCCAAGGAATGGAATACCCTGCCTGAGTCTGTGCTTCCGGTTAACTACAATATGGGGGTCTTCAAATCGCGAATGAATAGGTATCTTCTGGGTAAGCACGCTCCATCATCGATCGCATCATCACTTAACATTAGGTAGGTGAGATAGTGGTCAAGAGCTACATCAGTTCGGTGTAAAAAAAAACACTATGCGTTCGTGAGCACTGTGAGACAACATAGTGGTGTTTGTTAATACGGGGTCAGAGTCCAGTATAAAATAATAATTAGTTTATCTCACAAGCTTCTACAATACGTGACACGTAAAAATAACGCTGGCTGTCAAGCTGCGCATTAGGCAATTTATCGATGTATTTAGTGGTATAAGGATGACGCGGTGCGGGTCACTTACCGGCGCGCTATTGGTTCCTCAGTCGACCTTTGCTTTCCCGCGCTGTGTAGCCATTCGTGCGCGAGTGTACCCATGCTCAAACATACCTCTTCTACTTTCTTCCAACGTTCTTTTTACGTGACGCGTATTATACAAGGTTTTACAATTTTACAGATATGTTCGTCATTTGGACATGACTGTCCTCTCAGTACATATAAAGACAAAGCTGTGTCAAGTGGTGGAAGCTATGATGCGAAGACGGGACGACTTGGCTTTTAGACAGGTTGGTATTTTGTTTTATCTTGACTCATATCGTAAAGTTCTCATTATGAATTAAAAAATAGTACCATAATGACAGACTTTATTCATGTACAATGAAAATAAATTAAAAAGTTATGATACCGATTTCATAACTAAATAATGCCATAAAGTTTTTTTTTGTTATAGTCCACTTTGGTCCGACCAAGGAGTTTTTAGTGCGATTTTTATCATTGTTTATGGGGACTGTGCTAGGACGCATGCATGGGTTTACCTGGCGCTTGCGCGGTTGACCTATTGCTATTTCCCACGGAGGCATTATCAGCCCATTTCCGTTCACTGATAGACATAGGTCTCTCCTATGGCCTGCCACTGAGCTTGACCTTCAGCTATTAGTTTCCAACCGCTGCCAGCCAGCTTGCGTATACTATCGCTCCACCTTATGCCATTGAACTTTTCAGGAAATGAAATTCCGCAACAAAATGGTGGAATACGTGACAGACTGGGTTTTGGGTACGAGTCATCAAATTGCGCCGCCGTTACGAGGAGACGCCTCTTCTATCACCAGGTGATATATCTAAAGCAGAATTATTTATTTTCATTTTCATTCATAATTTTTTCATTTATCAACATTTTCCGGGCCTGCGTTCACGTCCTCTGGGAAAGTGGTTTGGTTGTTTTGCTACTCGTTCGAAGGTACGGAACGACCACGGGTGTTTTTCACTCAAATTGTGACTGAAATTTTGCGCTGACTCGAATTTTGAGGTTATGTTCATTTATTTATCTTTTGCTGAATATTTTCCGTTTGTTTTTACGATTAATATCTCGTCATGTCACGTCTCGGTCTCTAAAATACTTTTTTTTTCACATTTACTTATTCTGTAATAAAATAACAGTTACAATCGTCACAGCTTTTTTTAAACATTGAGATTAAAACAACCGAGGACGCGAAAGGCCAGAAAGACACAGTTGCTACAACCGAGTGCGACGCTCTGAGGTCGTAAACGCGGTTAGAGCGTTTGGTTGCACTACGAATGTAGGACGTGAACGCAACCCCGTTCCTTACAAAACATTATTATTTCCCCCCAGAGAATTAGACCAGGCGTGCATGGAAGCGGTGGCAGCGCTCCTCAAAGGCTTGCCTTTACAGCCTGAAGAATCTGACAGAGGGGACTTGATGGAAGCCAAGAGTCAGCTGTTTTTAAAGTAAGTTGGTTATATATAATAATAATAATGGTATTGAATTACAAGTACAGAAGATACACTCCCTGATAGCAAAAATGCGAGATTAAATACCAGTTTTAGTTATGATAGCTATTGGAAACTTATCTGACAGATTTTTGACAGCTTTTATATGGCGTAATGTGTCAGATAACTATTAGAAGCTTTGACACGAACCGGTGAAATTGGCTCTAAACCTAGTTACAACGACGGTAACGTTCAAAATATGCTACACGCCTCGGATGCGATCTTGAATTTGCGTCACAGAATAAAGTAATAGTAACTAGTAACCGCGTGTTGCGCACCGTAAAATGCACAGTAAGTCCACGTGGCGAGAGTCTATCACTCGGTCGGCTCGCGGGTCGTCAGCTGTCTCTTACTGTAAGGTTGAGTGTTGTGAGAAAACGGATTGAATAGTAAAGTAAAGGCACGCGTCCGATTGGGAGCGCGCGTGACACTACTGACTGAATTTGCAGCCAACGTGCTGCCGCGTGTGTACTTATAATATCAAAGCTACAGCACGGAGTGCGTCAGGCCATGTTATATGTACGTTAAGGTTATTCAGTGCCAGCTATTATGTTTAGTGCTTACAGAGCTAGCCTATACCTATAAGTACGTCATAACCAGAGATCGTATAATTGGATGTATATATACCTTATGCCTAGTACACACTAGGCGATTTTTTATTTTTGATGTTTGATTTGGGATGTACTTTTTTTTCGTATCCAAGTACTTTTAGTATCGATATTTTGGAATCGATACTGAGTAGGTACCGGTTAAAAGTACTCGTTTTGTTACTCGATTATTTGTCTCGGAAGAACATTTAGGGCTAGTTTCACCGGTTCATGATAAAATTTCAGATAGTTATATGAAGGATCACACCATATAAAAGTAGTCAAAAATCTGCCAGATAAGTTTAGACCTAATAGGCTAATCAGGCACCGGTGAAATTGGCCCTTAGGCTCTTTAATGCCAGATTAAAGAGCGATAATAAGGTTTAGAATTAAGCTATATGATTGGCTAATTAAGCGCGACTTAATCGACTCGTATCGTACATCCTTATTAAGTTGGACAACACAATTGGCCTGGTCTGACACCTGGTATGTATTAGTTTAATTTTTAAACGACTTCTAAAAAGAAGGAGTTTCTATGTTCGTCTGTATGTATTTTTGAGTAACATATTATGGCAGAGGCTTCTAAGAATATTTTGATTCATCAAAAATCAGTCGGTAAAAATAGGGAATATAAAACATATTACGTTGTAACAGCCTTAACAGGCCAAATGTAATTAGTGTTAAATCAGGTTTATGAAAAACGAGTATAACGGAGTATACACATAAATTTGTTAATCCCGTAATCGCAGAATTTTTCCGATAAAAAGTGCGTTCCATAATATCTAATATTGACTCGATTGAGTGAACTCTAGGTAAATATGAATCCGAATATACGATCACTAGTTATAACGCATTTATATATATATATTTTTGTATAAGGTTCATATTTGGTCTGCGTAAATACGATCACGTATCTCAGTTTCGTACAAAGCTCAAGTGGCTTCCCATTCGCCTTCGCCGGAATACACATATCCTTTCCTTTCTATTTAATATACTGTTCAATCCTTATACTGCTCGTTATCTCAAAGAACGGTTTAACTACCTTCACGTCTCAAACTCTCTTTCTCTGAGGTCAGAAAACCTTACCCTTAATTTTCCTTCTCATGTTTCCACTTTTTATGACAAATCTTTCACTGTCCAGGCTGTTCGACTCTGGAACTCACTTCCTGAAAATATTAAATCTTCACAAACTCTCAATATGTTCAAATGTCGCTTAAAGATACTGTATCTTTCATTATGTTTTGTGTCCAGCTATTTTATTGCTTATTGTTTATTGAAGATTGTAGGTATGTTTTTGTTTTTGTTTATAATTATATACATATATATATTTTTTTATTGTTTATTGGTAGTAAGTTAGTTTATAGTTATGTTATATTTGGTAAACTTTGTGTTTTTGTTTAGTTAATTTTTTTTTTCTTTTCTTTACTTTAATTAGATGCACCCTGTTGTTGACAGTTTTTAGATTCTTTCCATACTAAGGTTGTCTGGGAGATATCGCTATTAGCGATAAGACCGCCCATTGTAAAACGTTAATGTAAGCTATTGTGTATAAATATATAAGTTTTATTTGTGGTGTAACAATAAAGTTTTATCTATCTATTTATGGTTTTCAGATATTTCTCTCTATTCATGAATCTACTAAACGAATGCAACGAAGTGGAGATAACAGAAGGTCCGGGGAGATTGGAAACTCTTCGCAACGCGACCATACAGGCTATGTCTAACTTACTGAGCGCTAACATCGACTCGGGACTTATGCATAGCATCGGTAAGTGCGCTTGCTATACAATCCACTAAACGATTGAACATTGGAGACTATTCAAAGTGACCATACAGGCTATGTCTGATTTACTGAACGCTAACTTTGACTCGATAATTATGCATAGCATCGGTAAGTGCGCTTGCTATACAATCTACTAAACGATTGAACATTGGAGACTATTCAAAGTGACCATACAGGCTATGTCTGATTTACTGAACGCTAACTTTGACTCGATAATTATGCATAGCATCGGTAAGTGCGCTTGCTATACAATCCACTAAACGATTGAACATTGGAGACTATTCAAAGTGACCATACAGGCTATGTCTGATTTACTGAACGCTAACTTTGACTCGATAATTATGCATAGCATCGGTAAGTGCGCTTGCTATACAATCTACTAAACGATTGAACATTGGGGACTATAAAACTCGACGATACAGGCCAACGTCTAACTTACTGAGCGCTAAAATTGACTCGGGACTTATGCATAGCTTCGGTAAGAGTGCTATACAATACACTAAATGATTGAACATTAGAGACTATACAACGCGTACTAACATCGACTTGTGATAATTATATTGTAATACGGGACTTATTGCGCTTAAAACACAATTTTATTTACCTCGAAGTTTCGATTAAGTTGCATAATACAATAATACTGTGATAATAATACAGTCGGCGGTTTATCGCTAAAACCAAAAATCTCTTTCAGACAACCTTATGATGGACAGGAGTAAAATTAAAGTATAAACGGGGTGCATAATAAAATCAGATATATGATATGCCTATATGATAAGAAAACCGACCAAGTGCGAGTTGGACTCGCGCACCGAGGTTCCTTTCGATTCCCTTGTGAAATCGCAAAATATGCGATAATATACGAAATAAACGGTCATATCTTTTTATCACACTAGCAGCCCGCCCCGGCTTCGCACGGGTAGAACATATATGCCTACAAAATTAGCATCAGTTTGTTGCATCGAATATAAAATATGAACATATTTAACAATCATCGTCAAATTTAATCCAATTTATACAAAACCTTAACGAATTATGCACCTAAACCTTCCTCATAAACACTCTGGCTATTGGTGAAAACCGCATGATAATCCGTTCAGTAGCTATTGAGATTATTGCGAACAGACAGACAGACGCAGTGATGGACTTTTTTTTATAATACTAACGTAGTGATATTGGACGGCCCTTTGGCGTAAAGGATAGTTACCCTGATTCTAACCCGACGGTCGTTGGTTCTAATCCTAGCTATATACCTACTTTATGTGCATTCATGAATCATGAGTTTTCGTACAGTGGTAGTGAGATCATTAAATCTAAAAAAAGTAGCTTACCACCAAGGAGAACATCTGCCGCCGTAACCTTATGGCGTTCCCCGACGCAAAATGTAGGGGTAATATACGCTTAACGTGTGTATCTGTGTGTCTGTCTGTAGCATCTTAGCACCTAACCGGATGAACCGATTTTGTTTTTATTATTCATAGTTTTTTTTTTGTTTGATAGATGTCTTCATCGAGAGTTTTCTTAGCTTTGATTCATGAAAATTCGTTCAATCGTTATAAAACTATGAGCTTTTTTCTAGTTAATTGCGCTATGAAATCAACTTTCATAGGTCTAATCAATTCGAAAATCTTCTTCTTCAACGATATTGTAAGAACATGGAAGCATTGACCTGATGCTGGGACATCTCTGGACTCCACAGAATACTCAAATCCTCACCAACTTACAGCTCAGATTTTAAATGTCGTGTTTAGAGTCATTGGAATGCTTTTAATGAAAAGATTATACATAGATCAGTCGGGGTGGTTTAAAATATTATATTATATATATATATATGAATATTATTTTATACAATAGATCATATTATTATACTATATTGACTTCAAATTGATTGTGATTGATGGGGATCTACAGCATAGCTAAGCTTATAATAATATTTTCGTAGTAACTATGACCTAATCTGTGGTTTCACTGCAAATATTTTATTAATTTTGCGATGCGTGTATGTGAAATTCTAGAGTTTTCATTTGAATTATATACTGTAAGGGACAATTTTAATCTATAGTATGTGGCCAAGCTAATTAACGTAATTATTTGGATAAGGATTAATACTATATACTTGAAAATAGCCTTGGAAGTTATGTAATATTTTTTAACAAAAATTTTAAGATTAAAATGGTTACTTTGAGTCAACCTTAAGAGATAGACATATGCTGTCGCGGACTCTTTTGTAGGTCTTATTAAGTTGTGAAACTCTTGCATAGAAAATATTCTTCTATCTATTTTAAATTAAGCAGCGTTCGTAAGAAACGTGTTTTTTCGACCGTTTTTTTGCCGACTTAGGTTGCAAATTAGGTCTCCATGAATGTACCTTTGATTTAAACGGGATAATATATAGCCTATTTTCATTCCAAAAGTCCATTCTATGTATTAGTGAAAGAATTTTTTAAATCGGTTCAGTAGTTTTTGAGCCAAATCATTACAAACATACAAAAATACAAATGTTCTCTGTTTATAATATTAGTATAGATTGACTTATTTTGACTGATACTTATTTGACTTACAAGTAACAAGTTCGATTTTTTTCACAGCCAAAAGAGACCGTAGACCCGAGTATTTGATATAAGTTTCAACTTGATATCTCTACGTGTTCCTCATAGAAAAAGAGGTCTAGACATACGGACAGACGGACGGACACCAAAGTGATCTTATAAGGGTTCCTTTTTTCCTTATATACGGACGGTACGGAACCCTAAAAAAGAGAAAAAAAGAATGATGTGTAACATTACGTAACGATATGTAATATTTAACGTATTTCAGATCTCGGCTACCACCGCGACTTACAAACCCGAGCCGCGTTCATGGAGGTGCTGACCAAGATCCTGCAGCAAGGCACGGAGTTCGACACGCTCGCTGAGACTGTTTTGGCTGACAGATTCGAACAATTGGTGCAGCTGGTCACTATGATCTCTGACAAGGTAAGGAACAGTTCGACACGCTCGCTGAAACTGTTCTGGCTGACAGATTCGAACAACTGGTGCAGCTGGTCACCATGATCTCTGACAAGGTAAGGAACAGTTCAACACGCTCGCTGAAACTGTTCTGGCTGACATATTCGATTCGACACAGTTGGCTGACTGGAATCTGCAGAATACTCAACTACTCACCAAGGTCTCAGTGAACAGATTGACGTTTCGCGCGATGAGACATAAACGTTATGACTTGATAACAGTTGATATTGCGAGACGGGACGGTATTGTATATTTGAAGCTTGTAAAAAAATATTTAATGTTTATTCATATGTTTCCAGGGCGAGTTACCAATAGCGATGGCTCTAGCCAACGTGGTCAGTACGTCGCAGATGGACGAGTTAGCGCGAGTTTTTGTCACTTTGTTCGATGCGAAGCATTTACTAGCGCCGTTGCTGTGGAACATATTCTATAGAGAAGTCGAGGTGAGCTGTTTGAATTATAATTAAGATCAATACAATCTTTTCTAAAATCTTTTCAGCACATTTGCTCAAAAAATGCATTTGAGAAGCCTGTATCATCATTATCAGCCAATTTACGTCCTGTGCTAGACATAGGCCTCTCCTATGGCCTGCCACTGAGCTCGATCTTCAGCCATTAATTTCCAACCGCTGCCAGCCAGCTTGCGTATATCATCGCTCTATCTAGCTGGAGGTCGTCATACACTGCGTTTATCGAGCCGTGGTCTCCACTATAGAACTCGTCTACCTAACGGTTATCGGTTCTACGACAGATGTGACCAGCCCACTGCCACTTCAGCTTGCTAATCCTTTGAGCTACGGTGAACTTTGGTTCACTGACGGATGACTTGGTTTCGAATTCGATCCTTCAGAGAAACTCCGAGCATAGCCCTCTCCATAGCTCGCTGAGCGACTTTGAATTGGTGAACTAGAACAACATGAAACAATGCTAAGAACACCTCGATGAAGACACCTATCAAACAAAAAAAAACTAAATCAAAATCGGATCATCCGTTTGGGCGCTACGATGCCACAGACAGACACACATAAACAGATACACAGACCCACAGATACACAGATACACGCGTCAAACTTATAACACCCACATAATAAATCACAACTGACCGCTAACTGACGCTTTATAGTGTGCATGACGCTTCACATTACCATAATACCAAACATTCATTCTAGATGGCGTTGTACACCGATAAAACACACTATCGTTTCATTTCTGCGTTTTAAGTTTTACCTGCGAGAGAAACTATATTCAACACTTCTTAAGGGCCAAATCAAGGGCTTACATACAGTTAGAAGGCTTTAAAAAGACGGATTTTCAAGAATTTTTTACGCGCAGACTATTCAATTTATTAATTTGAAAATTGGTGTACACATTATAATAACCTTATAATATATTAACATATTTTTTATTTGTAAAAATAATCATCGCGAATGTTGCTATCGCCGATCTCCTAGAGCTCCGCAGAAACCAATTTTGCGGTGATCACGATATCTCTGGATCGGATTATCTGAAATGAAAAAACCAAATAAATTTCGTTAATATAATACATTATCTAGTATTTAATCGAAGGAATTAGCGAAAAAATAATTTTTGACAAAATGGCGACTTCTCAAAATAAAAGACTCGATTTTGAACGAAAATTTAAGCCTTAAATTGTTTATAAAATGGAAAATATTTATCGGAGAAAAAAAATCTTCGATTAATTACTAAAAAATCTAGTTAAAAAGGTTGTGTTAAAATTTGAGACTGATCGGTTCAGCCGTTTTCGAGAAATCTTGATCACCGATTTTGAAAACATAGTTTTGAGAAAAACGCGCTTAAAGTTTCAAACTGTGAGACGCGCCTCCCTAACGCACCTTCATAAATGTGTCTATAACTTCGAAAATATTCGTCTGATTGACATAAAATTTTGAGTGTGTATGCTCAAATATATGTATATTCAGAAAATACAAAAAAAAAAAGATTTTTTGAAAATTACAAGTGTATTTATTTATTTATTTTATTTATTTATTTATTTATTTCAGAAAATAGTTAACTTACAGCGTTGCCAAAATGCTAACTATTCAAGTTGTTACAAGTAACTAATTATTTAAACTTAAAAATATTCTTAAGTTATTAATAATAACACTCAACTTATCGTTAAATATGTCAACATGTTGGAACTGATGCACGAATACATTGACGACAGACATCGCCCGCAGCGTGGGCGCATGTCTAGCATGGAGGGTGTGCGAATCTGGACATACGAATAGCCTGTGCCGACGGCGGCCCGTGCGTATGTAGTGGTCCGGAACAAACATATTTATACACGCTAACACATTTGGGTTGTCAATTTTACCACGTAGTATGAGTACGTAGTGTACAACCAGCAACAACTTGCGCCGTAGCCTCAAGGTATCAACTCCAATCATGCCTGATACAAACAGAGATGGGAAAAGGTACGGATAATATCCATACTGTCGTTTATATACATATCTGGCAAATTTACGCTGCAGCCTCTCAATAATCAAAGTATATTTAATTTCGCGTGGGTCCCAGATTGTAGCACCAAATTCAAGCTTGCTACGAACGAAGGCATTGTAAAGCTTAACAGCCACACTGATATCATGGAATTGGGATGCCATTCTCATTATAAACCCCAAGCTCCTGTTCGCGATCTTACAAATTGAAATAATGTATGTTGTATGTATGTAACCCCTTGAGTAGGAACGAGGTATATTTTTGCATATTTTTGAAAACGTTGTACATGTTAATTTCAACTTCCAACGTTACGCTAAACAGGGTGGAGTGGACTCATTAAAAAAATAATTGGCCAATTTTGACTTTTGAGTTGAACTCGCCAACCTAAGCTTCCGTTTCGTACAAATTTGTCAAACTAGGTTAAAGGACATACTTAGCTTTGTAGTTCGATTTGATCCATAGAAAATGTATTGGACCAACCACATTCAATAAGTTCGTAGTAGTAGATTCATATTTTCTTTGTTATACAACTACATATTTACGGTTTTCAGATATATTCCTATACCAGCTGACCCGGCAAACTTCGTACTGCCTAACAGACAATATCGTGTTACCTTTAAGCTGAACTTTATTTAGGCTTTTTTGAATACAATGAATACAAAAGAAATCTTAAGTTTAGTAATGTATAAGACAGAAAGAGAATAAAAATTCATTAAAAACACAGTAATCAAGTACTTACTTCAGCCGCGTTTCAGCAAGACAGGTTTAAATTAAACTATGTATTGTGCAGCATATTAGTCATTATTATTGTTCGGGATAAGTTATTTACTTGACATTAGTTCGATTTTATTTAATTTTAATTGTAATAATATGATCACCAGTATTTATTTGTAATTCTGAATCAGTATACTTACTTGCACAGTATAATTAATTTAACAGTAAAATAAATAATATAATTGACTTATTACTTACATTTATTACTGACATTATTTAGCTACTGACATTTATTTCAATAATTGATAAATACATTTATAAATTATACTTCATATAATAAATGTTAAAAAAATAATTTAAATTATTAAATTTGTACGCCTTACGAGACAAAATTTTGATGGATTTTATTATTTGTAACACCAACTGGTACCAAAATTCTGACAAATAAAATCATTTCATTTCATTTCATTGCTGGATGACTGTCTTAATATAATATTATGTTTCTTTGAAGTGTTTCACACTTTATATTTTTGTAAATTGTTAAATACAATCCAAAATTTCATCGTACCGACGGGACTTGAACCCGCAACCTCCGGAATAACATGTTCCGGTGCTTACGTATCGAAGTATCGTTACGACGAAATTAGTGGATTGCATTTTGTTAACCCAATTATGTATTGGTAGCGCCATCTATGACTACTTATTACGTAAGTTTATCATTCGGAAGAAATAATTACAGTTTTCAAATCCGACGAGAGATGTTGCACTGCGTAAATCAAATATTATGTTTCTTTGAAGTGTTTCACACTTTATATTTTTGTAAATTGTTAAATACAATCCAAAATTTCATCGTACCGACGGGACTTGAACCCGCAACCTCCGGAATAACATGTTCCGGTGCTTTGCCAATTAAGCCACGGTGCGAAGTATCGTTACGATGAAATTAGTGGATTGCATTTTGTTAACCCAATTATGCATTGGTGGCGCCATCTATGACTACTTATTACGTAAGTAATACGTACGTAGTAAAAACATGCACCAATTACACTCGAACCCATAACTGAAAACTGCATCAAAATCGGACAAGTCCCATCCAAAACTTTGGAGAAAAATGGCAACATGGATTTGCACACGCAAACAAACAAACAAACATCCTCGCAACTAAAACGCTATACAGTCTCCGTTCCGTCGTGGGTAAAAACAATAAGATTGTCCACACTCGAGAGTTAGACAATCTCATTTTTTTTCATAATACCTAAATTTAAAACCACTCCCGACTGATTTGTATGTGTATAATGTGTTTATTTGTTTATTTAAAAACAATATTGAGACCATTTTAATGAGCCTAAATGCGACATCTCAGGAGTTACGGAGTTTTGTGCAGATTCAAGAACATGTCAGCATTAGGTCAAGTTTAGGTTAAGTTTCTTGCAATATTATTGAAATAACTGGATACTGAATTTCAAATTAATACATTTGAATTGACTATTATAAACAACGCTAAACAGACAACAGCTAAGTGACGGGTATGAAGTGCGCAGAATCGCCATTTTGATGTTTTTGACGTCCGCGATCAAGGGCTACGAAATTTGCTATGGTAGTCTCATCAACCAAAAAAGAGCTGATAAATTTGAACGGCTGAACGGATTTTCATGAAACAAAGCTGAGAATACTCTCGATGAAGACACCTATCAAACAAAAAAAACTAAATCAAAATCAGTTCATCCGTTTGGGCGCTACGATGCCACAGACAGACACACACATAAACAGATACACAGACCCACAGATACACGCGTCAAATTTGTAACAATAAAGGGGTTATTTGCGTCGGGAGTTAATAAATCACAACTAACTACTGACGCTAGTGTGCATGACATTTCACATTACCATAATACCAAACATTCATTCTAGATGGCGTTGTACACCGATAAAACACACTATCGTTTCATTTCTGCGTTTTAAGTTTTACCTGCGATAGTAATTATTCTACGGTTCTTGCGTAACGATAAATTTATACTTGTTTAATTTTTGAAAACGTTGTACATGTTAATTTCAACTGTCAACGTTACGTTACACAAAAACAAGGTGAAGTAAGTGGACAGTTGGACTCATTAAAAAAAACCGGCCAAGTTAGACTTTCGAGTTGAACTCGCCAACCTAAGCTTCCGTTCCGTACAAATTTGTCAAACTAGGTTAAAGGACAAACTTAGCTTTGTAGTTCGATTCAATCCATAGAAAATGTATGGCACCAACCACATTCAATAAGTAATATCGTGTTACCTTTTAGCTGAACTTTATTCAGGCTTTTATGAACGTAATACAATGAGAGACAAAGGGATATTAAGTTTAGTAATGTATAATGATGGAACATAAAGATATTAAAAAATCATTTAAAATACAGTAATCAAGTCCTAACTTCAACCGCGTTTCAGCAAGACAGGATTAAATTCAACGATGCATTGTGTAATAGTGTATAGTAGCATATTTGTAATTATTATTGTTCAGGATAAGTTATTAACTTGACATTACTTCGATTTAATTTTAATTGTAATAATATGGTCACCAGTATTTATTTGTAATTCTGAATCAGTATACTAACTTGCACAGTATAATTAGTTTAACAGTTACATAAACGGTATAATTGACTTATTACTTAAATTTATTACTGACTTTATTTAGCTACTGACATTTATTTTAATAATTGATAAATACATTGATAAATTATACTTCATATTATAAATGTTAAAATAATAATTTAAATTATTAAATTTGTACGCCTTACGAGACAAAATTTTGATGGATTTTATTATTTGTAACACCAACTGGTACCAAAATTCTGACAAATAAAATCATTTCATTTCATTTCATTGCTGGATTACTGTCTTAATATAATTTAAATATTCGTTTGCCTTATAGATTAAAATGTATACGGAACTCATAAATTGGCTATGACATACTTGCATATATCTGTATTTACCTATATTCTGACAAATAAAATGGATTAATTATTATGGGATGCACTCGGGTTAATTATCTTCGTTCAAAGGTTTCGGCCTAACACGCAGGCCATCGTCTGGGAGCGGCTAAGATGGTGGCGACACGTATATTTAATTTATAAATTAGGCCCAAACTTGGTCGAAGTATAATTATCCTATCCTTCGTAAACTGCGAGTATTTCCTGGTCTTATTCACTGAGAACTTGGTGCAAATAAACCTTAAAACAAATTTATAAACACCTATTTTTTATTTTTTCAAAGTAAACCTAAACATAAAGGATGTGTAAAATGAATTTAGCTTGAAAAAAATAGAAAAAAGATAAAAAAAATAGAGAAATAGATTTAAAAATGACTACTACATGAGAAAATTATTAACACTTTCAAGAGATAGACAATGGTTGATATACTGCACTTATTTACCTTTGAAGGTACCTAATAGATCTTAGAAATTGTTTTCGGAAATATTGCTCACACAACAAAAAATTTTGAATACTCGCCTAAATATTTGATAATCAATAAATATGTCAATAATTTGTCATTATTGACTGTATTTGACATTTTAAAATATAAAATTCGCGATTGTACGCGATAATCCGAATATTGTAACCCTAAGGGTCAGCTCAGACCGCGACGCGACGCGGCGCGCACTTATTTAGAGAACTTACAAAAAATAATTTTATTTACTACACAAAAATATACACATTTCATTGAGTTAGTTAGACAGCTTCAGGCCGCGCGGCGCAGCGGGAAGCCGCGTGATAAACGATTGAACTTTATCAACTACACAATAAGATACACATTGAATTGAGATAATTTGGTGGTATCGCTCGTGTTGCTGCGCCGCGAAAACAAAAGCAACGTCACGTCGCGTCGCGTTGCGGTACTTGCGGTGTGAACTGACCCTTATTAATTTGTGGTTTACCGGATCGACAAAATGAACAATTGAACATCAAATGTTTGACCGGTATGAAACCCAGGAACGTCATGGGCAAATTATTTTTCTTTAATATTTGTTTTTGTCGATCTTCCATTGTTTTCATATTTATTCTGCTATCAGCCTTAAGGCTGAGACAAATCCAACTAATCAAATACCATGAAATTCGGTCCAGCAGTTCTCGAGTTATAGGTCTAGGAACAAACCTGACTTTGCTTTATATATATAGATATATATATGATTATAGATTTTAGGCAGTGACTTGAAAAGAAGAGCCGAAGTTTAGGCTAAGTGGCGCATCTTGGAGAGGCCTACGACCAGCAGTGGACTGACACCGGCTGATGATGATGATAGATTGTAGTGTTTTCTCACAAATTTGCTGAAAAACGTATGACACGTGCGGATATTGGTTTTAACAAACTCGTGACTATGGTAAACCCTCGATTTCGCCTCGGGCTTACATTCGTCTACTCGTTTATAAAAACCAACTTAACGCACTAGTATCATAAATAACTATTATTGACACTAATATAGAAAATACATAGGACTTAACTAATACTAGGTACAATGGACGGTCTTATTGCTAAAAGCGAGCTCTTCAAGATAGATCATAAAAATTAAAAAATTGATTTCACATGCCAGTATAATGTTCACTTCACTATGATTTTGGCCTATTTTAGAGGGAATTTAGGTACAAGTCCTCCAAGCAACGTTAACAAGCACTTTAGTGGAGATACTACGAGATAAGTTGCGCGCGGCTGTGATTGGTCCATCTATGATAGTTTGGTTCCCGCGCTGTCATCACGTACCAATATCGATGCGCAACTATTTTGCCGAGGGAGTTTTGGCGGGAACGTGAAAAAGTGAATGTGCTCTCAGTATATTTTTCCTAAAACTTGTAATGTTCCGTGAGTTAAAGTTTAATTCATGTTGTTGACGTTTAAGTGCCGGTGAATGTGTGCGAGTGTAGGGAAACAGCACAATGTTGGAAAACATGCCATGTTACGTTCACACCAAAATTCCACTGAAATCCTTCAGTCTACTCCACATCCTTACCGAAGGCATGACTTGGACTGAAAATTGACTTAAATTTGACATTACTAGGATTTTGACTCGACTTTACAACTTGAATCCACGAAAACTGTTCTATTATTTTGGCCAAATACACTAAACGTGTGGAACCATATAAATTAAAAAAAAAAACTATTTTGCCTCACGTTTCTAGATACAAAGTACATATATCTATAATTGTGCATTTGCAGGTATCAGATTGCATGCAGACTCTATTCCGTGGCAACTCTCTCGGCAGTAAAATAATGGCGTACTGCTTCAAGATCTATGGGTACCAATACTTGCAGTCTCTGTTAGAACCGTTGATCACGTCGTTGCTCGAACAGTTGGAAACCAATCCTAATGTCAGCTTCGAAGTGGATCCTGCAAGGTGAGTTTACTTAAGCTTGTATTTTAAGACAACTCCCCGCATATGTGTCGCGGGGAACTTTACAAACATACATATCGTGGACACAAATACACTCAGACTCGGTATTAATTTCGGTGGATCTTACAAAGAAATGTCATGTATGGGGATCAAACCACTTTAGGTTTCGTGGCCAGTTCCACTAACCTGACATCAGACTAGACCAAACATAAAAGAAAAACTAATTCAGCTATAATATACTCCGTCCAACTATTTATTACCTTCTTGACAGCTTCAGGGTTGGATTAAGGTAGTATGAAAAATATCGATTATATAATATCGAAATATTGACGAACTAAAAAGCATGGTATTTAGGCAAAATTGATTGTACGTCTTTTTTTGTCATTTAATGTCATTGCGCGTGGCGTGCCCCGTACTTGACCGTTCTTTTCAATAGACTTTCAAAAAGGAAAAGGTTCTCATTTCGTCTGAATGTTGTTTTTTTTTGTATGTATATTACGATTACGCCGTCAATTGTGAACCGATTCGAATGATTATTTATTTAATCGGTAGGGTACATTTCCGAGGTGGTCCCATTGTAATTTCATCGAGATCTGATAAGTATCTCCAGAAATATGACGATAAACGTCTCAAACTTGCTACTGTAACTGACTCGCGGGGCGTGAAAGTCGGTTGTTTTAGTTTTTCAACTATCTTAGTTATTCGTTTTTAAACTTAATTATCGCATAATTTTTCCGATTTCACAAGGAAATTCAAACCTATAGGTACTTCCAGTTGACCTAGAATCATGACATTTGGCAAGAAGCAAAGTCTTGAAGCACTTATAGATGAATAAATCTAAAAACCGTAAATATGTAGTTTAATAACAAAAAAAAGTGGAGTTTCTATTACAAACTTATTATTTGCGGTTAAGTTTGTCCTTTTAGCCTAGTTTGACTTTGTACGGAAGCTTCGGTGTGCGAGTCCAACTAGCACTTAACCGGTTTTCTTTATTTATTTTTAGTTGTTAACTATTGAAACTATTTCGTTTCCAGATTGGACCCAAACCAAGACATAGAACACAACAGATGTAATCTCAAGGAGTTAACAAAGGAGGTGTTCGACAGTATAATCAACTCGGCTGATAGGTTCCCGCCGCAGCTGCGGAGCATGTGTCATTGTTTGTATCAGGTGAGTTCTATCAATTGATCATAGATCATTATTATTCTGCAATGCCTTGTCTGTCTGCAAGCTGGCTGGCAGCATTAGAAAACAAAAAGCTAAAGATTCGCAAGTTTATCGGTTTTTTAGGGTTCCGTAGTCCTGACAAGGAACCCTTATAGTTTCGTCATGTCCGTCTGTCTGTCTGTCCGTCTTTCTGTCTGTCTGTCTGTCTGTCTGTCTGAGGTCTTGCTACGAGACCGTTAGTACTAGAAAGCTGAAATTTTGTAAGAGTGTGTATATCAATTACGCTGACAAAGTGGTAAAATAAAATTTTGAAAATTATTTTTTGGGGTAGCTACATGTGTACAAGTGGGGATGTTTTTTTTTTCGTCGTCTACCTCATCGTGTGGGGTATCGTTGAATAGGTCTTTTAAAATAATTAAGGGGATGCTAATACTATTTTTCGATTTAATGCTCCATTTACGAAATATTAAACTTTAAAGTGCAAAGTTTTGTTCCAGTAGGGCGTCCCGCCCCCTCTAAAACCTTAACTGCCGACTTGAAAAATCTGGATAAATTCATGATGATAGTGTATTTCATGAACTTTAAAGTAAAATTATAGCATTTCAGTTAACTTTATTAGTTTAGCAGTAATAGTCGTTGAACTTGGGTGTTCGATATTTATTTTACCAATTACAAAATCCTTAGAATAAATCCTATAAGGTAACTAAGACCAGGCCTGTCGCACTCCGCGCTGTAGCTATGAAACTACAAGTACCTCCGCGCACCCGCTTGGGTACAAGTTCAGTCAGTAAAGTGTCACGCGCGCTCTTGATTGGCCGCGCGCCTTACATGAACCTACCTTAATATTATTCCAATATATTCCTTATATATTCATATATTCCTTGCTTACGATATTAACATATAAAAGAGTAACTATGTAAAAAGCAAAGAATGTCACATAAAATGTTAGGTAGGTATATATCAGCTGAGTTTCATGTTTCACGGGAATTCACGTTATGATCTTTAGAGAATTTCTATCGACATTACATCTTGCAAAATATTAATTGTAACCTACTTGAAATTGGTAGGTTATTTTATTATTTACTGTAGGTATGTTACGTAGGTCCTATAGGTACCTACCTAAAAAAGATAAATCTGGCTGACTGACATATCAGTGCACAGCTGAAACCAACAAAGTTATAACCTACCTACCGACCTACCTACTTATTTGAATTGACTTAGCCTTTTCTTTGACTAACGAACCTTACAATACGATTTTGTCGAGACAAACGAGTTGTATAGTCCGAGAGTTGTATAGCTGATGCAAGATTTGTACTCAGATAAATAAGTACAATTACCAATGTTTACTTGGGGTTATGGGGTTATATGGGGTTATTTTAAAATTTTTTAACAGTATATAGGTTAGTTCTAAGATAAATAGGTTAGGTACCTACTAACGTTTACTTCAATTTTCCTTTTTTTTCTTAATGATTTTGTCGTGTCATACGATAGTCGATCCGAGATCCGGGAGTTCATGTAATTAAAGTACTTATAGATTTCAGATCACTGAGATTCACTGAGATATGATAAGTATCTCCAGAGATATGACGATAAACGTCTCAAACTTGCTACTGAAATTGACTCGCAGGGCATGGACGTCGGTGTTTTAGTTTTTAATCTACTTCACAAAAACGGAGGAGGTTCTCAATTCGACGTTTCGATGTTTGTGACCTCAGAACTCTGTCAGATCTTAACCGATTTGAAATTGAAAATTCTTTTTTAGGGTTCCGTAGTCCTGATATTTATATTATATTTTTATCATGTCCGTCTGTCTGTGTGTCTGTCTATCTGTCTGTCTGTCCAAGTTTTTGCCAAGAGACCGTTAGTACTAAAAAGCTGAAATTGTGTAGGTATGTGTATATCAATAACGCCGACAAAATGGTGAAATAAAATATTGGATATATATATATTTTTTATTTTATTTAGATATTTTTCGACGGTTCGATCCATCGATACGACGAAACTAATTTCGTCCACTAATTTCGTCGTATCGATGGATCGAACCGTGGCTTAATTGGCAGAGCACCTGGACGTGTAATCCGGTGAGTGTGGGTTCGAGTCCCGTCGGTACTATGAAATTTTGTATTGTGTTTAACATTTTACAAAAAAATAAAGTGTGTGACACTTCAAAGAAACATAATATTTGATTTACGCAGTGCAACATCTCTCGTCGGATTTGAAAACTGTAATGATTTCTTCCGAATGATTAACTTACGTAATAAGTAGTCATAGATGGCGCCACCAATGCATAATTGGGTTAACAAATGCAATCCACTAATTTCGTCGTATCGATGAATCGAACCGTGGCTTAATTGGCAGAGCACCTGGACGTGTAATCCGGGAGGTGCGGGTTCGAGTCCCGTCGGTGTGAGACACTTCAAAGAAATATAACTTAGGAGTTGCTAATTCTATTTTTAGACTTAATGCTCCATTTAAGAAATAATACACTTCAAAGTGCATTTCATGAACTTTAAAGGAAAACTGTAGCGGTTAAGTTTAGCAGTAATAGTCGTTGAACTTGGGTGTTGGATAATTTTGTACCAAATACAAAATCCTTAGAATAAAACCGATTAATTATTAAGATTATAAAAAGTATTTTTAAATCGGAAGTAAATTCATTAATGTTTTTTTTAATTCGAATTATCTGTTGTTTTTTTTTAATTTAGATATTCAACTATTACAGAATAAAGTTTTCCCACAATGAATAAAATATACATAATAATATTTGGTCGAAAAAGTGAGTCAGCTCCTGGACTATTGAATGTTACAAGTAAAACAACCTACGATTCTAGGCAAGTGAGCACAATTTTTTCGCCTTATGTAACTTACGCTATCTAAAACTTTACTCAATTTTAATTGAACGCCACGTATTTTAGTATGACTGTAGTAATTTTTAGCCTACCTCGACATTAAACATTAATGTAGCACTTATTATCAGTAATGTAGTCATTACATTGTTCTACCTTAGAGTATTCTTTAATAAGTTTTCTCATTAACCCTATAGGAGAGGCCGCGAGTTGACCGAGTTATTCAGACTCTCGCTGTGCGGACTTACGGTGCATTTTACTGTGCGCAACACGCGGTTCATGGTTACTATTAGTTGATACTGTGACGCAAATTCAAGGTCGCACCCGAGGCGTGAAGCGCATTTTGAACGTTACCAGCGTTGTAACTAGGTTTAATCTCGCATTTTTGCTGTCAGGGAGTGCAATTTCTGTACTTGTACTATTCATTATTCTGTGCTAAGACAAACTAGTTGCTTATTTATAGTGGGTAAAGACTTGCATTAAATAACGGGCTTCTAATGAACCCTACACTGCCTTACACGCACTTGGCCGGATTTTTTAATCGGATACATTTCAGAGAATGTGCCAACCAATTGCTCGAATTAATCCCACCCCCATACCCCTTCTATCGGACAACCAGACGTACCGATGTGCGCCATCGCTTTATGGTGGACGTTCCATCTACCCGCACAAAACGTTTCGCTTCATCATTTATCATACGTACTGCCCAGGAATTCCTTGCCGGTGTCTGTGTTTCCCAGTAACTTTAACCCGGGGGTCTTCAAATCGCAAGTGAGCAAATATCTTCTAGGTAAGCGTGCTACATCATCGATCGCATCTTCGCTTAACATCAGGTGAGATAGTGGTCAAATGCTTACCTATCTAGTATAAAAAAAGATCGAGCTCTGTAGTGTGCCATAGGTAAGGCCTATGTCCACCAGTGGACGGAATCGTCACGCCTTCTTTCCAAGCACAATTCTATGATATACCGGAACGTCACTTAACGACAGGTAATTTCTACAAATGTCTATAAATATAAATTTAAATATGTAATGTATAAGTCAAGTATAATATTTGTCCAAATGCCCAAAATGCCTTTAAAAATGAAGAAAAATATGATACACACTCTGATTTCTGTTTTTATTCTTCATAAGGTGCCTCTCCATTACTGAAGGTGGGCAGTCCAGTCATCCTTCTAAATTCATCTTTGTTCTTCCAACACTTCTCTTGCACATGTTACATACACACATACATACATACATACACACATATCACGCCTTTTTCCCGTTGGGGTAGTCAGAGACTACTTCTTTCCACATGCTACGATCCTGACATACCTCCTTCGCTTCTTCCACTTTCACCAGCGCCTTCATACATGCTCGCCGGTTATAAGTACTTTAGACTTGGCCTTTCTTAAAACGTCTCCGATCTGGTCGTGATACGTTCGCCTAGGTCGGCCTCTACCGGCTGGCCCATTCACACTCGTCTCATAAATTTGATGTTACATGATGTTAATGTATTGATTGTTTGTTCTAGGTGCTCAGTAAGAGATTCTCTCAATTTCCTCAAACGAGCGTTGGAGCGGTCGGCACTGTTTTGTTCCTGAGATTCATTAATCCTGCTATAGGTGAGCCAATGTCTTAACCATTTATGCATTGTTATTGTTATACACAATCCAAATTACTCCGAATTATATCACTACAGATTTCAGATCAGACGAGAGATTTGCACTGCTTAATTCAAATATTGTTTCTTTTAAGTATTATCTACACTTCATATTTTTTGTACATACATCGACGGGATTCGAACCCGCGGTTTAGGCGCAAAATGGCGAAATTTAATTATTATTATTATTTTAAATAAAAAAGCTTTCAATCAATGTGGGTTCACTATTGACGTGAATACACTCCAGAAACAAGCACATTTAGCTTAGTTGACGGGGTTAACAATAACAGTAATGTGCAACCCACATTGATTGTAACCTTTTTATAAACAAATAATAATAAAATTTCGTCATTATGAGAATTAGGCATTTTGAGAACTTGCCATTTTGAGAATTAGGCATTTTGAGAATGGGGCATTTTGAGAATTTGCCGTATTGAGAATTTGCCATTTTGAGAATTGGTCCTTTTAAGACTCATGTGCCATTTTGAGAATTGGGCATTTTGCGCCTAAACCAAACCCGCGTCTTTCGGGGAACATGCCCGACGCTCTACCAATTCAGCTACAGTACGGACCCTATCGATACGACGAAACTACAGAATTGTATTTTAATCAGTTATGCATTGGTGGCGCCATCTGTGATTACTGTTTAGAAGTAAATTACTCGGATGAAATCATTACGTATATTGCTTATGGATGATATGCAGTATGGATTGCAAAGGACCAAGTAAGAATGAACGGGGTCGAGTACACCCTAATCCTGACAATCTCATCCAGTTTCATCGTTTTATGTACCTGACGCTTGATTTCCTTTATTTTCGATTAAAATATTTGCTACTGTCTACTCGATTTTATTAAATTTATTATTAATCATTTGTAGACAAATAGTGAAAAAAATTCGCGGGAAGCTCGAATTCGTGTAAAGTCATTAAAACACCAAAATATAAGCTAGAGATTGTCCTCTGAATGTAGAGACAAAAAAATCAAGGCAAACACAACATTTTTCAACACATTTCCGATATTCAAAACAGTACAATTGGTAGTAAAACTAACATAAATATGTATATCCGTCGGAAAGTCGAAACGAATCTTTAACGTTTCAAATTTGAAAATGGCGCCAATTTGCAAATAGCGCCACGTGTAGTAAAATAAGAACTACATCTTTCGTCTCGTTTATTATTTAGTATTAAAGTGAGACAAACGTATTAAGCAAAAGGGCTTCCAAGGAGGTTCTAACATTCAATTTATTTATTCTCACAATGTGTAACTCTTTGGTGGAATTTACAAAAAAACATAAAATTATTCGCACGGTGCCATACGTATGGTGCGTAATTTTTGACTTTCGAACAATGTATACAGACTTCGTAAATGCACTTTTTGAGCAAATTCGTTGAAAAAGTAATATTCTTAAGAGTAATAGATCTAGATAATATGACTATTACATCTAGGTCTAAGTATATTCAGTGTAATTAAAATCTGAATCTAAAAATTATATATACATACATACAATCACGCCTTTTTCTTTTTCCCGTTGGGGTAGGCAGAGACTACTTCTTTCCCATGCTAAGATGCTGTCATATCTCTTTCGCTTCTTCCACTTTCATGAGCGCCTTCATACATGCTCGCCGGTTATAGGTACTTTTGACTTGGCCTTTCTTTAAAACGTCTCCGATCTGGTCGTGATACGTTCGCCTAGGTCGGCCTCTACCGGCTGCCCCATTCACAGTCGTCTCATAAATCTGTTTCGTAAGTCTTTCTTCATCCATCCTCTCTAGAAAAAAAATTATATTGGGGAAAATACTTTTAAGTTATTATTGTATACCACCAACAATTTGTAGAATAATATAACAACTAGGAGCATATTTAATAATTGCAAAAAAAGTATTACAACATTTTTGCATCATACTATAAACTCGCCATCTTGTGATGATTTTGACATGTATGACATTGACATTGAGTGGTAGGAAGTCCTTTTGCTAGTCCGCCAGGGGCGGTACCACCACTTTGCCAATTAATTTTCGACCGTGAAATAGGAATGTTTTTAGTTTGAAATGGCAAGGTGCCCAATGAAATTACAGGGCATGTGAGACACAACAGCTTTATGTCTCAAGTAACAGGCGCAGTGCAGTCACATGGCATGCCGTTGTATGTGTAATTGGTAGACGTCATCGCTTACCATCAGGCGAGCGTCGTGCTTGTCCTGTTACATTATATCATTTTTTTTAAATTGCCATGTAAAAATGCAAATTATTCTTCTTCTAACTTTCACTAGACAGACTCTAATGGCCAACGTTAAAACCTAAAAACTCATCAATGTTATTATTTTCAGTGTCTCCACAGGAAATGGGCATAGTTTGTAGAACGGTACCTCCCCCTATAAAGCGGGGGCTGATGTTGATGTCAAAAATACTGCAAAACATAGCGAACCACGTGGAGTTCTCTAAAGAACAGCATATGTTGCCTTTCAATCACTTCTTGAGGCAGCATTTTGAAGCTGGACGAAAGTAAGTCGCCTTAACTTTTTTTTAAAAGCAGAAGGTTCTTAATTCATCGGAATATTTTTTGTGTATGGTCCCCGATTACTCAAAGACGGCTGGACCGATTTAGAAAATACTTATCTTGTTTGAAAGGGTATTCTTCCAAGGTGTTCCTATTTAAATTTCATCGAGATCTGGTGAGTGAGTGTATCCAGAGATATGAAGATAAATCCCTCAAACTTAGTACTGCTTAGACTAGTGCGGCATTTGAAGTCAATTCATTTAGTTTTTTAAACGATCTTTAATTATCCCTACCTACATACGTAGGTCTAAGTGACATTTCATTATCTTCCATTTAGGATTAAAATTAGGAATGTATACCTAAATGAATACTTGTACACTCATATCTTCCATCACATAGTCTTATACACTTGCTTCGGTCGAATAACAACATTTTTAGATGTAACATTTAAATAAGTAATATATTATTTTCAACCGACTTCCAAAAAGAAAGAGGTTGTCAATTCGTCTGTATCTATACTAATATTATAAAGAGAGAAGATTTTTATTTTTGTATGTTTGTAATGATTTAGCTCAAAAACTACTGAACCGATTTAAAAAATTCTTTCACTAATACATAGAATGGACTTTCGGAATGAAAATAGGCTATCTATTATCCCGTTTAAATCAAAGGTACATTTGTGGAGACCTAATTTGCAACCTAAGTCGGCATAAGAACGGTCGAAAAAACACGTTTCTTACGAACGCTGCTGAATTGAAAATAGATAGAAGAATATTTTCTATGGAAGAGTTGTACAACTTAATAAGACCTACAAAAAAGTCCGCGACAGCATATGTCTATCTCTGAAGGTTGACTCACAGTAACCATTTTAATCTTAAAATTTTTGTTAAAAAATATTACATAACTTCCAAGGCTATTTTCAAGTATATAATATTAATCCTTATCCAAATAATTACAGCTTGACCACATATTATAGAATAAAATTTTCCTTTACAGTACATAATTCAAATGAAAACTCTAGAAGATATCACGAATTTCATACACGCATCGCAAAATTAATAAAATATTTGCAGTGAAACCACAGATTAGGTCATAGTTACTACGAAAATATTATTATAAGCTTAGCTATGCTGTAAATCCCCATCGATCACAATCAATTTGAAGTCAATATAGTATAATAATATGATCTATTGTATAAAATAATATTCATCTATATATATAATAATATAATATTTTAAACCACCCCGACTGATCTATGTATAATCTTTATATTAAAAGCATTCCAATGACTCTAAACACGACATTTAAAATCTGAGCTGTAAGTTGGTGAGGATTTGAGTATTCTGTGGAGTCCAGAGATGTCCCAGCATCAGGTCAATGCTTCCATGTTCTTACAATATCGTTGAAGAAGAAGATTTTCGAATTGATCAGACCTATGAAAGTTGATTTCATAGCGCAATTAACTAGAAAAAAGCTCATAGTTTTATAACGATTGAACGAATTTTCATGAATCAAAGCTAAGAGCACTCTCGATGAAGATATCTATCAAACTAACAAAAAAACTATCAATAATAAAAACAAAATCGGTTCATCCCGTTAGGTGCTTAGATGCTACAGACAGACACACGTTAAACGTATATTACCCCTACTTTTTGCGTCGGGGAACGCCGTAAGGATACGGGCGGCAGATGTTCTCCTTTGTGGTAAGCTACTTTTTGGTAGATTTAATGATCCCACTACCACTCTACGAAAACTCATGATTCATGAATGGACATAAAACTTTCATTGGTAGGTATATAGCTAGGATTAGAACCAACGACCGTCGGGTCAGAATCAGGGTAACTATCCTTTACGCCAAAGGGCCGTCCAATATCACTACGTACGTATTATAAAACAAAGTCCATCACTGCGTCTGTCTGTCTGTTCGCAATAATCTCAATAGCTACTGAACGGATTATCATGCGGTTTTCACCAATAGCCAGAGTGTTTATGAGGAAGGTTTAGGTGCATAATTCGTTAAGGTTTTGTGTAAATTGGTTGAAATATGACGATTGTTAAATATGTTCATATTTTATATTCGATGCAACAAACTGATGCAAATTTTGTAGGCATATATGTTCTACCCGTGCGAAGCCGGGGCGGGCAGCTAGTGTTTTATATTATGACTCGATTACTCCGCCAATTGTGAACCTATTTGAATTATTATATTTTTCATGGGTAGAATTTATCTCCGAAATGGTCCTATTTAAATTTATCCATATCTTATAAGTATATCCAGAGATATGACGATAAACGTCTCGAAATTGCTACTGATACTTACGCGGCGTGGAAGTTGTTTTTTTCAACTGACTTCCAAAAAGAAGGAGGTTCTCAATTCGTCTGTTTTTTTTTCTCTTTTTTTGTGTGTATGTTTTGCGATTATTCCGTCAATTGTGAACCGATTCGAATGATTATTTTTGTAATCGGTAGGGTACGTTTCCGATGTGGTCCCATTGTAATTTCATCGAGATCTGATAAGTATCTCCAGAGATATGACGATAAACGTCTCAAACTTGCTATTGAAATTGACTCGCGCGGCATTGAAGTCGGTTGTTTTAGTTTTTAAACTATGTTAATTACTTGTTTTTAAACTATCTTCATTATTATAAAGTAAAATTGCCTCGACCTTGACATTTTACGCCGCGCTATATTAATTTCAAACTACGTGAAGGATAAAATAATGTACTTTTTCCAGATTCTTCATCCAAATAGCATCAGACTGTGAGAGCATCGACCAAACATCCCACAACTTGTCGTTCATAAGCGATGCGAATGTGGTTGCTCTGCATAGATTGCTGTGGAACCATCAAGAGCGGATCGGAGATTATTTGTCATGCAGTAGAGATCACAAGGCTGTGGGCAGGAGGCCTTTCGATAAGGTAACCACAATTTCCACAGGTGGTAGGACGCATTTCATCGATGTTTCGCCTGACTTGCTAGCAAAAAGTAGCACCCTCAAGGAGAAAATCTGCCACCATAACCTTACGGTAGACATGTGTAGTAGAAACTATGTCCCCTATCGGAACTATGGCAGTTAGTTCCGAGAGGTCCGCTAAACCAGGTTCAGCTAGTTTCGGAGACGGAGATGCAAGATAGAAATGGAGACGGGAAAGAAAGAAACGGAGCGCTGCGCACGGTGCGGCCGCTCCGGAACTGTGAGTGTGGAACTATCTAGTTCCACGAACCTGGTTCCGGGAACTAATTCCGGATGGGCGAGGAACCGTTCCAGGTTCAATCCGCTGCCGAACATGATTTGAGCATGTCTACCTTACGTTGTTCCGGCAGCACACAACCCTTGTGAGTCATAGTATTCTATGCCTAGCGTGTTCACCACCTTCAAGCACATCATCGCTAGTAAGCGAGTGGTAGTAACCAGGCGAGATAGTGGTCAAACGCTATTCTATAAGTAATAAATAAAACTGGCCAAGTGCGAGTCAGCATCGCGTCTCTTATCGCACACTTAGGGAGGGTTCCGTACAATACGAAACATAACAGAGTTTCAACCTCATATATTTGATTAATTGATATTACCAAGAATATTTTTTTGCCATATAAACGATTTACTTATTTTTTTTTTTTTTTTTACTTTTTTTTTATTTGGTTTGGTTGTGATCTAGAAAGACGGGGCTCATTTACTAGCGCCATCTATGTCATTTTGCCGAAACTTATTAGATAGATGGCGTTTAAAAACAAGTTTTTTGTATGGGACCCTCTTTAAGTTTTAACTTTATTTTATTTTTAGTATTTGTTGTTCTAGCGGCAACAGAAATACACCATCTGTGAAAATTTCAACTGTCTAACTATCAAATGAGCTATAGCCTGGTGACAGAGAGACAGACAGACAGACGGACAGCGGAGTCTTAGTAATAGGGTCCCGTTTTACCCTTTGGGTACGGAACCCTAAAAAGGTAAACTAGCCTTTTTGTCCATGGCATACGAAAGAATCCATGGCCGTAATCTCACTGATTGATGAGACCATGCTCAAAATATATAATTGCGTTTCTTGGAAGTAAAAGTCATGGTATGGCGGGGATCTAAATGTTTGATCTTTAAAGGGTTCCAAGACGGTCAGGCGGCTTGATGGTAAGAAAAATTAGCTTGAATCAAGCATGTTGACCTAGAAGTTTACAATGTTTTCTTGATGTTTGAGTCAAGTAATTACGTTCTTGCCTCGTGGTTGATGTGATTTGCATGCGACCGGCTTGATCAAGCATAGCTCAGTCCCGTGTCAGCATATGAAGTAAGAAAAGTGCCTCCCCTTACATCATTTACAGCCGCATCAAGCTGCTTGCTCTAGCAATAGAAATGTGCTTTTTATCAAGCTGCTTGACGGCCACGCACCCCTTTGAATGCGTAAAAGTCAATCTTAGGTATGTTTGGAGAGCAGCGCGGGTGGCGTGCCCGAGCGTGGCTGTGATTGGAACGTCAGTGACAGATTGCTTTCCGCGCTGTCATCAGTACCGATGAGCAAATATTTTGCCTAGCGCCTCAAGATCCGTGCCGGGATGTATACCATACGTGGTCACCCATTTAGCACCACCGTCGCCCATTCAGGATCATGTGTTGTCATGGGTGTATTATAAAATTGCCTTTTTTATTTATAGATGGCGACGCTGCTTGCATATCTTGGGCCGCCCGAGCATAAACCCATTGAATCGTAAGTATCGTCAAATAACTATAAAAAAACTCAAAATTAATTTTTTCACGATACTAGCTGACCCGGCGAACTTCGTACCACCTAACAGAAATTGAATGTCGTGTTACCTTTTAGATTAACTGTATACGGCACTCATACATTGGCTATCACATTCTTGCATATCTCTGTATTAACCTACATTCTGACAAAATATAAAATTGATTAGGCATTGATTATTATTGTCTTGATTGTTTATAAGCATACATTTCTGAACGCACGCATATTTGACAATCAATAAATATGTTATACAATTGTTATTACTGACAGTATTTAAAATTTATTCACATTTGTAAAATCTACATGACTTGAATTCACAAAAACTTGAAGCATTTTTATACTTGACACTGGCTAAATACACTAATCGTGTGGAGCGATGACCCTTATTAATTTGCGGTTTACCGTATCGACGGGATAAACAATTGAACATCAAAATGAGTGGCAGTTTTGAAGCCCAGGAACATTTTGGCAAAATATTTTTTCTTATATAATTTTTTTAGGTCAATTATTCATTGTATTTAATACTTATTATCCTATTCCTGGCAAAGACAATTCCAAATATATAAAAATTGGTTTAGCCGTTCTTGAGTCATAAGTGTAGTAACTAACACGACTTCTTTTATATGTATAGATAGGCTGTCGGTTGGCTAATCTCATCTGTTAGTTAGTTACGATATTATCAAGAATTGTTGGCTAAAATGAGACAGTTCCCATTTTAACCTACCATATATCCGGTAGCTTTCCTTGAAAGCACTGGCTCTCAAGGACAGCTACTGGATATATATATTAAAGACATATTACAACGTGAATCATAAGCCGTCATAATTATATTGTAATACGGGACTTATCGCGCTAAAAAAGTGGGGAAGTGCGTAGAAAGCTACGCGTTAGAAGTGATACTTCCTTCACATTGAAATATTGACAATTTAGATTTACGCGTACGTCACTTCCGTTGCATTCGGACCGTGACGCTAAGTTAAATTTTACCGCAGTGCGCCTAAAGTAAGTTTCACTTCGAAACATAATTTAATTTACCTCGACGTTTCTATCAAGTTGCATCGACCGTGGTCACGAGAAGACTGGAAGTTTTAGGTGGTATCAGCATTATTATGATTGAGAGTTGTTTGGAACTACCCCCGTTTGAGCTTGATCAGAGTTGCCATAGTGACACATAATACTGGCGACATCGGCAGATTTTCGTTGATTTAAACTTCGACTAGAAGACTTGCAAATTGATCGAAACGTCGAGGTAAATAAAGTTATGTTTTTAGTGCGATAAGTCCCGTATTACAATGTAATTATGTGTATAAATCGCGAAAGTTTAAAATTTACCATTAGCCGTAATAAAAACTGTAATAATTCAGAATGTCATTCATACTTACATAAAATCACGCCTTTTACCTGTTGGGGTAAGCAGATGCTACTTCTTTCCACGTGCTACGATCCTGACATACCTCTTTCGCTTCTTCCACTTTCATGAGCGCTTTCATACATGCTCGCCGGTTATAGGTGCTTTTTACTTGGCCTTTCTTTGAAACGTCTCCATCTGGGGGCTTATACTTGAGTTTGACAGTTGATTATTGAATGAACTAAATGACGGGGACGCAGCTATGCAGGCTGCATAGCTCCATCTCTGTCATGTTCGTTCATTTCAATCCCTGTCAAATTCAAGCATACGTTCGCTTAGGTCGCCCTCTACCGGCTTGCCCATTTGAAGATGTGGAAGATGTAGTGACACAGATAGAGGAAGGGATGCTTAGATGGTTTGGACACCTAGAGAGGATGGATGAAGAAAGATTGACGAAACACATTTAGTAGACGAGTGTGAATGGGGCATCCGGTAGAGGCCGCCCATCCTCTATCTTTGTCACTACATATTCTACCACACCACAACAAGATGTCATACATGTTTAAAAATGTTTTAAAAATATTCTACTTCTACTTCTTTCTAACTAAAACGCCTGTAATCCCCAAAACAGCTTCTCAATATCGAGCGCATCAAGTCTTCTCTTCTCGTCGTACGCCCGTTGGTCTTCCATCGACATCTCGTCTTCCAACTTCGAGGAGTTCATACTGAAACACAACATGCATCAGAAGGAGGAATTCAAGAGTATCAAGAGTTTGAACATCTTCTACCAAGCGGGAACTAGCAAGAATGGTCACCCAGTGTTTTACTTCATTTCTAGGAGGTACAAGTAAGTATTTAACTGTTTTAATCATTTTTTTTAATGCAGATAGGCGAGATAGCGATTTATAACGTGACGTCACCGACCGGTATCACCGGAAGACCAGCGTTGGTCATTTGACTAACATTTATGCAGAAGTTTAGTGTCACTTAGCGTAATTATTGCACGACGTTTAGCAACGACGTTTAACTTCACGACGTGCAATAATCTTCTATTTGACGGAAAAGCGTTGCAAGCGTAAAGTGCGGGTTTATGTCACACTGACAGCTATAAAATAATATACGACACTCGTGACTTAAGTTCTCTATTACTGCACAGCGTAGCACCCTCGCTGGGCTCGGATGCTAACATCACGCCGTGCAATAATGGACTACTTAAGTCACACGTATATACTATTATGTACTAATATAAATCATTCGAATTTTGTCTATTTTTCGTATTCTAATTTTGTACTGTGTTATGCTATATATGCACTAATAAACTTTTTTCACTTTCATTTGACCACTATCTCCTTATGCAAGGTGACGATGTGATCGAGTACACACTCGAGCATGCTTGCCTAGAAGATACCTGTTGACTCTTGACTTGAATCGTATAAGCTTGCGTTTGACCACTGTCTCACCTGTTGGTAAGTGATGATGCAGTCACGGAGTAGCACGGGCTAGGTTTAGAATGGGAACTGGCTCCCAAGGATAGCAGCGAGATCACATTTTATCAAAATTTTATCCACATCGTTTGAGACGTTTCTAAGATTCGCAATATTATATAGGTAAAATATATACAAGAATTAGTACCAGTTTCACCAGTTCATGATATTCATTAGTGACAGATAGTTTTCGCGAAAATTATTCATTTTAATGTGAACGTACTGGCTTTTGTTCGCGTGTAATTACTTCGGATATGCTCCGACCAGGTTTCAACCTAATACGTAGGTCATCGTCTGGGAGCGGCTAGGATGGCGGCAACGCACGTCGTATTGCCCGCGCTTCCCGGCGCAACTCTAGGAGCATATCCGAAGTAACTGACATACGACGCTATATAAAAGCTGTCAAAAATCTGTCAGATATGTGCCTAGTAGGGCAATCAGGAACCGGTGAAACTGGCCCTTACTCGTGTAAGGTTTTGTTAAGATATTATCTTTGTTGCAGGTACGGCGAAACGAACACAGACCTCCTGATCTATCACGTGATCATCACTCTGCGACCGTTCTGTTCACAACCGTTCGAGCTGATCATAGACTTTACTCACACCAGCTCTGATAACAGATTCAGGTAACGATGTGTGTATTAATTGTATAGAATATTTTTATTGTCACAATGACATACGATTATAACTAATATAATAACCGGTAGAGCGTTTCTTTACGTTGTGTTTCATTATTTCCCTTTTTTAAATATAAAAATTGTCTGCAGTACTGAAACACACAGTTACGTGTATGGTTGGCAACCCTACTTTAATAATTGTTTAATAGTCTGACGTCAACGATTGGATGACAACTGAATGGTTCATTACTTTGTTTTTTTTTTAATTTAAAGGGTTAAATTCTGCTTTTGCTATGTTTACTTGAAAATTCATTATGATTTATGATTTAGACGTGTATATGGGCGTATATTAATTCTGCCTACATACTGAATAAATGCTTTGATTCTTTGATTCGCGATCAGCGTTGGCATTTGGCTGACAATTTGCTGAGGTGAGGCCGTTTGGTGAAATTTTTGCATAGAACTTATGTCTATGTTGGGGTAGTCAGAGACTACTTCTTTCCACATGCTACGATCCTGACATACCTCTTTCGCTTCTTCCATTTTCATGAGCGCCTTCATACAGGCTTGCCGGTTATAGGTACTTTTGACTTTCTTTACGGCCTATTCACTATCGTCTCATAGATCTGTTTCTGTTTTCTTATAATAATAATACACAGACAAAATCGCAGAATGTGTATGAATGAATGTGTATGTGTATGAATGTAAAGGTGGTTAGCAATGCAGGGGCCGCATCACTAAATTAATGAGAGGTTTTCATTAAAATATTATTTTGGAGATTTATCAGATGGCTTTAAAAATAAATGCAGATTCTGTCACTGTCATACTAACAAACTTCATGTTTCCTTTTCATTCGTTTTCGATTGTTGTCTATACAGCTTTCATTCATATACAGCTTTTATAGCATGATCTGTATCATAATAAAACTTTATAATTTCATTTCAGTTGTCAGTACATGCATAAAGTCTATCATTATGGTCCTACTTTTTATCTCATCATCTCATAATAAGAACTTTACGATACGAGTTTAGGTAAAAACAATAATTTAACATGTATTATGTAAACATGTCATTCTCTTCCATTCGGGTCTATCCGCAGTAATTTCCGCATCCACTCCTTTTACATCCATATCTTTTATCACACAGTCCATCCACACTGTCTTCAGTCTTCCTCTTCCTCTATAGCCGCCCACTTTCATGTCCATTGCCTTTCTAGTCACGTGGACTTCACGTATTATGTAATGTATTCAGGGCCGGATTTAGAAATCTAGGGCCCCTAGGCACTTGGCACTTTACATTTGAGGCCCCTCCCCGCTACATCCCGAAGCTATTGGAAATTTGTTTTACTAATTACATACAATACAAGCATTAGACTGTTATGTATTATTGTATGGAAGTAGGTAAAGGAGGCCATTTGCCTTGCCCTGCAGCGGATCTAAATAGATTGATTAAAAAACATCTGTCGCGCTAACTGGGTGGGCAGGGCCCTTGGATGCTGGGCCCCTAGCAGTGCCTTGTAGGCCTAGGCGGAAATACGGCCCTGAATGTATTATGTAATCGATATTTATCTCAAACTTATTCGTATATCCAATAAAGATTTTTTCTATTCGTATATTTCCAGAACGGACTTCCTATCAAAATGGTTCAATGTGCTTCCCGAACTGTCGTATATAAACATACACATGTGTTATATCTACAACTGCAATAGTTGGGTGAGGGAATACACCAAGTTTCATGACAATGTATTGTCGGGATTGAAGGTAAGAATACTTACTTATGATACTAGAGTCTGTGCAAAAAGAACCGTCGTGGCTTTACGGTGAACTAATATTCAAAGGTAAGGATGGAAGGTACCTAGTACCCCCCGATAATGATAAGAGTAGGTACCTACTAAGGTATCAAACATTTTTAGTCATATTTTGAAGTACAATCCGGGGGTCTTCAAATCGCGAGTGAACAGGTATCTTCTAGGCAAGCGTGCTACATCGTCGATCACATCTTCACTTAACATCAGGTGAGATAGTGGTCAAACGCTTGCTTATCTATGATAATAATTTAAAAAACAGAAAAAAAGAACAGAGCTATGTTGTCAACGCAACAAAAACAGTAAATTAGAACCATCAACACGCGCGCTCTCAATATCTACGACGGTTCTCTTTTTGCAAAGACTAGTGCGGTAAATTGGATTTTACAAACGAGTAGACGAATTTACTCGCGCGTCATGTTAAGTCAGTTTTAATTTTTAAACTATCTTAATGTCCAATGTCTTAATAATATATGTACCTCTTAGTGCGGGAGAGTCATGGTCACCGTATTACAGTCTTTACAGGCACCATGCAGTCTCGTCACATAAATAAATGGGCAGTTGTTACTGATAATATGTTTGAGATAAATAAATGATTTTATTCTTATTATTATCTTATTATCCAGATTGTAATTTACTTCTAGCGAAATCTAAATTCCTCAAAATTTTACATTTTTAACAAATGTATGTATTTCCAGGGTTCCCGCAAACTAATCTTCATCGACAACCACGCCCGGCTGAGCGACTATGTAGAACCGGAACAACAAAAGCTGCCCGGGGCAACCCTAGCGCTTGAAGAAGATCTCAAGGTGTTCAACAACGCTCTCAAACTTAGCCACAAGGATACTAAAGTTGCTATTAAGGTAAGTCGCTAAACATACATTCAAATCAAACACACAGGCAAGTGGCACCACGTGCGTGTGGTGAACAAAGTGAAGTGAAATAAACGTATTCAGCGTATGCATTCTCGCATTTTTGAACTCCTTGGTGGAATTTTAATATATTTTTATTTACAGAAAAAAGTCGTAAAGGCGCCTTACAACGGAGTATGCGGTAAAACAGGTACATAGGTGAGAGTACCTATTTTACCGCACGCTCCGTTCTATGGTGCTTAATTTTTAACTTCAAACGATGTACACAAGCAATTCAAATGCATTTTTTGAGAAAATGTGTTGAAAAGTAAATTTCAATCATTAAATTATTTTGCAGGTGGGACCTACAGCGCTACAAATAACATCCGTAGAGAAAACCAAAGTGCTTGGAACGCCGGTGTTACTGAACGATGTTTATTATGCTTCGGAGATTGATGAGGTATATATTAACCGACTTCCAAAAAGGACGAGGTTCTCAATTCGTCTGTATTATTTTTTTTCTGCCTTTTGTGAACAGATTCGAATGATAATTTTTTAAATTGGTAGAGTAGATATCCCTGGTGGTCGCATTGTAATTCATCCAGATCTGATGACTTTTCCAGAAGTATGGAGATAAACACTTCACATTTAGTACTGAAGACTTCGAAACGATCTTTAACCTTTAGAGCGCCACGCTACAAACGCACTCCCGTGTCCTGTACGCCAAGCGGTACGGTTTTGTATGGTTTTTAGGGTTCCGTAGCCGAATGGCAAAAAACGGAACCCTTATAGATACGTCATGTCTGTCTGTCTGTCCGTCCGTCCGTATGTCACAGCCATTTTATTCCGTAACTATTAGGACTACAGAATTGAAACTTGGTAGGTAGATGTATTCTGTGAACCGCTTTCCGATTTTTATACAAAAATATAAAAGGTTAAAGGGGGATAGATAGGTGTTAAAAATTACATTAAGGTTTCTTAAATCATTTTTTCTCAAAGTCAATCATTTCAAAGATCCCTTGTTTTAATATACATACAAACACTATAAAAAACAAAGTAAATTTATTGGTTCCGAAAAATCATAGTTATAGAATACTCTACTGTGTTACGGAACCCTACGAGTGCGAGTCAGACTTGCACTTGGCTAGTTTTTTTGTCATCTATATACGACGCTTGGCGTACAGGGCCCGCCAGTGCTTGTTATGTATATGTGACTATGGCGGTTAATTATATATTAATTATATAAGCTTTTCGACCGCCGACCTTCACTCGCGTTTATTTTTCGGATTATGCTCCGACCGGTATCAACTTCATTTGAAAGTCTTCTTCCGGGAGCGGCTAGAAACCTGTGACTCGCGATGAAGGCCGGTTAGTATAAAAACTAAATGTAAATATGACTCGTGATAATTTCATAACTTAAATTTCTAACCGTGTGTATACTATAAATAATATAATTATACTTCAATAGTTATAATATATGTAATTATATTTTCAGGTGTGCCTCGTGGACGACAATCAGTTCTCGCTGTCAATAATAAACGACCCGACGCCTCTCAGTTTCATACATAACGACTGTGATAATATTGTGCAATCTATCATACATATACGGAATAGATGGGAACTCAGTCAACCGGTGAGTTTTGACTTAGGCATAGGGCCAGTTTACCGTTCCCGATAGGCCTATCTGGAACTTATGTGTCTTATAACAGCTTTCATATGACGTCAAATGTCAGATGTGTCACTTTATCATGAACCGGTGAAAATGCCCTATAATAGCGTATCTTTGACAGGCCGCACTAATTTTTTCTAAAATATATTCATAAAGAAATCTCGCTCGAAAGAATTCCCGATCAATGCCCTTTCGACATGATGTCGTATGCAAGAACTATCAATCGACGTAGACTGATCTCATTAGTCGATTCAAGTTGTATGTCTGTAGTACGCCCTTAGTGTTGCACTAGTCAAGGTAATGCTGGGTAGACTCCAATAGATGGAGTTCATATGAATCATAAAATTTAAGTATTTCTGTCACTGTCACAGCATTTTTCGAAGATTACGCCAAAGCAACTAGTAAAAACGTTGTTCTTGGATATATGTATGATTAGACCGTGAAAGTTCACTAGTATTGTACGAAACCTAGACAGGTTTAAGGAATCTATTTGAAAATAGTTTCAAATGCTAAAAAATGTTATCTAATACCTTTAAACCAGCGATTCTTGTATATATATATATATTCCGAGATTCAGAATATATATATATATATATATCTCCTACAGTCCTATCAGTTTATATATATATATATATATATATTCTGAATCTCGGAAACAGCTCCAACGATTTTCATAAAATTTAGTATACAGGGGATTTCGGGGGCGATAAATCGATCTAGCTAGGATTCATTTTAAGAAAATGTTGTTTTATTCGTGTTTTTAGATTTGAAAAACTGCTACAATATCATTAGAATACAAGGATAATTTCGACTCTTTTGACAACGTTACGGTAGCTCGGTGGAAGATCTATTGTATGGCGTTCACTGGGAGGTCACTGGTTCGAGACCAGATGAGATGGTTATTTTTCCCTTTTTTTATCAAGTTCCTTCTTTTGTGAGTAAAACTATTAATGGGAGCCAAAAGAAATCCAAAAAACTCGATTTAACAAAAAAAATATACAAATATACAATACCGAGCAAAGCTCGGCAATCCAGATATTAATATAAAATGCTAGAAAATTTAGGTGATACGTAAAGTGCTATGTGAGTACGCGACACGGCGCGATCAATTGTGAATTAAAATAAGAAATGTATGTGGAGCTGCAGTTTTCTGACTTAGTCTAAATTACAATTAATACGACGAAAAGGATGTAGGCTCATTCTTTTTTTAACGATATAGGTAGCAAACAAACAAACGGCCCACCTGAAGGGAAGCGGTCACCGTCGCCTTTAAATACTTGCAAACACTAGGGGTGTCACTCATGCGTTGCCATTGCATAAAATTCATTATATCCAACATATTTTCTAGGACTCAGTGACAGTTCATCAAAAGATTCGTCCCAAAGACGTGCCGGGCACGCTGCTAAACATGGCGCTACTGAATCTGGGCTCATGCGACCCCAACTTGAGAACCGCTGCATACAACCAACTCTGTGCTCTGACTGCGACCTTCCATTTAAAGATTGAAGGACAGCTCTTGGAAACTTCAGGTAATATAACATTCAGGTTTTTTCTACCGACTTCCAAAAAGGAGGAGGTTCTCAATTCGTCTGTATGTTTTTTTTTGTATGTATGTTACGCGATTACTCCGTCAATTGTGAACTGATTCGAATGATTATTTTTATAATCGGTAGGGTATACTTCCGAGGTGGTCCCATTGTATTTTCATCGAGATCTGATAAGTATCTCCAGAGATATGACGATAAACGTCTCAAACTTGCTACTGAAGTCGGTTGTTTTAGTTTTTAAACTATCTTAATTATTATATCTTATAGGCTAGTGTTTGACCACTATCTCGCCTGGTGGTAAGCAATGATGTGGTCGAAGATGGTGAACACGCTAGACCTAGAATACTCTGACTCTCGAGGGATGTGTGCTGCCGGAACATCGTAAGGTTATGGCGGCGGATTTTCTTCTTGATGGTGGTAAGATACTTTTTGGTTGCTAGTCGGGCGGAACATCGATGTAATATGCTTATACCACCAATGGAGAGGTATTGGAACATTGTTTGAGAACAGATTTCCATTTGAAATTTTTAAAGACACCTGTTGGAAGCTGCATTTTGCTCGAGTTCTTACTCAACTACACTGTCATCTTATTTTTGGCATGGTTATTTTTCTATTTTAATTTAAGATCGTTTATATACATACATACATCAAATCACGCCTTTTTAGGGTTCCGTAGTCCTGACAAGGAACCCTTATAGTTTCGTCATGTCCGTCTGTCTGTCTGTCCGAGGTTTTGCTAAGAGACCGTTAATACTAGAAAGCTGTAACTTTGTGGGGGTATGTAAACAAATGACGCCGAAAAAATTTTTTTTAGGGTAGCTCCCCTATATGAGAAGTAGGGATGAATTTTTTTTTCTTCGTCTACCCCATCGTGTGGGGTGTCGTTGAATAGTTTTTTTTAAATGACTTAAGCGTTGCTAATACCATTTTTCGATTGAATGCTCCATGTACGAAATATTAAACTTTAAAGTGCAAATTTTTGTTCCAGTAGGGCGTCCCCCCCCTCTAAAAGCTAAACTGCTGGCTTGAAAAATCTGGAAAAATTCGTGATAACAGCGCATTTTATGAAAATTTTAAATTTCATTTTAAAAGAAAATTATAGCAGTTAAGATAACTTTTTTAGTTTAGCAGTAATAGTCGTTGAACTTGGGTGTTGGATAATTTTGTACCAAATACAAAATTCTTAGAATAAATCCTTTAAAGTGACAGAGACGGAGTACCTAGTTGCTTGTTTATAACGGGTAAAGACTTGCATTGAATAACAGGCTACTACGGAACCCTACACTGCGCGTGGCCCGACACGCACTTGGCCGGTTATTATTCCCGTTAATTTCCACATGCTACGATCCTGACATACCTTTTTCGCTACAGATCGTTTACAAAACGAAATAAATTGGCCAAGTGCGAGTCGGACTCGCACACGTAGGGTTCCGATTGAACAAAATTTGCCGGAAAAATTAAGTACATAGTTTTAATCGATATATGTAAATACCGTGTCAATACTAAACATGCTTATTTACTACAACGCCTTCTAACGAATATCTAACGAACTTCTAACACCAACTAAGTAAACGTTAACACAAAGTTGTTAGGGTAGGTTATTAATATTATTAATAAGGTAAACAATCGTTCATAGATGGCGCTATAGTAAAACACACGTTTTTTGTATGGGGACCCCCTTTAATTTAAACTGTGTTCTGTTTTTAGGGTTCCGTAGCCGAATGGCAAAAAACGGAACCTTTATAGATTCGCCATGTCTGTCTGTCTGTCTGTCCGTCCGTATGTCACAGCCATTTTATTCCGAAACTATAAGGACTACAGAATTGAAACTTAGTAGGTGGATGTATTCTGTAAACCGCTTTCCGATTTTTATACAAAAATAAAAATTATAAACGTTTAAGGGGGGCATCCCATACATGGAAATGAAACATAAAAAATGTTTTTTGTTCAAACCTATACATGTGGGGTGTGTATGAATAGGTCTTTAAAAATGACATTGCAGTTCCTAAAATCATTTTTTATACAGTCAATCATTTAAAAGATCGGCGCGTCTAAAGTGGTAAAATGTGTGTCCCCCCCCCTCTAACTTTTAAAGTAAGGGAGTGAAAAATCTAGAAAAAATATATTCTGAAGATCTCAATAGAAACTTTCAATTAAAATTGGTTTGAACGAGATACAGTCAGCAGTTTTTGAGATATAGCGACCGCAAGTATAACTTTATTTTTGTATACAATTACTATGAAAAACAAAGTTATTTTTGTAGTTGCGAAAAATCATAGTTATGGAATGCTCTACGGTGTTACGGAACCCTACTAGTGCGTGTCCGACTTGCGCTTGGCCAGTTTATTAGTATTTGTTTTTATAGCGGCAGCAAAAATATACATTATCTGTGAAAATTTCAACCGTCTACTATCACGGTTCACGAGATACAGCCTGGAGACAAACGGACAGACAGACAGACAGACAGCGGAGTCTCAGTAATAGGGTTCCGTTGGTACCCTTTGGGTTCCGAACCCTAAAAACTACTTCTATCCCGCGCGAGTCAAATTCAGTAGCAAGTTTGAGAAGAGTAACGTCATATCTCTGGAGATACTTATCAGAACTTCTTAAAATTTAAACGGGACCACGTTGGAGATGAACTCAAATAGCTTAACAAAAAAAAACGTATAGATGAACTGAGAACCTCCTCTTTTTTGGGAGTTGGTTGAAAATAATGAAATATCAGTTTTTTAAAATATCTTTTAGGCTATCGTTTGACCACTATCTCAACTGTTGGTAAGTGTTGATGCAGTCAAGAATGGCAGCACGCTAGGCCTAAAATCGAAACTGGCTCTCAAGGATAGCTGCCGGAACACATGAAATGTTTGTCGACAGATTTTCTTACTTGAGGGTGGTAGCTGGCCAGGCGGACACTAGATAGTGTCCTATCACCATGCGGGGGTTGCGGGCTTCTTAACGATGTTTTTCATTCATCGGAAGGCCACTTCTTTTCAGAACACCTTAAAAATTAAATATTTGTTTCTCTGAAGTGTTACACACTTTATATTTTTGTAAATTGTTAAACACAATCCAAAATTTAATACATAATATTTGATTTACGCAGTGCTACATCTATCGTCGGATTTGAAAACTGTAATGATTTCTTTCGAATGATTAACTTTCGAAATAAGTAGTCATAGATGGCGCCACCAATGCATAATTGGGTTAAAAAATGCATTCCACTAATTTTGTCGTATCGATGTATCGAACTGTGGGTTAATTGGCAAAGTACCTGGACATGTTATCCAGGAGGTTGCGGGTTCAATTCCCGTCGGTACGATGAAATTTTGGATTGTGTTTAACAATTTACCTTAAAAATGTTTTACGAAAACAAAACTGTGTTTTTTGCAGGCCTATGTATACCGTCCAATAACACGATATTTATAAAGTCAGTGAGTGAAAAACTGGCGCATAACGAACCACATCTCACATTGGAGTTCCTAGAAGAGTGTATACAGGTAAATATAATAAAGTTAACTGTATTTACAGGGCGTCTGATCTGTCTGAGCCTATAATAATATAGCCGCGGGTTCGAGTCCCGTGATGAAATTATGTAATGGTATATATATATATATATATAATCATAAAGTTAACTGTATTTACAGGGCGTCTGATCTGTCTGAGCCTATAATAATATAGCCGCGGGTTCGAGTCCCGTTATGAAATTACTAGCAGCCCGCCCCGGCGTCGCACGGGTAGAACATATATGCCTACAAAATTTGCATCAGTTTGTTGCATCAAATATAAAATATTAACATATTTAACAATCATCGTCATATTTCAACCAATTTACACCAAACCTTAACGAATTATGCACCTAAACCTTCCTCATAAACACTATACTATAGAGATGATTGCGAACAGACAGACAGGACAAAGTGATGGACTTTGTTTTATAATACTTACGTAGTGATATTGGACGGCCCTTTGGCGTAAAGGATAGTTACCCTGATTCTGACCCGACGGTCGTTGGTTCTAATCCTAGCTATATACCTACCAATGAAAGTTTTATGTGCATTCATGAATCATGGGTTTTCTTACAGATGTAGTGGGATCATGAAATCAAAATCAATCAAATCATGGGATCAAAGAAGGTGTATTATACGTTTAACGTGTGTATCTGTGTCTGTCTGTAGCATCTTAGCACCCAACCGGATGAACCGATTTTGATTTTATTATTGATTTTTTTTTGTTTGATAGATGTCTTCATCGAGAGTGTTCTTAGCTTTGATTTATGAAAATTCGTTCAATCGTTATAAAACTATGAGCTTTTTTCTAGTTAATTACGCTATGAAATCAACTATCATAGGTCTGATCAATTCGAAAATCTTCTTCTTCAACGATATTGTAAGAACATGGAAGCATTGACCTGATGCTGGGACATCTCCTGGACTCTACAGAATACTCAAATCCACACCAAATTACAGCTCAGATTTTAAATGTCATGTTTAGAGTCATTGGAATGCTTTTATTGAAAAGATTATTAATAGATTAGTCGGGGTGGTTTATATATAGATCATAACTATATTATACAATAGAATTTTATACAGTAAAAATATATTATTATGCTATATTGACTTCAAATTGATTGTGATCGGTGGGGTTCTACAGCATCGCTAAGCTTATAATAATATTTTCTTAGTAACTATGACCTAATCTGTGGTTTCACTGTAGATATTTTATTAATTTTGCTATGCGTGTATGTGAAATCCGTGATATCTTCTAGAGTTTTCATTTGAATTATATACTGTAAAGGACAATTTTAATCTATAATATGTGGCCAAGCTAATTAACGTAATTATTTGGATAAGGATTAATACTATATACTTGAAAATAGCCTTGGAAGTTATGTAATATTTTTTAACAAAAAATTAAAGATTAAAACGGTTACTGTGTCAACCTTAAGAGATAGACATATGCTATCGCGGACTTTTTTGTAGGTCTTATTAAGTTGTACAACTCTTCCATAGAAAATATTCTTCTAGCTATTTTCAATTGAGCAGCGTTCGTAAGAAACGTGTTTTTTCGACAGTTTTTTTGTCGACTTAGGTTGCAAATTAGGTCTCCACGAATGTACCTTTGATCTAAACGGGATAATATATAGCCTATTTTCATCCTGAAAGTCCATCCTATATATTAATAAAAGAATTTTTTAAATCGGTCCAGTAGTTTTTGAGCCAAATCATTACAAACATACAAAAATACAAATGTTCTCTCTTTATAATATTAGTATAGATGAAATGGTATATATATATATATATATACCATGTCTCATATAGGTATAATGAAATGTAGTGTGCAACAATGTATGATAGTAAATAATAAAAAAACTTAGATGACACCAAAGTTACTTAAGTTATCTACATATAAAAAAAAACGGTTTGCACTCCCGGAGTGCCGGTAGAAGTGAAAACTTGAACATTAACGTTGTGCATTTGGTCTACTCTCCCTCCGTCTTACGAATTTCCGATCAGGTTACGTGTTTAACATTTTTTACCCATCCCTAAAAGGTCACAACGCCTCTAAAGAAGTTTTTACTTCAAACATATGCGAAATGATGTTCAGGTTTTTTTTTATAGTTAAATAAACGCTCTTTTCATTTGATCTCCCGTACTATTGCAGGGTTTCAGAGGCTCCACAATTGAACTGAAGCATTTATGTCTTGAATATATGACCCCTTGGCTTGCTAACTTAGTCAGGTAAGAAATACTTGTGTTTTACAACATCTAAAAGTGTCTTTCACATTTGTATGTGTCCAGTAAAATTAAGTTAAATGATATTTTTTTAAATGAATTGCATAGCTTTTGTTTTTTTTATTCAAAGCGACAATTTATGCTTTTATAATAATAATTATTGATATGATCTATTTAATGTTATTAGACGTATGTAAGTGCAGATTTTCAATCTATATTACTGTATTAATATATATATTATAATTCAGTATTACTGTATTAATGATAAATTAAAATTTTTAAATTAAAGAATTTTGACATTGTAGATTCTTGCGAATATGCTATAGTACCTATAGTCAAAAGACTTCAAGGTAGTCTGCTTGGAACGTTATCACCACTGTCAGTTATTTAGTCGTAGTATAGAATTTTTTTATGATAAAATGTCAAGTAAAATGGCAGGATGCTTGAGACTACTTTATTTATGGGTAACGAACGCTCTGTCAGAGAACCAAAGTTATCGACATAGCTCAAAGGATTAGCAAACAGAAGTGGCAGTGGGCTGGTCACATCTGTCGTAGAACCGATAACCGTTGGGGGAGGCGAGTTCTAGAGTGGAGACCACGGCTCGTAAACATAGTATATGGCGTCCTCCAGATAGGTGGAGCGATGATATACGCAAGCTGGCTGGAAGCGGTTGGAAACGAATAGCTCCAGATAGGGCTTTGTGTGGTGGCGAGCCATATAGGAGAGGGCAATGTCCAGCAATGGATGGATATTGGCCGATAGTGATGATGATGATGAACGCACAGTAGTGACCCGTGAACTTCTGGCTCTCTGCAATTTTGTTTGCTACAGTTAATGGTTTTAGCAGATATCATCTACCTACCACCAGAGCATTCTGTTTGTCCAACCACTATCTAATATAATAAAATATCTTCCAGATTCTGCAAGCCGTCCGACGATTCTCGCCGCCAAAAGCAAGTGGCCGGAATATTGGAGAAGTTGATAACTTTGACCATAGAGGAGACAGAAATGTACCCCTCCGTGCAAGCCAAGATCTGGGGCTCCATCGGTCAAGTGCCGGAACTTATAGACATGGTGCTGGATAGCTTCATACAGAGAAGTGTCAGCTCAGGTAATTAGAGATACGATAACTTATCATAGGTAGACAATGAAATTTTCAACACATTTGCTCAAGAAATGCATTTACGAAGCCTGTATACATTGTTCGAAAGTTAAAAATTACGCACTATACAACGGAGCGTGCGGTAAAATAGGTACTCTCACCTAAGCAACTACTTTACCGCTCGCTCCGTTGTATGGCAACGTGCGTATCCTTTACGGTTTTTTAACCTACATAAGAATTCCACCAAAGAGTTTATTATTGCGAGAATAAATAAGCTGGATGTAAGAAGTAAGAACCTCCTTGAAAGCGCTTTCGTTTAATACGTTTATCTCACTACGTTTGATAATACTAAAGAGTAAATGAGATGAAAGATGTAAGTAGTTCTAATTTTTACTACACGTGGCGCTATTTGCATATGCGCGCCATTTTCATGTAAGAAACGCCTAAGGTGTTTGTTTGTTTTATTACCAATTGCAGTGTTTTCTCGCAAATGTGTTGAAAAACGTTGTATGACACACGTGCGGATATTGGTTTTTACAAACTCGTGAATATGGTATTTTTTATTTTTTTATTATTTTCGACTTGGTGTCGGGCTTACATTTGTCTACTCGTTTGTAAAAAACAAATTGCCGCACTAGTATTTTTATCATCAGAACATTTAATAAATGATGTGTAAATGTTGTAGGTCTCGGCTCACCGATGATAGAGATAATGGCAGACACTGCTGTAGCATTGGCTTCAGCAAACGTTCAGCTTGTATCCAAGAAGGTCATCGGAAGAATGTGTAGGGTATGTTGAAAATCGTATATTTTTTATAATTTAGCCGATATATGTACGCCTGCAGATTCGCTCTGGTCCAATTTTTGGAAAGGTTTTAGTGATAAGACATCTCCTAATCATATTTATTAAGGTGATATGATTGCCATATAAAAGTATACTGCACAAATATAAGTAATAAGAGCAAAAACTTGCACTGAAATCACATCTATTGATTTTTATAAGTCCTTACATATAGGAAATTATATTTTTCTTGTGAAAATGTCGAGTGTCGACCTATTACGGTTTAGGAAATATAGCCCTCTGACCGTCGGAAGGACGGACAGCGATGTCTCAGTAATAGGGTTCCTTTGGTACCAACAATTAGGAGATAGAGATTCGCTTAAAAATTCGCTTAAAAAAAACTGTGTCCCTAACTATGTATATATACATTCTACAGGATATTTTTTTATGTTAGGTACGTATTTATTTTTTTAAGTAAAATTTCTTTAGGCTTGTGGGGGCATACGCATATTTGATGAAAATGACCTTAGCGTCACGGTCCGGATCAACAGAAGGACGTAAGCGTCATGTTATATTTTATATTGTTAAGTGCGGGGTGGTATTAAAATGCCAATCCGATGAGATGAACGTTTATTTCCACTGATCACTAGGTTAGCACAATGTTCCACAGTAGTTGTCCAAATCGTCTTGCACAATTATCAAAAGTCCGTTAACACTCACTGAGGTCGTTGGTAATCACAATCACTGATTTCACTGTTCACAGTTCACAACACTAGTTCACTGATAACACTTAACGATCACTTGGTCGCTATCCGCGCTTAGATAGGTTACACTGTCGCTTCCAAAGAATGACTGCCTCAACACCGCGGTGCGACGCTTTATATAGGACACAATAATTATTCTAGAAAATCCTCGATCAATAAAGAATAAAAATAGCAGACAAACAAAGCAATAAAATCACAAACAATAGGCGGCTTTCCTTTGAACATCTGATGTAAACAACTTTACCATACGTGCTAATTTGATCTCTAACGACTTATGAATAAGGTTCAATCTTAACTACAAAACTAGGTACAGTATCGGTCAAAATTGGAGTAGCAGTCTCAAAAAGCAATAGCATGACAGCAAAATATGCACATACGACCTTCTTCTATAAGACTTTTTGAAAGTAAAACAATGAAAGAGAAAGATAGAAGAGATAGAAAGCCCCATATATCGCACTCTTTCATTATGAACCAATTAGAAAGAGCGCATGTGTTCATTAGTAGAATAACTAGACCAGTTTTGCTTCTTTTATCAGTTATACAAATAATGAGGGTAGATTTGAAACAAAATGTATTGATGGCTTAAATGTATGAACATAAAATTGTCGGTTGGTGAACTTCGGTGGTGGTTGAAGTTTGGTTAATAAATAAGTTAAAAAATCAAAATGCAAGCAAATATATATATAATATATTAAAGATGGCGAATATTGAGGCATTGCATAGAAATGGACTAAATAAATTATATTATCTGAAATGTATAGTGAAAGCGGCATAAGTGTAAGTTATTGCTGAGTGATAAGTGTTGAGAAATCCTAGTTGTGAAAGTAGATTGTTAATAAAGTGTGTTTTCAGACCAATTTTATACGGGGAGTTCGCCGCGCACTCCGTGGGGTTTAATAATGCAAAGGTGAGAAGCACGAGAGATGTCCTGAGCAGCTGTAGTGTAGTCCTGTAGTCCCCCTGGATCTAGTTTGGGGAAATTTACGCGACAAACATAACATGTGCAAATATAGTGGATTACGAAGGCTTCTTATCTGCATCGAAAACAAGAACACACGAAATATTAATTTAAAAGTATATAAAAACTAGGCGATGTGCCGGCAGTGATAATTTGTTGTAAGTAATTGTGTAACTTATGATTATAAAGGATCAAGCTTCAATCCTCTTTTCCTAGAGAAAATGAATAATTAAGCTTATAACCTCAAATAATCAATATAAGGTAAGAGCAATTCTTAGATGCGACCAATTGACAGTGTTATTTTGTCAAAGTAGATAATTGTCAATGAAGACGGTTTCAATTTAATATAATATTAAATAAAAATAGTAGTTTATGATATTTCAATATGTTGAAAATCAGTTAATTTAAAAACATTGTTGCTGTGTATTCTTCTTAGTTATACAAATAAATATTTCCTCAAAAACTATTAAGATAACATCACCGTGCTATTTGTTTTATTTCACATATAACATAGATCACCAATTTGCCTTTATTAGCTAAGTTTGTTTAAACAAATATAAAATAATACAAGCTATTAATAATTGATATTTTTTATATATATTTTATAGGCTAGCGTTTGACCACTATCTCACCTGTTGGTAAGTGATGATGCGGTCGAAGATGGTAAGCACGCTAGACCTAGAATGGGAACTGGCTCTCAAGGATAGCTGCCGGAACACATAAGATGTTTGACGACACTAAATAGTGTCTTACCACCATGCGGGGGTTGTTGGTTTCTTAACGATTTTTTCCTTCACCAGAGGGCCACTGTGAAAAGCGCACATAATTTTTTGATAGAAAAATCCATTGATGCACGGCGGTTTGAACTCGGCACCTCTGGCATCAAATCCCGATTACGCCACCGGGCCACGAAGTAACTATTATATAATCTATGACCGGGCCCTCAAAATTAAAACAAAATCAAGGAATGAATAGAGAATCGAACTCGGGGCCTCCCGCTTCCTTAACAGTCCCAGGTGGACTATCGACCACTCGACCAAGATGCTATTAATGACTCATTCGAATTTAAGCATCCGTTACTTGTTGCGTAGCTTACTCGACATTATGTTAACTCAACAAAAAGAAAAAGCATACAATGGAATATTGTTATCTCTATTTGATGTTTGCCAAATGTATCTGACGCTACGTTTCACCTTTTTATTCATCTGTGGTCTGGCTAAGCATGCCGTCTATGCAGTACTTACGTGTTATTGTTTGCGTTGGAACATTCGACAGAAATATCGTGCAGGCTACTATGAACATTGAGGTGCTACTGGACTATTATCCCTCGATAGTACATTGGCTAAGGTCAGAATTCCAGGAAGGTTACTTTTATGACGGTCGGTTTATGGCCGGCAATTAGTTTTTTTTTCCCACGGTTATTATTGATTACTGCGAGAAGCGTTGCGAAACTTCGAGACCTATCGACATGATGTAACAATATTTATAAACACCCTCTATTGTAGAACGGCGTAACTACGAATACGTATTCGCTGTCATTCGGGCATTCGTCCCGCTAAGTTCAACAGATGCAGGTGTACAAAAAAAATGTGTGATTTGTTAAACACAATCCAAAATTTAATCGTACCGACGGGACTTGAACCCGCAACCTCCTGGATAACATGTCCAGTTGCTCTGCCAATTAAGCCACGGTTTAATCTATCGATACGACGAAATTAGTGGATTGCATTTTTGGATTGTGTTAACAATTTACAAAAATATAAAGTGACTTCAAAGAAACATAAAAAATTGTGATGTTGAGAAATAAATTGAATGAACTTAGAAGTGTCACTTCTAACGCGTAGCTTACTACGCAACCTCTTTTTTATATCTGTAGAAATAAATAATCTAAATTTAGTAGTAGGTAAAGTGAACTCAACATGGAGTTTTTGCTTGAACAGGATTATACACTAACACAGTAATTAATCTACCAGCCGTAAATGTATGTATGTATACCTACATTGCACAATGCATTTTTCTTCAGGCCCTAACGAAACTGCCAAATAACGCGTTGGGCCCAGTTACTCCGGCCACCGTGAGTCTTATTTTATTTTATTTGCTTTTTTGTTTATATTGATAGCGTTGTAACCTAGCGGTTAATGTTGCTCGGGGATGTGGAATGTTGACTGTACTTTGAAAAGTTTTTATAATCACAACTTCATGGCACAAAAACTTGAAAGAATTAAAGGAAGATTTTATTTTTTATTTTTTATTCAGCCTGTTTTGTCCCACTGCAGGGCAAAGGCCTCCCTTCCCTCCTTCCACACATCGCGGTCTATTGCTTGTTGGGTCCAGGTGCTAGAATAGTTATCCAGCTCGTCCCGCCATCTCCGTCTGGGTCTACCACGTCGTCGTCTAACGTTCTGTGGAACCCACTCTGTAGAGAGATTGACTTTTTTTTTTGACTAAAGGAAGATTGACGAGACAGATTTATGAGACGAGAGTGAATGGGCCAGCCGGTAGAGGCCGGCCTAGGCGAACGTATCACGACCAGACCGGAGACGTTTTAAAGAAAAGCCAAGTTGAAAGTACCTATAACCGGCGAGCATGTATGAAGGCGCTCATGAAAGTGGAAGAAGCGAAAGAGGTATGTCAGGATCGTAGCATGTGGAAAAAAGCAGTCTCAGCCTACCCCAACGGTGAAAAGACTTGATTTTATGTATGTATATTTGTTAATACCTGATAGTTTTATCTTACTTTTATATCTTACAGGTTAGGGTTCTGGTAATTGTGATGATACGGTTGAGGATGGTAACACGCTAAGCCTAGAATGGTCTGGCTCTCAAGGGCTGTGTACTGCCGGAACATCGTAAGGTTATGACGGCAGATTTACTCATTGTAAGCTACTTTTTGGTAGCAAGTCAGGCGGAACATCGATATAACGCTCCTACCATCTGCAGAATATTTGTGTTTAGTGAACGTCACAACACAAAGGCCACGTCAATAGTATTGACGCTTTGGATCACGCATTGCACGCGTATTTACCATTTTTGGCCACATCCTCGCTTACCACCAGGCGAGATAGCGGTTTTTAAGGTTGCTTTCTACGGACTTCCTTTTTGTTTGAATACAGTCAACATTCTTTATTTTTGGTACAATTAAACATAACATATATTTATAGTATGACCCAACTAACTTTACAGCGCGCAGTTGATATATTTAAAAATGGTGGTGCGAAATTTCACATTGAGAATTCGCTTTTATTATATTATTTTACCATGTATATTTATTGTTTTATTGTTATGTTTCTACTATTACTTATGATTTCGTTTATGGTTTTTTATAACTTCTAATCCGGCTTAATTGGCCTAACTAACACAAACACACAAAATCCCAAACTACTAACACGTATTAACACGTAAAAATAACGAATCTAATAGTAGAACTGCTTACTTTTCTTGTTTTAGGTTGTGGACAAGACATGCCATTCACCGACAGCTATGCTAGAACTACACATGATGTGGGACGATATTGCCATCCTCGCTAGATACTTGGTAAGTCTTATTTTTATTGTAGTAAGATCTAGTTTTTTTCGAAAACTAATGCTCATTTGCACTAAAATTAAGAATAGGCATAAAAGTAAAATAATTTTACCTTTTGCATTCTAGATTAATAAATAAATAAAGTTCACGATCTTGTGGCAAGAGATAATGTGTTTTAAGGAATCGTACACTGATGTTAAGTGACCATGCGGTATAAGATGATTGTGCTTGTGTGGAATAGGTGTGGTGTGGAATAGAAGCTTACCACCAGTGGTCGCCCTTTAGCCCCATTCAAGGCTCGCGTGTAGGATTAAGGAATATGCTTAGAGACGAAGGTTCGTAACAATGGCCCTCCTTAGCGTGACAAGACAATGATCAACAATAACTTCTGGCGGGGTACGGCATGGCTCCGCCACGGTGCGAGATATATCATCCTAAAATATACCCCTCATTACCAAGTTTGACAGTGATAGAAATGAACGATATTGCCTTGATTACTGCGTCCCCTTCATTTACTTCACTCAATTATCAACTAGAAAGTGACTGGAAAATCTAGCTCAGTGGCGTATTTTGGGAGAGGCCTACGCGACGTCCAGGCAGTGGACTGACACCGGCTGTTTATGATGATTAATGATCAACTGTAAAAGTTCGTAATATGGCTGGTCTTTGCTTTCTATATGACCATAGATCTTTGTTGCAGCTGATGCTCTCATTCAACAACTGTCTAGACGTGGCCCGCCACCTGCCGTACTTGTTCCACACGGTGACATTTCTAGTATGTTCCGGGACTGTGTCTATGCGAGCAGCTACTCATGGACTTGTGATTAATATTATACATTCACTTTGTACCTGCACTACGCCTAGCTTTTCAGGTAATCTATCATTAATTAATAATTTAAGCTCGTCTCACACACGATTTATAGGTACTATACTATATGTAAGCATAATTGGGGTAAAAACACAAGATTATAGTACTCAAATACTGTTTTTTGTTGTATTTAGACAATCTTGAGTTTATAAAGATGGAATTAACTCGAGTAAGGGCCGATTTTTCATTCCTCAGTTACACGATCAGGTAGGGTTTATACCACTGATAGCATATTTCGCATTTTTCAATGGACAGATAGAGGTATTCCAGGGAATAAATTCCTTACTAGAGGAGTTAATTTAACTGGATCTTTGTGCGTTAGATAGCCGCCTATTCTGTGGTATAAATTAAGTTTATGACAAGTTTTGACGTCAAATGTTGACGTTATGTCATTACTGTTTTTTAAATTTCATTTTGGCTCCACACAATTGGCCAAACACAACAAACTGACACAAACTGGCTAAAAACACTAATTGTGCGGAGCCATAATATAAAAAATGCCCGTGCTTGGCCGAATTAGAAATCTAATTTAGAATCTCCTTGAGTCAACATTTCAAATGGTTGTAAATCGTCGCTCTCGCTCTAACATCTATAGCACTGCGTAAGATTATCTCTTTCCCACACTTTTGGCGTGAAGATAGTTACAAAAAGTCTACAGATATCGAACTGACTGATAAAAGCAAATTAAAAAATCGAAAGTTTTATACGAGTGTTTATATGGAAAGATAAATTTATTGCATTGGTAACTATCTGGCCTTTGTTCTGAGGATTGAAAAATCGACCCTAAGTACATTAAGAGTAATCACATTAAAAATTAAAGGTGACAGTGGATCTCCTTGGCCTTCACATACATACATAAAATGACGCCGTTTTCCCAGAGGTAATAGAAGTAGGTAGAAGTAGGCAGAGACTACTTATTTCCACATGCTACGATCCTGACATACCTCTTTCGCTTCTTCCACTTTCATGAGCGCTTTCATACATGCTCGCTTTCATACATGCTCGCCGGTTATAGGAACTTTTGACTTGGCCTTTCTTTAAAACGTCTCCGATCTGGTCGTGATACGTTCGCCTAGGTCGGCCTCTGCCGGCTGGCCCACTCACACTTGGGGGGGCTATTACTGCTCGCGTCCGTAGGATTTAGCATGAATGTTTGGTGAAGCCATTATGGGGAACGGGTCGGAAACAGTTGCGTTGATTACTATAGCTGGTCGTGATACATTGAAGGTCAATTTACCTGGCAGCCAATCTTGGAGAGCAGCGGGATCCGAGGCACGGTTCTCCGCTGGCCGATCGCAGATAGTTGGGGGCCCAAGTAGTGAGCCAGCCACTCATGAAAGGCTGCATCGCCATCTCGCGAAAAATCCCGGAGGTGCGCCATCGTGCCGGTTGGCGACCGGACGAGAAGACCCGATGGACACCTCTAGGGGGGCTCGGGCGTCCCCGCGGTCTCCAGGATTGGTTCCCAATAGATGAAAAGACCTAATATGTATCACGGGTTGGTAATTAGCGCCTCGTTTCCACTTCCGTTTCCTTTACCTAACTTCACTCCCCACAAAATGAAAGGCAGAAACAGAATTGAGGTTAAACAGCGGAAGCACGTCCTCTCCCTTCAAGTGCACCTCTCAAACATTCGAGGCTTGCACTCCAATATCCTCTCGGTCCACCACCACCTTGAGACCGAAAAACCGCATATTCTGTTCCTCACGGAGACGCAGATCAAATGTCCAGCTGACGCGGCGTACCTTGCCTACCCAGGCTATGTTTTAGAACATAACATTAGAGCGAGGGCGGGAGTTTGTATGTATGCCCGCGATGACATTTGCTATCGGCGTCTCCGCAACCTTGAAGACCCTCAACTTTCCGTCATGTGGATTTTGGTGGACACTGGCATGGAGAAAATTCTTTATGCTAGTGTCTACCGTTCGCACAGCGGAGATGAAGAGACAAACAGGCTCACAAACCACCTCAGTGAGGCGGTTGATGTGGCCAAACAGAGGTATCCTTCTGCTTAATTAGTACTTCTGGGGGATTTCAACGCCCATCATCAAGGCTGGCTATACCCATACCAGAGCACAGACCACGCTGCTCGAGAGATGCAAAAGCTTGCTTTAACGCTAGACCTCACTCAGGTTGTTCCAGGGAGCAACAAGGATACCGGACGTTGATGGCCATACAGCCAATTGCTTGGACCTTCTGCTGACAACAGAACCAGACCGCTACTTGGTGTCGGTTACATCACCCTTAGGTAGCTCCGACCACTGTCTGGTGAAGTCTGTCTCTGTCTACTCCCCGCCCGATCTCAGCCAAAAAGGCACCTGGCGGGTGTGGCGATACAGGTCAGCAGATAGGGATGAGATGCGTTCTTTTTTCGCGTCTTATCCTTGGCGGCAGGTATGTTTTTCTTCGAGCGATCCCTCAGCTTGCGCGGATGCTGTGACAGAAGTGTTACGTCAGGGTATGGAATATTTCATACCATTTTCTGACGTTCCGATGTCAAGCAAAGCTCGTCCATGGTTTAATGCCAAATGTAGAGATGCAGAAGCATCAAAACATGAAGCTTACTTAGCCTGGGCTGATGCTCGAACCCGCAAGACTAGAGATGTACGCGAAAAGAAGAAAGCCTTTAACGTAGCCGCCAAGCCCTGCAAAAAGGCTCTCAAGAAGGCTCGCTTCGATCACATACGCCGAACAGGGAACAAACTTGCTTCTTACCCCTCGGGTAGCAAAGCGTTCTGGTCCCTGGCGAAGTCGATCGAAGAGAACTTCTGCCGTCCCTCACTGCCTCCACTACTGAAACCCGACGGGTCACTAGCACACACTGCTGAAGAGAACGCAAATTTATTTGCTACTCTGTTTGCGGAGTCTTCACGTTTAGATGCTGGCAATGCTGTACCTTCTAGTCTGCCGACTCGCGGGACGTTTATGTCGGAAATCCGCATTCGTCAGACTGAAGTACGCAAAGCGTTGCGCAATCTAGACGTGAACAAAGCTAGTGGTCCAGACGGTATACCAGCTGTAGTCTTGAGGACGTGTGCGCCTGAGTTGGCTCCTATTTTGACACGCCTCTTTCGCTTGTCTATGACGACTGGTCAAGTGCCTAAGTCCTGGAAGCAAGCAAAGGTGCAACCCGTGCCCAAAAAGGGTAGTCGCGCAGACCCTGCCAATTACAGGCCTATCTCAGTCACTTCCATACTCTGTAAGACTATGGAACGTGTACTGAACCACAGGCTCTTGGCATACCTAGAAGTGAATGATCTCCTCAGTGACCGACAATACGGGTTTCGTCGAAACCGGTCTACTGGGGATCTTCTAGCGTATGCCACTCACATCTGGAGCGAAGCCATCGAGAACCACGGCGAGGCGCTGGCTGTCTCTCTTGACATCTCGAAGGCTTTCAACAGGGTCTGGCACGATAGCCTTATTAGCAAGCTTCATTCATACGGCCTTCCCACTGGTTTATGTGTTTGGATAGCAGATTTCTTGAGGGATCGGTCGATTCGAGTGGTCATCGATGGCTGTTCTTCCGACCAATTGGCCATAAATGCCGGAGTCCCTAAAGGATCAGTACTCTCTGCAACACTTTTTCTCCTGCATATTAATGACCTGCTTAAACCCGGTATTTTTGGGTACGCAGATGACAGCACTGTTGTAAAGAGTTACACATCCAACGCACGAACCAGTGCATTACAAATCCAGTCTCATAGAGAAGCTATGGTCGAGCGCTTGAACTTTTCTTTGAAGGCAGTCTCCGATTGGCGCGATGCCAATCTGGTCAAGTTCAATGCTGCGAAAACCCAGGCGTGTCTTTTCTCCGCTAAACGGAGCCCATTTCTACTGGCTCCTTCTTTCCGGGATGTGTTCGTTCCGATAAGTAACAATCTCGAGCTTCTTGGCATTTCTTTGACTTCAACTCTCAATTTCGGCTCTTATATTGAGTCTAGAGCCCAGCTAGCCTCAAAAAAGCTTGGCATTTTGGCTAAGGTGAGACGGTACTTCACACCGGGACAGTTGCTTAATCTTTACCAAGCACAAGTCCGGTCGTGTATGGAGTACTGTTAAAAATTAAAAAAAAAAAAAAAAATAGTTTATTGCCAGAATACACAGAACAATACGAAACATATACAACAGAATTACAAAGGCAAAACAGGATTCTCACCTTTGGGATGGTTCTGCCAAATACCAGCTGGAGACACTGGAAGCTATTGAGAGGAGAGCCAAGAAACTCATCAGCGACGACCTACTAGTAAGCAAGAGACTCCAGAGTCTTGCGCATCGCCGCAAAGTCACTTGCTTATCGGTTTTCTATCGGATACATTTCGGAGAGTGTGCAATGGAACTGCATGACTTAATTCCACCATCCCCATTTATATCGGACATCCAGAGACACTAAAAGGCGCCACCGATTTATGGTGGATATACCATCCACCCGAACGAAGCGATTTGCTTCTTCGTTCATCATACGAACCGCCAAGGAATGGAATACCCTGCCTGAGTCTGTGCTTCTGGTTAAGTACAATATGGGGGTCTTCAAATCGCGAGTGAATAGGTATCTTCTGGGTAAGCACGCTCCATCATCGATCGCATCATCACTTAACATCAGGTGAGATAGTGATCAAGTGCTACCCAGTTCGGTATAAAAAAAAAAACTTGATTTTCGATGTAACTGCAAAATAATTGGCCACTGTAATACAAACATACTGTAATGTTGGCGAAACGATTTAAAGCGACCTAAAAAATAGAACAAATATTGAGCATTCCGAAAAAAAAAATTGTCTTTAAAATAATTTAAAGACAGTATAGGATCATCTTGTTGATACAACATCATCTAATCATAATTTTTATAACCACAAACAAAAAATAACTTTGTCTTTTTTCTATAGAGGAAACTCAGCGCGTCCTAAGGCTGTCTCTAGACGAATTTGGACTGCCGAAGTTCTACCAAATGTTTGGAATATCGAAAGTCAAATCGGCCGCTGTGACCGCTTTCCGAAGTCCTTATAACAGACATGCGAGCGATTGGTAAGTTTCATATATGTTGAAAATTCTACCCTTGACGCTACCTGATGTAGAAACTATTGGGCCTATCACATTTGTTCTTCTCTTGGGTCACATCTCAACAACTCCCACGGTTATCGTGGGACCTAGACCATCTAGGTGTAATGGAAAATACAACGAAGCTATATAAGACACTGGCTAAATACACTAATCGCGTGGAGCCATAATGAAGCTAAAAAAAACAACGCCTTTTAAGGACCGCCTGAGCGCAAGCGCGTGTCCCACCACGTGCCTTGCCAATTTTATTATCTACGTACGTCATCGAACGCACGGTAATATTACCGTGGTTATATATTACCGTGTCACACGCATTGACAGTTGCCCGCGCGTCGTTGGAATGCAATATGTAATCTATATTCCAAAGGCCCCGCGCGAAATATAATATCATTACTGAATTTACGAAACAACATAGAAATATAGTTTCATGCTGTCATACCTTCCACCTACCTTCAAAACGTGAAACGATTTACCACATTAGGTTTTGCAGCTACTTAGTGCTATTTAACATGCAACGATTTAAGAGAGGTTTTAACAGAGTTTTAAGAATAAGTAGGCAACGCGCTGGCAATACCCAGCAATACTAGTGTCGCAGGTGTCCACAGGCGGCGGTGACCTCTTCCCACCATGTGGGCCTATTTGTACTACAATACTAGTGTCGCAGGTGTCCAAAGGCGGCGGTGACCTCTTCCCACCATGTGGGCCTATTTGTACTACAATACTAGTGTCGCAGGTGTCCAAAGGCGGCGGTGACCTCTTCCCACCATGTGGGCCTATTTGTACTACAATACTAGTGTCGCAGGTGTCCAAAGGCGGCGGTGACCTCTTCCCGCCATGTGGGCCTATTTGTACTACAATACTAGTGTCGCAAGTGTCCAAAGGCGGCGGTGACCTCTTCCCACCATGTGGGCCTATTTGTACTACAATACTAGTGTCGCAGGTGTCCACAGGCGGCGGTGACCTCTTCCCACCATGTGGGCCTATTTGTACTACAATACTAGTGTCGCAGGTGTCCACAGGTGGCGGTGACCTCTTCCCACCATGTGGGCCTATTTGTACTACAATACTAGTGTCGCAGGTGTCCACAGGCGGCGGTGACCTCTTCCCACCATGTGGGCCTATTTGTACTACAATACTAGTGTCGCAGGTGTCCAAAGGCGGCGGTGACCTCTTCCCACCATGTGGGCCTATTTGTACTACAATACTAGTGTCGCAGGTGTCCAAAGGCGGCGGTGACCTCTTCCCACCATGTGGGCCTATTTGTACTACAATGCTAGTGTCGCAGGTGTCCAAAGGCGGCGGTGACCTCTTCCCGCCATGTGGGCCTATTTGTACTACAATACTAGTGTCGCAAGTGTCCAAAGGCGGCGGTGACCTCTTCCCACCATGTGGGCCTATTTGTACTACAATACTAGTGTCGCAGGTGTGCAAAGTCCAAATTTTTAAATGGCGGAGATATGGGCGTTGAAAACGTAAAAAAATTAAGCTTTATCAAAAAATGACACAAAACTTTTTTGTTTTCTTATTGCGACGCAACTTTTTTGTTCGAGCAACTTTTGCAAAAACAGAGTCGCGAGGTCTACAGCTCACAGAGGCACTAGTATTATTGAAGTAACTAGCCGAGCCCTGCGGCTTCCCTCGCGCTGAAAAGTATCCTATTTGTTATCTAGGTTAACAAGTATTTGTGTGCCAAATTTCATCCAAATCCGATCAGCCGTTTTTGCGCGAAAGAGTAACAAACATCCCATCCATCTATACCAACTTAACCTATAGTAGAGTCAATTTAATAGATCACATTTGACACTAGTAGGTGGTTATTGGGTGTTCTACTCCAGCCACATCTGTTGATTAAACGATATACCCAACTGCGTTCGCTCCGCTTGCTGCGCTCACTTGTTGCAGTTGGGTATATCGTTTAATCAACAGATGTAGCTGGAGTAGAACACCCAATAACTAAAAATTGATTATCTCTCGCCACTTGTGTTTTAGAACTCAAAGCCTCCGGTGTAATAATTTTGATCGACGTGTTTTAGAACTCTCAATGACCCCGGAGTAATAGTTTTGATCAACTGTGTTCGTAACACATACGGTTGGATGATCCATGGTAAGTATAGTATAGTAGTATAGTATAGTATAGTAGTATAGTATATCGCGAGTGAATAGGTATCTTCTGGGTAAGCACGCTCCATCATCGATCGCATCATCACTTAACATCAGGTGAGATAGTGATCAAGTGCTACCAAGTTCTGTATAAAAAAAAAAAAAAAAAAAGTATCATCCTGAGAGCCCAAGGTAGGATTATCTCTCACCACATACGATGTCTCAGCACAGACGGTTGGATAAAACATGGTAAGTATCATCCTGAGAGTCCAAGGCAGGATTATCTCTCGCCGTTTGCGATGTCTAAACACAATCGGTTAAGTGATCCATGGTAAGTTTCACTCTGGGAGCCCAAGGTCGGATTATCTCCACCGATTGCGATTCCTAACCTACCTGTGTTTTGAGCATATCGTATAGTCAGATAAACCTGTTCTACTACTTCTACTAAAGCCGTAATGACTTTTTGTCGGAATACTTACGATAAATTACCGCGCCCTAACCAACCTGTGTTTTGAGCATATCGTATAGTCAGATAAACCTGTTCTACTACTTCTACTAAAGCCGTAATGACTTTTTGTCGGAATACTTACGATAAATTACCGCGCACTATCCAGTGCGACTTATTACCTTTACCGTGCACCAGTCAGTGCAATTAAGGATAAAAGTATAGTGTGACTTAACCATACCGCACACTATATTTCAAGATGATAGTATAGGAACAGTTTTGGGTTCAGTTAATTAATAACACAATGTCAAATTCTCAGGTTGTTACCAGTATTTTGTTCTGGTCCTAACTGAGAATTTAAAAAAAATATAATTTTACTTACATCATCTTACAAACCATAAAACAAAATGAAATTTTCAGTTGTTACTGGTGTTTTTCACTGGTAGTGACTAAACATTTACTTACTTAAATCTTACAAACTAATTTTGTATGACGAAATATTTATTAGATCAAACAAGATACATTTGTATAATTCCAGAGCGTAGGTGTTCATACTGGAAATCTGAAACAATACAAAAAATATTACAAAATTAAAATCTGCTACCCCTAAAGCACCAACTTTTATATTTACTGTGCTTTAAAGAAATGTGTGTATATACGTAAATTAAAATTCAAGCGTAGTCACTCACCATTTTCATCTAAAGGATTTTAATTTATTAAATTCATGAAGATCTCATTGTCCCTGCTGCTTGTCGCTCCTGTAAAATAGAAATTGGTACACATTAGTTTAAAACTAAGAATACACAATTTAATTAAAAAAAATCTTTACTCAGAATAAATCAAATTAAACTTGGAAATAACTAAACATTAAATCAGTGTAGTTAATATAAACAGCAATCGAAAAATAATCATTTTTATGTAATGTTTAATATTATTTTCTTTACCTAACATTTACATAACATGTTCAAAATAATTAGGATCGTTTAAAAAACCGACTTCAAATGCTACTGTATTCAATTTGAGTAGCAAGTTTGCGGTTATTATCTCCATATCTCTGGAGATACTCATTAGATCTTGATAAATTTACAATGGGACCACTACAAAAGTATAATCTTTGAAATAAATATATAATTAAAAAAATCGGACCACAATTGACAGAGAAAAAAAATAATTAATATTTCACAGTGAAACATAGAACATCCTCCTATTTTTTAAAGTCGGTTAATAGGGCTTTTTGTCGTATGAAGACCTATTTTATTTTTTCGATTTCTAGTAATTGAGAAAATCTTTATTATATAATACGACAGAAACTTGGTTTTTAATTTTATTTTCGAATCAACCAAAAAAGTTTACGTTGCAAAGTATTATACAGTAAAAGCTAGGTACTTACTTGTTATTTCCAAATAGTTACAGAACTACACTCACCGACACCGTGAACTTATAGAATGAATGGTTTTTTCACACGCTCGATAGTAGGTACAAACGTATCAAGGTAAAATGGATTAAGTTACATGTAATCGTAAACATTTCTTTTAAGGGTTCGCATACACGTTCGTTTTTAACTCTGCGATTGAGCTGTTCTGTAGGTACAGATAAATCATGTCCCTATAACCTGTAAATATGTTTTTATACCATTAAGTTTTCACTGTACAGTTAATTGAATGCTATTTTAACCGACACCTAACCAAGGAGTAGGTTCTGAATTCGTCGGAATATTTTTTTTATGTATGCTTCTCGATTACTCAAAGATGGCCGTACCGATTTAGAATATTTTTTATATTGTTTGAAAGGACACACTTTCCAAGTAATTTCATTTAAATTTCATCGAGATCTCATGACTATCTCAAGAGATATGGAGACAAACACATCAAACTTGGCACATGACTAGCGCGACATTTGAAGTTGGTTCTTTTAGTTTATTAACGATTTTAAATTATAATTATTACCATTCAGTTAAACTATCATTCATATGTATAGTCAAACTATTTAGTGAAAACGAGCAGTTAAAACTCAAGGTGTGTAGCGGCCTTAGGACAAATTACTTTTTAACCGACTTAACAAAACGAGGACTTAACAGATAGCGTTTGTACGAATTACTTTTTTGTTTATTATGTCATAGCTCAATCATTTATGAACTGATTTGTTTTTTTTTTTACTGACTTCACAAAAAGGATGATGTACTCAATTCGTCTGTATAATTTAATTTTTTTTTCACTTCAGAACCTCATCATTTATAAACTGTGTGTGGATTTGGAGAATGTTTTTTTTATTTTTTTACCGACTTCAAAAAAAGGAGGTTTCTCAATTCAACCGATATTTTTTATGTTTGTTCGCGGATAACTTCGTCGTTTATGAACCGATTTTGATTATTCTTTTTTTGTTCGAAAGGAGATATTCCAAGTGTGGTACCATGATAATTTTATCGAGGTCTGATGAGTACCTCCAGAGATATTGAGATAAACATCTCAAAATTGGTACTGAAAATGAATAGCGCGGCATTGAAGTCGGTTCGTTTTTAGTTTTTAAACGATATTATTATTATTAATAGAATATGTTTACAGTGTAGTTCCATTTTAATTTTATCGAGATCTGATAAGAATCTCCAGAGATATGGAGATAGATACCTCAAACTTAGTACTGAAAATGACTTGCGCTGCATGTGCAGTCGGTTTTTTTGTTTTGTGAACGATCTTAAATTATGTAAGAAAGTAAATAGTAATACTTCCCGTGTGGTGCATTGTACAGTTCAAATAATTAGATACCGTCTTATTATCTAAACACATAAAATATTATTGTAATATTTTATGCACTGACTGAATGATAGAAAAATTAAATTTTTCTATCTTTTAATCTATCGTAGTCAGGTAATGGTGTGAGTTTTTATATTGTCATCCGAGTAGGCGCAATCTTTCTTTGATCCGATTTCAAAGGTGGTGCGACCATTAGCTTCAAATTTGCTTGTTTTGTTAAAGTACGGGTACTTAATATCTTTTGAATTGGAATATTATTTGCTGACACATAAAAAGTATTTGCTATAAAATCGCGTAAAATTAGAAAACTGACATATTCTTCGCTGGTTCATCATCCTCGAGAGTCTTGCTGCCTGCCAGACCCTGCCAACCGCCCGCCACCCTGCTCAGCCACCGCCTGCCACCCTGCTCAGCCGCCGCCTGCCACCCTGCTCAGCCGCCGCCTGCCAGACTCCGCCAGCCACCGCCAGCCCACCTGCCGCCTGACATTGCGCAGCCACGACACTTCGAGAAAACATCTACAGAAATATGTGAGTGAGTATTGTCTTATTACGTGTTTTAAAAATCTTTGTTCCATCCATACTAATTTTTTATTTTTTTTCTTAGGTCGGACTCTGAATACGCATCTGAAGCAATCGTGACCACAGCACCGTCGGTGTTGTCGCTGCCTACCAAGAAGCCAAAAGCCTCAAAGCGCAAGATCACCCCCGTCGGTAACGCTGCTGCCCTTGCTAAGCGCGGTTATGCATCATATTCACCATCCTTCACACCACCCGATTTGCAAGAGCCGGAATTTTCGTGGTACGTATATATATATATATATTTTATATCTGATAGGTTATCGTTTTTATCGCTTGGTGGTAACTACTACTAGGTACCGATGCAGGGCCCGAGCCGTACTATAATTAACGTATATACGATAATTTAGACCTCCGTATTATGTACGCAAATACACGATAAATTCCATACACCACAAAGTTTGAGAATTACGCTCATATTCAATAAAAAATTGAGCATATACTATTGTTTATTGGTCACAGCGCCAGCTTATTTCTTCATTTCAAAACGTTGGTACGCTTATAAAATCTGTGTACTGTGGTCTGTCTTCTCAGCCCGTCTGCCTGTATGGAGTAAAATATACATTGATTCTGTTCTGTATACACAAACAAAGTGTAATAAAAATTATCGTTTTATATGATTTTTTAATGTATTTTAAGCCATTATACTGAGTGTACGATAATTTTGCTCCAAAAACGTCAAAATACGATAATTTCACGGCCCTGGTACGATAATTTCCTCGCTTCAGGTTGGGATCCCTGTACCGATGATGATAATAATTATTTAACAATAATGTATATTGTATGGAGTGAGCAAAGTTAAATGATTATTTAACTCTGAATCTAATTATGATGATAAAAGTTCCTAAATATTATCATAACAGTATTTCATCATATTTTATTTTCTTTGTTTTACAGGTCTAAAAAACGCAAGTCAGACATCTTTTCGATTCTGAAAGGGGAAGAAAGCGTTGCTGCATCTAACGCATCACAAAGCGCCGGAGGCAACGTATCGACTTCTTCTTTCAAGACGAGGGTTTCCGGAGGGCAGAGCCGACGCACCGCAACAGTCTCCGAAGGCGACTTTTACGTTGAGGTGAAGCTTTACAACGTCGTCGACGTTCAAAATACGCCTCCTCAAGAACGCTATAAAAAAGCGTTGACGAGTGTAAAGCTGCGTCTCAACGAACAAACTAAGGAGTGGGAAATTTTACAAGAGTTTCTCATTACGGTGTTTAAATTATTTAAAGATTCTAAACCAACAAAATTTAGTGATAAGATTAATTTTAAATAAACAAAACGTGTGCATAGGTTTATTATGGTTTTTATTTTATTAAATTAAGTTAGGTTCATAAAGGTAGATAGAATTATTATAGTATGTTTTGATATATGTAGTGTAGGTAGACTATATTAAACTCTCAAAGTAAAATTTTTAATTAATTTGAAATAAAAAAGAAAATTAAAAGCGTATAATATTATAATACTGACTTTAAAAAATAGGTAACTTTCGATGTAGGTAGGTACTTAAATTAATAATTATATCTAGTAGGCAAACAAGCAAGTAGCTTCTACAATGCCATTCTGTTCAGTTTGTAACACATCTATAAGCGGTAGGCGCTGGACAGGTCATTTGCGAAGTAATACACATAAACAAAACGTTTTAACTGTACCGCATATCGATGTGGAAGGCGTAGATATTGTAGCGACAGCATTTCAGAACCGAATAATATCTTACAGGATTGCTGCGCAATACGCAAATGAACATTCTATTGATGTATTTTTAGATTCAATACGAAACAAAGTCAAACTCATTTTAGATGAATGCATAAAAAAACATATTTGTGTCAAAGTCAACTTCGAAATATTCTCAAAGTTTTTACTTTTCAAAAATAATGAACAAGAAACTAAATCGTTTATGACAAAAAATATCCCTGTTTATGGAAATTATAATTTTGAGCATTTATATTTAAATGTAATCAATACAATACGCACAAAAATTGACCAATTCGAAGAGCAAGATTCGGGTTGGACTTTTCTTAATTGTATGCATATTGAGGTTAATGTTAATAAATATCAACCACTTCGCGGCTCCACGTATATTGAACTACCAATATTCATCAAGAAAAAGAAAGCATGTTTAAATATTCAAAACAACGATAAACACTGTTTTCTGTGGAGCGTGGTTGCAGCCCTCTATCCAGCTAAAAACCATCCTGAAAGGGTTTCGTCATATGTACATTTTCGCAATGTACTAAACACTGAAAACATTTCGTTTCCCATGACATTATCTGATGTTAAAATATTCGAAGAAAATAATCCAAACCTAAGTTTTATTATTTTTGGCTTAAAAAATAACAAGACTGTTGTAGGCCCGCTTTATAAATCAGAAAGCCATGAAAATAAAAAAACGATTCACCTTCTTTGGATAGAAAACAACACAACATCTCACTACTGTCTCATAAAGAATTTATCGAGACTGGTGAGAAGTCAAATAACGAAGCATAAAGGACAGATCTATTTTTGTGACACTTGTTTGTTGTTTTTTAAAACGGTTGAGGATGTAGAAAGTCATACCTGTAACGGAATTGTCACTGTCCTACCGGAAAAGGGGTCAGTAATTAAATTCAAGAATTTCGAACGCAAACAAGACATTCCTTTTGTAATTTATGCTGACTTTGAAACTATGCTAGATGATGTAAGCAAAAGTGAATCAGATCCTCAAAGTTCTTATACGCGCACTACACAAAAGCATATACCTATCGCATTTGCTTACAATGTGATTAATTCTGTTGACCCTTCTTACAATAAATTCGTAATCTTTAGAGGTCCTCATTGTGTAGAAAAATTTGTTAGCTCACTTTACAAAGATGTTCGGGATATCCATGCAGTGTTATCACAAAACGTTCCCATAATTTTTAATGCAAACGATGCAGTTGATTTTAGGAATGCAGTTCGATGTCATATTTGTGAGAGTTTTCTATTCGGAGATAAGGTCAGAGACCATTGTCACCTTACTGGACAGTATCGGGGTGCAGCTCATAGCTTATGTAATTTACAGTACAAAGTTCCAAAGTTTGTGCCAATTTTTTTCCACAATTTAGCAGGGTATGATTGTCACTTGTTTATAAAAACACTTGGTAAAGCGCCTGGACCAATAAAAATAATTCCTAAAACGAAAGAAAATTATATCTCTTTCACAAAATTCATTCCAATATCAAGAGACGAGTTCGTTCAGTTAAGATTTGTAGATTCGTTTAAATTTTTAGGAACCAGTCTAGAAAAATTGGTTAAAACCATGAAAACTCATGAGTTTACTCATTTAAGGAATATTTACCCAAATGAAAATGAGTTTTCCCTTCTAACTCGTAAAGGCGTTTACCCTTACGAGTACATGAACGCATGGGAACGTTACAACGAGCCATTTCTGCCAAGCAAAGAAAGTTTTTATAGCTCTCTCAACAATGAGCACATATCAAATAAAGATTATGAGCACGCACAGTCAGTTTGGACCCAATTTGAAATTCGGAACCTAGGCGAATATACCGATTTGTATTTAAAAAGTGATGTGTTGTTGTTAACAGATATATTTGAAAACTTTAGAAAAACTTGCAAACATTACTACAACTTGGATCCTGTATTTTATGTCACTGCACCGAGTTTATCATTCGATGCTATGCTTTATAAAACAGGCATTGAGTTAGAACTAATAGATGACTTTGCTATAGTAGATATGTTACAGACAGGCATACGAGGAGGTGTGGTAATGGCAGCACATAGGCATGCCAAAGCAAACAACGAATTTATTTTCGACCATGATCCGTTGATGCCAGAATCATTCATAGTCTATATAGACTGCAATAATCTTTATGGATACAGCATGTGTCAAACATTGCCCTTGTCAAACTTTAGGTTTCTTGATCAATCAGAAGTTAATAAACTGGATGTAAATAATGTATCTGATGATGCAGAGTTCGGCTTCATTCTAGAAGTCGATCTCATTTATCCAAAAAAATTACATTGGGAACATAATTATTTACCGTTTTGCCCCGAAAAAGATATTCCACCGGGTGGAAAAAATGAAAAATTAATTCCAAATCTTTATGACAAATTTAATTATGTTATACATTATGTACATTTAAAAACCTGTTTAAGACATGGTTTGATCTTGAGACAAGTACATCGTGCTATAACGTTTCGACAGAGTGCATATTTAAAACAATACATCGATCTTAATACAAATTTGCGTCAAAAAGCAACGTCAACTTTTGAGCAAGACTTTTTCAAATTGCTCAATAACAGTGTTTTTGGTAAAACGTTAGAAAACAACCGCAAGAAGGTCCATGTTGAGTTGATAAATCAATGGAATGATCAAAACAATAGAACTAAAAAAAGAAATAACGCAGAAAAATTAATCGCGAGTCCAAACTTTCACAGTGCTTCAGTTTTTACGGAAAGTTTGGTTGCGATTCAATTAAAGCCTAATCGTATAGTATTGGATAAGCCACTGTATATCGGATTTACAGTTTTGGAATTATCAAAATCACATATGTATGATTTTCACTATTCTATATTTAAACCATTTTACAGGGACCGCTTGACGATGTGTTATACTCATACAGACAGCTTTATTTATCACATCCAAACCAACATTTTTTATCAAGATGTGAAACATACGTTTTTGGAGTATTTTGATACCAGTAACTTTTCTGTTGATAATTATCACAAATTACCAATAATTAACAAAAAAGTACCAGGACTTTTCAAAGATGAAATGGGTGGAAAAATAATCACTGAATATGTAGGATTACGCTCTAAATTATATTGTATAAAAAATACTGACACTGAAATTAAAAAGGCTAAGGGAGTAAAATCATGTGTTGTTCGAAATCTTAGTATCTTAGATTATACAAACACATTGCTTACATCAAATACACTACGCAAGAAAAACATATTGTTTAAAAGTATAAAACATGAAATATTTACACGTTCTGTAAACAAAATTGCGCTTTCTAGTAGCGACGATAAACGATTTATTTCGCAAGATAAAAAATCAAGCAGAGCTTGGGGTCATATTTCAATTCTTGGGGTCTAATCTAATGTAAGTAGCTTAAGATTATCTGTAAGATGAAATAAATATGTAATATAATAATAATAATAATGTTCCCGCAGGGGCGGCTTTGTGGCGAGCCGACGGTGAGTGGCGACACCGCGGACCCCTATCCCGTGAGGGCTAAATGAGACCCTCTGACCCCCGGCTTGCCTTGACCGGCCGGCCGGTGGTGGGAATCGCAAGAGCTAAGACCAAAGCTCCAGGGTGGAAGTGTTAAAGGCATAAAGCCGCTAGTAGCGTTTAGTGAAAGTGCAGCACACCTCTCAACACCCTTAGCTATCCACGCCAATGTTGCCCCTCGGCGCCGACATAACGGTCCGCCTTTATGGGGGGTCCATTCAGTGTATAGCTAGTCACCACCCGCCTTAATATTTTGAAATGAGGCATAATTGGCGGGTGCCGTACCTCATCCCATAGACCAGAAAACAGTCATCAAGCAGCACACATTCATAGCCATAATAAATTATAGTACCATCTTTTTATAGTTTTTCATGTCTCCATCCACAAATTATATTTTTATTTAATTTAATATTGTAAAGGGCCTCTTGACGTTGGCTTCGGCTCCGTCAATGCCTTCCAAAGGACCGGGCGATTTGCAGCCCGTGATGTGAATTGAATAAAGAGTATAATAATGTTATAATAATGTAAAGTGAACCTTAAGTAAGAATATAGTGAATAAACGAATTTCATTTAGAATACTTGTTGTTTTTATTTTATTTTAAGAGCCTTATCATCTAGCTTAAGTTAATAATGCAAAATCAATTTAATGTTTGTGAAAAATTTTGTGTAAACTATTCCTGTAATCTACGTAGGTACTTCAAATTCACTAACGCAGCATAAACTTTTAACACCGACGCAGGTGCACTGACATGTCACTACATGATTTTGCACATTCGACAAACATTGAATAAAATTCATCATGCCCTGCTCATTATACCCTGTTCGAGCGTCGCAGTTAACACACATATTCACATACTTTCAAGTCGACTTAAGACATAAGTTTTGAACGTTTATTCCTTTATTTCTATTTACTCGATATTATCCATAAAAATGATCCTAATAGTTTTCTATTTTGTTTCAGATTATGACAGACATTGTAATAAATAATAACAGTGAGACTCAAGATGGACTTTTTGGAATTAATACCCAAGACCTTCTTTTCCACTGTGCGCAGAATCCATTAGAAGGCTTTGACGAAATTTTTCCAATCACTAATCAGAAGAAATCGTCTCCAAAACGTCCAAAACGGAAGACAAAGAAGACACCTGGTGAAACTAAGAATGTTCGCAATAGTATGCGGCGATCATCATTTGTTTTAAACCGTGAAGCATACAAAGGGAGACGTTTGATTCAGATCAAAATAATAGACATTAGTGGTGATAACAGTGACACTGAAAGTGATGTTGTAATATCGGCTCAATATATAGTAAAAGATTTTACGGACAGAATATTAGATCAAACCGAAAGAGTGATTAAAAATATATCTGAAAATATAATAAGTGATTCTGACTGATGAGACGCATAATTGAATAAAATTATTTTTAAATAGATCAGTTAAATTAAATTAGAAGTGATTCTTAAGATGTTTAATCAAATCAGTAAGTAGTATCTCCCTGAATGCAATGTACTATTTAATTCATTAAATTTAAGATATGTTTCAATTTTCGATATTATATTAAAAACCTATTCAAATATCTGCTGTATTTTAATTCCTAAATACTCACCACTTTAATACGTTAAAATATAATTTGGTAGAATAAAACAACAACCAGTTTAGGCAATAATTATTTTATTAAATTTAAAACATTAAATTAAATTCTTAGCTTACATTGAATAAATGTTTATTATTATTATCATACCACTTTTTTAAGCACGATACATTTTTTAATGCACACATTTTCGTGTGTTGTACACAATTTAAATTTATATTAGGTTTTTCATAGTCGTGATATAATTTTAAAAAATTAGGACCTCCTTTTTCTCCCACATCTATTATTTCACAGTTCTCACAAAGTCCTTTGATCCACATAACTTTCTCAGTTCCTTTTGTTAACACTTTTTTCTTATTCAAATATGGTATTATAATTCTTTAGAATTCCCTGTAGTCAATGTGGCCTTCACTCCAAAAATATCCTCGATTTGCTTCTATCCACCGCACTTGTTTCTTTTCTTCGATCGATAAGTTTTTAAATGGATAGGGGGGCTTGACAAGAAAGGTTTGGGTATTTTCTTCGTTTAAAATAGACAATTCTTATACAAACTTATTATATATATATTAATTATTACAAATTTGTATTACTGCGTAATAATATCAGTTCATGTTTACAATTCATAATTATTTTCTTATAATCTTCAAAATATTACTAAGAGGTATTGAGGCAGAAAAACTATTTCCATGGGTTGTTTTTGTTCCATTTATATCCCAACCCCAAGCTTTTGCTATCTTAGCTTCATTTTCATTAAATGATACTAGACTCTTCATTGTTGTAGTCATTCCAGCATTTTTGATTCTATCTATTTCAACTCCATTTAGTTCATAACGAATATCTTGAAAAAGAAACAGTAATGGATTGTTTGTGAATTCCACAGCAGTAACTTTTAGTTTTGTATCCTTCTTTATGATGTTTACTGTTCCTTCTAAATAAAGGGTACTTGCTGATGGTAGTATGTATAAATCCTGCTGATTGATAGGTATGCGGATTTCATCATTCCTGTTAAAACTTGTTACGTAAGGTTTATATGAATGATATTCGATACCGTCTATGGTATTATCGTATGCTGGTGAACTTGTTATATCCAAAATGTTCATTTTAATAGACCAATTAATTTCAGGAACTTTTTATTTTCCCTGGTCAATTTAATTTTTTTCTTAGTTGTTCCTTTTCGGATTGTTCGATGAGTACTGATGTTTCATTATTGAACTACTTTTATTGAAGTCGATCATCTTTTCCTGATATGCAAATATAATTGAACTTCTTCACCGCGTAGATTTATTAAATTATTATTAATATCTAATAATCTAATATTAATAGTGCTGACGTCAATTTGATTGACAGGAAAATAAATTATATTCTTTGGCACTTCTATTATTCGGTATCCTGGAGGCACGTTAGGAGCAAATTCATAAAGAATATGGCTTGGTTTTCCATTAATATATGATCCGCTCACTATATCACATTCGACTCTTACCACTGTTGTCGATAAAATGTTAACTGGGAGTTGCGACTCGTGTATTATATTGGCTTTAAGAGTTTTATTACCAAATCCTAGTAAAGTTCCTGGAGAATTAGCTTTTTCAAAATGGATATCTTTAGAGCAGAAGATAAACGATTTCAACGTGTTATTATTGCAAAATAAATTAAAAGCGACTCCTTTTTTTTACGTTTGACTTTAGATAATCAGAAATATCTTGCAGTTCGTAAGTGCCTTCTGGTATGTCTACGACTTCGTTATTGTCATAATAACATTTATTGTTTCTGTTATCAATGTTAGGTATTGAATTGAATGTTGAGAAATATAACAGAGCACACTCGTATTCATCATCAAATTGTAAAGCTGGATAATAGGTAGTGGATAAAATAGAGGTGTTGCCTGTTATTGACAGCGTGAAAGACATTTTAGAAATGATGGTAATAAAAACACGTTTATAAATACATAGTCACAATACTTTATTAGAACATTTTATACAAATAGTATTAGCATAACATTTTTTCCAAAATTCACTTAGGAACTTTAAACATAAATGACCACAATTAGATGTATTAAAACGTTGATATCTACAATAATTGTATGTTATATTAAATTTTAAATATCTTATTAACTCAATTGGTGGCTTTAAATCACCAAAGCTATCAAAATACTCACAATAGTTAAAATGTTTTACATAGGCTACCCAATGGGTTCCTTCATTCTCTGAGCTATCTAAATTAACAATCGCACACTCAATGTCCTTAGGCTTTGGCGGCAATTCATTTCTCATGAAAACACCTCTAAAGTAAGGTATGTGTTTAGTAGCATACTCTAATATATCTATATCAGTGAGAGCACGCTTGGGTAACCTTTCTATTAGTTTTTTGAACTATTTACAAAAAGACCATTGCCTTTTTTATATGGTTTTATATATAAGCCTTTTCCTAAGGCGATACTTTCCATCGTTTTATTATGACGTTGGGCTTCTTCCAAATTCTTTTTAGCTGCTTTATGATCATTTACAGCTTTAGTAATACCTGCTGCACCTCCAACCAATGCACCTAGAGCAGACAGTCCTGCGAATATTGGTATAAGTGGTAAAATACCACCTGTTTTTGGTAACGGTATTACACGAGGCAGACACACTCCTTTTTTATTTTTTATCAGTTTTTTCGCAGCTGAATATGCAGCTTTAATAGCTCTAGAATTGCTTTTTGGTTTTAATTTTTTCAGTCGTTTATGTATTGTAGAGACGATCGATTTAAATGTTCTCACGCCAGCACCATGCTTCATTTTGGTTTTCATCACTTTGCTCACAAGCCACGAAGACAGTTTTTCTCCTCTTCCTGCATTTTTCGATTTCATCCGTTGCTTTGCCATATTTAATAATTCTAAATCAGCTCTGTGTCGATCTTCCAATTTATTTAAATTATCGTATGCTATATCGTGTCTCATGCAAGCATTATCAAGCTCATTAACTCCTTGATCACCTCTCAATAATCGTTTTCTTAATCTGGTACCAGGTCCACAGTAATTGTACCCAGGTAAATGCAATTCAAATGGTAAGTTATTTATGATGCTGTTAACGAGTCCACCACCATGCATAGCTGAGTTATAAATGAGATAAAACATCTAAATAGACTTAATTTTATATACTTAGGTATGTAACTCTATAGAAAAGATAATCATACAATTGCTCGTTTTTCAATCCAACTGTTTTCAGTACTAGGTAGACCTAACCACTTTACGAATAATTTATTACCTTTTTTTCTTATAACCTTTTCAATTAGATACACATTAGGACACTTAGTTTTTTGAAGTTCTTGTTCATAAAAACTTCCTAAAATTGGTTGATAGTGTAGATCTTCTATGGAATAAGTGATAGGTTTAGAACCATGAACTTTTTTAATCAAAAACAATTCCGTAGACCAGTTTGGGGTGTATCCTTTTTCAAAGTTACCTTTATATTTACTTATACGAACATGGTCACCAACTTCTAATTTTCTGGTCTTTGACAGACAATTAATTTCCTGTGATTTGATTATATTTCTCAATACTTCACTTTGGTTTGATTGGTTAACATCGTTTGGTTTATATTTTATTGTTCGATGTATTGTGTTATTGTATGTTGCCATAACACTTTCTATAAGCTTTCCAATCCATTTATAACTACCATTCAAACTAAAATTTTTATACAACTTGTTCTTGAGAGTTTTGATTAGTATTTCGACTATAGAAGCCTTTTTTATGGAATATGTAGAGTAATGATTAATTTTATTTTTTAGCATAACTTTTTTAAATTCATCGTTATAAAATTCTGTGCCCATGTCAGTTTGTAAGTTAACTGGCTTTCGATAATTTTTAAATAATAGCGAACTAAATGCATTTGCTATTTCGGATTTAGTCTTCGTTTTAACAGGGATAGCCCAGGAAAATTTAGAAAAACAATCTATTACAACAAAAATATACCTATGTCCATTATTACAACTTTTTATATTTTGAAAATCCATAAGATCAGCTTGCCATAAATCATCAATTCCTCTTAATATTACAGATCGTCGAACAAAGTTTTTACGAGCTGTTTTATGAATTTCATTTACTATTTGTAGCTTACTCATTTCTTTGATTTAATGATTTGGTCTAATTCAGCCTTTGTATAATAATCTGCTTTTAAATTCTCAATGCCTTTTTTAACATCTGCTTTTAAATCGTTGAATATTATATCGACTTCTTGCTTTTTTACAAACAATTGAGATTGGCTGTCTACGTATTCCTTGTTCACAGCATCGGTATTTTTCAATGGAATTGTAATCCCAGTCAACCTTGTATTTCGTAAATCGAACTCTCCGGTTTCAGTTCGCTTGTCTTGATGACTTTATGAAGTCTTGATGACTTTATGAAGTCTTGATGACTTTATCAAAATTTTCTAAAAAGTCTGGTAAACGCAATCGTTTATGAATATGATGTCCAAACTTATCCATTATTGTGAACTGATGGGTGTTGTTGACAAAGATCAAATGATACTATTTTTAGAAATGTATGCTATTTATTAAAATTTAAAATTTAATTAAATTTAAAATTAAATTAATGTTGCTTTCGCGCAGTTCTTCTATAATAGATATTATTTCATTATCTAACCCAGTGTTACCAGCATCTTTTGAAGCAATCAATAGTTTTAATCTTTCAACCAGTTCATTAGGATTGTCCCAGTAAACGTAGTCAACATTTTTCTTCCACTGTTTCAACAGAGGTAGTCCTTTTCCTTGATGAAGTAAATCAGGTTGACTACTGTCAGTGCTCGCTGAAACTTTACGCAACTTAAATAGCGGTTTTATTATATTCAAATATTTTCGACCTCTGTTACTTCTGATTGGTTTATTTGGATCGAATTCTCTTCGGTGCACATTTGTTTCTAGTAACATTATTTTATAATGTCTCAAATCTTCATCAGTTATTGCAGATATATTAGGTACTTTTTTAAACAGAAGTTCCTTTATACCAGGAGTATATTTGTACTTGTTTGCACCAACTTGAATATAATCATCAAAAAGAGTTACACGCGAAGATCCCATCATGTGTTTACCTCGTTCATTTCTCACGCCAAACGGAACATCTTGTAAAGTTTTGGAAGACATGGACCACGAAGAAATTTCTTGATCACTTGAACCTGATTGCACTGATTTAAATGATTCCTCATTTTCTTCATTATCAGATTTTTCTGAATTCTCATAGCTTTCATCTGAATCATTAGAGTCTCTTGGACTAAATACGTCGAACTCGATGTTAGAATCTCTCTTAAGAGTTTTGTCCTTGTCTAATGGACTTGAAGTTTCAAATTGTACTCCTTTATTTTCGGAACACGTTTTAGATTTTTCCACCATTTCATTAAGAGGACTTGTAATTGGTTTAAAAACAGATTCCAAAATACTATTGTTTTCCATTTCAATATCTCGCATCTTTTTAACCTTATTTTTAACAGCTGCCGCAGCCTTTACAATTTGTCTCTTTAGATTTTTTTCCATATCTTTAAATTGAATTTCAATTGATTGAACTATTGTCAGTGTTCTCACGAAAGTGATAACATGTGTTTTTACTTCAGCTATTTATAGTAGGCTAGCAATAGAGTGTAATCAGAAATACAATCGTGTTATATTGGCGAATATTCGCCTACAAATTGGACACTTATTACCAATGGAAAAAGCACACTTTGCACAAGCCGCAGCATGACCACAAGGTAAAAAACAAGTGTTAAGCTCTTCTTCTAAACAAATTTTACAGATTATTGAAGATGATGTATTTACTATCAAAGGTAGATCATCCAGTGGAGTCTGTTGGCAATTTTTTTTAATTTCTTCGTATACATAATTTTTCATGATCTTAACGTAGTCTTTTCCTTTCATTACTAAAACATACGGACATGACTGGAACCAGCGCGCATGCTCTACCCATGGTTGATCTTCGGAGTTCCAGTCTTTAAGCCTTCCATCGCAGTAAAAACAAATAACTCTGTCGTCACAGCCTGCATAAAAAAATCCTGCTTCAGCCATTTCTTGTGGTTTTTGTGTTAATCCTCGAGGCCAGGTATCAAAACTTCTTAAACGTTTGTATACAGTGGAGTATATACGGTTCACAGGATTATTAAACATGATTTCTATATTTAATTATTAAGCTTACTGCTATTAGCTGTTTACTTTTCAACACCTCGACAAGCATTGACATATTTACGACATACATACTAATGAAACACAACAAACGTATCGAATTTCTTTCGGTAACATCCTTTGTTTTTTTCACAATCCTTGTTAATCACTACATAACTGTAGGGTTCTTTCCATATATTTGCACAAATTTCTCTAAATTCCTGCCACGTCATATCTGTATTGACGTGTTCATCATAAATATGTCTCATATTTATATCATCTTGCTTAAAGAGAACAATTAAATTTGCATTATCTCTCACTAACTGTTTTGGTATTTTGCTATAAGTCTGATTTAGATAAAAACAGTCTATATATTTATGTCTTCCCATTGCAAAATAGTCGCGCATATTATTTTGATTCTCACACGCTACGTCATCGAATATAATTATTGAGTTACATTTTGCTGCCTCTGGAGTAAGAACTTCTTCATTTTCATGATACTTAGAAAAAGTAACACCAGGAACCATTCGTAATACCTGTTCCAAATACATGTATCTCGGTTTATAAAGAGTTTTTGAATAAACATAAAAAATTTTAAATTGCAAACCATTTTCATGTAAGATGAGTCCGATAGCCAAATTAGTTTTTCCACAGTTCGACGGGCCACATATTATACATCGTATTGTATTTGGTAAAAGCTTTCCATGACGAAAACTGCGTTTTTCAGAATTAATATTTATATTTTCGAATTTTAATGATATTGGCTGCTTAACGAACTTCATTGCAAGAGCGCTTTTCGCAGAATGATAAGTAATGTTTAGTAACCACATTAATAAACATTATAACTTTCACCGGAGGCTTTGAGAGTTCTAAAACATGTTGATCAAAATTATTACACCGGAAGCTTTGAGAGTTCTAAAACACAAGTGGCGAGAGATAATCAATTTTTAGTTATTGGGTGTTCTACTCCAGCTACATCTGTTGATTAAACGATATACCCAACTGCAACAAGTGAGCGCAGCAAGCGGAGCGAACGCAGTTGGGTATATCGTTTAATCAACAGATGTGGCTGGAGTAGAACACCCAATAACCACCTACTGACACTTTATCAAAATTCAACAACGTGACCTTGTAACGAAGGGCACATAAAATTATTAATTATTTCAAAGTCAGGACTGCATAATCACTTAACATTTTTCAGTTACAAATGCATATTTATTCTAATAATTACAAAAGAAAGCGTTTTTACGATTTACTTTGACTAATGATTCATTTTAAACATAATAAACAATTTTTGTTCTAAAAAACTAAACGTCAGTACAAGGTTGCGTCAGTGAACACTTTTTCTTTATAACCCTACCCAAAAAATCAATAGATTGATCAGTCGATAGGTTGAATCGAATGCAATGATTACTTGTGAAGGATGTTTAACTATGAAAATAAATACACTGTGATTGTAATTAACACATAATATTATTCTTTGCCTAAAAAAATTCAAAAATCATTGAATAGGCACTAAAATGAATAATAATTTGGGTTAAAAAACTAACAATAAACTACTAAACGTTAGATCCATAGGTACATTTGAGTATGTTTTTTTTATCGGGCCATTTTCTATGGAGCTACATTCTAATCTAAAAAATACATATAAAATCGTTTAAATATGTACAATTTCCGATTTGTATAATTTGTATTAACGTGTCTTATCAACTTCATATAAACGCAAAACAAACAAGTAAATAACACTGAATAATGTAAATACTAATTGTATTTCTCGTTTAGAGCTGCCGGAAAATTAGTGATTTCGAATAACATCAAACTAACATCATTCTTGTTTGTGTTGATACGTATCGATTCATCAATTGTATCGATGTTTTTAAGCAAGTCACCTTACTATGAAGCTGAGACTGACAGATGTCAAATGTGATGTATTAAATTGTCGCTACTATAGTATAAAATCATTTACAGTGCCACAAGTATAACTTGGCGGTGGTGGTTTTTGGAACTAATTCTTTTAATTGAAACTGTGAGTTTGACGTTTGAGAGATTACCGCGATAGTATTGTTGATAAAAGTAAAAGCACAGTGGCGCACAGGCACGCCAAGTTATACTTGCCGGACTGTAGATGGCACTGGAGTAGGTTGTACAGTTCTCCTTGTAAATATTGCTTCTATGTACAGTCCGGCAAGTATAACTTGGCGTGCCTGTGCGCCACTGTGCTTTTACTTTGTTGATAACAGTTTCTCTTAAACCACTTTTAATTACTTTTGGCATTATTGAACTATTTTAATGTAGCAGATTTATCAACAATACTGTCGCGGTAATCTCTCAAACGTCAAACTCACAGTTTCAATTAAAAGAATTAGTTCCAAAAACCACCACCGCCAAGTTATACTTGTGGCACTGTATGAGATCCTGCATCGCGCTAACGATATTTTCCGCGATGTTTGAACCATATGCATTTGCTTTGCTTCGTCATCAAACATCTTAAAATTAAAACTCTTTAGTTTTTACGCGTTTTTTTTAGTTTAACGTATAGTCCTAGTTATAAACATGAATCGCACTACCTATTGCTGAAAACTGCATTATAATCCGTTTAAAAGATCTCACAGACACACAGATGTACAGATCGTACAGACGCGGGAAGTTACATGTTTTATACCAAGTAAAGAAGTAGGATGTCATGTTCCTTGTTATATTTATGCACTCCGAGTAGTATGTTTTGCGGACAAGTCTCACGAATGTTATCTCAGTTTCCTGTTCCACAGGTACTCGGAACATTCGCACGTGGTCACGGAATCTTCCACGAGCTATAGTAATAGCTCTGCACCACCTTCTGCAGTACCGGTGAGTTTTATAAACCACTTTATTTACCACTAGCGGGACTCGTGGTTTCCCCCGCGTAGTTTCCGGTCCCGTAAGAATACGGGGATGAATAATAGCTTATGTTACTCGCTGATAATGTAGCTTTCTATTAGTGCAAGAGTTTTTGAAATCGGTTCGGTAGTTTTTGAGTTAAATCGTAACAAACAAAATAAAACTGGCCAAGTGCGAGTCAGCATCGCGTCTGTTATCGCACACTTAGGAAGGGTTCCGTACAATACAAAACATAACAGAGTTTCAACCTCATATATTTGATTAATTGATATTACCAAGAATATTTGGTTTGGTCGCGATCTAGAAAGACGGGGCTCGTTTACTAGCGCCATCTATGTCATTTTGCCGAAACTAATTAGATAGATGGCGTTTAAAAACACGTTTTTTGTATGGGGACCCCCTTTAATTTGTAACTTTATTTTGTTTTTAGTATTTGTTGTTCTAGCGGCAACAGAAATACACCACCTGTGAAAATTTCAACTGTCAAACTATCACGGTTAATGAGCTATAGCCTGGTGACAGACGGACAGACAGACAAACAGACAGACAGACAGACAGACGGACAGCGAAGTCTTAGTAATAGGGTCCCGTTTTACCCATTGGGTACGGAACCCTAAAAATCAAATTGTTCCTCTTTATAATATTAGTTTAGATCAATGGATTTTTCTTTCGAAGCATGTACTTACGTGAGCACATCACAGTTGCCCTTCGGTGAAGAAAAAATCGTGAGGAATCCGCCTGCTTAGTAAGCTGGCAAGATACAAGCGTTGGGAAAGTTTGTAAAAATTTAGTAACATCTCCTGCTCGGTAGTATGGTTCTGTTTTAAAAACATAAAAAACTAATTTTTTACCACTATTTGACCTCTAGTATGTAGAATTTATATAGGACGCCCTCCAGCTAGGTGGAGCGATGATATACGCAAACTGGCTGGCAGCGGTTGGAAACAAGTAGCTGAAGATCGAGCTCAGTGGCGTGCCATAGGTGAGGCCTATGTCCAGCTGTGAACAGATACGGGCTGTTAATGATGATGATAATGATGATTTAGAATTTGACAATCTAAACAGCGTATAGTAATTTTTTTAAACTTTCGCGATTTACACACATAATTATATTGTAATACGGGACTTATCGCGCTAAAAACATAACTTTATTTACCTCGACGTTTCGATCAAGTTGCATTGACCGTGGTCACGAGAAGACTGAAGTTGTGGGTATCAGCATTGTTTTGATTGAGAGTAGTTTGAACCTACCCTCATTTGATCTTGATCGGAGTTGCCGCAACCACAACTTCAGTCTTCTCGTGACCACGGTCAATGCAACTTGATCGAAACGTCGAGGTAAATACAATTATGTTTTTAGCGCGATAAGTCCCGTATTACAATATAATTATAAACAGCGTGTATTTTTAATTACACTATTTCTAACCGACTTCCTAAAAGGAGGTAATTTTGTATGTTTTTACCTCAGAATTCCGCCGCCATTTACTAACCGATTCGGAAAATCCCAGTTTGTTTGGTCCCATTGTACAATTAATCAAGATCTGATGATTATCTCCAGAGATAGAGATTTTGAGGGCCCTATTTATCTCCAGAGATAGAGATTTTGAGGGCCCGGTGGCGTAATCAGGAGAACGGTCGGCTTTATATGCGCTTCTCACAGTGGCCCTCCGGTGAAGGAAAATATCGTTAAGAAACCAACAACCCGCGCATGGTGCTAGGACACTATCTAGTGTCCGCCTGGCCAGCTACCACCCTCAAGTTAGAAAATCTGTCACCAAAACATCTAATGTGTTCCGGCAGCTATTCTTGAGAGCCAGTTCTCATTCTAGGCCTAGCGTGCGTACCATCTTCGACCGCATCATCACTTACCAACAGGTGAGATAGTGGTGAAACGCTAGCCGTTTGTTAAAAACTCAAAACAATTACAAAAATACATACTATGATATACTAACAGTAGTTTAAGAACTTCGTTATTAAGGTTGAATAAAAAAGAATGAATATTATTTTTTGTATTTCAGTTTTTTCGGCGGTTGAATATTTTGTTAAAAAGTTTTATTAAAAGTACTAAATTATTATTTAAATAGCAAATCCCAGCCCAAACGCCAGCGATCCCAGCTCACACCGACCGAGAGAGATTACCTCTGCAGTCGTTGGAAACCATCACCGACGCGTTACTTGAGATCATGGAAGCCTGCCAGGCAGATATACCGGGCTGTGACTGGCTGCAGACTTGGTAAGTTGTCATCATTCATCATCATCACCACCATACAGACAGACAGGGAGATTCGGTCGGTTCGCCGAGTTCTGGCATGATGTGTCTACAGTGACATCTAACATTTATTTATAATTCTCTATCCATCGATAGCGCGGTGCACATAAACAATGATACAAATCAAAATAAAAACATTTTCGTCGATCCAAGTAAAAGTTATTTTATTTTGCATTATTTTGCTAAGAAATCTGTATCACAATAAACTTCTTAGTTTCAAATCAGTTGTACATGCATTAAGTCTGCCATTATTTGTTTTTTATAATCTGACTTGACGATATGAGTAGTCATCACCATCTTTCTATCCTTATCCCACTTAAGTGGGGTCGGTGCAACAGGTCATTCTCAACTTTACGATATGAGTGTACGGTATGAAGTGCTCGAGATATGCAGATACTAGTGATCAAAAAAACTTTTTTTTAATACGTAAATAGGTATCCCTTGACCACTGTCTCACCTGATGTTAAGTGACGATGCGGTCGATAATGTAGCGCGCTTACCCAAAGATACCTATTCACTCGCGACTTGAAGACCCCTATGTTGTATCTGATCGGAATAACAGATTCGGGCAGGGAATTCCATTCCTTGGCAGTACGTATGATGAAAGAAGACGCGATACCTTTGTACGCATAAATGGTATATCTACCATGAAGCGGTGACGCCTCTTAGTATCCCTGCTTGTCCGATTATATAATGGGGATGGCGGAATCAAATTATGAAGTTCCGATGCACACTCTCCGAAATGAATCCGATGAAAAACCGACAAGCAAGCGATTCAACAGTAACTGAGTTCCAACATGTTCGGTGTTAAACAATTCGAAATACAGCTGCCCAGCGCCCCTTCTCTTCGCCAACTTTTACCGTTTGGCAAGCATGATTTTAACAAAAATTTTTTTCAGGGAAACTAATGTACATTTTCTTGTCTATTTGCGGGAAAACAATGATTTTAGGTGGAATATTCTAAAGGATAACATTGTGTTAAATTACAGGACATGCCTGGCGAAGAGTTTTGCGTTTTGCTTCAATCCTGCACTGCAACCTAGAGCGCTGATTGTCTTTGGATGTATTAGTAAGTCGTCATCATCTTCTTATTCCCATCTCACTTACGTAGGGTTGGTAAAACATTTCATTCTCTTCCATTTAGCTCTTTCTATTATCATTTCTATGATCACTACTTTTATACATGTACGGAGTACATATTACTTTACTTATTTTGGCAACTTAGCATATTTTATGAATATTTACCACGAAATTATGCGCTTTCTCTGGTATATAAATAACATGGTTAGATCCGCTTGTGGGAGGCCAGGTATCGATTCGCTTTCGAATTTTATGTCACAAACACTACGCACACACTACGCAAAGCTCGAAGGACCATAAAATATATGATCCCAGTTGAGACCGTAGAAGTAGTGGTAGTAATAAGTTGAAATAGTAAAAGTGTTAAGGAGCGGTTAGACACAAATTACAATAAAACTTAAGGCGTTTCGCACTCGTCCGCTCAGTTTTTTGAATTTATGAAAATTTACTCAAAGAAGGTAAGTTATTATAAAATATGCTTAGCTGCAAAAATAAGTAAAGTTATGTACTCCGTACAATATCTTCCACCACACAGTCCATCCATTCTTTGGTCGATCTTCATCTCCCTCTATAGCCATCCATTCTTTCATATTCATTATTATTCATTATTTATAGCATTTTTAAATTAACACACATACATAAAATCACGCGTTTTTCCCGTTGGGGTAGGCAGACACTACTTCTTTCCACATGCTACGATTCTGACATAGCTCTTTCACTTCTTTCACTTTCATGAGCGCCTTCATACATGCTCGCCGGTTATAGGTAGTTTTGACTTGGCTTACGATAAACATGCCAGGGGTTATTTGAGTAGTAAAATGATCTCCTGTAAAATATATATTTTTAGTTTGAACTATTTTCGCAATGTTCATAGTGAAAAAAGAGTGTTGAAGTACCATTGTCAATATAATTTTAGGTAAAAACGTGACCGACGACGACATGAAGCAACTGCTGCGTATTCTGGTGAAGGCATTGGAATCATTCAACGACCTGGCTTTACTTGAAGCGCTCATTATGTGCCTGACTAGATTACAGCCGCTTTTGTATCCGGTGAGTATCTTTTCATAAGCTTTTATTAAATTTCGAGTTTCTTAAGGATTTTAATATAAGTTAATAGTTAATATTTTAAGGTGTATTCCGATTACGATTAGGAGAGGCCTATGTCCAGCAGTGGACGGAAATTGGCTGATAATAATGAAGATGATTCAATTTCATCTGTCCCGGTCAAGCTCAGTGGCGTGCCATAACCCACCTGATAAAGATCGGATGACGATGAATACAGAGACATGTATGGAGGGATCGTGGGCGAATGAAAGAAGATTTGAAGAGCTCTGCGTTTATTTGTAGACTGCACTTTAACGTACAAATCAATATTGAATTTTAAGTACACTCGTAGTAGTCGTATAGCGTCTTGGCCGCGTAGCTTCTCGTTTGTCCTATGTCGTCGTTCTCGTTCTCGTTCTACCTCTCACTCGCACCTTTCACGTTCCTTTACTTATCTCACATACGTTCCGTCTCACATCCTACATGAAATGTATTCTTATTATTGTTATATACCGGCTGTAATTCACGTACCTTTAGTCGAATTTTCTCGACCTAGGTTCCGAGCGAGTCAGTCGCTCTTCCTCGGGAGTGAGGTCCTAATAATATTATCTATTATTATATCAAAAAAATCCTTCCTAGATCGAGAAAAATGTTCACCTTTTGAATGTGGATTTGACCCTAAATCTTCAGCTCGAATTCCCTTTTCCCTACATTTTTTCTTAATTAAAATATTTTTTTTAATTTTTGTCTCTAGTTATTTTATTATTCGTTTAAAATGTCCATTTTGTGTTTCTAGGCATCGCCTATCCACAAAGCTTTGTTCTGGGTGGCACTGTCTGTACTGCAATTGGACGAGGCACAGCTATACGCGGCTGGGCTGGCTTTGATGGAACAAAATCTACATACATTGGACTCGCAGGGAGTTTTTGATGAAAAGGTAATCATCTTCTAAATAAAATACAATAATTGTTTTTACCTATGTCTGTTATAGATTTTCAACCGATGTGTCCCAAGCCGGTTTCATTGGAAAGGTAATACAAAGATGGTTCAGTTTAGTTAGACCATTAAAGCAGTGCTTAAGACACATTCTGTCAGTTCATGAAGACGGTTTTCGACTTCCCATATAACATTTTGGCACACGCCAAGTATCCACTTGTATATGTTAGGCTAGCATTTGACCACTATCTCGCCTGGTGGTAAGTGATAATGTGGTCGAAGATGGTGAACACGTGAGCCTAGAATACTCTGACTCTCAAGGGCTGTGTGCTGCCGGATCACCGTAAAGTTATGGCGGCAGATTTTTTCCTGGTAACATATTTTCTCCTTGATGGCGGTACGCTACTTTTCAGAAGATGCTACTTTTTAGAAGTCAGGCGGAACATCGATATAATATTACTACCACCTGTGTTCATTTACATTTAGTGTACAGTTAAATTATGGTCGAACGAGTGAATAGGTATCTTCGGGGTAAGCACGCTCCATCATCGATCGTATCATCACTTAACATCAGGTGAGATAGGGATCAAGTACTACCCAGTTAGGTGTAAAAAAAAAACGTTTGCACGTCCATACTAATATTATACAAGTGAGTTATTGAATAGTACAAAAAACCCGACTGCGTGAAAATAAACATATAAAAACATATAAGTTATATATTTATTCGTAATCACCGTTAAAATTCTTTACTTTGATACCACACTCATGATGTATTTTGAAGAAATTAGTTTTTTTTATTACTTTTTGGTGCCAAAAATCCTTAATTTTGTTTATTTTCTAATTTTCATGTACCTACCTATTGTCACTCTCAAGACTAAGACGAATCTATTGACACTAGAGATGAAACGGATATCCGGTAACTATCCGGTATCCGGCCTCTCCGGCCTTGTTTTCACTATCCGGTATCACTATATATATATATATATATATATATATATATATACTATCCGGCACCGGATAGTAATTTCAGTATCCGGCCGGATACCGAATTGTACAAAATTCTCATTATTGTAGACAAGGCAAATCATCCCACAATAGGTTATGAACACCATTTATTTTTATAATCTCACCCAGAATTAATTAGTTTAGTACTCAAAATTAACAAGTGGCATATTGTGGTGAATGAATACCAAATTTTCCCGATTCCTAAAGTCCCGATCTCCATTCACGTGTGATAACACCCGAACGCTCCCGAATATTTCAGATCTCGTTCACCGCGCCATATTCAAACCAAACTGATCGTGTCATGTAACGCGATAAAGGACCGATTATCCGGTAGCCGGATATCCGACGCTCCGGCCTCGTAGCTTGCTAAATATCCGGTATTCGGTATCCGGCCAAACCACTATCCGTTTCATCTCTAATTGACACCACTAACATAAAATAACGACAAGACGTTTAGGCTCTAGGGCGTGCCAAAGAAATATACATAAATACATACACTCGATAAACATAACCCTCCTTCTTTCGCAGTCGGGTAGAAAACATTAGTAACTCTGTCACTCTGTCTGTTTGTTACCTAATCACACTTAAACTGACGATCCAATCTTACTGAAATTTAACAAGGAGGATACTTTATAGCATGAGGATGAACATAGGCTACTACATTCTTGGTGTACGTGAACAAATTCGTGGATATAACCCAGTCTACTATAAATAACTATAATATCGTTTAAAAACTAAAAAAGAACCGACTTCAATGTTCATTTTCAGTACCAATTTTGAGATGTTTATCTCAATATCTCTGGAGATACTTATCAGACCTCGATAAAATTACCATGGTACCACACTTGGGATATCTCCTTTCGAACAAAAAAAGAATAATCAAAATCGGTACATAAATGACGAAGTTATCCCCGAACAAACATTAAAAAAAAAATATATACGGTCGAATTGAGAAACCTCCTCCTTTTTTTGAAGTCGGTTAAAAAATGTTGTATTTTTGTATAAATTTAATGCCTTATGAATGTAACGTTTTTTTGACAGAGCTTGGAGCAAGTGATGATGGAGACTCGAGAGCCTCTGGAGTGGCACTTCAAACAGCTGGATCATGCGGTCGGACTCAGGTCAGTTATTGTAACGGAATCATACTGATCCTACTAATCTGTGTATGTGTGTGTCTGCCTGTGGCATCGTAGCTTCTAAACCAGCGATTCCCAAAGTGGTCCAGGTGGATCCCCGGGGGTCCACGGGAGACTCGACGAGGGTTACGTTGGCGTAAAAAAAAAGGGGATTCTCAAGTTATTGGTGGGGGTCCACGGAAATTTATCTGGTTTCGATAGTGAAGAACAAAAAATGGCTTGGCTTTAGAAAATATTATTTTTAAATTATATATTACAAACAAAATAAATTAGTTATATATTATATAAAAAAACATCAAAATATACTATTTTCTTTTTATTTCTACCACTCTACATTTAAGGTATCTATTCTATCGTCAGATCTAATCATCACATTTTAAATCAGTTTTGGGAATATGGTAGAATGTAGCCGAAGGGGGTCCATCGTAACCAGTAAAATTTTGAAAGTGGTAGAGAAAAATACGTTTGGGAACCTCTGCTCTAAACGAATGAACCTATGAGATCAACTTTCATAGGTCTTTCGGGGGTAGGTACTTTGAATTTAAGTATTATATTTTAAATTATATTACATATTTGTATGTTCAACATTTTATTTTTCTTTCAGTTTCCGTGCAAACTTTCACTTCGCCCTGGTCGGGCATTTAATCAAGGGTTTCCGCCACCGTTCCGCTGGCACTGTGTCTCGCACCACCCGAGTTCTGTCCGTGTTGTTGTCACTGAGCGCCCGCCCCATGCGTGACAAGTTCCACGTGCAACGTCCCACCGTGCCCTACCTCACTGGTGAGCATCATATCATCATCATCCAGCACCACCCAGGCTCTGTCTGTCTTGTTGTCATCATACATCAGTTCCAAGTTCCAACGTCTTCCATTTCCAAACAAGCACGATTCTCTCTTAGACATTGGCATCGTTACTAACCATCATATAAAGTTACTATTCAGTCAAGTTATTGTATGTTTGATTTCTAATCTAGAGCTCTTGGGTTTAAACTCGCCATACACCAATGCAACTTTCAGAGGTATCAGCAAAAACTGTCGATAATTATTTCTGTGAATGGAATATAAGTGATTCCGACTTTTTTTTTACAAATGATATCCCATTATATTGGCATATCATTAAAATGACAATCTAGTCTTTAAACTAATAAGTAATTTACATTTGACCTAAACCGCTAACTATTGTTAAACTAAGAATGTGTCCAATGGCACTTTTCTTTTTGTGTCTATTAAGGCGAAGACACTTTTTTATTACGTTCTTTGTTTACACTGTTCACTATTTTACTATCACTTCACTGCACTAACTCAAACGGATTTATCCATTTTAGTCTTCTCACTATGTCCGTGTAGTCGAGGAGCTAGTTAGCCTCAACGTTCACATGGTGATGAAGTCTACGGTCGTGAGCATCGGCATATTTCGTTATAACACTATTTACGTCATCCACTATAATGTCCCGACGTGATTCCGACTGATTAATATTTTGTTACAGCATTAGTCGGAGTGAGCGAGGAAGTTCGGTCTCGATGCCACGTGAAACATTCCCTGCCTAAATGGTTACCAGACAACTGTGACCATTACTGTCCCACCACTGACCATCATCAGGTAATTTAAACAAATTTTATGTCCTAAATCCTTATTATTTATTCATAGGGACTAATATAATAATAGCTTTTCGGAAAAAAAATAAGATTTGTACAAATGCACAACAATTTTTAAATAATGTTTTTGTCTTTAATTTGAATTTTTAATCACGAAAAATTATTTTTTTTCATTTTCTGTGTCAACTTTTTAAAGATCTTTTTAGGGATTTTTTAACCCCCGACGCAGAAAAGAGTTGTATAAGTTTATCGTGTGTATATGTCTGTCTGTGGCATCGTAGCGTCCAAACGAATAGACAGATTTGTCTTTGTTTAATAGGTGAATTAATCGGAGAGTGTTCTTAGCTTTGATTCATGAAAATCCGTTCATCCGTTGAAGACCATAAGCTTTGTTTTAAACGACGAAGCTGTGAAATCAACTTTAATAGGTCTGATCAATTTGTTTGAGCTCATTGGAATGGTCTCAATTAACGATTATACTATTAACGATAATACATAAAGTGTGAAGAGTGTTTGTAGTATTGTGAGATGATTGCGCGTTAGCTATGTGTGAATGACAATAATATTCCATTTTGACATTTTTTTCAACTTACATTTAAAAAAAAGAGGTTCTCAATTGTATGTAATTTTTTCTTTTTTTTGTGTGTATGTTACGCGATTACTCCGTCAATTGTGAATGGATTAGAATGATTCTTTTTTTAATGGGTAGGGTACGTTTCCGAGGTGGTCCCATTGTAATTTTAACGAAATCGGCCGAGCCGTTTTTAATATATCAACATTTGTATTACGACGCGGTTTACTTATCTCGACGATTTACTGCTTACTACTGGCACAGTTTATATTATAGTTACTTATATCATTATAGGTATTATGTTTTATTTGATTTTTCTTTTTCTCTATATGTATACAATATTATTATTCTTTGTTAATGACAATTATTATTTGCATGAATTATTTAGATTTTTTAATTAGTGTAATTGGACTTGTATCCATTCTAATTAAATAAACAATAAATCAGTCGGGGGTGGTTTTAGCAGTGTGTAAATTTAAGTATTATTAAAGAAAAATATCTGTCTTGTCAACCAGTTACTAGTTCAAAATGTAGTTAAGTTTTATATATATTCAACCGACTTCACAAAAAAGAAATGTCAAGGAAATGTTAATACATCTCCAACAAAGCTGCAGCAGATGGCTGTTATTAGTCCACACGAAGAAAGCTCTGAAGACCTAAACACAACTTTTAAAAACTACCGCTTCATAGATGTCGCCACCAGTCCTAAAAAGTCGATCTATGTCATAGGAGATGATTACGCACGAGGAATAGCTTGTCAACTAAATGCAGACCGCAGCAAGAGGGATGAGAATATTTATGACATATTCGGTATGGTTAAACCACATGCAAACAGCGACGAAATTCTCCAGTCAGCTGTTAGCTTGAAAAAATCGATGAACAGTAATGACATAATAATTTTATCAATGGGCGCGAACGATAAAAATCCATCAAAATTGCTATCTAACTTTAACAATTTATTGTATTTATTTAGAACTCACAATGTTTTTGTTGTTAATGTCCAATATAACCCCTTTTTAAATGAATGTACGCTAAACAAACACATACGATTATTGCTTAAAAACTACAGTAATTGCAAGTTTATTCGAACTAAAAATGTAATTCAGTCAGACTTCAATTATTATTATTACCCAAGAGCTTTAGTCAAAAGATTAAGCTTTCAATTGGATGTAGAAATTGACTTCTTAGCACATAATAGGCTATTAATAAAAAATACAGCTTGCATAAATCAGGTAACACATAATGTGCCGTGCACACAGTCATGTGACATAGAAGAGAGTAGTATCGGAAATATTCACCAATCTCAGCAGCTTTGCACCCACATTAACAAAAGCATCGCAAATAGTAGTAAGTCGATCGGTAATAAGGGGACAATTCCTTATTATTTCCCCAAACGCAATGAAATAAAACTAAAAACATCAACAAAAAATAACATGCACAATAAAACGTTTTTTCGTCCCTCAAACTGAATTTGACTTAACGATATTTCATCAAAACATCACGGGCGCTATAAACAAAACCGAGGATTTAATATTCGTACTTACTGAATTCACAAAAAATAAAAAAGAAATAGATATTTTATGCCTGACCGAGACTTTTATACAAAAAGGCACCGAGCAACTTTTAAAAATTCCTGGTTATAAAATGATTGCATCATACTCTCGTAATACAAAACGAGGAGGTACTTGTATTATTACCAAAAATTATTTAGACTGTCAGCCTCTTAATACGTTAAATGACTTAGCCTGTAACTTTAGCTTTGAATGCTCCGGGATAGAAATAATGTCACTAAATATTCTTGTTATTTGTATTTACAGAACACCAAAAAGTAATCCATCTGTATTCATAGAAAAGCTTGAAAAATGATTACTAAGAATTTCCAATAGATATAAAAAAATCATATTGTGTGGCGATTGGAATATGAATACTCTGAAACCCAGTAAAAGCTGTCAAGATTTGCTTAGTTTACTAAAAAATTTTAATATATATATACACATAAAATCACCGACTCGACAAGTCGCTTGTCTAGATCAATTTGCAAGTAATGTCAAACGTACTCAGGCTAACGTTCATTACTTGGGTCTCTCGGATCATGAGACAGGGCAAACGCTAACGATAAAAATCAATAGAAAACCTGAATTGATATCCTGGCACGAATGGGTAAGAGACTACACTAAAGAAAACATTGTAAAGTTCTGTTATTCCATCTCGGCGATTACTTTCTCGGAAATATATGAGCACAAAACTTTAGATGAATCGTTTCAAGTTTTTCATGATTTACTCAAGCTAATTTACGATTTGTGCTTCCCAGTAATAAAAGTAAAGAAGCAAAATAAGCCGACAAAAAATCTCTGGCTTACTAAAGGAATAAAAAAGTCTTGTATTAAAAAAAGATACTTATACTTAAAATATAAACACAATTGCCACGAAAAGAAATCTCATAGTAAAACATATAAAACATATAGTTACCTACTAAAAAAGTGCATACATAAATCACAACAATTACAAAATAAAAAATACATTGATAATAATTCAAACAAATGTAAGGCGGCATGGGAAATAATTAATAAAAATATTGGTAGTTCTAATAAAAACGCGGAACTGGACAAAATAATAATTGATAATAAAGTTCACGTAGATCCAGATGACATAAGTAAATATTTTAATGAATTTTATATCAACTTGACACATAGTAATAATTTTAAATATGACAATGCCCCAATAAAAAAATCCATGACACATACAAACAATGATAGCATATTTTTAAAACCAACTGATGCCGATGAAATATGTAGAATAGTTAACAGTTTGAAAAATACGAATGCAGTAGGCATTGACGAAATAAATACTAAGATGATAAAACTTGTCGCTAAATATATCTGTGAACCTTTAAGCTATCTAGTCAATAAATCACTTCTAGAAGGTCGATTTTTTCAAACACGTTGGAAAAGTTTCCAACGTGTTTGAAAAAATCGATCGTTAAACCATTGTTTAAAAAAGGAGATACTACAGATATGAACAATTACCGCCCAGTTACTTTAATACCAGTACTTTCAAAGATATTTGAAAAAGTCATGCTAAAAAGAATGTATAATTTCGTTACTAGCCAAGGTATTCTAAAAACAGAACAATTCGGTTTTCGTAAAAATAGTACGACGTCGCTTGCTTGTTTCGAATTAATTAAGTATATTACCGAGGTTGTCAATGAAGGCAAGCCAATTACTGCTATCTTCCTTGATATGAGCAAAGCCTTCGATTTTGTTGACCATAAACTGCTATTGCATAAGTTGGAACACTATGGTGTTAGAGGAAATGCATATAACTGGATTGAAAGTTACCTATCCGATCGACAACAGTGTGTTGAAGTTTCTAAACTTACAAAAACAACTAAAGTAAAAAGTCAATCTATGTTTTTAACTAATAAATTTGGAGTTCCTCAAGGAAGCGTTTTAGGACCTTTCCTGTTTCTCATTTATATAAATGATTTACCTAATGTCACTAATCACAAAACTATTTTATTTGCTGACGACACCACAGTTCTTGTAAAATGTAATGAGATTGACAATTACGAATTAGAAATTAATAAAACTTTAGACAACATTATAAAATGGCTTGATAATAATAATCTAAAAGTGAACATTGAAAAAACAAAAATGATACAATTTCAAAATTACAAAAAACGACACATAGACCTTAAAATAACATACAATAGCATTAACATAGAAGAAGTTAATAACACAAAATTTCTGGGTATATTAATTGACAAAAACTGTAATTGGAAGGCTCATATACAGTATGTTTGCGACAAGGTCAACAGATTCGTGTTTGCAATCAAAAGATTACGGATGACGGTGTCCACTGAGGCAGCACTCAGTGCATACCATGGGTACGTTTCGTCCGTCCTAGCGTATGGACTATTACTGTGGGGAAATTCGGTCGAGATTGATAGAGCTTTCCGTGTTCAAAAAAAATGTGTGCGGGCTATATGTGGTGCTTGGTTTATGGATAGCTGTAGGCCCATATTCAGAAAATATAGTATATTACCATTGTGCTGTATGTACTTGCGGGAATTGTGTATGATGGTCAAACGATACCCACATTATTTTAATCTGCGCTCGGAAATAACTAACAGACCATCTAGGCACAAATTTAAGCTATATCTGCCCCGTTGCAATACAGATATATTTAAAAGGAACGCTTACGCAAATGCCATACTAGTGTATAATAAATTGCCCAATTCATTTAAAGACATGACTATAGGCATATTTAAAAGAAAATTGACAAATTGGTTATTGGAACACTGTTTTTATGACTTAAATGAATATATGAACTATAAAATTTAACATAAATAATTTAGAAGTAATAGTTAAATTTCAATTGACATTTCGTATCATTTTTGTAATTTATATTTAACCATTTGACATTTTATAATTCTCATTCAATTAAATTAGATATACCTGCAATTATGATTTATTAAATATTTATATTTGTGTAGCGACTAGTAAAAATTTCAATTCTGTTGCACACCACTGTTGTGGTAGAATGTATGAGACACTCATTTTACGTAATAACTAATTGTACTACATTCTGGCAATAAAGATATTTCATTTCATTTCATTTCATTTCATTTCATTTCATTTCATTTCATTTCATTTCATTTCATTTCATTTCATTTCATTTCATTTCATTTCATTTCATTTCATTTCATTTCATTTCATTTCATTTCATTTCATTTCATTTCATTTCATTTCATTTCATTTCATTTCATTTCATTTCATTTCGAAGAAGGTTCTCAATTCGACTGTATTTTCTTTTTTTTTAGTGTTTGTTACCTCAGAACTCGCCTTGTCAGTCGCCTATACCGCAGTGTCTAAAGACAAAAGTCTTTAACCAGTGCGTTCTACCTGTGATGACATACGGAGCCGAGACGTGGACACTTATAGTTAGACTGGTCCACCAATTTCAAGTCACTCAGCGAGCTATGGAGAGAGCTATGCTCGGTATTTCTCTGCGGGATCGAATCCGGAACGAAGTAATTCGCCAGAGAACTAAAGTGATCGACATAGCTCAGCGGATTAGCAAACTGAAGTGGCAGTGGGCTGGTCATATCTGCCGTAGGACCGATAACCGTTGGGGTAGACTGGTTCTAGAGTGGAGGCCGCGAATCGGTAAACGTAGCGTAGGACGCCCTGTGACCAGGTGGAGCGACGACATTCGCAAAGCGGTGGGCAGTGACTGGAAACAAAGAGCCGAAGATCGGGCTCAGTGCCGTGCTTTGGGAGAGGCCTATGTCGAGCAGTGGACTGATACCGGCTGATTAGGATGACCTCAAAACTCCGTTAATTCTTAACGGATTTGAAAAATTATTATTTTGTTTGAGAGAGAATGCTTCCCGTTTGGTCCCGTTGTAATTATATCAAGATCTGATTAAGATCTGACTTAAATTATATTTTGCTTGTTCAACTACAAATATCGTTTTCAGTCATCAATGCTGATCCACCCGGCTTCGTCCCAGCCGGCTTGTCAAAGTCGTCGACAAAAATCCTGGGAAGTACTCGACCAAGCTGCCATTTCATCCGCTCATGGAGGTAATTATAAAACAACGGTCTTGTTAACAGACCTAAAAAAAAGGAGGACCCTTTCTAACAAAAAAATAGTTTTCCAAATCGGTCCAGGCGTCTTTGAGTTATCGTGGATCGAATTGAGAACCTCAATTTGATTTTTATATTAACTATAACTTATAACTTTCCTAGTTTTCCTATTTCAATTTCATTGAGATATGTTCAGTATCTCCAGAGATATGGAGATAAACTTGCTACTGTGGAAAATTATTAGCGCGGCATTTGAAGTCCGTGTTTTTCGTTTTTAAACTATTTTAAATTATTTGCATTGATAATGAGGTGTATACATTAAGTAGGTACTATAAATATAGCATATGTCAGATGTGTGTGTATAAAGGTTACTCTTAAGGTACGATTCCACCAAAATAGTGTACAGCACATTAGTTTACAAACATTTTGTGCAAAACTCCAGCAGTGCATGTACTAAACTGGTATCGCGTCTAGCTGCTGTCTCCACCGGCAAGGTTGTGCGTAACTTTTGTAAACGCACAGTATGGCACACTTGTGCACGGACATGTTCACTGATGTTCGCTCCGGTAGCGGAAGCAAGATTGAGTTCGCGAACAACAAGCGCGTACGCGTCGACACGAGTCCACTGCATGCATGTGTGCGCGCACAAAAGTATACAGATGTGCGCGAACATTTCTAAAATGTTCGCGCACAATTTGTTATTGTTTGCCGGAGTGAGTCGACCAACGTGAACATTTGCGTCGTACACTGTGCGTTACAGTGCCGCACAGTTCGGCACACTGGTGGAGTCGCGCCTTTAGATTGAAATTTGAATAAAGCGCATTTCAGACTACGCTATTATACTATTCTGCTACAGCATTTTATTACAAGCAATTCGCCAAATATTCAGTATAGCTAAGTGTGAACATGTTCTAAATAAATGTATGGTGTGGTGAGCGATATTGTTGTGACTATATGCTTTGTGCTATTCTGTTATACATACATAAAATCACGCCTTTTTCCCTTTAGGGTAGGGAGATACTACTTCTTTCCACATGCTGCGATCCTGACATACCTCATTCGCTTCTTCATGAGCACCTTCATACATGCTCGCCGGTTATAGGTACTTATGACTTGGCCTTTCATTAAAACGTCTCCGATCTGGTCGTGATACGTTCACCTAGGTCGGCCTCTACCGGCTGGCGCATTCACACTCGTCTCATAAATCTTCCTTCATCCATCCTCTCTAGATGTCCAAACCATCTAAGCATTCCTTTGTAGGGTTCCGTCTCCTCCCCCCCCCTCCCTCTAAAAGCTAAACTTCTTGCTTGAAAAATCTGGAAAAATTCGTGATAATGGTGCATTTCATTGATTCATGATTAAGATAACTTTATTATTTTAGCAGTAATAGTCGTTGAACTTGGGTGTTGGATAATTTTGTACCAAACACAAAATCCTTAGAATAAATCCTTTAAAGAGACAAAGACGGAGTACCTAGTTGCTTGTTTATAACGGGTAAAGACTTGCATTAAATAACAGGCTACTACGGAACCCTACACTGCGCGTGGCCCGACACGCACTTGGTAGGTTATTCTAGTATATTATAGCGTAGCCTGAAATGCGCTTTAATTATAATTAGTCATTTGATCTTCGTAAACTAAAGTTATTGACATAGCTCAACGGATTAGCAAACTGAAGTGGCAGTGGGCTGGTCATATCTGCCGCAGGAATGATAACCGTTGGGGTAGATTTGTCTTAGAGTGCAGACCGCGAATCGGCAAACGAATCTTAGGACGTCCTGTGACCAGGTGGAGCGACGACATACGCAAAACGGTGGGCAGTGACTGGAAATGAAGAGCCAAAGATCGGGCTCAGTGGCGCATCTTGGGAGAGGCCTACGTCCAGCTGTGAACTGCCACCAGCTGATGATGATGATGATGAGATCTTCGTAGTCTCACTTGCCACCGATTCCTCTCTTTACAATCATCATCAGCCCGTGTCAGTCCACTGCTGGGCGTAGACCTCTCCCAAGATGCGCCACTGAGCCCGATCTTCGGCTCTTCTCTTCCAGTCACTGCCCACCGCTTTTCGTATGTCGTCCCCAACGGTTATCAGTCCTGCGGCAGATGTGACCAGCCCACTGCCACTTCAGCTTGCTAATCCGTTGAGCTATGTCGATAACTTTAGTTTTCTGGCGAATAACTTCGTTCCGGATTCTATCCCGCAGAGAAACACCGAGCATAGCTCTCTGCATAGCTCGCTGAGCGACTTTAAACTGGTGGACCAGTCGAACTATGAGTGTCCACGTCTCGGCTCCGTATGTCATCACAGGTAGGACGCACTGGTTAAAGACACTGGTTTGTCTTTAGACACTGCGGTATAGGTGACGAGAAGCTTCGACGGAGTTTTCCGAATGCTGCCCAGCCCAGCTGAATTCGTCTCTGGATTTCCTTCTCCAAGTTGTGTTTGCCTAGTTGGAGCGGCTGCCCTAGGTAAACATACTTAGTGACAACTTCGAGTGGTATTCCATTTACGGCAATCGGTTCCGGAACAACGTGCTCGTTGTACATGACTTTGGTTTTATCCAAATTCATCCGGAAACCGATGTGACGAGAAGAATCAGCTAGGCCATTCAACATCCTTTGTAGGTCCTGCAGCGTCTCTGCCATAATGACGATGTCATCTGCGAATCGTAAGTGAGAGATGTACTTGCCGTTAATTTTAATGCCACAATCTTTCCAGTCCAGCGTCTTAAACATATCCTCCAAGGCGTTAGTGAACAGTTTCGGGGATATGACGTCCCCCTGTCTCACTCCTCGACGCAGGTGGACATGTTCATTTCGCTGTTTCTGTACTTGTACAGTCATCGTTGCGGCATTATACACACATCTCATCACTTCGATATATCGCCAGTCGACTTGGCAACGCGGCAAGGATTCCAGAACAGACCAGGTTTCGATTGAGTCGAAGGCCTTCTCATAGTCCACAAATGCTAAGCACAGGGGCCGATTGTACTCTTCGGTTTTCTGTACAATCTGCCGCACCGTGTGGATGTGGTCTATGGTGCCGTAACCGCTTCGAAACCCGTCCTGTTCCGGAGGTTGAAACTCGTCGAGTTTTCGCGCAAGACGGTTCGTGATGACCCTTGAAAACAGCTTGTAGACATGGCTCAGTACAATAATAATATGTAAATATTCAATAATTAATATATGCGCAGGTAAATCTCCCACAGCTCCGAGCAGCGGTGGCCACAGTCCGCATCTGATGACCATATCGCATCAGGTAAAGTTGCTCCACAGTCGACGTACATCTTTATATCCTTAGTTAAAATTTGTTACGCCATCGTTCTACTATTATTATTATTATGCCAATAATGGTTCCAGCAGCCGTGAGATTTACAAAAATGTTTTATATTATTTAAAAATTCAATTATAATTCAACATAAAAAATTACAAAAGTAAAATATGAATCTACTAGTGGAAGTGTGACCAAAGAATGCCGAGCGTTTCCGTGGCCGGGCCGTCGGTCGAAACCATTGACGTCAATCGTGGTGCGTTTCGCTGACGGTGCGGCTCGTGGAGGCTGGTGCCGTGTGCAATGCACTATAGCCCGGCAATCTCGTGCGCGACCGTCCCGCGGGGTGACAGACGGTGGTGGGGACGAGGTACCCAACATGTCAGCGTGTAGCGGGTGCTGTAGTGGGGAAGGGAAGCGTGTGTAGCTGTGTGCTAGAATGACCGCTACCTCGTCCCCGCCACCGTCTGTCACCCTACGGGACGATCGCGCACGAGATTGCCGGGCTATTGGTCGATGCAACTGCAGCGGTTTCCATAGAGGTGCCGTACATAACTTGCCTGAATTGCAGGACAAGGCATTGTTTTCTTCTTAAATAATAAACATTCAATTATGTATTTCAGTTAAACCTTTATTCAATAGTTTATTTTCAGAATCAGTTCCATTGTATTAGTAAAAACCGTCTTTACCGTTATTACATCGCCTCAAATTTTTTCGTCCATCTATCAAATGTCGCGACTTGCATGTCGCCGGTGCTGTTTGGTGGATATGATTACAGCCGTTGCTGATTGGTGGTTATATGATGTATGATATTTAGATCTAGCTGTGATTGGCGGACGCTTCCGCAGCCATATTTATTTTGTATACATGCTAATGTGTCATAGTAGCTAGCTACCATAGCTACCATAAACAAAAGTTTCACTTTATCGTGGTTTCATAAAAAAACCCACTTTATTTTTTTATCTGTAAGAAGGTAGTTTAAAATGTTTACAGATGGGCAAAAATGTTATAGCGAGTAAAGTTCAATATACTATAAACGCCATATGGTAAACAAATATTATTTAAATTACAACAAAACATATTTAAAAAAAATTATAATAGTAGTTTTTTAAACTGTTGCATAATAAGATGTATTAAAACATGACACACACTAACAGTATCACACGAGTGTTACGACCAGTTTCACCGGTTCCTGATAATGCGTCAGATAGTTATCTGACACATGACGCCATATAAAAGCTGTCAAAAATATCTCAGATTTCTTCATAATAGCGCTATAAGGAACCCGTGGAAGTGGCCCTTAGTGTTTGTTGATGGAACTATTTTACAGCATATTATCCAAATTCGATTTTAACTATTAAGTTATAATAAAATAGCATAAAACGTTATAACGAATAACATAGGAAATAACGATGGTGTAACAAACTAAATTATCGTAACGTTCAGTTTGTCGGTGTTTAGTGAAGGAATGGCAATACTAAACTATGATATGAATGATAAACTATATACATAATACTTGGGAAATGCTAAATAATCACACGTCATACTAAAATCACATGTTATTTTAATATTCTGTCTTAATAATTTGCAGTTTTTTGAGACGTGACCTTAAGAACAAGTATCTTAAAAGGTTATATAAAAGGTATAAGGTAGATTTTCTATTTCTGACTACATTTTGGGCTGGCCATTCACAGATTTTGATCAGCATGTATTGTCAGTAAGAAAAAAAAAGATTATTAATTATTAATAACCAGCTGTGCCCCGCGGTTTTACCCGTCTAGACATCGTTCCCGTGGGAATATCCTATCATATATGTATCATATGTTTTATTCCAGTGTCTAGGCTATCTACATACCAAATTTCAGCACAACAAAACAAAAACAAAATAATAATATAATAATAAGAATATAAGCCTCAGGTGCTGAGCACCGAGGACCGCAAGGACGTATGGAAGAGCAAGGAGCTGCATGGCCGGTTCTATCGAGTCTTAACGGGACCCGATGTGGACCTGCTCGCGTCGGTGAACTGGCTACGATTCGGGGACCTCTTTGGGGAAACCGAAGGTTTTGTTTGTGCAATTGCGGACGAAGTTATCAAGACGAACAACTACCGGAAATATATTATGAAGGACGGTACGGTCGACATATGTCGGGCATGCCGCCGTCCCGGAGAGTCACTCAGACATATCATTTCCGGTTGTTCTCATCTTGCTAACTCCGAGTACTTGCACAGACATAACCTCGCAGCCAGGATCATCCACCAGCAACTTGCTCTTCAATACGGCCTTGTCGAGTCTGAGGTGCCGTACTATAATTACGCACCTGCGCCAGTTCTTGAAAATGGTCATGCTTTGCTCTATTGGGACCGATCGGTTATCACGGACAGGACTATTGTCGCCAATAAACCTGATATCGTGATAGTCGACCGGTCCCAGCGGCGGGCAGTGTTAGTTGACATCACCATCCCGCATGACGAGAACCTCGTGAAGGCTGAAAAGGACAAGATCAGCAAGTACCTTGACTTGTCTTTCGAGGTTACCGCCATGTGGGATGTTGATTCGACTAGCATTGTCCCAATAGTCGTTTCTGCGAACGGCCTAATAGCGAAGAGTCTCGACCAACATCTCAAGAGACTCTCGCTAGACGGCTGGATCAAGGGCCAGATACAGAAGGCGGTACTTCTTGACACGGCACGCATCGTCAGGAGGTTCCTCTCTCTGCAGCCCTAACCACCGGTAGCTTGGGCCCTGCCCCGCTGCTGGCGGCACTCTAGGTTTAGGTTTTTTTATAATATTGTTTATTTGTAATGATTTTTTTTCTATTTTTGTTTGGATATCTTTATTGTAAAAAAACCTAAAACTAAGAAAGAAAATAAATAACGTGAAGAATATAATAATAATATAATAATAATAACAAAAATCCATACATCCATATAAACTTTTGCGTTTACAATATTTAATACCCATCGATCCTTATTTGTTCTACTTGTATATATGCCGTGTCGTCTTCTTAATCAGTATTTATTTCCGTCCAGGTTGTCTAGAAGATATACCTATGAGCGATAAGTCCGTCAAACAATACTTGAAAATAAACTGTGTGCGATACGTTTTGTGTATGTTTGTGGTGGTCTGTTTTTAAAGTTAAACTTCTTTATGGACTCGGGTAAAATTTAACTTAGCGTCACGGTCCGAATGCAACGGTAGTGACGTACGCGTTACTCCATTCTCAACCGCGGCGTCTTTTACCATCAGTATTTGTACTATTATTTATTATGTGCCATCAGCTATGTAGCGGCCAAATGCTTACGTATTTTTTACGGTAACAGGACAAGCACGACGCTCGCCTGATGGTAAGCGATGACGTCTACCTATTACAGATACAGCGGCATACAAAATAATGGACTGCCAGAATTTTGCATGTCACTGCACTGCGCCTGTTACCTTGAGACATAAAGATGTTGTGTCTCACATGCCCTGTAATTTCACTGGACACCTTGCCATTTCAACCATTCACAAACATTCCTATTTCACGGCCGAACTCACGACCTCTCATTCGCCAGTCCGACACGACAGTACGACCTTATCGATTGGGCTATTGCCGCTTTTTTTAATAATTGGCAAAGTGGTGGTAACGCCCCAGGCGGACTAGTAGAAATCCTACCACTACAAATACTACACTATTCAGCGACAAAATAAAAATTATATGTTTATATATTCTTGCCCTTAAGGTACCGTCTCAAAAATAAACCATAAATCTTGTATAATCTCAATATAGGCATGATAAAATTTGTTACGAATAATAAGGAATAAAGTAACTTTAATATGGTTTTCGTTTCCCAAGTAACTGAATATTGGCTTTCTAGGATATTTGAAATGCTTATGTGAAGGAATCGTGACATTCATACATTTTTAAATATTGTTACAATTGATAACCATTGTTTGATTGGGCTCGTTTCAAATAATATAATTTTAGCTACAAAAGAGTAAAAATAAAAACAGTATGGATAAATAATATTGATTGTAAAAAGCGAATTTATTTGAATTCAAGTCAATAACTTTGAGACTAGTCCAAATCAAATATTATTTATATTAGTCGAAATGTATCCTTCATTTCTTCTTCTTTTGGCAAATGGAAGGCAATTTCGTAGCTACGTCATCATCATCATCATCATCATAGCCCGGAATCAGTCCACTGCTGGACAAAGGCCTCTCCCGAGACACGCTCGTTCTTCTACTCTTCTTTCACAAGTGGTAGGAGAATATTATATTCGTGTTCTGCCTGGCTAGCCCCCCAAAAGTAGCTTACCACCATCAAGGAGAAAATCTACCGCCATAACCTTTTGCTGTTCCGGCAGCACACAGCTCTTGAGAGTCAGAGTATTCTAGGTCTAGCGTGTTCACCGTCTTCGTATTCCACATCATCGCTTACCACCAGGCGATATAGCGGTCAAACGCTAGCCTATAACATGTATAAAAAAACTGCCCACAGCTTTTCGTATTACTTTGGGCAGTAACGTATTAATAATTATAAGGTATAAATGGGTACTTTTTTATGCAGTAAGTAACCTAAAATTCTACCCTCAAAATCTTGCAACATAATATTAAAATCAGTTTAAGTAAAACATAATTTGTTTGACCATTACCTGTTGTTTCAAAGTTTGCCTACTCGCATTATTCAGTTTGCTTACTTAATTCTCAGAATTCACTAAGATAACTGTTCGTAAAAAAATCTACAAATACTTGCGTATATAGCTTTGTCCAGCCTAACCTTTCCTAATTTAATTTTAAATATTTTTAAATAACCTACATTATATAATAGAAGTGATAGCGTACAGATATATCGGCCCTTCAGCCTAGATGGATAGATATAGCCCTAGAAAGGGATTCGTGGAAGGCTATAGGAGAAAAACTTTGCTTAGCAGTGGGACAAGTAGGTATTGACCTACTTGTCCCACTGCATAAAAAAGTAACCTATAAATAAGACCGCAAATTAAAGTTACCTATAAGTTTCCGCTTACAATCAGATAGGCCGGTCAACTTGTTTGCCAACTATTACATTAAAAAATACAATTTAAAGTATCATAAAAGTCATCCATTTGCCAAACAAATGTAATTCTTATTTATTTCCAGTAAAAAGGACTCAATCTCCATCACCTCTTTACTCACACTATGTTCTGTTTCCACGCAACTTTATCGGACTTGGTTGATTCGTTCGTTCGTATGCATTCAATAACGTAAACGTTACCCCGCACACGCTGCATTCATTATACTGGTCACTGTTATTTCACGTGAAATAACGCCCGTGATCTGTTAACTACGCTATTCCAAATAACTGTGACATGATTTATTCAATAACTGGATAACCACTTCAAAAACTGTTGTTAATGTGAATTACAATGTATTTTCGACTGTTATTAAATGTATCGTGTCACTGTCATTTAACAAAATAACGTACACAATTAACAAAACAAACGGATTTTGCTAACGTGGATCAATTTATTCGTATCTGTTATTACGCTAACGTTACGAAAATAACGGATCACGTATAAATTGATAACGTTATAACGTGTGACGCTTGTGCACTGCTTCTTAACATAGACGTCAGCTAGAATGCTTTTTAAGACGCAAAGATCTTTCTCTGTGCCTACTTCGAAAGACACAATTGGACCGCCTAGGGTAAAAAAATCTACTCAGCTAAAAGATTTCACTCTGTGAAATCACTATTGGCGTTAATAAGTGATATTAGCTGTGACAGGAGCTAAAACAGCAGAAATATAACAGCTATTTACTAAGCGCTGTCCACTGTCAACATTCAAACAAATAATTAAATTATTTCAAAACAGATGAAAGAAAAATGAGCTTTCGCTACATAGTTTTTTGTTTTTCATTAGGGATATGCCATAGAACACTATGATAGATTTTTTTTAGATATTCGATATTTCCCTTAGATGAGCTCTTGCATTACGACATTTACAAAGATTCAGACACTGAACAAGCATGTTTTTACTTTAGATAATTATGTTCAAAGTGTTTAAACTAATGAATAAGACAATATTGTACTAAAAATTACACAAAAAAGACAAGATATCCATCTTCTTATTGGCCTCCTTATTAATAAACTCTCTAGAGTATAATTTCGACTCTCTCTTTCTTAAGTGATGAGACAAGGACAGTGATGTCATATTAATTTTAGATTTATTGTACAGTGACTTTATATGTTCTTTAAATTAAAATGTTGGTACTCTGAAGATATCAAAGAACACGTCTACAATAGCTATCAATAGTTATATCCAGATATATACACCAGTATAATCCAGATCGCCTACAACAGAAGATTGCATTCTGAAATTAAGTCGCTATGTCTATAGTTAGATTCATCCGAACAAATGGATTAATTTATTTAATGAAAACCAACCGTTATACATAATACGAATCCTTTTGACTACATGGATTTAGTTATGTTAATTAACTATTATATTGCGAAAGTGCAGCTTAGTTACAGATTACAGAATACTATGTTACAGCTCTAACTAAAATAGTCGAAATAAAAACACAAAACACAAGCCATGCAATCACCGCACTTTGAAAGTGTGAAACATAGCACAAACAATAGCATAAAATATATGTAAATAGCTTTAAAAACTTATATGTACAACAATCGTGCACTTATACGAATATGTGCACTTTTTTGAAAATGTTTGTGCACCAAAACACTACAAAATATATGCCACAATAAAATTCACAAACAACAATGCTTAAGCTTCAATCTCCTTTTAAATACATTTTCTAAACTCCAGCTTTAAATCAAATAGTTATTTTCCCTTAAAAATCTCAATAACTAGCTGTCAGAACATTTATACCCCCTTTTTTCCCTCTTTAATTCTGTAGGTACCTACCCTTTTTCCAAAATGCGTGTTGTTAATTTGTCTTGAAACTTGGTTCTGATTTTAGTATCCTAGCCACTGCGCCAATATAAAAAAATGCAAATATTTGTAATTGCTTACCAGATTACCCAAACTCTCAAAAAAACTCTGTGTTATGTTATTTTTGTATTTGTAAGCGTGATTATATACTAACAGATTTTTACATAAAAGGCGTCGTTAGATTTGACTTCATAACTTAATTTACTGGGTCTTCATTTAATCAATATGTTAAAAATTGTTTTTTTTATATATGCTTGTTGTGGAAATAAAGATATGGTTTGTTTCGTCTCTATCTTGCTAGTTAAACCTACTTCTTAAAATATTACACTGACTGTCAGACAACGCACTTCACTTCGCAGTATATATCTATGAGTATACAAACGAAAAAAGTAAAACAACGGTAAGAAAGGGTGTTATGAAAATTGATTACCTAAATATTAAAGTTAAGATTAGAGTTAAAAACCTCATGAACGTTGCTATCGGATGGCTTGGTCGGTTTCAGTTTTTTGGGTATGAATCAAAACAGAGACGAGCAATCTTTTAACTGCGTTCTTATATTATTTTATCCAAAAAATATTGTATAAATATGAACCAAGTTGCAAGACCCTCTTGTATGTAATAACAAAAATACAACAATAATTCTAACTAAATATATACAATAGGACAGCGAAGGACGAGCGCATTCAATGCAACACGGAGCGACCGGCGACGCGGCGAGGTCGGACCTCAATGTAGATGACTCTGGAGTGGATGTAAGTTTATTGTAACCCTAGCTATCTCCTATATCTTTATAATATCTATCTTTATACTTAGGCTGTACAATAAAAGTTCACCGGCGAGGTCAGACCTCAGTGATGTGATTATGATTTATTATGGTTATGATTTATAATGATTATGATTTATTATGATATTGCATGTAAGTATATTTTAATTTGATTTTCTTTTAAGCCAAATTACAGGAAACTCCTAATGATTGCAAGATTTGATTACAGACACCGGGACAGGTGAAACTAAATAAAAGCTAGTAATAATTTATGATCGTACAAAATGAAAAAACCGACTTCACATGCCGCGATAGTGAAAATATCCACTAGTTATAATCATGTCATCAAGGTATCAATTTGTTTTATATTGCTTATCTCGATATCTCCGGAGATGATTATCAGAACTCGATAAAATTTAAATGGGACCAAACGGGAGGCATAATTTCTCAAACAAAAAAGAATATTTCAAATCGGTTAAGATTGGACGGAGTTATGAGGTAACAAACATTAAAAATGTTTTTTTTTTTTTAACTGTCGAATTGAGAATCTCCTCCTTTTTTGTGAAGTCGGTTAAAAAAAGCTATGTTTATTGAAGCTAACATTTAGTATGTATGATACGTTCAGGGCGGAGAAGACGACGGGCGAGGGTCACCCGGCAGCACTGATGACGTCACAGAACGACCAGGTTCTACCAAATCCGGGGACAGTGACTATCCTGACTCTACCAAGGTAGTTACTATTTTTAATACCATAGGTGGTAGAGCATATTCACAATTTCCCCTTAGTACGAGTTTTCATACCAAACTCGATGTCGTACTTCGAACAAATTTTGTACGAAAAAAGTACAGCGCCTCTATTGGTTTTCACACTTCACTAAATTTGGACCAATCAGAGAGCCAGAATAAGTCAAAAACTAGTGAGATCTGTAAAAAGTGTTTACGATGAAAACTCGTACTAAAGGCACAGGTGTTAAGAGCTGAGAGGTGTTAGGAATGTTCCGCCTGACTTGCTACCAAAAATTAACTTAAAATCTGCTGCCATAACCAGGTGCGATAATGGTCATACGCTAGCCTATATGATATTTAAAAAAAACCTTACGGTGTTCCAATAGCACGCAGCCCTTGAGAGTCAGTTTTTCACAGTCAATTCACAGTTTTTATTATGACAAAACGTTCATTTTAGTACACAACATTATATAATAATATTAACATATAGCGTTTTGAAGGTACCCCCCAAAACCACATAATTATTTAGTGATTTCAGTAGTAATACACAATATTCTGATGTTGTTTCTAGCAAGGATCGACGGACAAAGACTCCACGACTCCAGAGAGCAACAGCTTGTTGGACCCCTCCGTGTTGTCAGACTTCACCACGCAAGCGCTGGTTCTCACCGTGCTGGCAACACTTGTTAAATATACCACTGGTAAGATCAAACACATTTTACTATAAGGACTTTTTTTTATGGTAAAAGGTAACAGGATAAGCACGAAGCTCGCCTGATGGTGTGTTATAACGTCTACGTATTACAGAAACAGCGGCATGCAACATTCTGGACTGCCAGAATTTTGCATGTCACCACGCTGCGCCTGTTACCTTGAGACATAACGATGTTCAGTCTCACATGCCCTGTAATTTCACTGGACACCTTGCCATTACAACCGAAAAACATTTCTATTTCACGGCTGAAAATTAATTGGCTAAGTGGTGGTACCGCCCCAGGAGGACTAGCAGAAGCCCTACCACTACAAATAGTACATATAGTATAAAACATACATATAATATAGTATTGGCAGGTTGTTAGACAAAGACCTACTCCCATTTAAGTTCCTTTCGTTAGGGCCTTTTTGATGTACATACCAAGTACAACTTTATGTTAAGAACATACGGAATTAAATTGAATTTGTCAAAAATCTATTATGCACTATCTTTTATATACAACATCCGTGGATAAGATACATACCTAATTTATAACTAGACTAGCGACCCGCCCCGGTTTCGCACGGGTAGAGCTTTTAAGCCTATATTCATTGCATTCGTAGTTTTTGAGTTTATCGCGAACAGACAGACAGACGCGGCACGGGAAGTTCCCCGCCGCGTCTTTTTGTGTGTCGCTTGTTTTATAATATGTAGTGATGATACCAGGGAGGTATTATCGCAAATGGCGACAAAGCCCTTCTTGTTTAAAAATAATTTCTGTTTAGATACAGAACAGTATCCTTTTAGTACGAGTTTTCATCGTAAACGCTTTTGACAGAGCTCACATAGTTTTCGACTTATTCAGGCTCCCTGATTGGTCCAAATTTAGTGAAGTGTGAAAACCACTAGAGGCGCTGTACTGCATTTGTTCGATTTACGATATCGAGTTTGGTATGAAAACTCGACTAAGGGTACTTTTATATGTCGACAATGAAATGTGGAGACAGGGCGAGTCTTATAAGTCGGTCAAACTGAAAAGTGGCCAATAAATTATAGTTAATCTAAATTTTTGTCGACTACGGAAGGTTAATGAGGTTGTGTGTATGGTCGTCAGTTCTCTCATAACATTCTTAACTCCTTATCATAATTTGACAAATGAGGTATTCTTGGAAGTGTCTTGATTGTCCGCTGGTTATAGGCTATGCAATGTCTCAATAAATCGAATATGGCTCCCTCTAGAGGACATAAAGTCATGCACTAAAAAAACTTGTTTTTAGGGTTCCGTACCCAAAGGGTACCAACGGAACCCTATTATCTGTCTGTCTGTCTGTCTGTCTGTCTGTCCGTCTGTCACCAAGCTGTATCTCATGAACCGTGATAGTTAGACAGATGAAATTTTCACAGATGATGTATTTCTGTTGCCGCTATAACAACAAATACTAAAAACAGAATAAAGTTAAAAATAATAGGGGGTACCCATACAAGAAACGTGTTTTTTCGGCATTTCACGCCATCTATGAACGCTTAGTTAGGTAACCGTCCCATAGATGGCGTTATATTGAAATGTTGATCCCTAACACCTTTGTTCGACGTTAGATGGCGTTATAAGAAACGAAATGTTTATTAATTATAATTTTTTGCTGGCGAAAAATGATAGTGGTATTTTTTGCTCGATCTTATAAAATACTGTAGTGTGGTACGGAACCCTACGAGCGAGTCCGACTTGCACTTGGCCAGTTTATTTATTAATTTAGCCGTGTTGGGTATAAAATGAAAGAGCTTATGAGCCTATTTAAAAAATATGTACATTATTAGGTGTTGCTCGCGGCTTTGCTTGTATGCACCCGAAATTCCTAACTAAAGCTAATATTATAAAGGCGAAAGTTTGTGAGTGTGTAAGTAAGTTAGTTTGTTTGTTACTTCGTCACGCTAACACTACTCAACCAATTGAGCTGAAATGTGGTATTTAGATAGCCTAGACCCTGGAATAACAATCCCAGAATTACCACGGGAACGATGTTTTCGCGGGAAAAACCGTGGGGCACAGCTAGTTAAAAATAATTTTCAGTTGTCTGGTTTTATTTTTTTACTTACTTGTTAGTTACAATCATAATAATAACACAAATACTTAGTCACATCAAATTCTATAAGTACACATGTATTCATTTTCAGATGAGGATGAAATCAGAATACTATACCAATACCTGGCAGAAGGATCTGTGGTGTTCCCTAAAGTGTTTCCAGTTATGTAAGTATTAATTACTCTTGTTTAGCGAACGTATCACGACCAGATCGGAGACTTTTTAAAGAAAGGCCAAGTCAAAAGTACCTATAACCGGCGAGCATGTATGAAGGCGCTTAACTAAAGTGGAAGAAGCGGTATGTCAGGATCGTAGCATGTGGAAAGAAGTAGTCTCTGCCTGCCTCAACGGGAAAAAGGCGTGATTGTTTGTATGTATGTTTAGATTACAAGCGTAAATATTAATTATGTTTTCGCCATATTTGTCTCACTGTAGGACAAATTTACTAATCAAATGGTGGAGAGCTTAGTGACACTGATCGTGAAACCGAAGGTCATGGCTTCTATTCCCACACGGAAGGATTATACTTACCATTAGGAGAGACTGGTCGAACGCTAGGTATAACATATTAAAATTATGGGTGTGATCCATAGATAAGTGTTCTAACAGGGTGTAACTATAATATACAATTCCTGATAGTGGCCAAAGCTTAGCTATCTAGAATAAAAAAATACTTTTGAATATCATACCTCCGTCCCGTTTCTCTCACCAAAGCTCCCGACACCGTCAAAAAGCACATCCGCACATTATAGATTCGTGGGCATCACATACTACTCGATTTTTTTTCACACGATTGTTCTCCCCGCTTACCTGTAAGATGTGGAATGACCTCCCATCTGAAACTTTCCCAGAAACATTTAATTTGGGTAGCTTTAAACGAAGAGTAATGAGAGTGCTCTCTAATGAGGGTAAACAACACACCGGATATACTTCTGGTTTTGCAGATGTCAAAAGGAGACGGTGACCAATAGGGAACATGCATGTTTTTTATAAATATTTTTATTTCACTGTTACATCACATTACATCAATTTAACACTGTAAAAAATTTTATAATACTAAAAGTGATCAAATTAAGCTACAATAAATAGTTTTAGCATTGAAAAAATATGAGGTGTCTAAAACGCCGCAAAATTTTCGTGCGCCTTTGTGACGTCACAGCTCACCACACTGTCCCCACATACATCATCATCAGCCTGTACTAGTCCACTGCTGGACATAGGCCTCTCCAACTGCACGCCACTGAGCACGATCCTCGGCTACTCTCATCCAGCTCTTGCCAGCCATCTTGTGAACATCATCGCTCCACCTAGTCTGAGGACGTATTCGTACAACAGTGCTATTACGTATTACGTGCAATACTATTTCTATGACAAAGATTTAGTGGTGTGGTGACAGCAGTGAATGTTGTGACATCACTTTTTAATTGACAAGTGGTGATGTGTTTTGTTGTTATGAAATTAAAATATCCCAGGCTGGTTTTGCATGTATCGTATAGTATTTTAACCAATTTAAGAGTATTTTATTTATAAAGAAATGTTAACATACAATACCAGAACAATAATGATTCGAAAATAAATAATTTCAAGTAAAATACCACATGCATATTCCCTATTACCATCAGATGGGGCGCTAGCATGTTTGCCGCTCCATATATATATTTATATATAAAAAAGTTTGCGATTATGTATTTGTTTTTGAATAATCCCACAGGCAAATAAATATACTGAATAAAGCGCATTTCTGTTTCAGCCACAGTCTCCTCGACATGAAGATAAACCACGTGCTGATGCATTGCCATGACCAGGTCATACTCAGTGCGGTGCAGAGCATTATACAGGTCAGTATATTATGCGGCTATAGCCCAATGGGTAAGGCGTCTGCCTGGCGATCGATACGTTGTGAGTTTGATCTCTCGCCTATTGCACTATTGACGTGAACCCACTCCAGACACAAGAATATTTAGCTTAGTTGGAGGGGTTAACTAAGACTTGAGAATGTGCAACCCACATTGCTAGTGAGCTTAAAAAATCATTTATTTTCGATCTGGATCTTCAGATTTAACGGGTATATAAAGTGTTTAACCGATTGTTCAACCGACTTCCAAAAATGAGGTTCGCAATTCTTCTGTATGTTTTTGTTTTTCTTTTTTGTATCTACTCGTATGTTACGCAATTACTCCGTCAATTTTGAACCGATTCGAATGATTTTTTTTGTAATCGGTAGGGTACGTTTCCGAGGTGGTCCCATTGTAATTTCATCAAGATCTGATAAGTACCTCCAGAGATATGACGATAAACGTCTCAAAGTTGCTACTGAAATTGACTCGCGGGGCATTGAAGTCGGTTGTTTTAGTTTTTAAACTATCATAATTCTTTATTATTACAGAACATGATAGCAACAGAAGACGCCAGTCAACAAGCGTTACATTACATGCAGAGTTGTGGCTTCGGAGGGCTGTGGCGCTTCGCCGGGCCTTTCCTGTCTAAGGTATGTAGTGTGGGAAGTCTGCCAAAAGATAGCGCTCATTGCAGGTAACATGGCAAAAGTCAAACGGCGTTACATTACATGCAGAGTTGTGGCTTCGGAGGGCTGTGGCGCTTCGCCGGGCCTTTCCTGTCTAAGGTATGTAGTGTGGGAAGTCTGCCAAAAGATAGCGCTCATTGCAGGTAACATGGCAAAAGTCAAACGGCGTTACATTACATGCAGAGTTGTGGTTTAAGGGACCTATGGCGCTTCCCTGGGCCTTTTCTCTCTAAGGTATGTAGTGTGTGATGTTCGCTGATAGATGGCCCATTGTTTATAATAATACCTATAAACTCGTCAAGCTACTAACTAAACGAATACTACGACTTAATAAAAAAAATACACTCCATTCTTGTAATTGTTGCCGTTCGTCGAAAAGAGGCCATATATTTGTTTCTTACAAATACATTTCTTAATTAATTTCCACCAAACTCTTCAGTGAATGACAGACAAATACTCGTGGGGTATTCAAATGCGTCTTTGAATGTCCCACGTGTATTTGTTTGTTACTCGCTGAAGAGAGCGCTGCAAGTTTTTCAACAATAGGGAATATGCATGATTTTTTTAAATATTTTAAATTCACTGATTACATCCATTTATCACAGTAAAAAAATGAAATAATACTGAAAGTGTTCAAATTAAGCTAAAAAAAAGTTTTAGCATTGAAAAATATGAAGTATCTAAAACGCTGTCAAATTTTTGCGCGCGTTTGTGACGTCACAGTGCACCGCACGGTTTCAACAGATTAAATCTTTTTATTAGAAATAGTACGTATTCGTACAACAGTGCATTGTATTTCTATAAAAAAGATTTATTCTGTGGAAACCGTGTGGTGCACTGTGACGTCACTTTCTAATTGACAAGTGGTGATGTGTTTTGCAAATTAAAAATTCCCACGCCTTTTTTGCATTTTTCACATAATATTTTAACACATTTAAGAGTATTTTATTTATAAAAAAATGTTTAACAAACAACACCAGAACAATAATGATTCCAAAATAAATAATTTCAAGTAAATGTATACTACGTGCATATTCCCTATTGTATTACAAATAGATATTATGTTGTGAACAGAACCAATGCACAGCAGAGAACGCGGAGCTGTTCGTGAACTGCCTGGAAGCCATGGTGGAGACGTGCCTGCCCGGCATGGAGGACTGCGGGCCCCGGGCCCCGCCGCCCGACCCTGACCGCCCCGACGAGCCCCGGCAGGCCCCCAGGTATCTTGTCACTTACTTACTCACCTTGTATCAATGTACAGCTGACGACACAGTACTTTTCATGAACTGCTCGGATGCCTTGACGAGAGACCTACCTAACATGTCAAGGATCCAATGTCCCTTGAGTTGTAAAATCTTTTTTTTTTATCTTATAGGCTAGCGCTTGACCACTATCTCACCTGTTGGTAAGTGATGATGCGGTCGAAGATGGAAAGCACGCTAGGCCTAGAATGGGAACTGGATCTCAAGGATAGCTGCCGGAACACATTAGATGTTTGGCGTCAGATTTTCTAACTTGAGGGTGGTAGCTGGCCAGGCGGACACTAGATAGTGTCCTACCACCATGCGGGGTTGTTGGTTTGTTAACGATGTTTTTCCTTCACCGGAAGGCCACTGTGAAAAGCGCGCATAAATTTTTCGATAGAAATATCCATTGGTGCACGGTGGTTTGAACTCGGTACTTCTGGCATCAATGCCAACCATTCTCCCGATTACGCCATCGGGCCCTCAAATCTGCCGCAAAACATCCAATGTCCCTTGAGTTGTAAAGTATGTCGCCAAACATCCAATGTCCCTTGAGTTGTAAAGTATGTCGCCAAACATCCAATGTCCCTTGAGTTGTAAAATATGTCGCTAAATATCTAATATCCCTTTGAGTGAATGAGTTGTTAAAACTGCTGCCAAACATATTATCCAATGTCCCTTGAGTTGTTAAGTATGTCGCCAAACATCCAATGTCCTTTGAGTTGTAAAATCTATCGTAAAAAATCTTATATCGCTTGAATTGTAAAATTTGCCGCCAAACATCAATGTCTTTTGAGTTGTAAAGTATGTCGCCAAACATTTAATGTCTCTTGAGTATTAAAGTATGTTGCCAAACATCCAATGTCTCTTGAGTTATAATATCTGTGGCCAAACATCCAATGTCCCTAGAGTTGTAAAATCTGTGGCTAAACATCCAATGTCTCTTGAGTTGTAAAGTATGTCGCTAAACATCCAATGTCTCTTGAGTTGCAAAGTATGTCGCCAAACATCCAATGTCTCTTGAGTTGTAAAGTATGTCGCCAAACATCCAATGTCTCTTGAGTTATAAAGTATGTCTGTCGCCTAACATCCAAGCTGAAACTTAGGTCATTGTAGTTTATCTGGCAGAATAGAGAACAGAGTCTTTATCAGGAACTAGACTTAACAGTTGCCCAAAGCGTTCACGATTTTCTATAAATTCGTGGTTTTAACTAAATATCGTTTGAATTTCAGATGTACACAAACAAGTCACGCTTTGCTATCAAGACCGGGATACATCACTTAGGTTTAATGTAAGTGTATCTGTTCATGTATTTCTAATGCATTATTTATTTTTATTAGATTGTTATGGTATCGTAGCTAAGTTGGCAGAGCGCCGGGAATTTTTCCCAGGGCGCGTGGGTTCGAGTTCCGTCGCTACGATCATATTTTGGATTGTATAATAACAAGTGAGATAGTACATTGTTACACACAATCCAAAATGTCATCGTACCGACAAGATTCGAACCTGCACCTCCTGGGAAACATGGCCAGGTGCTATAACCAACTAAGCTACAGTACGATCCTTTCAATACGACGAAATTAATAGATTTTTAACCAGTTATGCATTGGTGGCGCCATCTGTGACAACTATTTAGAAGTAAAATCATTCAGTTGAAATCATAACAGTTTTCAGAACCGACGAGAGATGTCGCAATTTAAAATAACACTTAAAGAAACATAATAAGTGAGATAGTAGTCAAACGTAAACTAAAAATAATAAGAAATAAAAGAAAAGATATCTAGATATCAATAAAAACCTGATTAAATCAATACAAAATTTAACCCATATATAAAATCACGCCTTTTTCCCGTTGAGGTAGGCAGACTACTTCTGTCCACATGCTACGATCCTGACATCTCTTTCGCTTCTTCCACTTTCATGAGCGCCTTCATACATGCTCGCCGGTTATAGGTACTTTTGACTTGGCCTTTCTTTAAAATAATTTTAATTTAAATAATTACTTTAATCTACTTTTACAGTAAATTAATATAATTATAAATATTATTTTCAGAGAAACGCATCAACCCCATTAATGTACCTCAAAAGCAGTAATAGATTAATTGGAATCGCTGTCTCCTCAGAATATGTGATTGAAGAGACTTACATCAAATTATCATTTATTAATTAAATATTGTTATAATTATATTTAACAATATATATTTTTTAAGAATTAGTGAGAGTTCACACCAACAACTACTGCAACGCTCTCATTTTAATATAAATATGTTAATTTGTATAATGTATTGAGATATTTCTTCCAACGATATAGACTTTCCTAATGACGCCTGAAAGAGACCACCCTTTGTACTTCCGTAGGCGGTAAGTTGTTTTACTTATATGCTATTTGAGACCAGTAACTCAACGTGAAACGTCTATCGGGCTACGCTTGTATATCTATCTGTTCTGATAAAAATATGAAAAAATAAAACGTAGGCAATGCCCATATCAAAAGTCACAATTTAAATTAAATCAATAAAATCAAGTCAAATTAATCAATATTTTCTTAAAACAGTTTTATTTACTATTCATTTTTATTTTTCCTTATATACACATAACTATTTTTTTATTTGTGAATGCCATCTAAATTGGTTAATAAGGATTATGGCAAAAAAACCATTGCAAATTCTGGAACTTCGTCGGGGTTTTTTTTTGTTTTTTTTTTGTTCCGCTCTTGTTTTTCCTCCGATATGAACCGGAGACATTTGTAAAGCGGGTTTTGTTCTGTTGCTTTAGTTACATTTAACATCGATGAGCATAAATGCAGTTGGTGTAATATGTGTTTTATTATAGAGGTGTGTCGTGTAGTGTTGTGTTATTTTAATATACATAATTAAATATTTTCTTTTTTTTTTTACTAGCTACATTTTTATTTCTTTTTTATCTTTTCTTTTTTAAATTTATTTTTGCATGCAGAATTGCCTTTTTTGGCTAGTGTTTTTGTTTTTTTTGTTAATGTTTGTTTTTTTTCTTTTTTTTCTAATTGCATTTTACAAACACAAGTACATTGAAGCAATGAAAAACAATTAAAAAGAATACACATCCATCATCTTCGTCGGGGTTGTAAATTTTCATAATTTATAAAATTTTATTACGACTGAACCAAGTGAAATTGATTTTTTCTTATAATTTTGTCGGAACAGCCCACCTAGACAAAATACAATTTCATTTACGCTAACGCAAGTTGAAAATGTATAGGAATGACATTTATTTTTCCGCATCAAAGTAGTCATTCCCATACTTTTTGAACTTGCGTTAGCGTTAACGAAAACAGAAATAGGATTTTGTCTAGGGGGCCTGATACAGCCTACATAGCCCATCGGCCGGTAGCCGCTTGACGTTGAGTTTCGGGATACCCTGTATACTTAATATATTATATGTTATACGTATTTATGTTTTGAATGTGTACCTTTCTAACTAGAGTTGTAAATATGGCAAGCAATACCGTTTAATATTGAACATCTTTCAACTATGTAGGTAAGTGCGATGCGTGAAATTGATGTGAACTCTGTTTTATAGTCAAAGCTAATTTTGCTGTAAGTATGTATGTATTTTTATTACCTAATAAAATATTGATTGATTGATTTATTACTTGGGGATCGGCCATAACGTTTTTATTAAATATTAAAACGCCAGCTAAATCAAATGTTGTAAAATCCATCCTGTATATAGCAACAAGTTAGTAGCGTTCACGCTAGCTTCAGCTAGTGTTGAAGCATTATACAGGGTGGAGTTTGTAGATAGGACCGTACGGGCAGGTACCTCTTTAAGAGAAAACGCGGGGTGCACTTTCTTTTGAAAATGCTTGTAGAGAAAAAAAATTTTCTACATAAAATGAAGGTCTGTAGCTACGCCTCAATTTCAAAAAGAAGTATAGGCATTCTAATCTCCTCATTAAGATTTTTGAAGGGTCATATTTCTATGAGCAATTGGTTGTTCTAAAAAAGCAAATGATAGGGGCGTAGCTACAGCAGACCTTTTTTTTTTATCTAGAAGCATTTTCCAGGGAGGAAACGGGAGAATACAATTGTATGGAAAAGTGCACCCCGCGTTCCCTCTCTCAGTTTTAGGCCGTTTTCAGTGCTCGACCGACTGTACGTACGCTCGTAGAACCGTCGGTCAAGCGCGTCCGCATGCGTGCTGTCGGTCGACCGGGAGGAGACCGCGCGAAGACAGCGCTGTCTGCTCTTTGTGTTGTCAATATAGAGTCTGTCTTCAGTGAAAGTCATGAAGCTTACATTTTAATGAACATTTTTTGCCGGGTGGGAGCGGTGCGGGAAGAGCCGGCGACAACCTTAACGCGTTCAGTGCTACACCGATCGGTGGACCGACCGTACGGATGCGCGTCTATTTTGTGTACGTGTTTGCAGGGTTGGAAAAAGAACAGAACATCACATTCAACAAACAATAAAAACATATTTTAAATCAATTTTTATGAAATTTATTAAATTATTTGTTTTAAACATTGTTTTATACACTTGCTATTGATAATTGAAATGTTTTGTTGAAAAATATACCGCGGTTCAAGCGGAGCGACATATCTTCATCCTCTTCCAATTCACACGTACTAAAATAACCTTTTCATTCTTTCATTTACCTCACTTACTTATTTAAGTCTGATGGGGTAATCAATCTCCGCACACCAGACCATTTCGAGTCCAGGGGATTTCCCAAATTCATCAAATTAAGAGTTGTCAACACAATTTACCTCTATAATTATAATGTTGCTAGTTATTTTTTTTTAAAGTGTAACAAATAATAATGATGAGTATGAGTACATATGAGTTGATGAAATAAAACATGTTTTTTATATGTGTTTTAAACGTGTTTAAAACAAAATGTTTTAAAACGAGTTTTAAACAGGTATATATTTTTCCAGTGTTTTAAACATTGCCAACCCTGCATGTTTGTGACTGTACCAGTCCAGCCAGTTTGGTTGGTCAGGAGATCACTGAACCTTACCAACTGACGATCGGTTATGCGTATCGTCAGGAACGATGGTACGCTCCGACCGTCGGTTGTGCACTAAAACCGGCCTTAATACATTTGACACCTATGTGTGACGTCACTTACTCTTTCACATCGGATGATTTAAAATGTAGGATATAAATTGCTAAACGTGTTTTTCTTCATAGGCTGTATTTTGCTGAAATAATCATAATTTGGCATGAAATGCCAATGCAATATTATAGAAAAGTTCAAAATGTAAAAGTTATAGAAAATACCGTTAGGTATAGGTGCAAAACGATACGTTTATATAACTACAACATTTGTAAGTAAATAAAATTAGACACTAAAGATACTGTATATTACATTTGTGTAAAAGGTGTAGTGTAATGTAATTGTTCTATTTAATTGGCGTATAATACGTGCCACTAAAGACAGGCGTCATTCACTTGCTGTTTTTTTCCTACCGCGTATCGTCCACGATACAACCGACGACAGTCGTATTTTGAACGTTATCGACGTTGTAACTAGGTTTAGGGCAAGTTTCACCGGTTCCTGATAAAGCGTAAGATAGTTATCTGACACATGACGCCATATAGAAGCTGTCACAAATCTGTCCGATTTCTTCATATTAGCGCTATCAGGAACCGGTGAAACTGGTGAAATTCTGTGCTAAAGATGACACTTCGCAAACTACGTGGTGGATATTAATTTACTACATTTTTTACACTACAATTTTATTTATCTGTTGGTTTCAATTTTGTTTTCGCGGTACTCTTTATAACATCATCTATCTGCCAATGAAAGTTCCGTTAAAATCGGTGCAGCCGATTCCGAGATTAGCCGGTACAAACAGTCTGACACACAGACAAAAATTTAAAAAAATATTTTTTACATAAATACCGTGACCCAGAATAATGAACAGTTCAAGTACAGAAAATGCACTCCCTAATAGCAAAAATGCGAGATTAAGGCCCAGTTTCACCGGTTCATGATAATGCGTTAAAACGTTATCTGACACATGACGCTATATAAAAGCTGTCAAAAATCTGTCAGATTTTTTCATTTTAGCGCTATCAGGAACCGGTGAAACTGGCCCTAAACCTAATTACAACGATGGTAACGTTGAAAATACGCTACATGCCTCGGATACGACTACACACAGAATAAATTAATAATAACTAACCATCGATGTATTATATGTACTACGTACCAGATGACGCATCGCGAACTAGCTCTACGTTCAAATAAAAAGCAGTACTGAATCTACATCTCGCTTATTTTAGCGTGTGTAAGTGTAGTAAGTACTTCTCACGCCCGATCGCGCGCCGCTCGGCACGTAATTCAGTTTATGATGGGCGCCTCTGGTTTACATGTACCTCGATGTAACTAACTAAAACGTGTTTAGGTTTATTTAAATGGTATCAATGAACAGATTATACAAAGATCAGTCGGGGGTGATTTTAAATTTTAAATTTAATATTATTGACTAGTTTATTTACTATATCAGTAACACATTACAATCTATGTATGAAATGTTGTCTATCATAATATAAATACGTTTAAGAAAGATCGTAATGATTTAACCCTTTCGCGCCATTATGTGTGACTATTAAAGTAAGACTTTAGAAACGCATTAATGGCATCAAATTGATATTTTATTAAAAAAAATGATATCCTTGTGTTCTCTTCTATATTTTCAATTCTTCGAAATGGAAGTCAAAGTCAAAGCATTTATTCAGTATATGGGCAAATTAAAAATTTGCACTTACACACGTCAAATAACATTAAACAGATCAAATTCAATAAAAAATATTATAGATATAACAGAAACATAACTTATTGCTTTGAATTTACAAAAAAAAACAAAGGTATTGAGCCATTCAGCTTTCATCTAGACAAAGTAGTAAAAATAAAAATATGGCATCTACCCTATTATGTAAAATAAAGTAGTGTAATTAAATGTATCTCCATTTATGGCGTAATTAGTTGTAATTGTATTTAAATTGGTATTTATATATAACTAGAGGGTACCCGGCGTGTGCTACTACGCTGAAAAAGAAAGAAAAAATGTTTGCCTAATGCATAGTTTTTGTGGTCTTAAACCATCTTTCCAATAATTTCCTTTCTAATGAAACCGCTTTGGGGCACATCGGTTGGATGGTATCAAAGTCTTTAATACTAATAGGTAGAAACAGTTTATGTGTGTTATATAGAATAGATAGATGTACATTAAAGCGCATTTCCGCTATAATAATATAGTACAGTATGACAAGCAAATAACAAGCAAACCGGCTGATATATAGTGTAGCTAAGTGTGAACGTGTTCTAAATAAATGTATAGTGAGCGATATTGTTGTGCTATAAACTATTGCTATAATAAGCTATATATTATAGCGTATTCTGAAATGCGCTTATAGCTGCTGTCGATAGCGCAAAAAGATGTTTCATTTACAACTAGCTTTTACCCGCGGCTTCCCTCGCGCTTTTTAAAGCAAAGTATCGAAATAAAAAAATAGTAAAGAATAATAATATACATATAATAAGATCGTTTAAAAAACTAAAAAGAACTGACTTCAATGCCGCGTTATTAATTTTCAGTACCAATTGTGACGTGTTTATCTCCATGTCTCTGGAGATACTTATCAAACCGCGATAAAATTACCATGGTACCACACTTGGGATATCTCCTTTCCAACAAAAAAGAATAATCAAAATCGGTTCATAAACGACGAAGTTATCCGCGAACAAACATTTAAATATATATATATATATATATTCGGTCGCATTGAGAAACTTCCTTTTTTTGAAGTTGGTTAATAAAATAAATATAACGGTATTGAGTATTTTCGATTGTAAAGTATTGTAAAGCTTGTATCTTTCCAATCGCAATTTTTTGATGTATCAGTGTCGTGAAAACTTCTCACAAGAATTATTCCCTTATACTTAATAAGTTAATATATAAATTAATAAGTTATTAAGAGCAGGCCTTAGTTTTTGTAATGTACGTGCAAGAAATTTCTTGGTTAAATTAAGTTTTATTAATTTAGTATCTTACGTTTTCAACCGACTTCCAAAAAGAAGGAAGTTTGAAATTCGTCTGAATGTAATTTTTTTTGTGTGTATGTTACGCGATTACTCCGTCAATTGTGAACCGATTTGAATTATTCTTAGGTAGGGTACGATTCCGAGGTGTTCCCATTGTAATTTCATCGAGATCTGATTAGTATCTCCAGAGATATGACGATAAATGTCTCAAACTTGCTACTCGTACTGAAATAGACTCGCGGGGCATGGAAGTCGGCTATTTTAGTTTTTAAACTATCTGAATAATTAACTAACGCAGATAAATCAAGTGGCTTCGTCGAACTACTATATTGTTTCTTTTTATTGGTTAAGTAGTAGAAAACGCAAAAACATAAATATGTATAATCCTAACTAATATTATAAATGCGAAAGTAACTCTGTCTATCTGTCTGTCTGTCTCACTTTTACGCCAAAACCGCTGAACCGATTTAAATGGAATTTTGTACACAGATAGTCTAGAGCCTGAGAAAGGACATAGGCTACTTTTTAATGCGAAAGAAGATTGTAACGGGTTGAAAGGGGGATGAAAATTTGTATGGAAGTATCGTCATTTTTAAAGCTAGAAGCTTAAAACTTATTGTTTAGGCTGTTGATTCGATATAAATAAATATGACATTCAAAGTTTGTGAGGGGGAAGGGGGAGGGGGGAAAAGAGAGGGGAGGGGAAGGTGAGGGTAAGGTGAGGGGAGGGTAGTGGGGGAAGAGAGAGGGGAGGGAGGGGAAGTGGGGGGAAAGGGGATGGGGAGAGGGAAGTGAGGGTAAAGGGGGTGGGGGAAGAGAGAGGGAGGGGTGAAGGGAAGGGAGAGGGGGAAGGGGGGATCCGCGCGACGTGGTACGGTGTGGTGTAGGTGGGATACGTATGTGTCTTATTTGTAAAATAATTAGCCCAAATAATTAAAAATACTACCCAAAGACATTATTCCACGCAGACGAAGTCGCGGGCACAGCTAGTGTATAAATATAATTGTTGGCCTGATTCATGAGCAATAAATGCTATTATGTACCTAATTCTATGTTGTACAGTGCATGGCAAGAAATATAACTATTATGATGCTAAAACTAAATTATAATGTGTTTGTTTATTTTAAAATATTGTGATTTTTTTTGCTATTTAAATTGCTTTTATAGCAGAGTGTGACCTAAACACGTACTTTACGCACGCTTTTCCGTGACTTAAATAGTCGATTATTGGACGACGTTTAGCCTCACTTTGCTCGGGTGCCAACTTCACGCCGTGCAATAATAGACTACTTAAGTTACACGTATTGTAAGATACTATTAATTTACATCAGTTTTTGTCGACGAATTTTGCTCATCTGGAACGTGTTGAGGTCGCGATTTTATCCGGTGTTTATCTATAGCATAAAATCTTGATTTATCTACCACTGATGTATGTATTAACGTATTCATATTCATGACGCCATATTAAGAAAAGATCTATTTCACCGTTTCACACGAAGGCGAAGCGAAGCGCAAAATGTTTTATAAAACATGTTGTCCCTTATTGCCACACCTTAATGTGAAATGTGTGCAACATTTCTACTGCACGCATTCGCGAGCGTGTCTAAATTTGTTTGCTGTACATAGACATATTTTGTCCATTATGTTGTGGAAATAGAGTTCGATAATAAACATTTTAAATGCGATTAAACGCGACTGTTTCAATGTGAATCGACTTAAATTACATTTATTTGTTGATATTTAAGTATGCATTTTGAAATGAAACGTGCAATATTTCTTGTCCTGTAGTGTACTTTGTTAGTATCTCAGCAAAATTTGATGTTACTTGTGATTTGTATTTGTATTTGATGTTTTTTTGGAATCATATTTTACGATTCCAAAAAAGAGAAAGTTTTATATTAGTCATTTAGTGTCTTATTTAAGCTAATTTCTATTGCATATGTGGACTAATTTAGATGTATATTTTTACTATGTAATCACACAAAGGATGACTTATATAAATGGTTATTTATCTCTGGTTTCAGGCAGTCATTTACTTTAAGATGTACATAAGTTTTATGACATCTATTTTGGAAAAAAAAATTATTGATGAATCATTAAAATAACTTTTGAAATCGGCCTTGACATAATTACAAAAAAGTTGTTAATTTATACAAAAAATATAGAATAAAATAGAGTAGGTTGCAAGAAATTATGTTGCTGTGATACCCTGTCTCTAAATAACAGTTTTTTACTTAAAAAAATAACACTTATTCCCATTTGCACTAAACTTAAGAATCGCCTTAGCTTGTCAAAATATTACAAAATAAACAAATCCGGCTAACAAAATCTCAATATATAGATGAATTATAGGATCATTAGCATAAATGCAAGATATATATTGAGATTCGTATTCCCATGTTGCTTTAATTGAGATATTTTAAAATCTTAGGTGATTCTTTAAGTTTAGTGCAAATGGGCATATGGGCAAAAAGTCAACACAAATATGTTATTTGAAAATCTATTAAAGCAGTTTTTCTCATCGTTAGAGATAAGATGAGAAAAACTGAGATGATGTTGTTTATAACCATGACATTATATAATATAAGGTAATTTTGTAAAATTGATTATTTTACTGCCTTTTTATGTACAAATATTAAACAAAACATTTGTTAGTTACATTTTGAACGTTAAGTCTTAAATAAATAAGCAATATTTTTACCTGTACTACAAGGCATCAATTTTTATTAGTGTTACAATGGGCGGCCTTATCGATACAAGCTCTATGCCGATGTCCTGTAGTGAAATTACAGGATTTTATGTATTTTAGGATATAAGATCATTCAAGAAACTACCCTTTATTTCTTTTTCATTAAAACATAACATACATCGAATTAGATTGTTTTATACATGTTAAGCAATTGTTTTAGATTAATAAATACTATTTATAATATAGTACGCCGAAAAGGGTAAACTGTTGACACTACAATGGAATTTACCATCTACTTGTACATAGTGTCAACACTAAAGTAAGTATGTTTAGTCGCTTAGAACTAATAGATATGTTATTAATATTTACGTAAGAGGGTGTTTTGAGGCTAATAGGTTTGAACTATAACCTTGTTATATTAAAATGATGAACTAATAGTATGAAATACATAAAAGGCTTAACTATATTGTTACTTCCAAATACGAATTGATTGTTCAAAATGTAACCCCACCAACGTTTAACTATTTATCAGTATTACTATTTTGTAAGAGATGTTGCTTGTGTCAGAATAAAATTATATGGATGTAACTGCAAATGCTTTATTTTATTATATTATAATAATAAATCCCTTATTATAATACACACTATAACGAGTATTACGGGGCATCTTAATTAAACTTAACTACCTTGACTTCTAAGCGAGATATCGCCGATTAGGGTCTTCACGGGTGGTAAGAGTACATATTGATGATCCGCATGACTTATACCAAACACTAGGTAAAGAGAATATCTGCCGTCATAGCCTTACGGTGTTACGGCATCATGCATTCATTGAGAATCAGAGTATTCTAGGCCTAGCGTGTTCACCATCTTCGCTTACCACCAGATGAGATAGTGGTAAATCCCAAGCCAATAAGATTAAAATAAACCACGATAGTATAAGAAGAAGACTAAAGTCAGCTACTGGATAACCGCCGTCTTCCGATTCAGCGATTCTAGATATGGTTGATTTCATCTTAGGCGACGTCGTTTACGAGTGGTTATCGGTCTGAATAAAAAAAGTTGCATTTTTAGGGTTCCGTACCTCAAAAGGTAAAAAAGGAACCCTTATAAGATCACTTTCTTGTCCATCTGTCTATCACACACGGACTGTCTATCTCTCACACGGGCGTGTGTCACCGCCGTTTTCTCAGGAACAGCTAGCAAGTCAAAATGTATATAAGATACTGAAGATTCTTTGATTCTTGATTCTATAGTCCCTATTCTAGGTGTATAAAACTCAAGGTGAGTCAACACGATACAAAGATATGGGCAATTTTATATTTTCGCTAAAACTTGTAAGTACCAAAATTTTTCTTAATTTTCAACTTTTTTGTTTTTTGGAATTATTCAAGTATGGGCTTTAAATTGACAATTCTAGGTCAACCGGAAGTACCCTATAGGTTTTGGGTCGAAAACCTATAAGGTACTTCCCGTTGACCTAGAATCATGAAATTTGGCAAGAAGCATATATTGCAAATAAAAAAAGTAGAAAATTAAAGTGTGTCCCCATACATACATAGTTTACTCCAATTAAAAAAGGCCTCTGAGTTATTTGATAGTTCATACAATTTAGAGGTCTAGCTTAATTGGTGCCAAACAAACTTGGCACGGAAACCTCGGTGGACGAGTCCAACTCGAGTTGGCCGGTTTTTTTAATTTACGTTAGTCTTTAGGACTGGAGTACCATAAAGCGCAAGTAAATACTTACCTACTTAGGTGGTAGATATATCGTAGTCTTATTCCTTGCACCCAAATCGGCCCCCTGATTCTCAATCATACGTAACCCTATTCGGATTCGGAAGCTTCATTTTTAATTTTAAATATAGATAAATCTGTAAGCTATTTCGTCGTGGAAAGCTTTCCAATTAAAGTCACTTATTTTTTCGACTTGAAATAGAAAAAGTAACCGATCGGAGCATTGTGAATTGCTAAGGATCCGAATCGAAGTAAAGGCAGTTTCCGAATCCGATTTTGCTTTCGAATGATTGCGAACCCTACAGTGCTTATAAAATGGATTTTCGAGTGGACAATGTAATGTATGTATACCATCCTCCTACCACGGTAATATAATATTACCGTGCTCCTAATTTTGTCCAATCTTAGAGTCTGCGCAAAAAGAGAACCGTCGTAGAAATTGAGGTAGCATTTACTGTTTTGTTGAGTGAGTTGACAATACTGCACTCTAATTGCCAGTACGACTAAACATGTTTGATACTTTGGTAGGTAACTACTCTTATCATGATCGTGTGCTACTAGGCAGATAAGTACCTTCCTTCCTTACCTTTGAGTGTTAGTTCATCGTAACGACACGCCGGTTCTCTTTTTGCACAGACTCTTGCTAAAATAAAGCATTAAATCTACCTACAGGGTACAAAATCTTTCAATTGGGTGTGGATGGCTAAATTCTAAAGTAGAATACTTACTGCTCGAAATTTAGTAGTCTACTTATTTAGCACCACTAAATCACAGTAAATACATAACAGTAGGTTATCTAAGGCCACCCGCCGAGTTATTAGCATACTCTTGCGTTGATCCCCAGGGTTGTCACTTTTACTTTTAGTTAATATTTTCGAACAAGCAGCACTTGATCTAAATTTATGCAATAAAAAGCATATTATGATTGAATATTTTACCAATTTATAAATTTAGTAAAAATAAAAAGCCTTTATTCACATAACATTTATTATATTATGTTACAAATTTGATACCGAGAAAATTTTTCTCCGGTTTCTGCACTTCCAGAACGCTTTATTATTATTTGTTAATGTAAAGTAAATTCTCATTCTTATGTAAAATTTTTGTAAAAAGCTTTTAGGAAAGCATGGACAGAGCATCTTAAATTCTATATCATTCAGTTGATCGTAAATTTACCGGCCAATTTTAATGTTGATGTAGTCCTTTTCGAACGCTTTGCGAAACACCTGCTCCATCATTTCTACATTATCGACAAAATCATCAGGTGGGATCATGAGTAAATTTCGATCTTTGCCGTAATTCCTGTAATGATTCTAGATTCTACACTTAAATTACAAGCTCGTTGATTAACGTCGACGTAATTATTTAATAATTCGCAGTTGTTATGGTAATCAACACATTTTTTTAACAAAGCGCCACATACATAAAAAAAAGAGTGTGTGTACTTATGTTCACGCGTTAGAAGTTATACTTCTGTGGCGTATGGAAAAAAAATAACTAAAATGCAGTAGTGATTAACGATAAATATTAAAATTAATCAAAAAGATTTTATTTAAATAAAAAAGGTTTTATTAACGTAAAAATATGACGTTAAATATGACATATACAACTTGAACATAGTCATGCCACCTAGAACTAACTTCACGGTGTAGAATTTAGGTGTCGGTGTGCGCGCGCATCGTACCACCTAAAAGAAGTATAACTTCAAAAATGCATTTTTTTCCTGTAGCTCATGTTGTATTGATATATAGGTAGTCAGAACGTAAGATTTCCGACAAAATATTTTCATTTTCTTGTGTTTGATTGCTACTGGTCAGATGTTTGTCGATTACTGGGGCACTTGTTTCGAAATGTTTGTGATTTTTCAAACTAATCAAAAATTCTGTGATATCTTCAGAACAATTACCATCTATGGGAGGCTTTGTAATATTTGTAAAATAAATCTTTCTATATGCAGATATGAATTGCCTACTGGTTGGCCAGAGCCAACCAGTAGGCAATTCATATCTGTAAATTCTGTCAAAAATTCGGTCAAAAAACGGGATGGCTACAGATAGCCATCCCGTTTTTTGACCGAATTTTTCCAAAACCAATTTCAATAACATCTTGATTAAGGCGTCTTGTCAATAAATATTCAAACCCTTCTTGTTTAAGATCATCAAACAACTGTAATATAGATTTGATAGTAATTTGAAAACCATCAATAAACTTGACTCTTTTCGTAACGTCGCTACCGTTTTTTGGATTATATATTTTTTTCCCCTTTTTGAAGTCATGATACTCGTAATAATTAATATTATGGTAAGTGGCCGGCGAGAGTTGACGAACGCACGTGCTCACAGTCGCGCTGCACAGCCCGTACTGCCGCCACCTTATTCCCCCATATATTATGCTAGCGTGCGTGTGAAATCGCGTGCCGACACGGCGCGCGGCGCGCACGCACACATTCAAACCGAGAGCGGCACGTTTGTATGAAGATATTTTACTGTTATGTATTTACTGTGACTAAATGATTGCTCATTGCCGCGATGAGCTATGTTGACATGGGTGACCCACTAATACTAACTATATAATTAAGATAGTTTAAAAACTAAAACAACCGACTTCCATGCTCCGCGAGTCAATTTCAGTAGCAAGTTTGAGACGTTTTTCGTCATATCTCTAGAGATCCTTATCAGATCTCGATAAAATTACAATAATAAAATTACAATGATAAAATTACCATCTCTAAAATGTACCCTACCGATTAAATTTAGTAATTAGAATTATTCAAATGGATTCAAATGGAAATTAGAATTATCCAATGACGGAGTAATCGCGTTACATAAAAAAAAACAAAACTAATTTAAACCTTTCTCCTTTTTGGAAGTCGGTTGAAAAATAAGAGCGAAATAAAACATTCTAAAATGAAATTATGTGTAATTTTGTTGTAAAAATATCTTTTAAAAAATACACACATTAAAAATCAATTAATTTAATTCCATTATTATGATAATAATAACAAAAACACCATTATGATTACAAGAAAAATAATATCTACAATTATTAACAAGTACATAACATGGAGCCGTTCAGATAAAACTACGAAGGTATAAAAACAGCGACAATGTATTTATTATATCTAATAAGTCGTTGACCAATTCATAAGAAACAGATTTCATTTGAAAAGGCACTACCTACATTTTTTATTTACATCGTTTAATAGGGCGATCGATTGCACAGTTCATGGTAAAGTAGTATGCAATTGTAATAAACAGTTAAACAGTGAAGTCCGTGGTGAAGTGCTTTTGCAATTCCAATTAAATAACCCGCATGATTTCATTTTACACAGAAACCTAAATCGACTACGCATATTTAACTGAATAGTTACTAGTACGCTAAATAGGCTTATGGCCGTTTTGATGCATGATTCGATTTGGCAGGGGTCTTGATACCATTGAGATAAAATTTGCAGTTTTAGCAAATGAACGCCGTTGTGACATGAAATTCGTATAGATAAATTATCGGGATGATAGGGATGTAAGGGAGCACAAATACAACCTCAGTGCGCCCAGCCAACCTCACCTGCCCGTGGTGCATCCTGCTGACCAACAAACGAGGCTCTGGCAACCGGCCAAATGGCGGTATAACCATTCCAAAATTATGGCGTAGCTAAATTGTACAGGCCGATGACGGGCAGCAGCGTGACGATTAGGGCATATCCCTCCCAATGAGCCGAAGATCGGGCTCAGTGGCGTTTCTTGGGAGAGGCCAGAGTCCAACAGTGGACTGACACAGGCTGATTATGAAGATGATGAAATTATCGACTCTTTTTTTCATAAGAGGTTTATTTTTCATAAAGGTTCCACTCCATTAGTCGACTGGCGTCGACTAACGACCTTGACCTTTAGTTTATTAATACTTATCGTGTGGAGCTACAAAACAAATTACAATTCACATTACTCTACGTCTCTCTTTCTATGTCGGCCATTTGCAAAAACTGTTAATTTTATGTCAATAGTGTTTTTTTTATACGAAAATGGGTAGCGGTTGACCACCGTCTCACCCGATGTTAAGTGATGATGCGGTCGATGATGTAGCGCCACCCAAAAGATACTCACTCACTCGCGACTTGAAGACCCATAAGCTGTATCTAATCGGAAACAGACTCAAGTAGAGAATTCCATTGCTTGGCACTACGTATGATGAAAGAAGAGGCGAATCGCTCTGTACGCGTAAATGGTATATCTATTATGAAGCGGTGGCGCCTCTTTCTGTCTCAAATTTAGTTCCAAAGATCTGGCGTAGGGGGCGCTTCGAAGCGAATCATACATCAAAACAGCCAGTGCCTATCTAGCGTACTAGGAACCATGCAGTTATCTATGAATAGTCGGGTTTATGTTTCTCTGAAACATTAGTTCGTGGCCAGAATCTTAATAACATTGGCATTATCATTTATAATCATGAAATTTAATCATTTCTAGCACGACAGAAGAAACTTAAAATAGTACTTACCCATTAATAAACAAAATATCAATATAACAGATCTTTGATATTTAATAGTACCTAATTATGGACAATTTAATATTTCTTTTTATATAATACTAGCTGATCTCCACGGCTTCGCTCGCGTTAAAAAGTACTCTGTAGCCTAATCCATAATACTGTTAAAATAGCTGTGAAAAATTTCAGCTAAATCGGTCCAGCCGTTTGACCGTGAAGAAGTCCCAAACAAATATACAAACAGACTTTCGCATTTATAATATTGGTGTTGATTGAAAATTAAAATGTAAAAATGTTTTTACACCACTAAGGCTGAGTTGCACCATCTCACTTTAACCGTAACTATAAACCGTTGTTTTTGTACGGACTTTGACTGATTTTTGACGTTTGTTAAATTTAAAGTAAGATGGTGCACCTAAATGTTAACTAACAAAAACATTAAAATTGCAGTTTCAGGAGGGACTACTAATGATGTATGCGCTTTCAGATCTATTTTCATTATAATTATTATTCACAAAGTTATTGAGGTTTGGTTTTTTCTCAGAAATCACTATTTTATGGACACAGTACTAGAAATACTAAGCAAAGTAATTTAGTGGTGTATATTATAGTGACACGCACTCTGGCTTCCTAGGATTTTACGTATATGTATCTGTTAAATAAATTATTTTATCGCTTGCTATCACCGGGTCCATCCACACCAAGCGATCGAGAGCGAACGAATGAAAGAAAAAAAGACGCATCTATATACAGGCGTATAGCTTCATTTCCCTTTATTTAGTTTGTTGTCGTTCGTTCGGCTGGCGTGGACCCGACATCAGAAGAGCGTCTGATAATCGGTGAAATTACAGTGTACCAGATTTTAAAAAATCAATATGTTTAATGCGAAAGTCAGTTTGTTTATTTGTTGGGACTTCTTCACGGTCAAACGGCTGGACTGATTTAGCTGAATTTTGTACAGGTATACAACCAACCTGGATGGATACAATGGATTAGGCTGTAGGATACTTCTTAACGCGGGCGAAGCTGCGGGGCACAGGCATATTCAACATTAAACAGGCATTTGAAAATATCCCAAATTATTGATGTAACATAATGTAACTGGAAGGATATCGGATATTGCTACAACTATATAATAAGTAAAAACACATATGAAAATAATATTTAGTTTGAGCTGGAATACATTACTGGAATTATTTTTTTATGGAAAATAAATGCAAATAATGAGCAAATTCAAGAACAGTACAGATTCAGCACAATTCCTTTAATTTGTGGTATATTTATTATCTGAATGATAAAATAACAAAAACAAAAAAGATATGTAAGTATGTTTCTATGTGCATTTAATCGATCTCGTGATAAAACAAATGTTGCAGTCAAATTCATTCTTATATGTAGTGATCATATTTCAGCTATAAGACCGCACATTTTAAATTAATTAAGTGCGTTTTATAAAAACAATTTTATATTCTTTATCAATAAAATATTTATGCGAGTTTATGTATAAACATTTTGAGCAGTGAAGCATTAAATTTGATATAACAATTAAAATTAATCTTCGTAGAAATATTATACACAAAAAATAAGTCCTAGTTTAATTTATGCAACAACAATTTTATTATAATGTTTAAAAGACACCAAAATATATATCTAAGGCAGATAGCTTAATTAGCCGTTCAATTAACAGCCTAGCCTCTTTACTAAACAGCGCCGTTCAACTGGATTCCTAAATGATATCCAGTCGTAGCGTTTGTTACAACATTTAATAAACTGGCTGGCTAATGCTTAGGCCAGTCATATAATGTCTTAGTCTGACACTAAGGCAACACACTATGAACTGTGACCACCGCGTGACGTGCGCCGACAAGCGCAGCGAGGAGGGGAGCCACGGCAGCGGCCGCGCGTCACCAGAAATATATGTATATGCATATATACAGTCAGACTAATGAACAGGCTAGGCAAGTAATGGAACGTCATCGATCCAAGTCATTTGCCTAGCTGTTTGATCAAATGGCTGGATATCATTCAGAAATCTAGTTGAACGGCGCTGTTTAGTTAAGAGGCTAGGCTGTTAATTGAACGGCTAATTAAGCTATCTGCCAGCGATATAAACATTAAAATACAAATTAACAATATTTTTATTCGAATGTCAAAAGTGTGCGTTAAATAATAAACTTAATAATTTATAACAACGAGCATAAAGCTGCCGGAACACATTACATGTTTGGCGACAGATTTTCCAACTTGGAGGTGGTAGCTGGCCAGGCGGACACTAGATAGTGTCTTACCACCATGCGGTATTCCATTCGAAAATATATAACTATCAACGTATAGACGACCGGAGGTAATTTTAACAAGGAGTTCTTGAATATATAAGCAGGCTATAAAATCGTATATAGAGTCTGTGCAAAAAGAGAACCTTCGTGGCGTTACGATGAACTAACATTCAAAGGTAAGGAAGGAAGGTACATACCTACCTTGTAGCACACGATTATGTTAAGGGTAGGTTACCTACCAAGTATCAAACATTTTAGGCGTATTTTTAGTTTGAAAGTTTTCGCGAAAATTATTCATTTTAATGTGAATGTACCGGCTTTTGTTCGCGTGTTGCGCCGGGAAGCGCGGGCGATACGTCGTGCGTTGCCGCCATCCTAGCCGCTCCCAGACGATGACCTACGTATTAGGTTGAAACCTGGTCGGAGCACATCCGAAGTAAATACACGCGAACAAAAGCCGGTACATTCACATTAAAATTTTAGGCGTAGTTTTGACAATGCAACAAAAAAAGTAAATTATAAAACCAGAGAACCCGACGCGTCGGTCCCGTCGACCGACGACCTCAATTTCTACGACGGTTCTCTTTTTGCACAGACTTTACAAATAGTCGTGGACACATAATTGGGAATTCTAATTTTAATCGAATACATAAGAATTCTAATTTTATCAAAGACATTCGAATTTAAAAGCCTTATTCTAAATGAATCCTTGAGCTATTTGGTCGCTATATCATATTTTTTTATATCTAGCGTTGTAGCTGTAGTAGCTAGCGTTTGACCACTATCTCGCCTGGTGGTATGGTAAGCGATGATGTGGTCATAGTTCCATAATAATTTACAATTTAATTATTCATTTAGCACACAGCCTTTGTGAGTCGGCCCATTCTAGGCCTAGCGTGTTCACAATCTGCACATCATCGCTTACCACCAGGCGAGATAGTGGTCAAACGTTACCCTCCTGTCAGATATAAAAAAAAATCATCACACATCTTTTTCAACGTAAACTTTTTAGTCATACTTTCGGCTAGTCGACCAAAGTCTTTTGACTTATCTAGTTTGTTTGAATCTTTAAGGTAAATTTGGCGATAAGAGAGGTCATTCAGAACGGCCATTACGACATAATTTTAATTTGTGGAAATATAATATGTCATTTCCACATTAAAATTCTTAAATTTGTCAAAAAAATGTCAACTCTACATAATTATGAACAATAAAAATCCTTATAACCGACCGAATATGCAACATTATAATAATAATATCTACAGAATACCCAATCTATACACAATCCTACATCCCAGTAACAAATACTACATACTGGTTTATATTAGTCGGTTATTGAATTAGGTAATTATAGGGGTCTTAGACTTAAGAGCCCCTAGGCGTAAAGGAAAGCGAGAGGTAGCCGGTTCAGATACTAGCACGGGTGTTTGTGCACATGTGGTAGGAGCATATTATATTGATGTTCCGCCTGACTTGCTACCAAAAAGTAGCTTACAACCATTAAGGAGAAAATCTGCCGCCATAACCTTCCGGCAGCTAACAGCCCTTGAGACTCAGAATGAAGCCATGTGGAATGATGAAAAGAGTGATTTGAGTATCATTCTATAATACTGGCATATAAATGTAGATACATTCATTTCACATAGATATGTGCAGTCTGTCTGTCACGGGGCTGTTTCTTCTGAACCGCAAGATGTAGTACACTTGAAATTATATTTTGTGTCGGAATTTTCATTTCGTCTAGATATCAGGTATTTTTTTAAATTGATTTTGTAACCTTATGACCTTTCTCGGCCAAACGGCTAATTAGATATAGAGCGTTATGTGCTTAAATAGTGTATTATTTTATTATTTTCAACCGAGTTCCAAAAAGGGGAAGGTTTTCAATTCGTCTGTATGTTTTTTTAATATATATTTTTGTGTGTATGTTACGCGATTACTCCGTCAATTGTGAACCGATTCGAATGATTATTTTTCAGTAGGGTACATTTCCGAGGTGGTCCCATTGCAATTTCATCGAGATCTGATAAGTATCTCCAGAGATATGACGATAAACGTCTCAAACTTGCTATTGCAACTGACTCGCGGGACATGCCAGTCGGTTGTTTTAGTTTTTAAACTATCTTACATCTGTGGGCTATTGTCTACCCATAGACTTAATATAAAGTGATGGTCTACTGCAGATATTTTGAAAAATTACATTTATAATCCGTATGTTCTATACATAAGGTTGTAATTGCTATGTACATCAAAACGGCCCCAACGAAACGCACCTTAGTGGGAGTGTGTCCTTGTCTAACAACCTGCCAGTGCTATACATGTACTTTAACTATATGTATAGTATAATATGTGGCCCATACAACAGAAAGGGACAAACTCCGTTCAAAGTTGGTCTCATGTGGTCCGGTTTTGCGGTTCAGTTCGCAGTCAATTTTAAGATAGTAGAAGGTTTTTGATATAACCATCAACATCATTGGCCTAGACAACAAGGACGTAAAAGGCCACGGAATAGCTTCTGTCCTAAGAATGTACATACATTCTCATAATTTCACATAGATATGTGCAATATTAAAATGAGTATTAGGTTCAATTTTCATTCATTCAATGTATGGCACCGTTCTGGCATATTTTATTTAATGTAACACTCAATCAAGTTTTTTAACTAAGGCAGGCTCATATTCTTGAACGATACTGGATCAACGATCCACTCTTTGTATTTAGCCAGTGTCAAAATTATACCTTTTCAAGTTGTAGCAGACACAAATTTTTAGGTTACGTCAAAGTCACGTTTCAGTCAAGTTTAAATTATAGTTCAGTCCGTAGACAAGGTATATTAAAATAGACCTGGCATTAAAATAACAATAATAATATCAAAGGATAAAACTACACAATCACTAATATGAGAGAGCGAAATGGACAACCATTTCTATCATTTTCTGCATATGCGATTTTATTGTTTGGAGCCAGCTCTGGCTCCCAGTTCTAGTGCGCCCATTGGCTTTCACCCGCTATCATTTATGACCCGACCAAATTACGTTGTTCAATTTATCTTATAGCTGGCATATCACGTATCACGTGTTCATCATTTCAGTCTGGTTATATCTCTATAGCTATTTCATTGCGCTAATGTCTTGTCTATTCAATATACTCTGTCTACGGTTCAATCCAAATCATGGCCTCAGTGAAGATATTATGGATTGTATTTCAGTTTAAAATTATGATTAAAAACTTAAAATTTCATTATATTTTGTTAGAAAAATTGCTTTAAACTTCATTAAACTTAAGTTAATTACCGAAATAAAGGTTTTTTCGTAAATAGTAAATGTGTTCCCACATTACGGAAGAGGATTTCAAAATCTTTCGTCACGCCTATTGTATGTTTCTGGACAAACATATTACTTACGATTTTTATCCATGTTAATAATAAACTGGCCAAGTGCTAGTCGGACTCGCACACGTAGGGTGCCGATCAAACAAAACTTGCCAGAAAAATAAGTTTATTGTATGGAGTACCCTTTAATTTTTATTATTTGATCTTATAGCAACTATTGTAATACACGCTGTAAATAAATTTCAAGTCTCTATATTCTATTACGGTTTGTAAGATCGTGCATAAAACGCATGAAATGCGTGAAATTAAGTCCGTTTTTATTATTTTTTATTTAGTTAGTTATTATGGGAAATGTGTGTAGAAACTTAAATGAATGTCTCATGTTTTCTGAGAGAGATGGTTGAAAGTGTGTTTCCTTTTTAATTTAATTTAATTTTATAATTTGTTGTTACAACTTTTAACACTATTTATTAGTTTATTTGCTTTGTTTGACTATTATAATATAATTTAATTTTTATAATTCCGATGTTTATAACATTCTTGACTGATTTATTTTTATTATGATTTAAAATGTTCTATTATAATTTTGTTGTAATATTTCTTAATTAATGTAATTGGTTTTTGTGCCGTTTGGATGAAGGTAAAAATAATTAAATAAATAACTGCATAGTATGACAGAAATCTCTTCTGATTTTAAAATTATTTTAGTACTACGTTTGTATGGCCAATTCGATCGTTCATACGTCTAATTTAGTTTAAAGTAGATAGTTTTTTTGAGTAATCCTTAAAGTATTAAAAGGTCTGAAAGTAAGAGTTCTTTAAGAACTTCCAATTCAATAACCAACTAATCTAAAACCTCCATTAAAACACTAATACGACGATACATCCCCCTATCACATAATATTTGAACCATTTCAGACTGTCTTTCTTGAGACTCCCAGTCTTTTCTAATTCTACGGTGGTTCCCGTTACCTTTACATAATTCCGTACAGGTTACACTGAAAAAAAAAGGTGTTAGGTTGTAGTACAAAATTATAAAAAAATGCCAAAATATTGACAAAATAAACTGGCCAAGTGCAAGTCGGACTCGCACTCGTAGGGTTCCGTACCACACTACAGTATTTTATAAGATCGAGCAAAAAATACCACTATCATTTTTCGCCAGCAAAAAATAATAATTATTAAACATTTTATTTCTTATAACGCCATCTAACGTCTAACAAAGGTGTTAGGAATCGACATTTCAATATAACGCCATCTATGAGACGTTTACCTAACTAAGCGTACATAGATGGCGTGAAATGCCGGAAAAAACACGTTTCTTGTATGGGGACCCTCTATAATTTTTTACTTTATTCTGTTTTTAGTATTTGTTGTTATAGCGGCAACAGAAATACATCATCTGTGAAAATTTCAACTGTGTAACTATCAAGGTTCATGAGATACAGCCTGGTGACAGACGGACAGACAGACAGATAGACAGACAGACAGACAAACAGACAGACAGACAGACAGACAGACGGACAGCGGAGTCTTAGTAATAGGGTCCCGTTTTACCCTTTGGGTACGGAACCCTAAAAATGAACCTCTTTCATGTTTGAGCAGAGCTCAGTCTCAGATAACTATATTAATTAATGTAATTGGTTTTTGTACCGTTTTGATTAAGGTTAAATAAATAAATAATACACAGAAAAGATTTGATTTTTTTTTGTTTGTTATGATTAAACTCAAAAACTACAGAAAGCTACATTATCAGCGCAGAACCTAAGCTATGTTTTATCCTCGTTTTCGCACGGGAACGGGAACTACGCGAGTGAAACCGCGAGGTTCTGCTAGTGCAATGTAAAAGTTGTCGAACCTGTCAGATTTGCTGCGGCGGAGGGCTCTTACGATTTGAAAACCTTATAATTTTGGTTGGATATTATATAAAAAAATAAAAATACTTGCGTATCTATAGCTATGTACTGTTCTTCTTCGGCGATGTAGGTAGATCTACTTTGTCTGATGAATCCTGAAAACAAAAAAAATGATTTAATATTGAATACTAGTTCCTACCCGCGACTTCGTTCACTTACACCAAGAATTTTATCACTATAAAGGTCTGTCAATCAAAATTTATGTGATCAGAGTTATGTATAAAAAATCGACATTTTATTTTCACAAAAAGTAGCCTATGTTCATCCTCATGCTTTAAAGTATATCTTTGTTAAATTTCAGTTTACGCAGTGCAACATCTCTCGTCGGATTTGAAAACTGTAATGATTTCTTCCGAATTATTAACTTTCGAAATAAGTTATCATAGATGGCACCACCAATGCATAATTGGGTTAAAAATGCAATCCACTAATTTCGTCGTTTCGAACCGTGTATCTTAATAGTATATATACAAACCGTGTATATAAATAGTATCGAACCGTGGCTTAATTGGCAGAGAACCTAGACATGCTATCCGGGGGATGCGGGTTCGAGTCCCGGCGGTACGATGAAATTTTGGATTGTGTGTAACAATTTACAAAAATATAAAGTGTATATCACTTATAGAAACATAATTTTATTTTTTTTATAGATGACTGAATAGTCGTTTGGCTGCAATCTCACCTGATGGTAAGTGACGATGCAGCCGGAGCCGAATAATACATATTTAAAGATATACATACCTCATCGAGCGGGTTATGTGCGTGTCCATTCTTCAAGGAGTCTCTAAGCGTGTCGTCCTCATCATCATCTTCATCAGTGTGCACGTCGTAGAACTCCTCGCTGTCCATCTCTGCATCCGTGCCTGATACCAAATTGTAGTTTATGAAACTGTTGCATAATGAGGAGTTTTAAAACAGGAGAGTGTGTTGAAAACCGAAGTGTAGGCGAGGTTTTTAAAAGTATCACATGCGTGTTTTAATACCTAGTTATGTGTAGTTTCATACAGTCAAAAGTCAGAGTCAAAGTATTTATTCAGTTTATTCAATCCGATTTTTCAATCCTCAGAATAACGGCCAGATAGTTACCAATGCTATATATTTATCTGCCCATATAAACACCCGTATAAAACTTTAGATTTTTCAATGTGCTTTTATCAGTCAGTTAGATATCTGTAGTTTTAACTATCTTCAATCTTCTAAAAAATCTTCAAAATCTTGTAACTATCTTCACGCCAATAGCACATGAGTAAAGAAGGAACAGAGACAAACCTTCTAAGGAACGGACAAAATGTTTACCTATTCTTGTAGGGTTGGTACAAAAAACATCAATAAAAATCTTCATCGTAATAAAATCCTTCTTCAAGTAAATATGGCCTGCTTTTTAATTTTTCAAACTTCATAATTGTCGACAACGAGTTATGTCGATCATGATCATGAGATGTCACGAAATGTCATTTAATGTCATCAAATGTCATGATATGTCATAATGTCATGAAATTTTACAAGATGGCATTAAATTACATGAAATATCTTGAAATGTCATCATATGTCACGAAATGTCACAATATGTCATAAATGTCATGAAATGTTATAATCAGTAACAAAATGTCATGAAATGTTATGTAATGTCACAACATGTTACAAAATCTCATAAAATGTCACGAAATATCATAAAATGTCATGAAATGAAACAAGATGTCATGTAATGTTATGAAATATAAAAAAATAAAAAATCGAGATTGAACGGGTATCTACAAGGTAAGCGTGCTACATCGACCGTATCGTTACTTAACATCAGGTGAGACAGTCACTTTCACAATCAATCACTATTCGAATAGATGGGATGAAAAACAATATAATTTAACGACGCGTCGCGAGCGACAGCCCTGTGTTAAAGCACCAGCCGAGCCACTATAAACCGGTTTCACTCCGTACGTGACAGGCGGCACACAGGCCGGTGGTGCTCACGCACTCACGTGCGTCTACGTCATCATCACAGCGCAGTTGTATGAAGCTTTGTCTCTGTACCTTTTCTTTACTCATGTGCCAATAGTGTGGGAAAGAGATGATCTTACGCAGTGCCATAGATGTTAGAGCGAGAGCGACTATTTACAACCATTTCACATTTTCACTTAAGAAGATTCTAATTTTTAATGTGGCCAAGCACGAATTAATCGTTTTAATAGTTTTATATTTATATTTAGTTTCATTATATTAGCCAGTTTCTGGCTAAATACACTAATTGTGCGGAATATATCTTAATATATAATAATAATCTTAATATATAATAATAATATAGAATATATAATATAAGATATAATATAATCACATCTTAAATGCCACTTTTACAACCGACTTCCAAAAAGGAGGAGGTTCTCAATTCGTCTGTGTGTTTTATTTAATTTTTTTTTGTTTTTTTTTTTATACTTTATAGGATAGCGTTTGACCACTATCTCACCTGTTGGTAAGTGATGATGCGGTCGAAGATGGTAAGCACGCTAGGCCTAGAATGGGAACTGGCTCTCAAGGATGGCTGCCGGAACACATTAGATGTTTGGTGACAGATTTTCTAACTTGAGGGTGGTAGCTGGCCAGGGGGACACTAGATAGTGTCCTACCACCATGTGGACCCCCACATGTGGTTGGTTTCTTAACGATGTTTTCCTTCACCGGAGGGCCACTGTGAAAAGCGCACATACATTTTTCGATAGAAAAATCCATTGGTGCACGGCGGTTTGAACTCGGTACCACGGCATCAAAGCCGACCGTTCTCCCGATTACGCCACGGGGCCCTCAACACTCGTATGTAACGCGATTACTGCGTCAATTGTGAACCGATTCGAATGATTCTTTATTTAATTGTTAGGGTAGATTTCCAAGGTGGTCCCATTGTAATTTCATCGAGATCTGACAAGTACCTCCAGAGATATGACGATAATCGTCTCAAACTTGTATTCAGTATTCAGTATTCAGTATTTTATTGCTACTGAAACTGACTCGTACGGCATGGAAGTCGGTTGTTTTAGTTTTAAAACTATCTTCATTATGTTTGACCACTATCTTGACTGGCGGTAAGCGATGATGTGGTCGAGGACGGTGAACATACTTAGAATTAGGCCTGCTCTAAAGCAGGCTCAGAATGTGCTGACTCTCAAGGGCTGTGTGCTGCCGGAACACCCCAAGTCAGGTGGATCATTGATATCATGCTAGCTATATCTCCTGTCAATAGTCCATTAACTCACCTAATACAGACTGGTAGTCAGTAAAGTACTCAGAGTCGGAGGCGTAGCTCTGCTCCTTTTCTACAGCATCGGGTGCGTCGCCGGTAGCCACTACAGCTTTCTTCTCTCGTCTCTCACGCTTCGCTCGCTCGCTCTTACGCTGCTTTATACGGCGGAGCTGGCTGGAATCACAATGTGTTTTCCTTTAACTTAAGAACGGTACACAAGCAAGGGACAACCTAATGGTAAGTGATTACCGTCGCCTATTGACATCTGAAAACTCTAACTCTTCAAAATACCTTCAAGCGGGTTTTCAATATCTCACCGACACCCACATGCGTCAGCTGAGGTCCGATGACAATTTGATACTATCTATTCCTTATCACTCTTCTTCCTTTTTAGAAAACTCTTTCTCTGTCAAAGCTGTAAAACTTTGGAATGAACTTCCTGTGGAAATTAGGCAAGTAAATTCCAAACAAGTTTTTAAGATGAAAGCCCGTGAGCACTTTTTAAAGAAGATTTACCCATAGTTTCTTTTGTCAGTATGTATATTCTACTGTATTGTCATAGTTACTTTCTATGTAATTGTATTACATGCGTATATAATTTATATATGTATATGTATAAATATTAATTTATTCGTATTTGTTTGTATATATCTATAACATATGTATTAATTATTTTAAAATATTATATATTAATTTTTGGAATAATGTGCTTTTCTTTGTTCTAATTTAATGCGCCGCCACCATTTTTTCTGCACCTCCAGGATGACTGGTAGAAAATGCTATCCTAGCATTAAGTCCTCCGTGTACAATTTTTTGATGTGTGCAAAAGTATAAATAAATATAAACGGACTAGCTGTGCCCCGCTGTTTTACCCGCGTAGACATCGTTCCCGTGGGAATATCGGGATGAAAAGTACCCTATGTATTATTCCAGGGTCTAGGCTATCTACGAGTATCTCGTACATACCAAATTTCAGCTCAGTCAGTTCAGAAGTTTTTGGGTGAAAGAATAACAACCATACATCCACACATCCATACATTCTTACAAACTTTCGCGTTTATAATATTAGTAGGATTTTTCAATCGACTTCCAAAAAGGAGGTTCTCAATTTGTCTGTAGGTTTTTTTTGTGTATGTTTCGCGATTACTCCGTCAATTGTGAACCGATTAGAAAGATTCTTTTCGTAATCGGTAGGGTACGTTTCCGAGGTGGATTGGTCCGCTGTAATTTCATCGAGATCTGATAAGTATCTCCAGAGATATGACGATAACCGTCTCAAACTTGCTACTGAAATTGACTCGCGGGGCATTGAAGTCGATTGTTTTAGTTTTTAAACTATCTTAATTATTTTATGTGTTCGCGGATATAACTTCGTCGTTTATGAACCGATTTTGACGATTCTTTTTTTGTTAGAAAGAAGATATCCCAAGGGTAGTACCATAGTAATTTCATCGAGATCTCATAGGTATCTCCAGAGATATGAAGATAAACACCTCAAACTTGGTACTGAAAATTAATAGCGCAGCACTTGAAGTCGTTTTCTTTTAGTTTTTTAAACGATCCTATTATTTCTATCTTGTAACTATTGAATCATAATAGGCAATATCTTCCCTAAGTGAACATCAATTTATATGAAAGGAAAATACAGGGTCAGGTGCCAGAACAAATAAATATATGAGCTAACATATCAAGATGTCCTCCAAACTTTTTTTGGCTGAATGCCAGTCTGTTCCATAACTTACAAATCTGGGACACTTGAGATTTTAAACAATTTTACTTATACCTGCTTACGATTTAGAATTACAGATATTGGAAAGGTTGTAGGAGAGCATTATATGAATGATTGATTGCATTATATAATATTCTTAGATAGCTGAAGTGAAAAAGGCTCAGAATAAACACTATCACAATATTCACAGCTATATAATGCCATAGAAATTCAACATAATGACAATTGCATAATGTGTCTAAGCTAACAACGTCACTACTACGTCCGAACCCTACGACGGCCGCGCAACAACTGAGTCACGATGCCCGCTCGCTGTCCGCTTTTATACTATTGAGCTTAGTCGCAGGAGGGTAGTTGAAATATTTCTAAGAATATATATTGATTGATATTATTGATAATATTGATCTACCTGAGTTGCTACCAAAACGTAGCTTAATATCATCAAGAAGAAAATCTGTCGCCATAACCTTATGATGTTCGGCAGGCAGCTCAGACCCCTTGAAAGTTAGAACATTCTAGGCTTAGGGCTTAGCATGTTCACCATAGTCGACCACATCATCTTTCACCCCCAGGCGAGATAGTGGTCGAAGATGGTGAACACATTAGGCCTAGAATACTCTGACTCTCAATAGCTGTGTGCTACCGGAACACCATAAGGTTAAAGTAGCAGATTTTCGCCTTTACACTGGTAAGTTACTTTATAGTAGCGTCAGGCAGAACATCTTATTTATTTATTCAGATACTTATGAAAAGTACAGTTTTTTATTGGTTTGTTTTAGTTGGTTTGTATTGGTACTCACTCGCTCGCTTAGCATGACCATATTTTACATTATCTAGTAACAATATATATTATAACTATATGTACTTATTTTATGTTACTTATTGTTTTTTTTATTGTATGTTACTATTTATTTCTACGCACTGCTCCAAAAGATGTTGTTTATAATCTAGTGATAGTAGTATATTAAATAAATACTTAAAAACATTTACTATAATAAGTTATAAAACTGAGTTAGTTTACATAATTAAATTATAATATATTTTATGTACTAATGCCATGACCATAATTAACGACGAAGAAGTATTCGATACGATTTTCTAAAATACAATATATAACATGCTCCTACTAACTGTGGACAAACACCCGTGCTAGGATTTGAACTGGTGACCTCTCGCTTAGTCCAGCCATTTATCCTTTACACCAACAGTGTCAATTTATTTTCAGCAGTAAAATAGGAACGTTTTACGGTTGAAATGGCATGGTTTCCAGTCAAATTATAGGGCATGTGAGACTCAACATCTTTTTGTCTCAAAGTAACAGGTGCAGTGCAGTGACATGCAAAATTCTGGCAGTCCAAAATTTTGCATGCCACTGTATCTGTGATAGGTAGACGTCATCGCTTACCATCAGGTGAGTGTCGTGCTTGCTCTGTTACCTTTTAAAATACAAAAAAAAAACAGGGCTCTCTACTTTATTTTTTGGTCTCTATCTATTATGAGCTCATTAATTAGAGTAAATTTTCTTAAATCTGACTAGCACTTGACCGCTATCTCACTTGATGTTAAGTGAAGATGCAGTTTCAGATGGCATCAAATGGAATGTCATTAATGGATGAACGTATATGTATTACAAATATGACTTTTTTATTTATGTATTCAGCATAAAGCAGGCTTTTCACTATGGGCATAGAATAAAGACAACAATGGGATACAATATAATATGTATTATCGCTCGTCATACATTTTATACGAGACCGTTTACACTGGTGCTATAACATATATTACATCCCAAACTATAAATATTTCTTCGACCAACTGAGCATATAATACATATTTGAAGATGTATATTTTACCTCACGTCCCCAGACACAGCACCTCCCCTGCCTCGCCCTCAGTTCGAATGTAACCATTGATAACTATATATCTTAGAGTGTGAACAGCAATCGCAGCATGTAATATATAGCTCAAGATGTAATATACATTATATCCCATAGTCAATACTTAATAACTTACGTTTCTTTCTGCAATTCCCTGAGTGTTTCCAGCTCTGTTCTCATTGATGACATCTGTTTGTCCAGCCTTGCTACTTCTTGCACTGAAACAATATAATATTAATCATTCACAATACCACTAAAATCCTTCAATTATTTTACTAGTATTATATTATCCTACTAGTATTATAAGCTCCTGGGCATGTTCCCTGAGAGGTACGGGTTTGACTCCCATCACTACTCATTTTCATTTTGTGGTGTCCACAATTTTTGAGCAAGTCCTTCAGCTTTTTACTTTACTTTTACTTCACTGCTTTTTCATCTGGAGGTGGAATACGCAAAGATATGACTGATGGTAATAGATAGTAAAAATAAATGAAATGACAGAGATGGAGCTATTACAGCCAGCGTAGCTACAACCCCTTAATTTAGTTAATTCTATAATCAACTGTCAAATTTCGTGACGAAGGGGGCTGCTTTTAATCCTATTTGGTGATGGTGACAATAAAACCTACAACTTGGTCAGAATATCTGTGCACCTCACTGTGGCACTGGCATACAATTGAATCAGACCATCGACTATCGAAATTAAATATTTTGACTGTGCCATGTTTATATATTCTTATCACACTGACAGATTTGATTAAAAATATTCATAAATTTGAGACATCAGATCAAAGGCAAATAAGACAGCAAACTAGACGAAAGAACCTGAAAAGTAATTTTGTCTGAGAATTAAGTGTTGCTAATCATCAAGAGTTCAAGCTATAAGATTGTACAACAAATTGCCAACTGTATTTAAAACAATAGATACAATATATTATTTCAAAACTAAATTAAAAACTTTTTATTACATAAATGCTATTACTTCATATCTGAATATATGACTGATCGTAAAGACTATTAAACTCTTCTTCTTTTTAATAACGTTGATGGTAAAATAATTGGGCAAATCACTTGACATCTATAATTTTTATAATTTATTGTTTTGTTTCATGTTGTATTATGTGTAATGTTTGACTGGACACTTATATTGTATTGTAATTGTATTGTTCTGCTGACTTGAAATTGTTTTAATTTAAATTCTTTCTATTTTTTTGTATTAAATGTAGGTTGTACAGGTTTTGATGTAAGTATATTTTTATACATATTTGATGTAAATCTATTGTTATACATTATATTGTATCAGTAGCGAGTTTAGCCCATCAGTCGTTCAACTTGCGACAAACGTGTCCAGCCTAGTTCCACTTCAGACTGGCAGCATTTAACCAATGTCGGCAATTTGGAGGTTTTCGTATACATATAGATTTTAAATTGCATTATTAATATTGTACTTAATGTAGATTGGCTATTGATTTTAAGCATCACGATGAATGTATTAGGTACATGTATGTAATGTATGTCAATGTATGTAATGTAAATGCTAAATCTAATTCTAATTGGTCATGGGGGCGATAAGACCTGCACTGACGTCCCGCTTGGGGTTTATTGTGCATTTCACCCTGCCAGCATTCACCCAAGCCATCCCAGCTCCTTGACGAAGCGGAGCACGGCTTTAAGTTGCTGGCATAACGCTTCCAATGGTGATGGTGATGTTGTATCGGTTAGTAAAGATGATGCTGTCGAATGTATGTGTGTATGCCTGCTTGTTTGTGAACTTGGATGCAGTGATAGTGCTAAAGCAGATGGTGATGATGAAGGTGATGATGAAGATGATGATTGTAAATGTTGTTGCTGCTGCGACAGGTACTCTGCATCCAGGTCACGCTCATGCAACCCAGCTGTGGTTCTTATTTCGTTTAAGACGGGACAATGTTTTATCACAAGTTCCACGGTTTCATCTTCTGACATGCATCCTCGATAAAGAGGACTGTCTGTGGCTCCAATTTTTGTGTAATGTAAATGCTATGCTAAGGTATTAATATTCTAACTGAATAAATGTTGTTCAAGAGGAACATGTTGATCACATTCAACATGTTCTTATTGTGCGACTTAGCTTTTGAAATAAGTACTGATCACTTGTGAAATAAGTACTGATCACTCACCCAACATTGTCCGCCTTTTCTCAGCATAAATTTGCTCGTAAATAAACACGCCAGCGGCTCCAACGATCCCCACGATAGCTGCACCCATCATCGCTCGGGGAGACAGGTTCAAAAAACCACTCATCTTTATGTTGTTGGTCTTGGAACTTTCAACTCCGAGAATAATTAACAACACCAATTTAATTGAATAGAAACTGGACGGGAAGTAGCGAGCTAATTTCAAATGGCGAAACAGTCGTACTATCAGCCGTTAGATTGCTAAAATCGTCGAAACTCGAATAACCACGAAAGAATTTTAATTTGTTTCACAAGGCGATGAGTTTGGTAGTACATACATAAAGCGCAAGCAAATTAGCTCAATTAAATTGACGAATTCAAATGTAATGTTAGTAATCAGAATCAATAAGAAATTCAATATAATTACAAAATTTCTGAATTTGCAAGGAGAAATCGGCTATCGCCGTCGTCAACAAAAAAATATTAAGTGAAATGTTCCATTTCAGCGATTTGGATCAAAAACTAGGAATTTTTCATACATAATGAATGAAACAAAAATACTTAATGAAATGTGTAGCTAGACAGAGATATACATATTTTGATGGTTTATTGCTAATATGTACTAAAAATTAATGGAACAATACAGGCAAGTTTACAATAATGCTCGCGCGCACTGCGGTTGCGGTGCGTTTAGGCCTTGTCCGCGCAGCGATTTTTCACAGCGCGATTTTTTTTTGCAATTCTGTGAAGTTTTGAATCTATAGGCCGTATCCGCACTGGCGGAAAAAAAACCGCGCGAGAAATCTGTGATTTGATGCAAATTGTTGCGGAATTTAAATCGCAAGAATAAAAAATCGCTGTAAAAAAAAGGCGCTGTAAAATCGCTATTTAACAGCGCGATTTTTATTCTTTGCGATTTTCATTGCGATCTGTGCGACAGGGCCTTATTCTACACGCACGCATATTCATTTTGAGGAATACGCCATTTGGAGAATTGGGCATTTTGGGCCTAAACGTTCAATCTCAATCGGGATCTGTGATCAAAATCAATGATCACAATCCAGATTGAGTGTGTACGAAGAAGATTGATACTAACAGGTGAGATAGTGGTCAAACGCAAGCCTATAAGATAAATAAAAAAAAAAAGTGTAACTTATAATTGGTAGGTGGAATGAAATCCTCTTCCAATTTAGGTAACAAATTCGCTGATTTAATCGGTGGCGATGGGGAGCGCGTGTCATCGGCGTCCATTCGTAGAAGCGCACAGAGAGACTGATGCGATCCTACGATCCTGTGCTTACACGTAAAATCAGATCACACGATCAGCGGATCGCGATCTTGATTTCAAAATGTCTAGATATTTTGTAATCAGATGCATTAATCCATCAATGTTCTTCGTACATACTCAATCTGGATCGCGATCATTGATTTCACTACCGAGATTGAGCGTGTACGGGCCTATGAAGTATGAAGCGTCATAGAAGTGCGCACACTTGCGGTGAAATAAACGTAACTTTTTTTATATACTGATAGGCGTCCATTACACGATAGGATTTGCTCTCGGAACAATGACTAACGCACCGCAACTATGTGTTCGATTAGCCTAACCCAATCGTAAAATTATATTCGATTAATCGACTAAATATTTTTTATAGCGTGGTAACTTAGATTTTTATGTCATTATATCTTTCAAATCAAATGTCATGTCATGTCAGTCATCAGTCAATTCAATTAACAAAATGCCGTGTGGGTCCCTCCTCCGCCGAGTTTTGTTTATGTAAAAAAACGAATTATTAAGAAATAATCGTAATCAATTTAACCGACATGTAATAATTTTAGTTTATATGCTAGTATAATCTGTGTAGTAGACTAAATAATTTGTGTGATTTTCCTTAGCCTAAATATCAAATAGAATTTGTCTGTAAAGTGGACGACGCCAACCTTGTTTTATTCATTATTTAATCGAAATGAGTGATTCAAAGCAGCAAGAGGACGTTGCTATGTTAAATACAGACGCTGAAAACAACGACGAACCTACTTCAAAGATCGAACCAAGTAAGTAGCACCAGATTTGACTAAATTATTTTGTAACAATATACTGAAACAAATATTGAATTAAACTAATCTAAATCTTCAGATGAAGGTAGCGGTGATAGCTCCAACCCAGTTGAACACAGCGATGTTGAGCTAGCAAAAAAACCTTGGAACACCACAGATCTAATAGACAACTTACAGCCTCTTTCGAAAACTTCTACAGAGGAATCAATCCCTGAAAACGATATAGTAACAGTTGAAACTGGTTACAAAGAAACCGTAGTAGATGACACTATAGATGCGGATATCAAGCTACATTGGACAGATGATGAAGAAGATCAGAAGGAATGTCCTGCGTTAAGTGAGGAAGCCTTGAAACAACTTGATGAAGAGCTTGGTATAGGTGAAATCACTGACTCTGAAATACATGAGAAAACAAATGCAAAGGTTGATGAAGAAATCTCATATAAAACCAACCTAGAAATCATTACGCAGGACACTGTTTTAGAGACATCTAAAATGAACAAAGAACAGGTTGGTGAAGAAAACTCAAAAAAAACTGACCAAGAAATCATTACACAGGACACTGTTTTAGAGACATCTAAAATGAACAAAGAAAAGGTTAATGAAGTAATCTCAAATAAAACTGACCAAGAAATCATTACGCAGGACATTGTTTTAGAGACATCTAAAATGAAAAAAGATGATTCTAAACTAGTAAGTGAACATGTCGAGGCATTGCCAAAATCTGTAGCTATAATTACTAAATCTCATGAAGAAAAAGACCAAGAAGCAATGCAGGATGATGAAGATCTCGAAAAAACTGATGAAAAATCTTCGCAAGTTATTGATAGATCTGTAACTAAACAATCTGACAAATCTGCTAATCACATTGAGTTGAATGATCAAACATCTGGTGAGGAAAGCACTGGAATTGATAAAAATATGAGAGAAATGAAAGAGTTAATTAATCAAGAAGACAAATTAATAGATAAGAATAAAATGATAAATGATGCAAATAAAGATTCAGAAGCAATGGATATTGATTCTTCAGAGACAGAGAATAAGGACTTGATTACCACTGATGGAGTATCTAAACTTCCTAGTTTAGAATCTTCTTGTAAAACATCTGCTGATGAAGTTTCAGATATAATAGACATCAAAACTAATTCAACTGAGAAAGATATAGTGCCTGCTGAAGTGGAAGAATTGGAAACTGTTAAAAAAGAAAGTGATGTTATAATAGAAGCTGAACCCAAAGCTCTGATCAAATCGGACAACAAGAATATTGATACAGGAAAAAATTACATCATTGAACCAATAGAAAGTAACAATATTAATTCAAAACCTGATCCTCTTGAGGTAACTCAAAATGAAATTGTTGTAGAAGAAAGTGTCATAGATGCAAATGTTGAAGAAACTAATAATAGTTCTGATAAAATTAATGATGCAAACACAGCTACTGAAAATGATAATATAGGCATAAATTCTGAAAATAATACAGGTTCAAATAATAGTGTTAATGAAAGTACTAAGGTATCTCAAATAAGTAAAACTTCAAGTGATAAAAACACAGTCTCAGATATATCTAACAGCTCGATCCAGATAAACACAGAGCATAAAATAAACAGACCTAACGTAATGTTAGACATACCAACTCAAGAATTTGATTTTGATGATGATTTGGAAGATTCTTTAAACAATCAAGCGGAAATGGAAAAACATTCATCTGACAGTATGACTTCAAGAACAGTTACGGATCTCGTCAACCAGCTTTCAAAAGATATTGAAATAGATTCACAGAATGAAAAAATGCAAGAAGATATAATGTCTACTGATGAAAGCAAAACTGATACTGTGATTGAAAAAAATGTTTGTAATTCAAATACACAATCAGAAACTACTCCTGAACAAAATATGGAATCTGGTATTGAATCAACTAATACAGTTAAAATAGAACAATCTACAGTAGAAAATGCGGACAAAATAAAAGAATCTGATCCAAAGAACATCAACGACAGTCAAACAATTAAAAACAAAAAGATTAGTGCAAAAGATGACACTGTCAATGTTAAACCAACTACAACTAATGAGACTGAACTTTCAAAAGCAGATGATGGTAAAATAGAAAAAGATGATGGTAAAATAGAAGCAGATGATGGTAAAATAGAAATTGAGATTGTAAAACTGCCAACATCACAATCAGATGCAAAATTACAAACAAAGACTGATGAATCATCAACACCTGATGTCAAAATTGAAAAGCAAAATGATGATATCAAACCATCAACATCTCAAGTTAAAACTGAAATTGATGTTGCCAAACCGTCAACCTCAGATGTCAAACCAACTTCAGATTCGGAAGTCGAAGTTCCGGACAGTCTGAGTCTACTGGCAGAGTCTTCCAGGGTCATGGATGACGATGAAGATGATGAACAAGAACCGGAAGACGAGCCAGATGTAGAAGGTGTTGAAGATGATGATGATGATTTTGATCCTGATGAAGGTATGTATTCAATGTTTTTGTATTAAGTATATAAGACTTGTTCTAGTCTCCCTAGGGTGCCTTCCATTGCTTTGTCAGTTGATCTATATGTATAATTCAATACTCATTTTCTTAGCCTTTTACCCTAAGGGTAATGCAATAATTAAAAATGCCCTAACTGCGATGTGTGTAGTGATAGTGTCTAGAATGTTTACCGTTGTCAAAGGGTAGGTGGAACGTAACAATGAGGGAAGACCTATGCAAAGAGCTTAACTGTTCCAGGGCAAGCGTGGCTAGGATGCTGTAACAGCACACGTCCAAGCTTGTCAAAAAACATGCATAATTAACTTAAGTGTATACGATGGGTCTGTCAGTCTTCGATTGGCCAAAGTCCTTACATAACAGTAGAATTAAAAATAATAAGATCGTTTAAAAAACTAAAAGAACCAACATCAAATGCTGCGCTTTTAATTTTCAGAACAAAGTTTGAGGTATTTATCTACATATCTCTAGAGATACTTATCAGATCTCGATGAAATTATCTTGGAATATCTCCTATCCAACAAAAAAGAATCATCTAAATTGGTTCATAAACAATGAAGTTATCTAGCGAACACCCATAAGAAAAATATATAATGTTGAATTGAGAAACCTCCTTTTTTTGAAGTCGGTTAAAAATACTTATAAGTATGGTGTTCATGACAGACATTTTAAGTCCACATGTGTTACAGAAGGCAGCAGCAACCAAATGACATCAGGGTCTGAAGAGTCGAACCCAGCACATTCGGAGGTAGACATACAAGAGGAGAGAATTGACATTGTGTACGGCAATGAAGGTGATTCCATGATGGCCACGGATAGCACCGATGCGAATGATGAATTTGATGCTTTGGTAATATTTTATAATAATTTGGTACTTCACTATAATAATTTGGTAATTAATCCTACAATATTATAATAATTAATAATCATGGAAGTTTGTATGTTTGTTACTCAATCACGCATACAGCTGAATTGATTTTTATATTAAACTTTTATTACATATATTTACACTAGCAACCCACCCCGGCTTTGCACGGGTAGAGATGAGATATGGGTAGAGATGCTTAATTTTTTTAATCAGCTTTTTGTGTTGATTATGATGTAATCTTCAATGATCATCGTCATATTTTAACCAATTTACACAAAAATGATTCACTCTGTCTATTGGTGGAAACCACGTGAAAATCTATTCAGTAGCTTTTACGAACAGATAGACAGACGCAGCTTTGTTTTATAATATGTAGTAATAATTAAAAACATATCAATAGATTTTGTTTTTATTAATATAAAACATGTGTTGTGTCGATAGATATGTAAGGGTCTTGAATGTCGATATTATTTCACACTAAACCATGAAATAAGACGATGAATTTCCCTTAAGATTTACCGACTTACTTCATTGCATAGTTTAAAACTAAAAAACTACTTTCTCAGTTGGAATGTGTTGATGTTAGTATGCTAGGCCCAGAATTTGAACTGGCTATCAGGGACAGCTGTCGAAACACAATAGATGTTTGGTGACAGATTAATCAATTTAAGGTCGGTAGCTGGCCGGGCAGAAACTAGACAGTGTCGTACCACCTTGCAAAATATTTTCTTACACACAATACTTATCCTGATTATTACCAACACAAAATAAAATACATTATCTGAATTGGAAATCGCATCCCTTCAGAACGGTTGGACCGTGTTAAAGGGATGCGATATATACAAAGGCGAACCAGCTTTGGTGCCAGGAGGGGGTCACATAGTTGTGGTCAAGTCAAGAACTTATCATTTAATTTTGATAACAATAGATACAAGTAAAAAGTAGGTATTTTATTAATGTACGTAAGTACTGTACTTAAAAATTTTTATACTTTATTGTACACTTGTACGTCCTGGAACCAGCACGGGGTCTTGACCCCCATGACCACCCCTGGATCTGCCGTTGGATATATATACATACATACTTTCGCCAATATGATTTTTATGTACCTATATGAATTTGTCATTTAATTTTCAGAAAGCAAAAACTGAAGGCCCAGCAGTATCCAATGTACCTGAGTCTGAAACTACTAAACCAAATTTGAAACTTATATCCAAGTTATTGAAAGAAGATGATACTGGTAAATATTATATCCTTCGAGCATTTACCAAAGGAGATGTTAACGCATGGCGTACCCCTCTGCTGGCCATATAGCCATTTTTGGCAATATGAACGTGCGTAACTACGCTGTATTTTTAATACTGTGTGCGTGTTTCAAGCTAGTGTGCGGGATCGTTAAAGTGAGTAATTTGTGTGTGTGCAATGCGTGTTTACCTCGTCCCCCGTAAGTATCGGCAGAAAAAAATGTTTGCGGATTACAACATTAACATCTCCATTGGTAAATGCTCGAAGAATTTATATATATAACTAATATTATAAAGAGGAAATATTTGATTTTTTGTTGGTTTGTTACGATTTAACTCAAAAACTACTGGACCGATTTCAAAAATTCTTTCACTGATGGAAAGCTACATTATCAGGAGTAACATAGGCTATATTTTATCTACGTATTCTACTACTGGGAACTACGCGGGTGAAACTTCGATGCGCTGCTAATTACTAATATTATAAATGCGAAAGTAACTCGGTCTGTCTGTCACCGGTGTGGTATGGAGCAGTGGGAAAATATGCCT